>CM024699.1:33000067-34200067 GCA_014182845.1 Corymbia calophylla | reverse complement strand
TAAAAAAGCTATAAGCTGCTAATGGTAGCCTTTCTTTGATATCTCAAGTTGTAATGTGGAGTCTTGATGATAGAGGATAAAGTAGGGAGTTTGAAATTGAAGGGTGGAAAATGTAGCAAAAAGGATAGTCAAGGATGGTTGTGGTATTTTTCTCACTCTATTTAGGTTGTCGTAACATTTCAATGAAAACCTTTTCTGTAGAACAAGTCACTGTATACATGGTTGGTCACTTTTTGCAATTGGTGTTTTAGTCACTGTTCACTGTCTTGGTCTTAAAAGTTCTAACTTATTGTCTAAGTTTCTACTGTACACGGGCAGAAGATTTGTAAGGAGTATATATATATATATAGGGAATGGGAGGAAGGGAGGATTGTCATGCTTAATGTACTTTAGTGGAGTATTGAATGAATATCAAATTTGGATGAAATTCTGATATGTTCTTTGTTCTTTATGGGCAGACAAGGAACGTCATTGGAGACAGAGGATTAGAGGTTCTTGCTCAATATTGTAAAAGGTTGAAGAGGCTTAGGATTGAAAGAGGTGCTGATGAGCAGGGTATGGGGGATGAAGGAGGCCTTGTTTCACAGAGAGGATTAATTGCCTTGGCTCAGGGCTGCCTAGAACTGGAATACCTGGCTGTTTATGTATCTGATATCACAAACTCATCTCTCGAATGCATAGGAAATTATTCGAAGAACCTTTGTGATTTCCGCCTTGTTCTACTTGATCGTGAGGAAAAGATAACTGATTTACCCCTGGACAATGGCGTCAGGGCTCTTTTAAGGGGATGTGAAAAGCTAAGAAGGTTTGCTCTTTATCTGCGGCCTGGAGGCTTGACGGATGTGGGTCTTGGTTACATTGGGCAGTACAGCCAAAACATAAGATGGATGCTTCTTGGATATGTGGGAGAGAGTGATGAGGGCCTTAGGGAGTTCTCCAGAGGTTGCCCGAGTTTGCAAAAACTTGAAATGCGGGGTTGTTGCTTTAGCGAACAGGCACTGGCTGATGCTGTGATGCGGTTGACTTCTCTGAGGTATGTGTGGGTGCAGGGGTATAGAGTATCTGAAACCGGACAAGATATTCTGGCAATGGTCCGTCCCTATTGGAACATCGAGTTAATTCCTACTAGGAGAATGGTTGTTGCTAATCAGCATGGGGAAGAAGTGCTAAATGAAGACCCAGCCCATATACTTGCATATTACTCTCTAGCAGGACCAAGAACTGATTGTCCTGACAGCGTTATCCCTTTGGATCCAGCAAGGCTGGTTGCCTCGTAGAGCTGTATATACAACCTTTTGCCGAAGATGTCTTTTATCTTCTCAATTGCTCTAGATCCTTTGTCACACGGTTCTGTATTCTATCACTCCTTCCTGAGAAATTTCTCCTCTTGCTTTCCTTTTCATTTTCTGTTTGTTGGAATTCCTTCTTTTCACTTTTGTTTTGTTGCAATAAGATTGTGTCCTCTGTAACCTTGTAAGAGTTTTGCATCTAATTCCATCCGTTGTACAGGGCAACTAGTTTACGGTTTTTCTGTGACACTTTGGTGACTTATTTTTTAACGGTTTTGCCAGTTGAATTTCAACTATTTGGAGGTGATTTAATTGGGTAATCTTTGAGGGCAAATGGGTAAACAAAATGGATGGGGACAACAATTTGATTTCTGAGTTACAAGTTGCCAGATGAACATTTCTGTCTGATCTTTTGTTGATGGTACTCACTGACGAGGAATTGTCATCGGTAGGTGGGCGATTGGGGATGGCAAGTGTGCTCTTGAGCCCTTTACGCTGGCTTGTAAAGTTTGGAGCGTACTGCGAGTGTTATGTATGAGGCTTCATATAAAGATACATGCTATTTATAGAATGAATCCACAAGGTCCGGCAGCTGCTGCACGAGCAGGTTGGTCTCAACACATGATAAATGGCATCAATAGCGTGGTCCATTAGGTCCACAAGGATGATATCTGTAACCTTAGTTTTGGTGGATCACTACTTGGTAGCTGGAAGAATATGGTAGAAATTGTCCTAAGGGCAAGCATAGGGACATAAAACAGTATGAATTACCAGCATACCTGTACAACGGAGAGATCGGTATCATGGTCTAAGAAGTACCTGATTATCTCTGTGTCTATGACTTTAACTAAAGCAATACGAAGGTTGCAACCCAATTATACAATACATGCTGGTGGAGATTTCCTCTTTTCTTTATCGTACAAAATGAGTGGAAGGAAGTAAAATCAACTACTCATTTTTGTTTGAGATACTTGGGAGTAAGATCAGATCAGCATAGTTCCCTTGGGAACTCTTCCAAAGCGAAAATTTTCGTGACGCTAAGAATGTCATCACATCTAGAACATTTGAATGCAAACCCACAAGAGGAGAGGTTGATGCAAGTCCAGATTGACTGATAACACCGCCCCAATCAACAGAAGAAAAGGATAATGGCAATCTGTACAGAACAGCCAAAGTGTCCGGAGTCTTGCATGGATTATGGTCCATGCCTGGAACAAACCGAGTACCCGAGATAATTGAGTTCACAGATGCCACGATCAAGTCCCCCTACACAGCATGGCGAACATACATTTTGCAAGCCAGGAAGTGAGCGCAGCAATATCTGCTGGTCAGGGTCTGGGAAGGAATATGCCGTTTCACGTCAACCACGGTCCCTGAGTCAGAATATTTACATTTTGCTTCTTGTCCTTTGGATGATGTACTCAGCATCAGATCCTTATGATCACAAATTCACAAATGTAGAGAAATTAGAAAGCTTTGCCACTTTAGTGTACCTATTTACGGGATCTTCAGGTCCTCTTTGGAAGGATTGATTCCACGCACATGGACTTTTATTTCCAAACCAGCAACTCATGTCTCTGTTAAGTAATTTCGTCTTTCACGCATGCCAGAGAGCAACTGACAAAGCATGTCATCGAATGTCGTTGTAAGGGCTAAATTCCATGTGATTCCATCTTGTCCTATCTGTGAAACTTGAATTGGGAGTTCGTAGTCCCATTGAAGGCCTTCCAAAATTCTTAGATGAGCAACACTGAACAAAATCTTTTTGCAAATTCAACTATTTTTAGCAACAGAACTCATCGTCGTAGTTTTGCCTTCTGGATGAAAGCTATGTATAATCTTAGCAATTATTAGTATTTATTAAACTGCCTTGTGTATGGAGAAGGCACCGCTAACTAGTATGTAGTCTTTAAGAAGATCTAATCTGCTTAAAAGTGTATGCATTCTCATTCTTTACCATCTCGATCTAACGGCAGCTCACAGTATGCAATATGACCTTGATGTGGCAATAGCATTATCTTGTCTAATGCAAAAAAGTGTTCTCATCCATCCCTGCGATCCGCGGTTAGTTGATTGCAGAGAAGCCATGAATGGAAGGGGAGAGGAACCCCGCTCCTATTGGTCCTATTCTGATGGAACCTTTGCTTGTCATTACGCCAGCCGATGGATAAGCAAGTTGTGGATAAGTTACTGTCTTGGCAAAGTTTCGTTATATCAAAGACCCGATTGTCACCAGCTTTGAAGGATGACCATCCCTTTACGGATTGGTGAAAAATAGCTTTGTCGTCTTAGCAAATGAGTACGCTAATGAAGACCCTTAAACATGTCTAGTACATGTCCATCACGAAGATTTTGAGAATCTACAACTAGAATAAGAAGGATAGCTTTCCTTTCTGATATGTTCTCGATGTAAACTAAGGAAAAATGACCTCGTAGGCTTAAAATAAAGAAGGGATAATGTGGTGGGAGGACATTTTATATATACAACTTGCGGAAAGGCATTCCATGTTGAATTTAATAAGCTGAGCGATTTTGTCATCTTTTGGAGGGAAAAGGAAAAGAGGGTGTAGATCAGTTTGGAATTGTGGGCTGATGCTTGAATAGCTCGAAAACTTTAATGCATTTTGGGCGAATTCTACAGAGACACGACGAGAGAACTATTCTACAGAGACACGACGAGAGAACTGGTAACAACTTGCTCATTAAATTTTCGACTTTTCATCCTCTCTTATCAATTATGGTTAGATTTTCCCCAGTTATCACTCCTTTGGAACTAAAGGACCACGCCTTGGAATGGTAAGTTCCTCTTTCGCCTATTCTTTGAGCTGTTGAATTAGTATACTCTCTATAAAATCAATCGCTTAATCGTGGGCTGTTCAATAAGGATCACTTTCACCGAAAGGATAGTTTAACTATTGCGAAATCTTGGCATCACCTTAATTTGCTTTTCCAGAAATGCTAGTGATCAGTGCTCCAACTTTAAAGATGCAACTCTGAAGTCACCCTTTCAGAAAGAGGAACCATAATGATAATCTTTAAGATAAAAGCAGAAGTCAACACAAATTTGTCCACCTCTATGAGCAGCATTTTGCAATACCAAACATTATGGGAATACTAAGAGATTATTCTAAACCACAGCTGGGGCTTAAAAAGCAGAGAATTAAGAATCACAGAAGAAAGCACATGATGGATCCAGAGACTGATGTAAAAAGTTGCAAACAGAGGGCACTCACTACTCATGCTGATGCAACAGTCTTTCCACCATAGATGACTTAATTGGCACAAGGCGGAATATCAATTAAAAGGAGCAAACGTGGATTGGACAAAAAAAGGGTAACCTAAAAGAATCATGTTAGTAGTGTAATTGTTTTTTCTTACGTGGACCGTCCTATATTCCGAGATGGATTGGAGCATGTGATGCTCAAGCAAAGTGGAATGCAGAGTCAGATCCGACTGAGCGACGGCATGGCACAGTCAAGTTGGGCCATATTGGGTGCCAATTAGATTTGATGGGCAAAAGATGATGAAAGGAAAAGGTGGGCAGCGAGATGCTGAGGAATTAAAAAGGAGTGACCTGTGAATCAGCAAGTTTGGCCAATATGATCATCTGATATGGCTTTGCATTAGCACGGGTCCAACATCAACAAAGGCATTCACACTAGCAAAACAGTTCCCGGCCTCCACAACAATTCTAATCACTCAAGACTCTTAGCTTCTTTCAGTACTACAAATTCCTTATGTTTGGATTCTGCGTGAACGGAAAATATTGAATGGACAATCTTCAGACTTTCAGAGGGTAGATCATACATCGTTGAGAAAACAGGCAAATCAGGTTTTCGTTTGCCTTATTATTAAGAATAAAAAACTTAATCTTGTACACTGAAGATGGAAATAAAATTTGAAGCTAATAAAGCTTAAACAAGAGAGATCCAAGCCATCACCTCATGATTCTAGACACATTTCCCGCTCCTGCAATTATCACTTACGTTCATACGCGCACTTATTTAATGAATATGTGTCTATAAATGAGGAAATGGTAGAGCATCCCATTTAACATTCCCAACAACCGGTCATAGAACCCTCTAAGAGATCAACCCCAAAATATGACTTCAAATCCTTAATAGAGGGCCAAAATTAAGTCAAATCTCTCTTTTATTCCACAGTTACAAACCCAAAGAGACATACATCAACATTTTTTGTTCTTTTCATTCATGAGTACATAAATATCACATAAGCATCAAGCTACTAAATGTACAAAAGGTCACTGGTCATCCCATTCGATCCTGTCATCCCTGAATTTGATGTCTTGAAGAGTGAATTCCAATCAATGAACCGCGGAATCCTGTACTTGGATAAACACCGTCTGGATTATGCTTTTCTGGCCATCTCTTTCCATTCAGACCAAACCCATAGGCATCTGGCATCAATAGATGCCCATGGCTCGAGTCAAAAAACATAAGTCCTCCATAGTTAGAGAGACTATGGTCAAGGGCCAGCTCTGGTGCGTTGATGAGCTTCTGTTGGGAGGAAAGCGCATTGAGCTGATCCAAAGAGGAAACCCTATTATTCTCGGAAGATGAAGCTGGGTCTGTGAGATTAACTGTAGTTATGTCATGTATACTTGGTCTCCTCTTGTCTTTCACACCAGAAACCTGTCTCATGAAGTACTTTTGAGCATGGCTTGCGACTTGAGTGGGTGTCTTTGACACCACAAAGTTTCGCGAGATGTTTCTCCAGTCCCCTTTGCCGTACTTAAGAAGCCCCATCAGGAACCGCCTGTTATTTCAGGCGTCAAGCTTATATGTCAAATTCTAAAGACAGGATTAGCGGCTGAAAAGCACGGTGAATGTCTTCATAAAGCAATTGCAACCTCCCATGATGAGAATTCCCCAAACACACAAGCTGAGGATACCCTACATCTCTATAGGGAACTGTTTTTTGCTTGGTTTAAATACTGATTAACATCTGAGTTACCATCAACTACAAAGTACAGATTTGGTGATAGGGAAACACAAGCATAAAGAAACCGCGTAATAATCTAAATCGAAAACCTTTTGTACCTTCACTATCCTCCTTACTTTCTCTATGCCCGAAAAATAGCTACTTTAGGAGGTTCATATCAGTCATGATGTTCAAAATGCAGCTAATTGATAACCAGGTAACCGTATACTTCTAATAAATTTCTGAAACTCCTTATTTGTTTTCAAAATAGGAATCATCACCGCTAGTTATTAAGCAGAACTCTAAAGAGAATGCTTTCATGAGAGCATAAAGATGAAACCACCAGCTGTAACAAACTTATGCAAACTTCCAGCTTACGACATATGTCAAAGAAAAACAGTCGGGCCAGTTCTATAACTTCACAGCATAAGAGGCAAAGAAGTTCCCAAGAGAATTAGATGCGACGACAGGGACTTTTCGAACGAATTCGATGTTATTCGGAAAAAAAAAAAAAAAAAAAACGAACCTGTGCTCCTCCTGCGTCCAAGGCACTCCCTTCTTTCTTTCGTGATCGGCTCCGCGGCCAGCTGAAGATTTCTTCCTGCATGCATCGAAATCTCTTCCGTTGATGGACTCCAGCTCGAAAGTCGAGCACAAGTACGCGTGAATCGGGTCCCGACCGGCTTCAATCTCGCACACGTCCTCTTCCAATTCCCTATACTTGATCTCCACATCCACAACCGACTTCCCAACGATCGCAGCGATCTTAAACCACCGATCCGGGGTGTCCTTATCGTGTATCGCGAGCGCGCTCTCGAACCTCTTGTTCTCTTCTTTAGTCCAGCTGGTGCTCAACCAAGCGGAATTCGATATACAGGATGGTGGGTACAGAGTCTCCATTGCCACTGGTCGGAATACCAGTCGGAATTCGTCTCCAAAAAGAAGGAGACTTGGGATTCTGGCGAGAGAATGCGGAGATTTCCCACGGCTTATAAAGAAACGACCACAAGGTTGCTTACTGGAAACAAGAATCTCCCCTTTATTCTTGATCTTGAGAATTCAAATTCAAATTCCAATTCAAAAGATTATGTGGAAGATCAAATTTTTCTGAATCCAGCAGAATCTAGAGAGAGAGAGAGGGAGAGAGAGACGATCAAGGGGAGTCCGGGCAGGAAAGTTATATAAGCAAGGAGGGAGAAGCGAAGGTAGGATCTCGCCCACCATTTCAGTAAAGCACCGCTCAAATTGCAACCCGAAGCATAAAAAAAGAAAGAACCAAACAAAAAATCTCGTGGGGGGGGGGGTGAAAAAGAAGATGAGGGAAGAAAAGACAAAACGACCCAAAAGAACAACCAGAACCAGAAGATTAAAAAGATGGTGGTGGTGGACGAGGAGAGAGACCCCAGTTGAAAAAGAGAGGAGGGCGAGGAGAGAGAGAGAGAGATTCCTGAGAATCGGACGCAAGAAAAAAGAAAAAGGCGCGGGAAAAAGCGAGGATTTTTTTCGGGTTCCTCCCTCTTTCTCTCTCTCTCTCTCTCCGTCGCTTCGTTGCTTTGGAGAGAAGAAATGAGCAGCTAAAGTGGAGCTCGCCGGATCGACATAAGGAGATGGGTCGGTCGCGTTCTCACTGTAACTTCGACCATGGGATCGATCAGACCATCGCCGGGGGTGAGTACTGCAGCTACCTGCAGCTTACTGCAGCTTACTGCTGCGAACGAGGTCAGCAGTGTTCGGTCGGAAAAAGGCCGATGAACAGGGGGAGGAGCCAAGGTGGCTTTTTTATGATTGGGGTGCGAGCGTGCGTGCGTGCGTGCATGCGTGCGAGCGGAGATCTCCGTACGATGCGATTGTGTCTATCCCCATGTTTGGTTTGAAATGGGGAGATTTTTACTCTCCTTTCAATCATCGTCGCAGCAGATCGAGAGAGATGCCTTTTGAGATCGGGCCCCAAAAAAATTTTTGATTATATTCTGATTTTCTCAAATCTCACGCGCAATTTGACTTTTTCACACACATATATATATAATATGAATCATTTGTATAATTTGCTATTTATGATAGCTCCAACAAATCTCTCGTCTTAACAAATCTTTAATTCATCATCTCTGATTTTATTATGTAAGCTCTGGCAGTAAATCTCTACTCCATGTGCAAGGAGTAAATAATTATGTAATTAGTCAGTGGCTCTTATAGTTGGTTACAAAGGATAGACAATCCAAATGAAATTTAAAAAATTGCTCGTCAACTAGATGTTTAAAAAATCACACACGATAAAGTATACTTCTTTTGTTCGCTAGAATAATAAAGTATAGTTTAATTAGAACAAAATAGTACAAATGACTTTTATGTAATGATCGGATGTGTAATCATTGATAACTCTAATGTGATAGTTTTTGGTTTTTTTCTTTTTAGTTATAATTGAGAATTACACGTCAACAAGCACAAAAATCAAAATTATGGACATGTTATTCTAAAATCTTAAATTATTAAGATACGATTAAATATGTTATCGAGAATACCTATCGCGCTCTGCAGTTTGGGAAGATTTCTATCTCTTTATTATTAGCGAGAATAAACTTTGAATTAAGATAACATCTAAAAAAAAGGGAGTTTCATAAATTGTTGGGGTTTCTTGTTTTTTTTTTTTTTCATTCAATGATATATATAGGAAACTGTCAATATCTTCACGTCTAGTTTTGAGATTATTTCTTTGTAATTTTTTTTTTGGGGCCAACGTGTATAGGTCTACATTTTTTTTTTATAGGTCCACTTCACTCGTTCGAATTAGATCCTTTATTACCCTGAATTTTATGCTTTGGAAATGGGGAATGAGTATCCACTTGGTATGCTTCCAAGATCAAAAAGGAATCACTTGGCCTGATTGGACCGACAATGTGCACAATCAAATCCCAAATGGAATAATTATAATTTGGACTAAATTCCCCATTTTGTCAACTGGACATTCATTCCCCATTTGACTCCCTTTGACTTCTCTTGGTTGGTGTGATTGTGAGATCTTCCTACAGAGAGTAGCCTCTACTGAATTCCATCAGCCTCCCCTTGATTTCCAGGTGGAGACATGCCACTAAAGGGGTTGAGACGACTTTTTAGAACAGGTTTCCGTCCACTCAGAATTTCTATATCGAGATATCTCGAATTTTCAAGAAACTGAATGATTTTAATCTTTTAATGAAAATGATACGATGTTATGTCAAATTTTTGTAAGCGAAGAGGACGAATATGCTCGAGCACATTCTATTAAATAGAGATGCACGATTGACTTAATTCAAAGACAATGAATTCTCCCTTGACACACCCTACTAAAATAAAACCAAGAAGAATTCTTTAATGCTCTGTTTTTCTCTTCTTTTCTTTTTTGTGTGTTTTCATCATGAGGTCTCAATCCCTTCTTCAGACGGTCCCAAGTTTCCTGGTCTGATAGTGCAGCCACTGATTGGTCAAACTGTCCATTCTCAGACCACTCATTCGAAAAGCCCACCCCCCACGAAACAAAATTTTCCTAACATTTCGGAAGGTCAGCAGGAGGTGGCAAAAGGGACTGGTTCGGGCCATCGCCATCTTCTACAATGAACGCCATCTTCAGCCCCCATGTCGTATGCACTTCCAAATGGCAGTGCAGAAACCAAACACCTGCAAATTCCATGGCATCACCAAAAGAAGAAAAGGTGGGCATAGATTCAATCATACTCAAGAGGAAATGGGTCGCTGAGAAATAGTCTATAACTTGGCACAAGTTTTCAACCATATTCTAAAATAAATACGTCACATTGACTTAAAACGAACACTTCCCAGGTTCCTCCCATGCTAAGAAACTGCATGAGTTGCAGTCTCCTTTTCATGAAAAGGATTGGTTTCTAGTTTCAACCATAAAAAAAAAAAAAAAATCTCCTTTCACCAATGTTAAACCGAAATCAAATTCAGCGGCAGAATTGACAGTTATATGCTCCTGTTTAGAAAGGAAATTACCGGTGCTAAACCAATCAAATTAAGGCGACCAAAATGTCAGGTATCAGACTCAGGATGTCTATTTACCTGGATTATCTGCTCTGAATCTTATCGCGGTCCATCCGGCAGTAGGCACGCCGATTGTGTTCCTCTCGACCGGGTCGACCAGATTGAAGTTCTTGGGGTCCTTATTTGGGTCAAAATTCCCCAAGCCTTTCCCGATCGCGAAAAAGTTGGAACCGTGCAAATGAGTAGGGTGGTTCTCGGGTGCTATTATAGAAGTGCCCTGAAGAACAAGCTGAACTGTTGAGTTGTATGCAAGTTTGTAAACTCGCGTCCCGTTCGTCGTCTGTATGTTACTCGGAGGTGTCCCCGTGTAATTGAATGGCGTCGGGGGGTTTCCAGGGAAATCATCGGTGTAAACTCCTTTTATCTTGTGGTAATGTGCTTCGAGGATGTCGGTGCTTGGCATCACGAAACTCACATTGTTCAACGCTGCGACCAACTTGCTCCCGTTGACACATGTGGAACACGGGTTCACTCCAGCACTCATTGTGAAGAAAAGGGAATGATCGACCATCAATGGGACATTTGCAGGGTATTGCTTTGAATTGAGGCTCCGAAGCGAGTCGATGAAGCTGAATTCAACAGAGGTGGCGTTGATGGCAGGAATGCTGGCTTTGACTGTAGGAGCAGAGGCGGGGGTGCCCTTGTATTGCATAATCCCGGTCGCAGTCAAATTGTCGACTGGAAGAACAGTGTCCATGAAAGGAGAGATGGCCATAATGTATCTCCCATCGCTCTGGTCAGCAGCTAGGAGGGCATTGGTGGTCTGTCCTGGACCGATAAATATCGTGTCAATGCTGAAGGGTTTGGTGTAGGATGCATCAACTTCGACCACGGTCAAGTTGTGCCCAGCGATCTTGAAGAAAAGCTCGTCGTTCACCGCAGCGTTGACTATCCGCAGGAGATAGGTCTTGCCGCTTTCAACATGGAGTGTATAGCCTGACAAGTTCAGAAAGCCAAAAATAAGATGGTACCCCAGTATTCTGTTGGTTGATTGCAGTACAAGTTAATGAGCCTTTTTGGTGGTATTCCAATCCGAATTTCGCTAAAATAGAGGCTATTGGCATCTGTATGTTTGACTTCAAGTTCGATGCAATTGAGTTGAAACCGGATGTATGAGATAATGTATACCCCATTTTCAGTACCCTGAGAAGAGCAACTAGGGAAAGGTCCTGGATATCCATTGATGGTGTGTGCATCTGATGTATTTGGCGGCATGCCTGATTTTACAGACTGGCTGAGCACGAGCTCGGTATCGGCTTTCCACCATTCACCTGTGAGTTTTTGCCAGACATAAAGACATAATTTCAGCTAACATTAGCAGCATGATCTCGGAGAAATTCCAGGCCAAGAGCGGCCTAAGTTAAGCCTTTTAAGACAGACCTAAAATGATCGTCTTTTCCTTGTAAGGCTTTGGGAAGGGGTAAGGGACTCCTCGCTTGGGCAAGATGACGATGGCACCGTGGACGGTCGACCTGAGCCAAGTGATGTGCGCATGCCAGAGCAAAGTGCCTCTCTGGCCTGTAAGGGTGAAGTTGTAGATATAGCTTTGTCCTGGCTGAATCGGGCACTGCGTGATGTACGCCGGTCCGTCTGACCAGCACGTCCTTAGCTGCCTCACCCCATGCCTGAACAAAGTACGCGCATTTAAAATGTGAATGTAGCCCAATTAGAAAGGTTTAACAGTTTCAATACATTCAAAAGACCCGGAATGAAAGCTTTAGAACAAAAAATATCGCGGGACTGGAGTCAAGATCTGAACTTTAATCGGCTGAAGAGCTGTATCCATCAGTCATGGACATTACAGCAACTCAAAACTCATAATGCGTCGAAAAAACGTGAGTCAATATATCTTTGTATCGTTTCGCACGCGTAGAAATGCGACCAGATCATCAACATGCACATGATCGAGTAAGTACCAGTGAATGGTGACGTTGTAGGAAACGTGGTTGACGACCCGGACGACGACGGTGTCGTCCTCTCTGGCGTAAAGCGTAAGCCCGGGGGACTTGCCGTTGACCGTCACGATGGGCTTGCTCGCACACAGCTTGGTCACGTTCTTCATCACCACCTGCACCCACCAACCACAACCTTACAACATTAATCTTCTGTTTTCTTCTCGTTCGTACTTATCTCCACTCGTTGATCGGTTTTCTTCTTCTTTCCGTTATCATTAACGGCTCCGGAAAAAGTTCACCTTATCCTCATGGAAGGTAAAAGTGCAATTTATTCACTGCAACTTAGACAGTTCACTTGGATGTGGTGATACTATATTGGATGCAAATCTTGATTACCATGCTCCTGAAATATGCTGCATAGTTGATATTAACTTATCGGTTGTACCGATATATATATTGCTCACTTTTTAATCATGTGATCTTGGAAGATCAATCATAACTATGATAATTCAATGAAATCTCGTAAATATTTTAAGATGCTTTCGAAATGTATACGTGTCACTTAAAGTTTGGACATGAACCTCACGGTGTGTACACCGTTGATTTTGTATAACGAAAATGTATGAGCAAGAAATGAATGGTATCGGACATTATTCGATTCCAATCTTTAAGGACCAACTAAATAAAGAACTTAGATCTGCTCCAGAATTCTTTTCCCCCTTTCGCCGGAATGTCAATGAAGCACGTCGGTAAGATCTTGTTTCTAAATGGAAGGAAAAGCTAAAAAGAAAATGAGCGGAAGGAAAACCGGGGTGACCGAGCACGCTTTACAGGGTGGCCAAAGAAGGCCTCGAGTGCCCATGCATGGCCTGACACGTACACGGTCTGCCTTTATCTGCTCATGCATGCGTTACTTACACTGAAATTATAGTGACGGACCAGCCCCTCGGCAGCCGCCGGAAGCATCACGGCGACCACGAGCATCGCCGGGAACCACCAACGCTCCATCTCCTCTCCCTCTGATCTGCGCACGCGTGTTGGAGTAGAGTTTGAAGATGAACGCGGGCAGACACGGGATTATGGACAGCTGATTCACCTGCAGGAGCTTTTTATTGAGGGTGGCTCCGAATTGGAAGAAGGGTCAGAGAGGGGAGCGATGAGACGTCGCTGTTGGAGGGTGGTTAGATGACAGCGGGAAATTTAACTTTTGTTTGAGAGGTGACAAGGTTTGAGGTTTATATACTCCCCTTCCTGCAGATAGGATGAGATGAAGAGGATGGATCGATGCCAGCCATGGACTTGCCGGAGCTTCCTTGCATGTTACTTAAAGCTCTCGCAAGTCTTCTCTCTGTGCACACCTGCATTTGTAAGTAAACCACAACGCTTATCACCTCTCAAACGAAAGTTGAAAGTGCCCGTTTTCATCTTTGATGTAAACCCGCATATCGGTTTCTCTCCCCTTCTTGACACATACTTGCCATCTCTCTCTCTCTCTCTGTGTTTCTCTCTCTGTCTCTGTTGAAAGGGTTTCAGCATGCCGAAAATATGCGGAAAATCAGGGGAGTTACCATTATGATGAAGGAATATGAGACTATCTTGTTCGGAATATATGATAAGTTTGTTGGGACGGATAGCGGGCAAAACGGAAGGAAAAACTTACTGCTAGACTCTTTTCTTATCAAATTAAAGAACGAAAATACAGGATCAATCTATGAAATAAGTCTGTTCCACATTTCTCTATTCATAAATATTTGAGCCAGGAGAGGGAGTCCGACAGTGAAGAGTGTTGCAGAAGGAGTGGAAAAGGAAGAAAAAGTTATGTCAGTGACATGGAGATATGGAGCTATGGTCCTATGGAGCAGGACTTCTAGAAGTACAGGAAACCCAAAATGTGAAATTTGGAAAAAACAAGGTATTGGGTGAAAGATGACGGGTCCCCGAATGCATTTGCTGTCCATTGAGAAAGATAAAGTATGGTTGGGACGAGGTTTTCATGGACTGAAAAGCTGATGATGTAAGTTCTGGACTTATGCTAACAGCTCAACTCGCCCACGCCTCTCGAGGATTCCACTTTCTTACCTTTTTCCTTATTGTTCACTGTAATTGTCGGTCCTGGTGTTCATGTCAAATCTTAATTCAATGATTGCCATGCCATGCCTATCCGATTTTCATCTCATGTGATCTGATATTAACCCATGAATTTGTCCTGTCATCCGGGTTTCTTTTACCCTTTTCTGTTACCCTTTTCTGTACTTTTCGGTTTTTTTACCTTGTGAAAGAGGCTTTCCTTGACCAATACTCTTTTGCAGATATTGACACTCTTTAAGAATCATCAGTTTTCACGCTTCCTCTGTTTCCTTTTGTTTGAACTCAGCCAAATGAGGGCTTGTGGCACTATGTAAATGAGACTGGAGATTTGTTAAGAGCAAAAGGAAAAATTTATCTGCTCAGGTAAAATTCATCTTTATAAGACAGATTATCAGGTTCTCGTCATAGTTCAATCCTGGGATATTGTAACATAATCTACAAAATATGTCCTGACATGAAATGGAAAGGGCCATACCCTGCAGAATAGACATGGAGTTGCTTTAAACTGATCTTTTAGATGCAGCTTCTATTGCACCCTCAATCTTATTTATGCAAGATTTATACAGGAATCCTAGGTAATCTATGATGCTTTCCTCGCATGTTCCTTCCACTGGGTTTATTTCGAAGGACCACTGAACTAGCGTGGAATTGTCGCCATAATCGATGAGCATTAGTTTGTTCACAGATCCATCTAATCCCACATTGCTTGCTTCCATTCTGTACACGTAAGTGTGAGAGTGGGGGTCCATAGAAACCAAAATTTCCTTGATCCATGACCTCTCTCCATCCGGTTGCGGAAACATGAAGCCTGAGACCAGCCGAACGTACCCTGGAATGCCCTCTACTCCGGCCAAGTTGGTGCACTGTTCCACCATCGGCATCCACTCTGACAACCTCTTTGTTTGGGAGACCACAGACCACACTTTGTCTAGGGCTGCGTTGACGATGCCACTCACCGATCCACGCCATTTTCGGTTTGTTGCCTCAAGTGCCTGAAGCATGTAATCTAAGGATTAACTAGTGAAAATGAAATGATATGCCATCATTGGAGGTATCACAGTGTGATTGTGATATGATTTCCAGAAAATTGATAGCTTATCAAGAGTCTACAGTGGATACATATTCAAAAATCACGTGTAAAACCTGTGTTCATCCACCTAAAGTCAATAAAAAGGTTCTGAATTTCTACATTTAACCTAGTCAATACTTGGGACATTTGAATGTCGAACTGGTCTAGACTTCAGTGCTAAGCTTTCTCAATATTGACAGCAATTTGAGAAATTTTAACTTAGGGGAATTTGAATAAAGATGGGTAGAACCAAGAAAGAGGACAACAAATTGAAGTCTCGATCTAACCATGAATATCTGCTTCTTCTCTTGCGGATAGCTGTATTTGTACTAAGCTAATGTATTGGAACTTCAGCTGAAGCGAATTTTGAGAACAACCTTCACATTCAGATCATCTGCACTACGCTAATACGCTGTTGATGAGATCTCTCACATCTATGTGAGATGTGGAAGCCAAAAAGGTTGCTTAAAAGGCAAATGCAATTGGGATGGAATCCCAAGATGCGTAAGACTGCTTGTCCCTGTTTCTCAAAAGGACAAAAGCTGGGATGAGTACAAGGCTTACCTTCTTAGTGATTTACAAATTTTGGATCTTGTTGCTGCTCTAATAATACCTATCGGTTGTACTTATCGGTATTCGGATTAGAATCGTTGCCACCAATATTAGTATGAAAAACACTTCATGGTTAGTATTCAGATATATTTAAAGCATGAAAGTGCTCGCGTGAATCTGCATATGCTTCAGAAGCAGAAGCGGCAAATGAAGATATCTTCCCAATGCGGTCACTCAAAGATGCACTTTCTTAATAGACCAAAATGAATATTTCCCATTGTGTCCGGCTTTTTCTCTGTTTCTAGGAACATGGTGAAGAATGTCTGTTTGTCTGTCAATGTAGATTACCAATCACTTTGTTCTAGCAGACGGGTTGCTTCACTGCTTATGACCCTCCACCTATTTCAATCAAAAGCACTGGAGAAGCCACGTCAGATAGTAGTTTTCCACCGTTTTTTCTGCGTTCTCGGTGCATATCTTTCCTCTCTTACATGTAGTCTACAAGCTGCAGATGAAAAAGGACTTTCCTATTGAAAATAACAATCTGATAGATGTGTATGCCAATCTGCATAGCGAAGCCACCAGTTGATTGATGGAAAAGAAACATCGCAGTCATCGAGAGTAAAAGCACGCTACATAAACTAAACATTTGCTTCAACATCATGGTCAGGCGGCTTCTCGCTCGTGGCTCTCAAGCTTCCTGGACAGAACATCTTGCCTTCACCAGTTCCCATGCATCCCCACTTTCTCGAGCAACCACCAACAGATGATCAGGAAAACAACGTGGTGCACATGCTCGATCCATTCTGAAAACAGGAGTCCTATTAAAATAGGCGTTTCTCAAGCTTCCTGGACAGAACATCTCGCCTTCACCAGTTTACATGCATCACCACTTTCCCGAGCAATCACCAACAGATGATCAGAAAACAACGTGGTGCACATGCTCGATCCATTCTGAAAACAGGATTCCTATTAAAATAGGCGTTTATCATTTCTGGACGCTGACAGCGTCCATAGACGATGAAGGTCTGTGAAATCTCAAAGTATTTGCAGGAGCACCATTTCACATCCTGCAAAGACTGGATCTCTCCTGTTACACCGGTTGACTTAATTTGCTAGAGTGCAATGTGGATATTAGCTCGACGAGATGAAAAGCGACTCGGACTTCACCCCTGTTCAACGGGCTCCAAACTACCGACTGTTCTTTTCCAATTCCTATTTACAATACACAAGACTTGAGTCAACAGATATGATGTGAAGACCTTTTTACTGGCCTTGTCTATGAGTTGGAGCTCTAGGACTATGTCCAACCCTTTGCTAACTTCCTGATAATCATCTCATTTGATGTTTGAAGCGAGTTTTATCATCCAAGCATTCTTCTTACAGGTAGATCCAGTCTCCTGCTCCCTATGGAAAAGGATAATCATATTTAGGTGTAACTATAATTTTTTAATGCAAAAGCATTCAACTGCCGTGTCTTTGTGCGCCAAGTGGCGCAAGCTTTCATCCAGCAATTGAACATTCTTATGATTTACGACATAACGTGTGGTTGGAGGCTCATCAAGTGATGTGTAGCATATAATTTAAGAGGTCGTCTAATTACTTTTATATGAATAATTTTTATATATTTTAAAAACCAAAAAGATAGTTTTTCACATGGAAAAATTCTGTTTTATTAACTAGGGAAAAAACCAACAATTTCAAAAGGTACAGTCAATATAATTTATTTATTTTTGAAAGTGAACACTTTTTATTTATTATAATCAGAAAATGTTCCCGGTTATCTCTGATTTAAGCGGAATACAAATTCTACCAAGTCCATTTCTCAAAAGAATTTTACCATGGGCCAGCTGAGCCCATTCGACCCATAAACCTCGGCCCAAAATGACTGGCCTCGTACGCACTCGACCTTGCACTACTTATCGAATTGGATTAGGGTTTTATCTTTCCAACAGTAACCTACGAAAAGTCGAAAAAGACCGCGAACTCGAGCCAGCTTCGTCGTTCTCGAGCTCGACTGGTACTCCCGCTGCCTGAAGTTCCGCCCTTCGAGGTCGAGACTCGCTTCCCTAGTCTGCCGATGGAGTTCGCAGCTCCTTGCTCTCGGGCTTTGAATGGTGGGAGGCCTTGCGGACTCGCGGTCGGGACACCAATTCAGAGGGAGGTCGTCAAGTCGCGGTCCCCCTTGGGTGCCTCTTTCCGAGTTCCGCTGACGTCGGTGGCCTCGCGGAAAAATCGCGCCGTCAAAGCTGTACTGAAGGACCATACTGTTTGGTCGACAAGGTATTTGATTCATGTGTCGTTTTGATTATCCGAGGTACGAAGTTTTGGTGGAGACGAGTTTGGTTTGGTTAGCGAGACAAAGGATGCAAAGGAAAGGCTTGGAAATGATAAAATTTAGAAGAAAAATCCGTTCTTGTCATGGGATTGCGTTTATTTTGCTACTATTGGCCAGTAGGAGTAGAAATGTGGCGGCTGCGGTATAGAACTTGGACCTTTGAGTAGAAAAGAGAATCTTGGCTAGGATCCATCTCCCCGTTTGTCGCCCTTTGAGACTATTGACTTGAGAATTCAAGATATGCAATTTATTTTTATTCATTTATTTTCAGGCAGGCAAGATGTCGAGCCAGAGTTCATGCGATTTTGAGCTTTCAAGTTTGACGGCCTTGTCACCTTTGGATGGTCGTTACTGGAGTAAAGTGAAGGACCTTGCTCCTTACATGAGTGAATATGGGCTAATCTATTTTCGTGTTCTTGTCGAGGTACCATCCCATTCTACTTGTGACTCTGCAAACATGAATGTGCTCAGCAGTTTTATGTTGAATCTGCTTGATGATGTAATTGGTTAATTGCATTGGATGATACTGCTCCAATATCTGTGCAGTAATTCTACCAAACTGTACCATTGAGCTTAATGTGCCTTGGCCAACATATACTGAAAATTTGAAAACCATGATTCTGTGTGTAGTAATGCATACTGGGAATCTGTCTGATATTTCTCCAGAGTGTTACATGTTTCAAATTGATTTTTAGATATCACATTGCAAAAGTGTAGGACAGATAACTGGTGAATTCAAGTTCATTTGGTTTTACTACTTCGTATGAAATATCTAATTCCATGAAAAAAAATGTGTCTGTACTTGTTATTTTTGAGTTGTATTTGTACTCTCAAAATTTGGTAATGGTTGCCTTATGGTGTCGCTAGTTATTTTCTTTATTCTTTTATGATTAATAGCATTTTCAGGAAAATATTCAAATTAATGCTCCCTTTCAGATTAAATGGTTGCTGAAGCTCTCCCAAATCCCTGAACTAACAGAGGTTCCAAGCTTCAGTGAAGAAGCTGAGTCTTTTTTGCAAGGGCTAATCGATGGTTTTAACTTGGATGATGCATTGGAAATCAAAAACATAGAGAGAGTGACAAACCATGATGTTAAAGCTGTGGAATATTTCTTGAAACAGAAGTGTCAATCACATCCAGAGATAGCGCAGGTTTGGAGCCATTCTTTACTTCTGTGATGTTCAGATAACCTGCTATGTCTTTTTCCTCCTTCACTTGTTTGGGTTTATCCGTGTGCAAAGTGGAGGGGTGATGCAATTGTTCTCTACCTCTGTGCAGGTACTTGAGTTTTTCCATTTTGCTTGCACATCTGAGGACATCAATAATCTCGCTCATGCATTGATGCTGAAAGAATCATTGAAGAACGTCATGTTTCCTGTCATGGACAAATTGATTGGGGCTATATGCACCATGGCTAAGGATAACGCTCACATTTCTATGCTTTCTCGTACACATGGTCAGGTAAATTTATCAGCTTTGGCTGGATAGATATAGCAAGAATCTTCTTGGCACTGTTGTTTATTGAGTTCCGTGGCAGAGTTACATGATCTACAAATATGAAGAGAATGGTGCACTGCTTGGACCCTTAAAAGACTTAATGTCATGATTAGCATGGTGGAATGTTCCTATGATTCTCTGACCCAGAAATTATCCAAGTCATTTGTCTGTTGTCTTTCTTTTCAATAACGGTGCACTATTTGATTATCGTATCCTGATAATTCATATTATAACCCGAGTTCCATTTTAACCAGCACATCAGATTGCTAAATCTGTACTTGTTATCTTGTAGCCAGCTTCACCAACAACATTGGGGAAGGAAATGGCAGTTTTTGCTGTCAGGTTGAGTAGAGAAAGGAAGGAAATACATCAAGTTGAGATTATGGGGAAGTTTGCTGGTGCAGTGGGAAACTATAATGCTCATCTAGCTGCATATCCTCATATTAACTGGCCCCATATAGCTGAAGAATTTGTGAAGTCTCTTGGATTGAGTTTTAATCCATATGTCACCCAGGTGTGTTTTGGAGCTTTTATTCTCCAGTTCTGTATAATAGTAATATTATTGCCAGAGTACCTGAAAGTATGATCATTTGTTGCTATAATACGTATGAAACAAAAGAATAATCAGAACTAAAAAAGAATCCATGGGTTGCTGTTACTGTAAGCATTTTGTTCCTTAAAAACAAGTTCATACAGAGCTGTAGATGATCAGTTAAATGATAATGACATGGCAAAGGTTCAATGCAGAGTTTCAGTACTTGTATTTGCAGAGAAGTCATGACGATGCTTGGTTAACTCTGAATGTTCACGTATAAATTTCTTTTCAAATTTACAGATAGCTATATTCTGAATATATAGATTTTTTAGTAATATTTTTGCATTTGGCATGTGGAACAATGCAATGTATATGGGGAAGGAGCCTATCAATAACTTATATAATGACATTCATGGAGATATATCTTGCCACTGTTCTTTTTGGCATATAAATATGGTTTTATCTTGCACATGCCACTAGTAGGGGGAAAATTTTTTCTCCACAATCAGCTGTATTCATCTTTGATGTGATGGTCAGTGAGAGAGTGAGAAGTTGCTACTATCAAATTAATGGCAGAGAAAGCTGCCTTGGAAAGTTTTCTTACACCTATAATGTGTAGTATAATTACTTGATAATTTAAGACGAGCCTGTTGTCAAAATTATTGTGCATGCTATGTTTGATGTTGCAAAAGTTTTGGCTTGACAATATTTTTTTTACATAAGATCTTCTGATTACAGTAAGAAAACTTGTTATTGGACTTTTTAATCTCTAAACACATAGATGTTGCTTCTACTTATTGCAGATGAAAACTCATGATCAAAACTTTGTTTTTTTGGTTAAATTCTTGAACTCACCGATGTTGCCTCTACTTATTGCAGATTGAAACTCATGATTACATGGCGAAACTTTTTCATACACTTATCCAGTTCAATAATATACTGATTGATTTTGATAGAGATATCTGGGGCTACATTTCATTAGGCTATTTCAAGCAGGTGAGAACTCTGATGCATCTGCTTTTCTTCTAAATATTTTAACTGAGAAAATATTTAACTTCTTTTTATACTTTTAACAGATAACTAAGGCTGGTGAGATTGGGTCTTCAACCATGCCCCATAAAGTAAATCCCATTGATTTTGAAAATAGTGAAGGCAATCTTGGTAAAGCAAATGGAGGTCTATCTCATTTAAGCACGAAGCTGCCAATATCACGCTGGCAGGTGAGACCAGTTTTCTATTCTTTTTCAAGCAATAATGCTGTTATAAGAAAGGATCATCTACTTGCTTGTCACTGACTATCTTTTTTCTCCACTTACCCAAGGAATGACATTTTTGCCAATCATTGTAAACTTTCTGGCTTGTCTTTCATTGCAGCGCGACTTAACTGACTCAACTGTACTGAGGAACATGGGTGAAGGATTGGGTCATTCTCTTCTTGCCTATAAAAGTGCACTGCAGGGCATAGGGAAACTTCAGGTATCCCATGAGTGTGATTTTAGACTGCTGCTTTCCCTTTCCCTTTCCCTTCTTTCTTTCCTTTTTCCCTTAGGTGAGTGTAGATGAGCAGCTGTCGACCAAAGCAATATAAGTGTGTCTATAAGCAGTCTCTTGATTACTCTCTAAGTTGAATCTCGACTTTATGTGCAAAGAATGGCTTCTTTTGTTTTAGTCACAAAACATATGCTTTTTAGTTTTCAGAAAGAATACATGAGTGCTGAAGCTGCTTGTACGAGGATGATTTCTTTTGTTTAATCTCTCTTGTTTCTAGGTTAATAAGGCACGCTTGAGCGAGGACTTGAATCATTCATGGGAGGTTCTTGCTGAACCAATACAAACTGTATGTATCTTGCTTCTCTTTTTGTCTAAGTTGATGAAAGCTATTTAGTTTTTCTGATCCATGCTTATCTTCTTGACTGGGATGGTGATGTCATGGGGATTGTCATAATTTTATTCTTGAATAGAATGGCATGGCTTATCATGAAATTTTCTTACCTGAACCATGTAAAAAGAAAAAGGCATCAAGGAAGGAGAAGGCTCTTAAGATTTTTTTGTTGTGGAATAAAATACTGCCTTTTCCAATAATGGAGGAGTTCCCATATATCTCTATATTTTAATGTGGTCATAATAATCGATATCAGTCTGCACTGCTCCATTCTTGCATAATTATGTCAGATCTTTCTATTTTAATCCAAATTTGTACCTAACTACAGTCTTTTCGGGTATTTCAATGCGATTTGCCTTCTCTTTCCACATCAATTAATAAATTTTCGCCTTGCTCATCTATATACTTAATATGACAGGTCATGAGACGATTCGGGGTCCCAGAGCCTTATGAGAAGTTAAAGGAATTGACGAGGGGAAGAGCAGTTTCACAAGAAAGCATCACAGAATTTATTGAAGGTCTAGAATTACCCGAGGAAGCAAAATTCAATCTCTTGAAGTTGACTCCTCATACCTACATTGGTGCTGCCGCTGAGTTGGCCATGAATGTAGAAATAGCTGTAAATCTGCTGAATGGTCTGGAAATTTTTTAAAGAGGAGCACTAGGGATGTTGGCATAATATGCATTATAACAGCATTAATGCCATGCCTTGAGATGTATGTTTACTGGCCGGCAACTTATTCAACTCGACCTGTATGGGGTACTTCTTCACTGGGCGAGGATTTTTTTTTTTCCTGCATTACAGAATGCAGTTGTATTCGATGCTAAGATATGTCATGTATTGCATCGAATGAAAATTTGAGGGTGATGCAGTCGAGGTGTGTTTTGACTCAGATGAGATTGTCTTTGCTCGGCCAAAACAGTGCCGGCTTGGATGTTTATTGGCACCATTACCTGTAACATAAACATGTTGGTAAATTAATAATTTGGTTCGGACATATGGAATATGTTTATACTGCTGAGTATAGGAATGGAACTCGATAAAATGAATTTGATTTATTGAGTGTGAAAGACCAAGGGTTCACTTAATGGAAGTGTCCTTTTGCAATGTGTATCATACTGTACTGTCTCGAGATTATCTCACAGGGATCTCAGATCTGAGCTTATTTGAGAAATTTCGGCCTGTGCTAATTATTTTATATCTGGCAGTCAGAAAAGGCTGTGTAGTATGCACTATTTCTTTGGAGTTATACACATAATTTTTTTCATTATTTTTTAAATTCGAGTAATATTTTACGTTGTCGTAGCGGGGGTAATGGCTTTCCAAATCTATGTATACTATCATTTCGAAAGACCTTTTTTTTTTTTTCCTATCACCACTTGAATTTACATAAAGAGCTAGAACTATTCCTCTCAGCAATTAATTTTACAAATGGCTATAGTTTTTATAAAAACATCAATGACAAGAATTACCAACAAGCTAAGTTCAAATTTTTATCAACTAATAAAAGAGCACATGTTTACGTGACTAATTCTCACGCCCATGTTATGTGGGTGCACACCACTTTTGAGATCTGTATTTGTTAAATTTTGCTTAATGATAGCATTTTAAAGATAAAATGAGAAAATCATATAATTTAAATAAACTTAAAGTGAGATAAATAGCATTTTTGGCTTGAATATCGCGTATATATACAATATATTTTCATGTGAATTTTAATATGAATTGTAATTGTATAATATCAAATGGATAATAAGATCATATTCAAATATAGTTTAAAATGACAAAAAGTTGTTTCTTTAATTTTATCAAAATTACTCAGTTTTAAATTTAATTCTCTCTTACCTAGTAAATATATTTACTTTGAATGTAGTCTTGACACGCGTGATGATTGTTTGTCTAATCTTCGTTTGAGTAGCAGACTACAATGATTGACCGGTCCAGTTGTCCGTATCGTCGTCATCATCATGCAGAGAAAGCAATAGATGAACCTTCTCACGAGAAAGAATGGAGATCGAGTCAAGTCGTTCACCAGGGGATCGATCACGCCGAATCTCTCTCGACTTCAGCAGGAAGTTAATTCGTCACCGCCTCTCCTCTGGCCATCTCCTTCTCAGGTTCCCCACAACTATCGATCCGTCTCTTTTATATTCTTCCGTCATCTTTTCTTTAATACGCAAGTTTCGTGATCCTTGTATCGACCCGTTTTGAGATTTTGCCACCCCCGGCTTCATATTGTTGCTGCATCATATTTGGACATTTTCTCAGTAATAAGGGTAATTCTCATTTAAGAATTACCATGATTTTCTTAGTATGTGATGCAGAGAGTGACTGGTGTGTGTTCGGTGTGAGCACTGAGCAGTAGTCTGATGTCCTTCGGTTATTTGGCGATTTGGGCTTCTTCTGCTGTGATTACTCTAGTGCAATTTGCCAGTGGTTAGACGACTATGTTGAGATCGTTTGCCTTTGTATCCCAGATTGTAGTGGGGCTGTATGAAGATTTTATTCAAGATTGTTTTTACTCGGTTCCTTTTTTAGGAGCACTCCTATTATTTGAGCAAGAAAGTTGTTTTTACTCGGTTCCTTTTTTAGGAGCACTCCTATTATTTGAGCAAGAAAGCTCTGCAAGAACTTGTTGATCTTCAATTCAGTACATTCTTGAGTTGGAACGTGCAAAGCAAGATGATTTCATTTCTAATAGCAAAAAATTGAGTAGCTGTCTGCTCTAAGAATAAACGTGACCAATTTATCCAAGAGCAATGAGACTTTATTCTCGTGGTTATATTTCTAGCAGTAATGTAACTCAGGGTGTCATTTAAAAGAGTATTTGAGCTCGAGAATTGGGCTTAGTGAAGAATTGGTTTCCTGCTGCTGAAAATTTGCCAGGAAAATTGAATCAGCACCATCTAAGGTAATGTTGTGATCCTCCTTATTGCTTCTTAGCAGATAATGTATATGGAAGATGTCCAAGGTACTTTTTGTAGCATAGAGGAAAAGGATGTCTCCATTGATTCCCTCAACTGCCAATTTCACAAGCTATCCACTGCTTGTCCAAATCCCCAGTGGCCCTTCTTTGCTCTTATTCCTAGGAGAAATTGAAACGTCCCTGGGAGGGAGTAGTTGAGGTGGGAACTAATAAGGAGGTACAAATCATGTCTGATAACGCCCATCAAATGGAAAGAAGCTATTCAATCCGGAGCCTTTCAAGCAGAGGAGGTTCTGGTATGCAGCAACTTAATCACATCTACTGCAATTTCGTATATAAGAGTCCCCATCTGTCAAATCTTCAGCATATGTCAATGTGTGAATGGCCAATGGTGTCTTAGCTCCTAAAATGTGATTTTTTAAGGATTCAAAATTTTGCATCACTAGAGCAAATGATAGACTAATCCTTCTTTTACTTATTTACCTGTTGAAGTTTTTTTTTGTCTTCTAATCTTATTTCCTGACATTCTTAGAATTTTGGAACATGGTAGAAATCACCAATGTGACTAATCAACACATCATATTCATATCGGAAGAATTGGGATGGGATGGGAGTCCTCTTATTGTTCAGCAATTAGTGTATTGTTCTGTTATATGTTGGACTGGAACATTATCTCTGTAGGAGAAATTGTGGCAAACAGTTCACTTAGTAATTTTTCTGTGTGGTTTCTTTGATGCAGAGATGACTAGCAGTTATATGGTGGAATCAGGATTCTTTGTGTCATCTTTCGCTGCTACTATGTTCGTAGGTGCACTAGTAACGGTTGGAATCTTGTTAATCAGCTTGCTGATTGTGTTAGCAGTGATGTTGCAATCTTGTGAAAGTAAAAATTCAGGGGTAGTTCAAAGTCAGAAGTTAATTGATTATTATACAATCTGTAACATACATGCTCAGCATGCAGAGCTCAATGGCTTGAAAACCCATGATTGTCCTCCCTTTTGCGGGGATCTTGCAAAGCAATACATCAAGGGAGGTCTCTATGCTAAAGAACTAAATGTCACAAATGCAGTGATTCAGAGTTATCTCGGAGCTGTCACAGCAGTAGATGGTGGTCTAGATGTTGTTTTGATGGATGCAGATGACATTTTATCTCCACATCCTCTTAACATTGATCTTTTCACAAACAGGTAAGTTCTTGTCACTTTATGTTCTCTTCTGTTTCTCACCATTAATCCTTGCGAAGTGCCAACAAATTAGTTCAGTTCACATGTCAAAGGGGCAAGGGATGGATAATAAGACTCCAATGGTCCATTTTTTTCCTCTTTTGGTTCTTTCTAGTGTCTCTTCAGGGAGTTCATTTTCCTAGTTATCCCTATACAGTGGCTTCTTTCACATCCCACCAGCAGCAGCGGCATCCTTCTTTTTTAACCTTGGAAATTTTAGATTACTAACTTTTGAAGGTCACTCTAGGCAAGGGAAGTTAACAATGCATCAATGTTTACACTCCACCGTTGAGTCCCTTGATTCTCATGTTCTTTTTTGTGGAACAGATCTGATGATTTTGATAGTGAGAGTTTTGAAGAGGCAAATCATTTAAAGCAAAGTTATCTCCTTCAATTGTACATGGAGTTGCAAGCAGGTGGGTGGACTTTGGTTTTCTTGTCTAGAAAATCCCAAAGAGAACAGAATGTTGCCAGGGAGATCATATATTCTGCGGGATTCAGAAGTTGGTATTCTTTGATCATGAGGTACTTCGGTTAATTCAGAGACAATCTTTTGATAATGAACATCTTTTAGTGTCAGCCTGTTATCTCTCAATATACAGTTCGAGTGTCATGAAATTTCTCCTTTATCATCCCCAAAGAAAAAAGAATATATTAAAGGTGACAGATGGCTACTTTAGATTCTTGTTCATACTTGCACTACTGGTTGTGTTGGGCTTAGTATATCTGCTTTGAACCATGTTCATTCTTTGTTGCTGTCGTCTCATGGAAAGTAGTTTCCACTCTCGAAAATTCTTGCTTACAAGGTTGCATCTAAACTCTTCCATATGCGGAAATGCATCTGGGTGACAAGCTATTACAGATAAAGAATGGACATAATGGACATATTAAGTGACCAAATACAGCAGATTCAGCAGATGTGGCAAGCTCTTGAATTCTGCAGTGGTGACATGGCTATTTTCTCTCACAGTTTAATGAAAGACCAATTCCTCATACCCTTGAACCTTTATTTAATATAGGTCAAATTGGATATGAGATTTTCTTGTCTGATATGGTTTATCCTCTGGCAGATCTGATGATGAACTGCAAATTGATAGCAGAACATACTTTTCCAGGCAAAGGGAAGCATTGGAAAAGGATGGTTTCCGAATCGCAGGTGTAATTAGTAGCCACATGGATGCTTTAACGGGTCCATTCTCAGGGAAGTCGATATTTAAGATTCCAAGCCCAATATGTTACAAATATTCACCGGCACATTGACATCCAAAAGAAGCAGAATTGGTATTGCTCCATGGTGGGTGATCGTTTCAAGTTGGTGACACTTGGAGCATCAATCCACAACTTAACCATGCCTCAACTATGATTATCTCCAGAGCCATTATATGGTGGATGGTTGCTGAAGTGATCAAAGTTAGTGTTCGCCGCATATAAGGAGAGTGAAGCACCAATCTTCT
This sequence comes from Corymbia calophylla, assembly GCA_014182845.1. Lineage (NCBI taxonomy): Eukaryota > Viridiplantae > Streptophyta > Magnoliopsida > Myrtales > Myrtaceae > Corymbia > Corymbia calophylla. The sequence goes on along the minus strand of CM024699.1, from coordinate 34,172,341 downwards.
TCAATTTTCCATTTCTATCTCTGGGTAGAATCAACTACTATTTGGGTCCCTTCTTTGGCAATTCAGAGAGAAGGCAAATGGTGTTGTTCATGATGATTTCTTTATTACCGGTTGCAATAGGTTTTATGTCAAGGAACTTGTGCATGAATTTAATACGTGTATTACCAAAGATATAACTTACAGCACTTCACGGCACAACTACAGTATAGCACAACTACAGTTCAGCTACCATTATACTAAACGGGTTGTTTGCTTGCTTTCGAAACTAGTGGATGAAGTAGCTCTACCTTCAGTGTCTGCTTCCTACAGGATTCCAGCACCCTGAATTGGACCAAGTGTAATGATGTTGCAGTAACTAAACTAGAACAAAGTGAACCATGCACGACAGCCATTCCTTGAACATGTAAGATTCATCCTATCACGAAGAAGATAATTAAGTTGGATTCCAAGGCCTAGTCTTATAAATAACGGTCTCTGTTGCAATTTCTTCATTATATGCTATGTCTGCTTTCGTTCACTTTAGGGAAGTATGTAGAACCATTTTCCTTAAACTGGACGTTCAGTGAATCCCGACCAAATGCAATTTGACTGCTAGATCATTGGGTTCCTTCGAACTGGGACTCAGGAGTACTAATTTCACTACCGGCCTGTAGATAGTTGAAACTAAACATGAGAAGTGCCATAAATTGAGAGGAATGCACCAGAGCTGTGATGGTCCACGAGATCCGCATATCTGCAAATTTCTTAGGATGATCGAGATTCAAGAGAAATGGCTCGGGCAATCAGGAAATAGATGAATTTAGCCGAGGCACAAGCTATGCGCCCGGGGGGGTGATTCTGAACCCATCAGCTCATGCAGTTCATGACTTGCCTCATAACTGCAGGATTTACGCGCCAAATTAATACAAGATCCACACCGGAGTGGACAGGCACACAACACCAGGATTATAGAGAGTATCTAAAATGCAGATTGGTAAGTCATAAAATGCATTCGGAAATGGTAGAATATATAAAAAGGCTTTCGAAGCTACAGGCTAGTGAAAAAGCTGTGTCTCTGTCCAAGCCCCCACTCTTATTCTTGCGATGCCATAGGACAGTAATAATTCAAGAAGCTATTGAGCAACTCATTCGCTCAGAAAGTCCGAACTCGATCGCTATTTCCTCTCTTAAAAAGTCCTATTCCCTCACCCTGCGACTTCTTTATTTATTGGGAAATTCAGAAAAGAAAGTACTTTCCAAAGATTGGAATGTCATGACCCCATCCCTTGACCGTGAGGGTACCCTTCTCTACTCATTCCGCTCTTGCCTTCATCCTTTTAGTGAGAAAAATCACCGAGTTCTTAAACCCAATCCAACTTTTATCATTCAGTCTACATTGCACCAGTACAAGCAATTTACATGAAGAGGTTCACTACAATTGCCATGTATTGAACTTCTAACAGCTGGTTCTGTTGTTGCTCACAAAGCGAACAACAACTAAAGAGTTTGGTTGCACTTAGTCGACAGATGGATCAACCGACTGTAGGCGCCGCAACCATGCAATCCGCACGCTAGGCTTCTTCAGCTGCAGGAAGATTTCCCTATATTCCCTCTTCAGGAAGACCTCCAATGCGAACAAATATAGGTCACTTCCCTGCTCCACATCCTCCATCTCATCAAGACACTCGATGCATTCACCAATACTATAATTTAGTTTGTTTCTGGGCGTGGTGAGACTTGCAGCATTCCTCTGCAAGGTCGCAGTGCTCCTTGATTCAACTGCATCGGGCAAGTGCTCCTTTCTCGGTTCCAATTTGGCAATTTCTGGCTCTGTGGTACGCACAGTCGAGGTGATTGAACTATCATTTAGCCTCCTATGTTTCCTTGGTGGTTCTGGCTCTCCGGAGTCTCTTCTTCCACTGAAGAGGACCTCCAGCTGGTCAGTCAGATAAAGTTCTTTATACCGAAATTGTGCCGATTCTGGGTTTTCCTGCATACATAGTACTATCAGGATCCCTCTCTCTTGTCTCTCTACTTTCACATAAGCAGAACACGTAAAGTGAGCTCATTACAATACCTGTATATAGTTGTTCCAATCATCTTCAGTCGCACCAAATCTCTTGGTATTTGGATCCCACTTCATCCTACTATCACCAATCAGCTTACGCCAGATTCTCCATTGCTGCTTAGTTAGGTCCCATTGATTCTTCAATTGCTTCTTATCAAGTGAAAGACCAGTCTTGCGGTTAAATGATCTCATAACATGTCTCCAGCCTTCCTTGGTAAGATACATCCTACGTTTATTACCCTTCAATGTCTGTTCTATACAGAGATCAACAAATATCTTGTGACAATCAGGTGTCCACTTAGCTTTTGGTTCGAGAGCCGGTAAGCATGAGTTTTGTCTACCAGGACTTGTTTCGCTGTATGTATCCAGGTCACCATCTGACTCATCATCTGACCCACTGCTTATATCAAGTTCATTTACAGCCTCAATTTTTGGCGCCTTCATTGTTATGGCTTGACCTTCTGTTTGCAAGGGGGAGGTCACTGAACCACCTTTATGCCTACATTGAGTGAGAAGTCCTGCATCTTTTTTAGTTATTGCTCCATCAAATATGATTTCCAATTTGTCTACAAACTGGAGTTCCTTAAACTGAAACTGCGCAGCTGCTGGGTTTGCCTGGGACAAATCAAGTAATGTATGTCTTTATCTCTCCATTATCCGAACTGAATGGAAATGATAAAAGAGTTGATTAATTTTCGTACCTTAACATACAGAGCCCACTCTTTTTCAGTAGCTCCAAACTTGTTGGAACTCCGGTCCCATTTCATAGAACCAGTACCAGTTAGTTTGCACCACACTTTCCACTGTTCCCTCATCACATCCCAATGGCTTTTCATCTGCTTCCTATCATAACATATTCCTGTTCTTTCATGAAATTGTTCAACAATATTCATCCATCCCTCTCTTGTAAAATATGTCCCTGGCCTATTCCCTCCTATAACCTGCTCCAGACAGAGATCGACAAATACTTTATGGAGGTCCGGTGTCCAGTATGCCTTTGACTTTGGCACTGTATGTGATGAGCTCAACCACATATCTTCACCACAGTTGGGATGGTTCGTGTAAAGTCTAAAGTTGTTGAGTTCCAGCTGTGGCAATAACACGGAGTAAATTTATCAGTTCAAATGCTTCATTGATGCTATGGATAACTCCCTAGCCCCACTCATTCACAAGTAGGAAAGAAGATTCTGCAAACAGAAGACACAAATAAGAAAATAAGACTCAGCCGAGACATGTATAAGAACAGCATAATCAATGCAAACAATGACTGAGTCATGAACGAACACGAAAGCATGTCAACTGATAAAGACAATCTTCAGAGCACTGAATACACAGAATTTCCACCACATGATGCAAGATAAAGGAAAAGGTACATGGCCATTTCCATTTCCATGTGTGTGGGAATAATGTCATGGACATGCCAAATGCATGTGCATGGAAGGAGTAACTGTGGTTCATGATAATGCTTGAGTAATTCAATTTGAGCCCAAGGAAAAATAAGGAAAGTTAAATTTAAAAATAATAAACATTTCTCGCAACTTATAATTATCCACATTGTTAAGCAGCATGTTCAACTAGAGATTCCAGCGTTGCCATGAAGAAGGCACCTATAGTTTGCTAATTATACTCTGCACATATAGTTTGTTAATTATACTCTGCACGTATAGTTTGCGAACAATGCTGTTCCGGCGCAACTCAGTTACTGGAATCCCATACAGCAAATGCACTTCGGATCCTAACTTGGCACGGAATGTCTAGCAATTCATATAGTGAGCAGAACTGATAAAACCCCAGATCACGGAGAAAAAACCGATTTGCCCATTGGATAGCATCATTTTTGTGTCTTGAAAGACACGGTATGGACACGTAGTTCCTGAAGTAATTTGGAAAATGGACACGCTCTCATCGTGTTGGCCATTTCAACGTATATTGGTCTATGCACACCAACAAACAACCAATATTAAAATATGAGAGGGCTTAAATAAAAAAGGCAAAGCAACAAAACTTGCCACAAAGTCAGAAATCTAAAACTCACCAGAAAGCACCCAAAAAAACTATAATGAAAGAGATAAAGATTTGAATACGACACATTTGTAGAGGTTGCTCCAAACGCACACATTATCTGACGAAGCAACAATAGCACGCGCTCTATCTCCCGATTGAAATGGAATTTTACAAAAAAAAACACACACACACACAGAATCATGCACTTCAGCAATCAAAACACCAAAAAGTTGAGATTTTTCCTACAATCATCGCATGTGAAGCAACGTCAAACTGTCGCGAGGGGAAGTGGTCTCGATTTGAACTAGGCACAGACGCGAAAAGCCGCACAGTGCGAGCAACCTCATTCAGCATCGTCACGCTTTGAAGCTCCTAAGCAAACGTCGTCAAAGACCAGAAAACGAGAAGGAAGAAGAGAATACACATACCCAAGTGACCGGATTCGAAAGACATCAATTTGGTTTGCCCATCATGTCTTCTTCCCATTTGAGACTCAGATAGAGGAGAGAGAGAGAAAGAAAGAGACAGACAAGAGGACAAAAATGAAACTGAATCCGGGTTGTGAATGGGCTGGGTCGGGTCCACACGGGCAGTGGACGCCCGTCCTGGCCCAAATTCTTCAAGGCAACCTCGTTCCGAACTTCGATCCGACAAGACATGCTCAGACCAGTGTCCTCGAATTGTCCACGGGTCGTCAGCTTTCATGAAGAGCGCTCGACTTTCGATGGGGGTGTAAAGTTGGTGGGCTGCATGCACTTATGTTTCTTCTTTAATGCAGCGAATTCACGCACGACAGTCGAGAGTTAAACCTGAACTTTACAGCTCACGTAGGCTCCATCAGAGCGGTAACGAGTAATGCGAAAGATAATTAAGTTCCTGTAGCAACGACAGATGAAATTTCTTCATCGTGATTTCGGACTCCATATGTGAAAGAAGGGCAAGAAAGCAATCAAATGGACGACACGTTCTCAGGGAGGGAAAGAGAAGCATGATGGATGGGGGGGCATCATCACGTATGGGAAGGCGCGTGAAGGATTTTTCGCCGCATCATCATGGACCGGCTCCTCGAAATGGATTGTCCGTTATTCCGAGGGAATGTCATGCGAGCATGTTCTTTTTGGTCAAAGGGTCGCAAAAGACCAGGTAAGCGAGCTGAACCTGGCTCGGCTTTTGCTGGAGACTGGAGCCGAGCCACGAGATGCCTGACGAAGCCGTGACCTTAGAGTAGTCTAAAGGTATATTTATTGCGAATTTGAAGTGATTACCGAAGAAAGAAGATTTGCCATCTAAAAGCAATCTGTATAATTCATAAGTTGGGATCAAGTGCGTATCATCCAAACTTAGGATAATACATAGTTGATTCGGGGGGGACCCCACGGACAGAGGAAGAAGACAGAGATCCAACGAGAAAAGAGGGAAGCCGCGTCAGGGAGAGAGTTGGTTGAATCAGATCCGAGTGTGGGAGCCATTTTTGCTTCGACCCAACTTCACAGATATTTTCTCCCTTCCTTCTCTCTCTCTCTCTCTCAAAAGAAGAGAAGGCCAAAAAGGAAAAATAGAAAAGAAAATTATTACGATCATCATAAGCATCATCATCCCCTTCGCTGCATCCGCTCCCCGCAAAAAAGTGCGACTACTATCTCTCTCTCTCTCTCTCTCTGAAGATCCTCTTTGACGATAAATCACTGTTGTCCATTTCTTCCTAGGCTCCGTTCTGGTGCCTCCTCTCTTTGTCTTCGACACTTCAGCTTGTACGAGCTGAAAAATCGATCCTTTTCTGCTTCCTTTTGCCTCTGTTCCAGGTACCCATCTTTATTTCTTTAAAGTAGTCGATGTTTATCTGAACTTTTCGAGTCAGATCTCGATCCTTATGTTTCTAGTTCAAACCCATTTCACAGGCATTCCTATGCCCTGGATATTATTGCTTGTTAGTCACATGATTTGGTTATTTGGTCAAAGAACCTTTTCCCCTACTGGTTTTACAAGCTTCAGATCTTTTGTAGAGAACCCAATCCTAAACAAATTCCAGTGACTTGACTTTAATTGTGTCTAATGGGTTCTTGCTGTTGATTCGGATTGTTTACATGTCAAGGTTCTTCATTTCTTTGTTCATGACTAGAGTGGTCATTTCTTTCGTCAAGGTTGTTTAGGGGGACACTTTTCATTAATGGGCCTGTTGTTCTTTGATTCTCATTGTTTCTGCATTCTGCTGTAGTTGAGGAAGCAGGAGTCAATTGATACTTGGTCGATCTGGTCTGCAACTTTTGCTGGAAGTTTGGGGAATCTGAACGAGAGAAGAGGTAGATCTAAAGGATCAAAAGGATGTCATTTACCGGCACCCAAGTTAAATGCAAGGCTTGCGAGAAGACAGTTTATCCCGTTGAACAGTTATCTGCAGATGGGGTTGCATACCACAAGTCTTGTTTCAAGTGCAGCCACTGCAAAGGCACATTAAAGGTGTGCCATTTTTTCATTGGCTTACAATCTCCGCTTCATGTTCGGTGATACAATTATATGTGGATGTAATGTCTTTATCTTGTATATTTGGTAGACTTGAGTAAAGAAGAAGAAACTTCGATATTGCATCCATTGCAAGTAATTACTCATTGTTCTGTGCACATGGAGCGAGTATTTGAGCATCGTGTTCTGATGGATGGAAGTTGAGTTTAAAATGAATGCCTTTGCTCTCTGCTATGCCTCTATTTATGACTAAGTTCACTCGATAATCCTTGTCGGGAAACGAAGTCGACGTTATATAGTCGTTGTCTGCCACAGATTAGAGGTGCATTTTAAGGATAATGAAGCAAATGCATTTGCCTTATAAGGATCTGTGTCATGATTTCAGCTGAGCAGTTACTCCTCAATGGAAGGAGTTCTATACTGTAAGCCTCACTTTGAGCAGCTGTTCAAGGAGACTGGTAATTTCAACAAGAACTTTCAGTCACGTAAGTCTTGTGCTTTATTAAAATCAAGTTCTTTATGTGATCAGCCGGCTGTTGCTTAACTCTGCTTAATTTGCAATGATTCATGTTCAACAGCTTTAAAGTCAGCTGAGAAGTTAACTCCAGACCTGGTAAACTTTCATTAGATCACTTGAGCCAATTATGAGTGCGTAAATTTGACATAGAATGTATTAAAATCATTGAGTGTCATTGCTAGTGCATTTGATTTTGCAGACAAGATCACCCAGCAAGGCAGCTGGCATGTTTTCTGGTACACAAGATAAATGTGCAACTTGTGGCAAAACTGCCTATCCGCTGGAGAAGGTACATTTTGCTTGTCTCAAAGTCTTGATATGGGATTTCAATTATGAGGCTATTGGTTTGATAGTAATGCTTTCTGTAAGAGCAATTTCATGCAGGATCCTATTTTTGCATTGTTGGTAATTGCATGCATTATTTCACAGTTTTTATCTATTTTGTTCTTGAATGGACAGGCCTCTACCTTTGTGTGAAGGTTTTTAACATTTACTGGGTTCCTACTTCTTTTGCTTTATGCAGTGTCAGAAAGTTAAATGTAGCAGTCCTTTCCTTACTGTGTTGCATTCCTGATATATTTGTATGGGAAAATATTTGCTAGTCAAGCATTACAAGTAAAGCATGATGTGTATGGTGAGCAATCTTTGAATGTGGAAACTGTAGTGGCATGAGTTGTCTATGATAATCTGTCTTATGAGGGAATACAGAAAGTGTGGTTGTTACTCTATAGAGCTACGCTCTCCCCTGGAGTTCCCATTTTCTGTTTTCCCTTCTTGGCGAGCTCTGAAGCACCCATGTTAATTGCTGAAAAGGAGAAACTTCTGTTCTGCTGGACAGCCTGAAACTGCTCATTCACTTATGTTATACTTATGCTTCGCATGTGCCTTTCTTGCAATTGATTTCACATCAGTGTAATGTCGCTTCCTGTAGAAATGATAGTAGGTGTTGAAAGTTGCATTATAACAGCTTTCTAGTTGATTTCTTTATTCCTCAGCTTTCTAGTTGTTGGTTCTAATGGCTTGACTTATATTTCCTAAAGAAACCGCGTGGCTAACTCTGTTTATAAACAAAATATTGCAGGTAACAGTGGAGAGCCAGAGCTATCACAAATCATGTTTCAAGTGCTCTCACGGAGGTTGTCCCATAACCCCATCAAACTATGCAGCTCTGGAGGGCATCTTGTACTGCAAACACCACTTTTCCCAGCTTTTTAAGGAGAAAGGAAGCTATAACCATCTCATCAAGTCTGCATCAATGAAACGGGCTGCAGCGTCAATTCCAGAAGCTTGAAAATGACATTTCTTATGATGTTTCTTGTGCGGTTATTTGGTCGGTCTTTATGTGTGCCTTTTGTTTGTCTAGCTTGATCATCTTGGGGGAGCTAGTGAACTTGGTTCCTCCGTTTCTGCTTTCCGCAAATCCTGTGACCCGCCCTTTCTCATGTTGTGATGGATAATAGAGTCCGAGCTTGTGAATTGACATTTTTATTAATTGCAGATATGAATTTCGGACAATCTTGTTGCCGTTCGCTTTTCCGTTTGCGAACTTGTGCTACTCAAATTACATGTCTTAATTTCCCTTCTTTCTCCCAACAAACTGTACCTTCATAGATAAGCAGCAAAGTCTCTGAGCTGCTGTGGATCGGATAAAATTTGGGTTTGGTCATAAATGGTCCGATCTATTAATCTATTTATGACTTATTTATTCGTAATGCAAATCTATTCCAACTCACACAGTCCATGCCTAATCAAATCTATTTTATTAAAATACTGAAAAATTCATATCCAAATTAAAGCGAGAATGTGGAGTAAGTGAACATGAGATCGAGTGATTGGAAAAAAAGAATTTGAGATTAAGTGAGAGTGATAAAAAATGAAGAGAGGTTATACAGGTGGATTGAGTTTAAAAAAGTTATAAATTCATTTATGGCTCATTTAAAATTCATTTAACACTTATCACAATTACTATATATAATAACTCAACTCATCGTATATCGGTCAAAACTAGAGTTTATATTTCATTTTGAAATAGAGGAAGACCTTGTGATATCAACTTCCTTTAAATTTAAGACCCTTCCTTTAGTGATAATCATACTAAGGTGGAGGATCAGGTTATAATTGAGTAGAATGAAATACTTATGGCAAATTCAATAAGAACGACATCTGTGTTACCTTATAGATAGAAAAGTGTTGCATCATTGAAGTAGACATCCCTCCAGATCTCACTCATTGTGATCAAAAAATAAACAATAGAAGGTTATGCATCAAAAGTTCCAGGACAACACTTGTCACTCCAACCAGTGTACCTTACGGAGAATCCAACTCAACTCGATCGTGTGCATTTTGTGAAATTCTCAAGATTTTATTTGGGAGCACTTTCAAGACTTATTTAATAATCATTCTATTCTCGAAAATAATTTTTATTCAGAAATGATAATTTTTTATTGGGTTTTTAGAATAATTTTTAAATATTTGAAGACGTTTGATAACTATCCAAAATTTTTATTCCTAAAATAGAAATGAGTTTGATAGACTTTAAAAAAATTTTTTCTTTAAATTTTTTAATACTTTTATTATTATTTTTTCTCTTTTTCCTTTTTCCTTTTCTCTTCATCTTCTTCCATCTTGTGGACAGTTGTTGGCACGGTGGTGACTGACAACCGATTGGGCGAGGTCCGACGAGCTTGTCGAAGGGTTGCCTCGTCATCGCTTGGCAAGCTTAGCATTGTTCTTGCTATTGGAGGAGGGTTTTGTGCTTGTTTTTCTTCCTTTTGTCTCGTCCTGACTCACTGGTCCTTGTTCAGATCGGGTAGAACCCGCGAGAAGAGGAGGTCCTCCTTGAGATGGTTTCATGATGGCGGAAGAGCACCGATTCCAAGCCCTGCAACTATACGCCAACTACCGCGGCTTCTTCGGCTGCCCCACCACCCAGAACCTCTACTCAAAATGCTAGCGTGACCTCTAGCTCAAGCAGCGCCGCTCCTCCGACGCCAAGCTTGCGCGGGCTGGCGAGGCTTGCCTACCACCAATGAGCAAGGTGACCTTGGCTTGGCCTAGCAAAGCTTTGATGAGCTCGTCGGATCTCGCCCAATCAGTCAGAAGACCAATTGAGAGGAAGAAAAAGAAGAGAGAAGAAGAAAAGAAGAAAAGAAATGACAAAAAAAGAAAAATATGTTAATCTTGATTTTGAAATTATTAAGAACAAAGTAAGTAATTTTTTATTTATTTTGATTCTATTTCAAATCTATTGTCAGAAATAAAATTATTATAAAAAAAAAAATAAAAAATTTATCAAATATATTTCTATTAATAAAAGCAAAAAAACTAGAATCAATTACTATTTGACCGATTATCATGCAAGCCCTCAAACTCCTCAACATCTCGACTTGTGCTCCGAGCATAATTTACCATGCTGCAAAATTTCCACTAGACCAAAATTTCTGTCTGAAATAAATGAGGAATATAAAACATAAATGAGCAGACGAATTAAAATCATGAGCTCCTTTCATTAATTAATCACTGTAACAAACATCAATAACAGATTGGTTGTGTTGATACTCAATTCTACAGCCTCTATAAAAGAATATAAAAAGAAAATGATGTATCTCCACAGCCCCAACTGGAAATATAAGAGACAAATCATTCACTTATTGAATTTTCTACTTTGGACTAATCTTGTCTAATTGTTGCTAACACAGTGGAAACCATCTCCAGGCTTCCAGGGGGAAAAAATAGAATGATAGGCGAAACCTTCACCAGCCGCTAGCACAAGCCCAACTTGCCTCCACTAAATAGCCCGAGCTGGAAAACAAATATGAGGCTAATTCTTCCTTGAATAATTATGATTTGCTCCTCTTTTTGGCTTCACTGTAGAGTATAACTCCTATGACGGTTAAGGAGTAGCCTAGCATTCCTGTGACGGACACAGGATTCCTGAAAATCAAGATTGACACCACCACTGCTACAGCACCTTTTGCATTTCCCAGCACCTGAAAGAACAACCAGATCTTAGCAACTCTTCCGCTCAATCCTTTCGGTCATTCCAAGTCTAATCAACATCACTTAAAGAATAAATAAACATCAGTAAGGATGGTTATCCCAGGCCTGGTCAACATCATTAAAGGATGTTCAATTTATAAAGAAACAGCTTGTTCAAAGCAAAAAATACTGATAAGTCGAAACAACTCCCCTGCCCTTACTTCCTCTGCTAATAAAAATACAAGTGAAAGGGAAGACTCACAAAATCACAGAATGTGAATAGAGAAGGAAAAAAATCTCCTCCACCAAATGTCTCACAACAGCATATAGTCTTAACCATTGGATATAATTAATTACAGAGTACATATAAACAGACATCTATATACTCTTAAAAGAAAAGGATAAAACTGGAAACACTATTTGGCCCAACATAACCTACTTCACTGAACAACAATACCTCTATATAGCCCAAGAAGAAAATAAAAATCAGTACTTTTGATTGACCATAGACTGAGACAATGCTGTTCTCAGAACAAAACCATTTGAAAGTAAAAGACTCCGCAAGATTCAGGACATCATTTTATCAGATCCAGTAAAATTCAGGGCGAATTATAGGACCACAAACTGCCGAATTCATCAACATCCTAAAAGAATGTCTGGCCATGGGGAATAGAATTAGCTACACAATGATAGGACCTTACACAACAACTCATCTTTAGTTATAAAACATGTAGGGCCCAACAGGACACAGGTTTCTCCATGTCAAGCTGAGGGTTAGCCAGCAACTCCATTCCCTATTAATACACACTTGTCAAGGACCTCCACAATTTAAAATTCATCGACATCCTAAAAGAATGTCAGGCCATGGGGAATAGAATTAGCTACACAATGATAGGACCTTACACAACAACTCATCTTTAGTTATAAAACATGTAGGGCCCAACAGGACACAAGTTTCTCCATGTCAAGCTGAGGGTTAGCCAGCAACTCCATTCCCTATTAATACACACTTATCAAGGACCTCCACAATTTAAAATTCTCCTAGGTTCAGTGGATAAGCACTCTCCATGAACTATTTTTTCATTATTCACATCAGTAATCGGCCAATAATTATCGATAAATCACTTCCTTACCCCCTTCAGAAAGGTTCATCAAGTCCACTTAATTGACTGCATAAAAATGATACAATCACTTCTTTATGCCTGTTCATACAGTATTTATCTATGATCAGTCTATACTAACAACAGTACAAGTGAGATAATTTGATGATGCAAGTGCTCTCACCAATTTCTCACCAATGTATAGTATCCACAGAAAAGTAAATTTGAATGCATACTAGACTTCTTATCTGGACTCCAATTGATCCTTTACAATCCAACACAATGTTTTTGCACCAATGGCCTCTTTCTCATTTTCAAATAGAACAGCATTGAACAAGAGTCAAAGGTAGCCAATATCTAAACATAAAGCTAAAACAAGGCATATCAAGAAGGAATTGGTACCTGGAGAGTCAGAGCGCTGGTATGTTTTGTAACCAAAAAGTTGGTCAAGTTGACAAAATACGCGAGTGATGAATTGAAAAGCAGATACCAAATGATCCTAAAATCTTCTCTTGCCAAAGCTAGGGTAATGCCAACCACATTTTCTTCCATGAAAAGTGTTGCGGGGAGGAGAAACACCACAGCTATGGGAGCCATGTATAATAACAAATTCATGGAATTCAGCTTCTCCCTGTAGAAAAATCACCTTCAATTATATTTCAACTACTCTAAACACAGTGCAGAATGCAACACTAGGACATGCGGAGATCGGCATAAACAAGAGGGAGGGGGGAGCAGGGGAGAAGCAGAGAGAGAGCCTACCCTTCAGAAGAAAGGAGGATTCCTTGCAGAACGGATTTCAATGCCCGTGCTGCAGTAGCTGCCACACACATGATAAAGCCAAATAGATGGAAACTTGGTTCACCCTGAAGCCATAAGGAAATAAAAGTTATGAGTATTAAGATGATTCCACTGAAAAAACAATGTTCACGACAGAAAAGAGAAGCTCTACAAATTTGTAGATTTTCAAATTAAAGAGTGCAAGAGTAATGTAGGCCATAAACATTTCAATGTTAGTTTTCATTGGAACAATGGGTTCCTGCAAACTAGGTAAAGCCAATTTGAGAACGTCATCAGGAAATGGAACACAAATCTTTCACATTAGCAAAAAGCTCCCCATAAGCATATGCCATTGCTTGTGGAAAAGAGGCCTTTGTCAATAGTGTCAGACAACATCACGCTACTTTATGCAAGTGGGGACCATACTTTGTTGCTATTGCTGTTTATTCAAATGAATGATAATTTTAGTGGCTGGGACACATGAAAAGAGATAAATATTGAGTGCATTTTGCATCCATCAGATCTCCCTCTCAAACAGCATCTTAGAACTCCAATGGTAGCATAGACTTAGCGCATGTTTCGTCATATGACAATTTGCGTTTTGGCATACAGGCAAAGCCAAACATATAAACATGAATCACCCATAAATCTATTCATCTCTTCCCTTCTCTTCTACTTGCCAAGTAACCCGAAAGAAGGAACAGTAGATAAACATCTTTTAAAATAGGTGAATGTATTCACATTTAGGACTATAAGTTTATAAGAAAACCGAGCATGTGATTAAAAACCATAATCTATCTGTTTTTCCTTCCTAAGCAAGGTTTACAGTGCAAAATCAATCCAGTTGGCACAATGACCGATCCTTCCCTAACCCACTACCGAAGTCAGAAGAATGACTACTGCAAAGTACCTCTAACAACCGACAAGAAAAACCATAAATCTACAGCAGAAGCAAGAATGACTCATGATCCAACAAAACCCTTCCTTATACCGGAAACTTCCATTGTGCTATTTATCCCACCTCTGGCAATCATAAATTCAACGTCCCAAATCTCAACATCTGAAGTATTAGTGCATAGGCTGCCTGACCCCATCCTAATTGTTTTGGTATCTACTAACTACTAACATTTGCCCACTATGCAGCAGATATCCAGATGCTGCACTGCGTCCTCAAGCCAAAAACAGAGAATGCAGTTCGGGAAAACTTGAGCTAGATAATCACCATACCCACGTTATCGATCCACAATTTCTCGCATATGCAATGAAGTAAGATAGCGCAAGAATTGGCTCAACATACCCCACTGGCAATGATAACCCCGGTGACCACAGGAACCAGAGTCATATACGTAAGCCAAGCCTCCCTCTTCAGCGTTATCAGGTAGGCGAAGACGGCGGTGAAGAAGGGCGTGGTGGCCCCGATCGCCTGGTTAAAGGAGACGGGGAGGAACCGGAGGGAAATGTTGCCGAAGACCACCGACACGCAGAATACGAGGCTAAGGGCCGTGATCTTGAGGAACTGGACCCGGGATCGAATGGTCTGCATAGGGACCATCTTCAACCACGCGATGGCGATGTAGCTGAGCAGGGAGCAAGCCGTCATGTGGCACATGGTGAGGAAGATCGGGTACTTGAACCCATAATTGCTGAGCAGGTACTTGTTGAGCAGGAGGACGCCGATGTTGGAGGAGTACCACGAGGTGACGAGCCCGATCGTGAAGAATCTGCTGGTGGGTTTCATCGCGGAAGCGGGGACGGCGGCCGGCGGACGGCGGACGGAATCGGGCTTTCAATTCGCCGGGAAGTTCCGGGGATTGGGGGTGAGGCCGGGGCTCGCTAGATCGGCATCGGCGGGAGGACGGGGCGTTGTCGGTTGAGTCGGGGAGATCTGAGTAATGCGGGACTGGGGAGGGCGAAGAGGAGGAGCGAGCTACGAGGTCCCATGGATCTCTGATGAACAGAGTTTCATGTGAGAGAAAGGGAGCTAGAGAGAGAAGGAAGAAGAAGAGGAGAGAGAGATTGATTCCAGGGGAGGACCGAGCTCCAGAGGGACAAAACCAGGTGATGGATAGAGGAGATTGGTGTCAGAAAATCGAAGGATTGCCGACGAAATGTGCGTTCCTCTGCGAAAGAGAGAGGGAGAGGTGGAGCAGGGGGAGGGACGCGTTTTAGGAAATGGATTCTTCGTTGATGACTTTAATAAATCGGTCATTTTTAATTAAAGAAACCATTTCATGTTTTTATTTATATTTTTTTGGAGATTTTGATGTGCTCTCTCCCTCTCTCTCCCTGTTTATGTTTTCGAGGGTTTTTTTTTTCAATAATTTAACTTGCATATATTCGGGATCTAGCAAAATAAGAAACTGCGAACATTGTGGGAGGGGAAATTGGAGGAGGCGTGGTGGGCGACTCGTGGAAAGTAGTGTGAATTCAACCGGTTTGACTAGTATTCAAGAAAATTCGGTTTGCATTTGGAGGGCCCTTTTACATCTTACGTCAAAATTCAGAATGTTGACCAAGTTGAGAAACGGGTATCGCGAATACTTCAAAATAACATGATGATACAAATTTCGAATTTGTTTTGAGAAGTACCGAAATTCTAACAGACTTAAGAAAATGACATTGCAACTGGTTTGTTTCACCCAAAGGGCGCTCGTCGACCGAGTCCATGGGATGTGGGTGATTAATGGCGTTGATTGTGCAGCAAGAGAACAAGTCAGTCACATGGCCAACGGTAGGTACAGCCTAATTAGTCCAGTGTTTGTGAAGGAGAGGATCGTTGACTATGTGCAAAGATGCCGAATAATAACCGTAGGTGCTTCCGCACTTCGCCAAGGGTTGGCAGCTTTGCCGCTTTAAGTCCGCCCGGACCATCTAAAGAATAAACAAAGCTCGAAGCTTCGTCCTCCCATAATTGATACCAGATTTATTTATGACTCCACGTTTGTTTGGAGTCTCAGAATATGGAATTCACATGGCGCCCCCCATGTGTTTGGACTAATTATCACTTGGTCCCTCGTTTTCCAAAGTGAGAATTTGCATTCAATTCCTTCGATTTCTCACTAATTCAAAAGTAAGAACTGTCCCGATTGATAAAACATGAGAACTTTCCCGTTAAGACTTTCGTTTCACGGAGAGCACGTTCTCAAAGGTTGGTTCCTGTTTCATTACCATCTACGTTTGGGCAGGACTCTAAAACGGTAGATCTACGGCAAAACCATGTTGGCTTTGTGAGTCGCGTTTGACCTTTTACTCATCGTAGATCCACGATGTTGGTGCTTTATCGTCAGCTTTGCTTGCGTGAGTGCCTTCCTTACGCTCAGGATCTCACCTTAAAAAGCATCGATCTATTGTCTTCCTCACATGCTTTTTATGATGGAAAATGTTAAGCGCAGATCTCAATAACCTTTTCGTCGAGTCCCCAGCTGATCAAGCAAACGACTTGATTTCCCCCCGCTTTCCTGGCTTTGCACCTAAAGAGCACCTAAAGAATCGCGACTTGCGAAATTTAAGCGACACTTTCGTGCCCAAGAAGTAAAAAGAGTCCACCGAAGCAAAAAATGCTGAAGATTGCTCCCAACGGAAAGGCCATGAGGTGACTGGGATTCTTTCAACTATGCCATGGACGGCTTTGAGGATCATCTATCCACAGTAGCCCTCTACCTTTCTGATGATTTATAGACTGAGAAAGCTTTTCCTTTTGGAATGGAATGAATAGAAGGTTATATGTGATAAGATCTTTAATCTTTTAACTATACCAGTCGAGGAAGAGGATCGAGAAAGTGAGTACAAAAAGGAAAAGCACAAGAAAGGTTCTGCTGCTGCTATTTCGCTGGATAGCCTGGGCCAGTTCTTTGTTCCCTAGCTGCACATTATGGGTAGCTTCCACCGCCTATTGAAGAACCAAGCAAGTAGAAAACAGAGTAAGTAACAACCAGTTGCAGGCATAAAGTATGGATGACATTTGACATGGGATTGTACAAGAATGTAATTGAAGATGAGTCCTGATGTCTTCTGAAATATTCACTTAATGCTGCTTATATATAACTCATCCTGAGATCCTTCTCTGAGAAACTACAAAGCAGAAACGCAAATTGCAACTTAAAAGTTTATGGAAAGGTGAGACGCCTTTCATATAGAACTCGTCCTTGGTCACATTAACTCCCAATAAAAATGATTTGCCCACAACTAATTCAGACACAGGATAGAATAAAGATACATATGACGTTCCATATACATGTTTTGAGGATGAACGATTAAATTAGGAAGTTGGTGGTGTTCTTTGAAGTGTAAACATGGGAGGCAAGCTAATGCGGAACATCTCGACCATCAAAGGTCAAAACTATTAACTTGATATGACAAGTCTCTTTTGTCGAAAGTACTTCCCAATGTTTTGTGTGACTAAGATAAGATCCTCTTCAAGAAAAAAGAAGAAGAATAATACATTATTTGGTAGGTCTTGTAAATGACTGTCATAGAACAACTCCAAAGCAGTCCTCAGATTGAATAACAAATTTGAAAAATTATATTTGAGGAAGTTTTTCAATAGCTCTTAACCTTCGTGAATTTTTTTTAGGAATGGATGAGCACATTGAAAATTGTAATGTGGTTAATGACACAAGAAGTCCCATTTAAGAAATGTGTACATCTATTTTCTACTCATATTAGCTCTGTCAATGCTATAAATCAGCAGAGAGACTGAGAATAGACAAATAGCCTTCTAATTTAGATTGCAGTCTAGTAATCAAAAAATAATAACCCGCCCCCGGGCAATCCCCCGGGGGGGTGGGGTGGGGGGGGCCGGGGAAAAAACCCCCACAAAGGAGACATTATTGCGCGCATCTACATAAAATCTGGATCATTCAATGTAATGGTCCACCAGCTTTCCACATTGAACACCTGATCGATGCTCAGATGGATACATCCACCAGATTATTTTTTCCCTCAAAGAGAAAGGAAGGCAATCTATTAGAGGGAAGAGAAGTCTGAATGACCTATTTGGTTTTGAAGTCAACTTCTCCAATTTGAACACGAGTTTTACAACTTTTGACATTCACCTCAAAATTTACGATTAAGAGTGATAGAGTTGCAATCAAATCTAAAGGATAGCACATAAACAGACCAAAATTTTGTTAATTACAAATTTAAATGAATCCTTGTTGCATATGCCATCAGTAAAGATATTATTATAACAATACCTAGTAGCTGTCCAGGTTAAGCAGAAAAACCCAAATCAAATGGCAAAATATATGTGCAGGCACAGCACATTCTGGACACTAGGGTGAGTAAGCCATACAAAGACAAATGTGTGGACCAGGAGAAATAAGGAAGGGGCAGAAAATGATGCATACTTCAATCCAACTAAACCACACAAGAAACAAGGAATGAAAGAAAAGTTCTCACCTGCTCATATAGATGCTCTATCTGTTGAGCTTGCTGCAGCACATGTGTAGAAATGAGGTGATTCAATGCAGACATTTCCACCATCTTTGTTTCCGTTTGTTGGACTGCGTCTAGAAGGCTTGTCAACTCTACCTGAACAATACATGTACCAAAACAGAAGTCTGAGTGACTTGAACACTGGAATAAAATAACAACAATCAATAATTCCCAAGGAAAAAAGTGTGTGATTACCTGAAGGGCACGGGTCTCATCATCCAAGTGTTGTTGCTGGACTCTCAGAAGCTCACCTGGAACTTCGTTAGACTCTTTAAATTCTACATTGCCGTTTGAGTTATCTACAGGAATTGAACTGGCAGACTGATTAAGTTTTCTTCTAGGTGTCACCCTATTAATAGCATCCTGGAAGCGTATGGCTCTTAGCTGATCAAACTGTGCAGTGACAGAATGAAGCTTCTCACTTAAGATCAATACCTACAGTACAAGAGAGTAATTAACAGCAAATTAATCTGCCAGCCAATGCATGTCCCATGCCACAGAAACCACAGTATAAACCTGAATCTCCTAATCAAATCTGACAAGAAAACCAAAGACCAGAAGTCCCTCCCCCCAAAAAAAAAACACACACACACACATGCAGACACATGCAGAGAAAACCAGGAAAAGCAACTTCCTCGGACCAAGCATTGGAAATTTATACCTCTCTCTCTCTCTCTCTCACACACACACACAGACATGCAGAGAAAACCAGAAAAAGCAAATTCCTCTGACCAAGCATAGGAAATTCATACGAAAACAGAGAAAAGTAAATTTCCAGCAACCTTATGGCATTACACATGTTACAACATGAAAGAACAGAACTCCTTTCCCCACAGAATGATTCATCAAAATTAGCACCATACATGTGGACCTCACTTTTGTTCTACTGCAATGCAAAAGTCTTTCCACTTGCTTCTTGAAATATAAAAAGAACAACGGTGAAATATATCTGTGCTAGGAGAAAATTCTTCTTAACCGTAATATTTTATTTAAACAGCAGTCTCCTACACCCATACAGAGGCTTAACCATGAGACATCTCCAATAACTCATAAAGCATTACAAAAAACCTTATGTCCTTTTTATGGAATCCAAAGTCCTAAAGCATCTCCAGCCTCACTAAATTAATATTATATGTTTTGATCTAAATAAAGAGTAACTGAACAATTAGTTTCCTTAAAAAAAACCATGCATAGCCATAAGATTACACTGCCAAAAGATGCATAAAAGATAGAATTGCCTCACCACTCCCTGTTTGTGAGCTATAGTGTCAACATTAGAGCCATCAGCATTAAGGCCAAGCCATCCCTTCAACTTTTTTTCCTCCTCAGTTATGCTAACTTGCAGGATATCAATCTGTTCTTTGCAAGTTTTGATGAAAGCAGTAACCTGCAACACGTCATCCAGTTTTTTCCTTTTTAGCAAAAGGTAAATAACTAACTTGCTAGAAGATGAACTCTGAGGATACAATGCACGTGAAAATGAAGAAATAGGCAATCGAAGCACTGTTCATGGGAGCGAAAGTACAATCAACCTCATCAAGGATATACTGCATCAATTCAAATCAGAAAAATTATTTATATGCCTATAAGAAGTCGGTAAGGGAGATGGTAGATTTATCTGCGAGCTCAATCACACGCATTGTACAAAGGTCATCAGAGTCACGAGACTGCTACCTTTCCAGAATTACTCAGAAAGAAAATACGAAGGCAATTAAAGTGTGAAATACATGCCTTTAGGAAAAACCAAAATAAGCAGACCCTAAGGACCTTCATAAGATTTATCACGTATCTAAGTCTAACATACAGAAAATCCAGGAGATTTTATTAAGAAAATCTTGAAGCATTTCAATGACTTACTTCATGTTCAATGCTATCTCTCTCCTGTTCTGTGGTGCGGAGTGGGTCCACATAGTCCTTCCGATGCTTCCTCATAAATTGTTCCAAAGCTTGGATGCTTTCAAGCTGCATTGAGAATAAGTTGAGACAAACATATACTTAGCAAGACGTACAATTTGTTCCCACCTCTCAGAGGAGAAGAACAAAACAGAAAATTACTAAACCAAATTGCCTCAGAGCTACATTATGTAAAACAAATCAGCAAAAGTGATCATATTTATTTCAACAATGAGAGTACCGTTTTTAGTGCTGCCTTGGTGAAAGCTGATCTTTCCCGCCGCTTGTGTATTATGAAAGATGCCATGGTAGCAGCCAACTTGGACTGTTGAAGGCATCCACAGCACCAAAGCAGTAATAAGAATTATAGCAAGTGAATAGAGGATTGAGATATGCATGTCCTGCCAAATACTTCCTTTTTGCGCCTGACAGAGGTTTAGACATATATATAATATGAAAATATATAGTGGTAACCATACCTCATTATATCCCATAGCAAGAGCACTCTGTCGCACTGCATCTTTGAAGTCCTCAGTGCGATCCCTGATCTTGGACATTGTGCTCGCTTACTGCTGGCCAATTCCGCAAACCCAGACTCACACGAGCTCTCAGAAAATTATACACGAAACAGAAAACCTCGGCACCCTGGAGTGAAAGTGGTTTATCAGAATTTTGCACTAGCCCACTGGGTAACAAAACATAAGGTTCTAATATTCATACAGTGTGCAAAAAAAGCAATTAGCGGAGCTTCCAATCCAGTAGCTCCACAATCAACTGGTTTAAAGTCCATGAAATAATGCAGAAGTAGTGACAGAAAATCAAAATGTCTGCAATCTTTTGTCTCAAATCGGGTCCACAAAATATACAAAAAGCTTCAAAATTATTTTTAAGTATTTGCAGAGGCTCTCCTCTACTAAATTGAAACCTTGAAGTACCAAAAGCACGGAAAAATCGGTATTTCCCTTACAACCAATAAACCCTCTGTCTGCAAAACGTCTCAGGGACTTTCTATGTACTCAGTTACACTGCATTTCTATAGAACATTGCAGAGCCTAGAGCCAATTCAAAGCCAAGATATCAGCCATAATAAGTTTCTCCGTTGAACGATACACAGAATCTCCGTGAACTCCAGCATTAACACTAATCAAACAATCATGCATATCGTGTTCAGAGGGAGAAAGTGCTGGAGCGTGGGTTTCGATTCCTAGTCGAAGACAAAAGTCAGATCAAGGTGGATTCGTTAGGTTCAGCTTAGCCATCAAAACCCAACCTGACCTGAAAATTTCCATCAGACCTAACGAACAGAGGTCGATTGGGATCGCGCAAATTCGGGTTGGATCGATCGGGTTTGGCAAGCGATCGACGGTGGAAATTTCACAAGTTCTCTCTCACACATCAGAAAACAGAAGCGTAGCTCGAGAGGAACTAACAGCGTAATGGTGGAGACAGAGCTCTCACCGATTGGAGATGGGATTTTGAGTCGACGGCCGGCGGCGGCGAATGGAGCGGTGAGCGGTGCCGGAGGAGGAGCCGAGGGAAGAGGAGCGCTGCCAGAATCGGCGTGGTCGATCTTTGACCGGTGGGAGACCACGTTGGGCTAATATATTTACTTTTTCAAAATTTTATTTTAACTTAACCAAAGTAGTTACTATGTTCTTCTAAAATACAAAAAGAAAAAAAAACCGTAAAAAGATCTTTGAAAAATTAGTAATGGTATAAAAAAATTAAAGAAAACTTACATTGCAATGTTTGAATCACATTAAATAAAAGTCAATTCCAAACTTTACAATAAAGAAAATATTAAGAATCATACCAATTATGTCGTAAAAATTTTCCATGCATTTTTTCTAAAATTACTAAACTTTATTTTTAAATATTTGTATTTGAAAGGTTCGAGAGGGCAAAAAAAACATTGGTTAAACAAATTATATTAGTACGAAATTATGCTGGGCATTTATAAATCAATTAATTTCTTTGTAAAATTATCCAATATATATATGCTGATATGGAGCTGAAAATGAGTAAAAAAAAAGAAAAGAATAATTTGTTCATTTTATTGATCCTTCAAATCAATTCTCCCTTTGGTTTTGTCGGAATTCAAAACCATTTGGGCACTTACATTAAAAACTTCAAGTTTTATTGTTCAAATAAAATAGCCAATGATCTCTTGTAAAGAGACGCGGGACTGCGACAAGCAGCAACGCGAGCTCTAAAGTGAATGTGAACCAACAAAGGTCTCCATGGAGTGAAACGGACCGGATGTTGATATTATTGGCGAGAGGAATGGTCATTCACTGCCTCCGCGTTAGGGGTGTAAATGGTTCGGTTCGGTTATGTTTTTTAGAAAAATCGAACCGAATCGAACTGAAACCGTCCCAAACCGAATACAAATCAAACTGAAAATGCGGTTCGGTTCGGTTCAATTTAGGACGATTTTTTCGGATTTTCTATTTTTGTTTTCTTATGAGGCACAAATGAAGAAAAGATGATGGCGAAAAGAAATTGTTTACTTTTAATTAAGAATTTCGGTTTGGTTCGGTTAACCGAACCGAACAAAAAAGTTAACAGTTATTTTTCGGTTAACCGAACCGAAACCAAACAAAACAAAAAATGCACAAAATTTCGATTTCGATTTGGCTTTCGGTTCGATTCTTGACACTCCTACTCCTCGTGGCTGGCGATTGTAAGTAGATGCAATGATGAAATTAGAATCATTCATCGTCTTGAATCGAGAATTATAGGATCGGTAGAGAGAAACGTTGCTAAAAAGGAATCACAGGGGCTTTATGCCGACAATAAAAATGGTACAAGTTGATTAGGAAGGCCAACTACTAAAAGATATCTTATAGAGGTCCGTGTATTAGTTGATGTAGCAAGTTTAGCTGAACTTAGAAGTAGAGGGAGAGAAGAGAAGGTCCTTTGTTTTTTGCTTTCAATTTCACTACCTTTCCCTTAGGGAGATTGATAAGAGAGAACTTAAGTCCGAATCCGTTAACAAATTCAGTTGGAACCATATTCATTCAATTGGTTATGGGATAGCTAGAAAATATTAATTACCCCACATCACAATAATTATTCGATGTGGAACTTTTGAACATAACTCACGCGTGCAACCTGATAATCTCTCGCTCAAACGTGAGCTCGGTATCTCTCTCAACATTTATACCATGGGGCGGGCCTATTAGATTAATTCAGGGATACATCAATTAATCTCAATTTCCTTCAATGTTCAACTTCATCTCTATTCTTTTTCTCTAGACCGAACCAAAAAATTCTGCCATCAAGCCTGTGTTGCTATATCATAATGCTCGGACATGTGTTAATCACTAAATTCCTTTATTAAAATATTCACTAAACACCAATATACATTGGGAGTGGGCCACCAATCAATCATAAACTCTGATACCATTTGTTGGGAAATATATGTCATCCAATTTGAATCGAATTTGGGTTTAATTTAGGTGTGAAAAATACTAGGGCGTGTGAATGATTATAACTTTGATTATCTAATTATAGTGAATTATATGCTATCGGTTATCGATATTTGGCCTAAACCACATAAATTTTTAATATCCTTTATATTTCATTGTTCATTTCTTCAATAATTTTACATTGATTAAAATTGCAAGATCTTGTTAGTTTCTACGTTAATTTTACAACAAGAATGCACTTCAGCTAGTAACTTTCCTATAATCATGAATTCAGGGAGAAAAATTTCTTACGTTTAGCCTCAACTTTAAGAAAATTTTGGAAACAAACTTATTAGTTGGTTTTAAACCAAAACCTGGGGAGTATTGGTGAATGCATTGGTCATTAAATTCCTTCATTGAAATATTCATAAAATATCGATATATATTGGGAGTGGGCCACCAATCAACTATCATCTCTTTTACCATTTATTGGAAAATATACACCAAACGATTTGTATCTAATTTGGGCTAAATTTAGGTATGAGAAATACTAGAGCATGTGAATGATTGAAACTCTAATTATTCGATTATAATAAATTATTTGTTGCCATTTTTCCGTGAATGTAAGTATCAATATTCGGATTGAACTATGTAAATCTTTAGTATCCTTTATAGTTCCTCGTTCATTTCTTTAGTGACTTCGCATTGACTTAAATTGCAAGATCATATTAGTTTCCACATTAATTTTACGATAAAAATGACTAAGATGCACCAACAGCATATTTCCTTCAATCATGAATTTAAGGGGAAAGTTTTCTAATGTTTAGCCCAACTTTTTGAAAATTTTGGAAACTTGATAGCTGATTTCAAACCAAAACCCGGGGAGTATTGATGAGCACGTTGGTCACTAAATTCTTTCTTTGAAATATTCACCAAATACCAATACATATTAAGAATAAACCACTAATCAACCATCAGCTCAGATACTATTTATTGGGAGATACACACCATCCAATTTGCGCGACCAATTGAAGTTATTGATTGTAGCAAGCTTTGTCCTAAGTGAATTATTTCCTGTAGGTTCTCCCCATGAATATATGTGTCAATATTTGGATCGAATCACATAAATCTTTAGTATCCTTTATAATTTCATGTTTATTTCTCTAGTGACTTCATATTGACTTAAATTGTAAGATCTTGTTAGTTTATGTGTTAATTTTACAACAATAATGACTAAGATGCGCCGAAGCTGGCAGATTTCCTTCAATCATGAATTTAAGGGGAAAAGTTTTCTCATGTTTTGCCTAACTTTATGAAAATTTTGGAAACAACTTATTAGTTGGTTTCAAACCAAAACCTATGGAGTATCGGTGAACGTGTTGATCACTATATTTCTTCCTTGAAATATTTACCAAACACCAATATACATTGAGAATGGACCATTCAATCAACCATATGCTCTTATACCATTTTTTTGGGAGATATACACCATTCAATTTGAATTGGAATTAGGCTGAATTTAGGTGTGAGAAACACGCGAGCAAGCGACTATCCGATTATAGTGAATTATTTGCTATCGATTCTCCTCATGAATGTAAGTACCGCTATTTAAACCGAATCATGTAAATCTTTGGTATACTTTATAGTTCCTTGTTTATTTTTCCAATGACTTTGTATTGACTTAAATTACAAGATCTTATTAGTTTTTGCATTAATTTTACAACGATAATGACCGAGATGCTTCGAAGCTAGCGGATTTCCTTCAATCATGAATTTAGGGAGAAAAGTTTTCTCATGTTTTGCCCAACTTTTTGAAAGCTTTGGAAACAACTAATTATTTGGTTTCAAACCGAAACCTGGGAGTATTCGGTGAATGGTTTGGTCACTAAATTCCTTCATCGAAATATTCACCAAACATCGATATACATTAGAAGTGGGCCATCAATCAATCATGAGCTCTTATACCATTTATTGGAAGATATACACCATCCAATTTGAATTGGATTTGGGCTTAATTTAGATGTGAAAAATATTCGAATAAGTGAATGATTGTAACTTTGATTATTCAATTATAGTAAATTATTTACTGTCGGTTCTCTGTAAATGTAGGTATTGATATTTGGACCAAAATACATAAACATATAATATCCTCTATTGTTTCTTGTTTATTTCTCTAGTGACTTCGTGTTGACTTAAATTGCAAGATGTTGTAAGTTTTTGTGTTAATTTTATAACAATAATGACCAAAATGCACTGAAGCTAGCAGATTTCCTTCAATCGTTTTGATCATGAATTCCAAGGGAAAAGTTTTCTTATGTTTAGCCCAACTTTCTGAAAATTTTGGAAGCAACTTATTAGTTAGTTTCAAACCAAAACCTGGGAGTACCGGTGGACTAAAGTCCATCTATCGCTAATTTGGTTTGAAACCAAAACACAGGGGAGAAAGGGTTCACTCAAGTCAATCCGCCGCTAATTTGTCTACTTTATGCAAACCATGGCATGCTCCTTCCGTAATCATTCTTATTTCCTCGCTGTGGAAAATCAATTTCCTAATTTTTTTATTTGTTGGCGTGGGAATCTTATTCTGCCGTAGGGAGAACGCTTGGATGTTTTCAAGATGCCTAAAGAATAAGTCTGAGAGGAGAAGAGCAAATCAATTACTTAACCAAATTGCCTCAAAGCTACATTATGTAAAACGAATCGGCAATAGCCATCATATTTATTTCCATGATGAGTGTACCGTTTTTAGTGCTGCATTGGCGAAAGCTGATCTTTCCCGCTGCTTGTGGATTATGAAAGATGCCGTGTAGCGGCCAGCTTGGACTGTTGAAGGCATCCACAGCACCTAAGCAGTCATAAAAAATATAGCAAGAAAATAGAGGATTGACATATGCATGTCCTGCCAAATACTTCTTTTTTGTGGCCGACCGAGGTTTAGACATATACATAAAATCAAATTATATAGTGGGAACCATACCTCGTTATATCCCATAGCAAGAGCACTCTGTCGCTCTGCATCTTTTAAGTCCTCAGTGCGATCCCTGATCTTGGCCATTGTGCTCGCTAACTGCTGGCCAATTCTGCAGACCTGGACTCACCCAAGAGCTCTCAGAAAGTCATGCACGAAACAGAACACCTCAGCGCCCTAGAGCGAAAGAGGTTCAACATAATTTTGCATTAGTCCACTGGGTAACAAAAAGTAAGGTTCTTTTATTCAACCAGTGTGCGAAAAAAGCAATTAGTGGAGCTTCCAATCCAATGGCTCCACAAGCAACTGGTTTAAAGTCCGTGAATAATACAGAAGTAGCGGCAGAAAATCGAAATGTCTGCAGTCTTGAGCCTGAAATCGGGTTCACAATTTATATTAAAAGCTTCAAAGTTATTTTCAAATAGTTGCAGAGGCTCTCCTCCACTAAATTGAAGCATTGAAGTACCAAAAGCATGGAAAAATCATAATTTCCCTTACAATTAATAAACCCTCTGTCAGCGAAACATCTCAGGGACTTCTCTGTACTCAGTTACACTGGATTTCTATAGAGAATTGCAGATCCTAGAGCCAATTCAAAGCCAAGATATCAGCCATAGTAAGTTTCTCCATCGAACGATATACAGAATCTCCGTGAACTCCAGCATCAACACTAATCTAACAATCATGCGTATCATGCTCAGAGGGAGAGGGTGCTGGCGCGTGGGTTTCGATTCCCTGTTGAGAAGAAAGATTAAATTGGTTTCGTTCAGTTCAGTTTAGCCATCAAAACCCAACCTGACCTAAAAATTTCTATTGGGGTTTCGCAAATATGGATTGGATCGGTTGGGTTTGGCGAGCGATTGATGGTGGAAAATCACTAGTTCTTATAAATGTAGGTATCGATATTCGGATTAAATTACATAAATCTTTAGTATCCTTTGTAGTTCTCCATTTATTTCTCCAGTAACTTCGCATTGACTTAAATTGTAAGATCTTGTTAGTTTCCACATTAATTTTACAATAATAATAACCAAAATGCACCAAAGCTAGCAGATTTCCTTCAATCATGAATTTAGGGGAAAAATATTCTCATGTTTAGCCTAACCTTATGAAAATTCTGGAAATAACTTATTAGTTGATTTCAAACCAAAACCCAGGGGAGTATTGGTGAACGTGTTGGTCACTAAATTTCTTCTTTGAAATATTCATCAAATACCGATAGTGGATAACCAATCAACCATAAGCTTTAATGCCTTTTGTTAAGAGATAGATACCATCCAATTTAGGTGTGAGAAATATTTCAATGCGTGAGCGATTGTAACTTTGATTATCCAATTATAATGAATTACTTGCTGCCGATTCTCCCCATAAATATAAAGATCGGTATTTAGACCAAACCACGTAAATCTTTAGTATCCTTTATAATTCCTCGTTTATTTTTCTAGTTACTTCTTCTTCTTCTTTTTCTTTTGTTAGTCCTACTCTACTCCTACTTTAATGCTCATACTTTATCCTAGGAGTTAGGGGAGTCGAAACCCACTTATAAAACTAAACTGTCCCTACTTCAACTCCCCTGAGAAGGTGATGATTCGAACACCCCACATCCCCATTCTCATGTGAGAAGAGTGGTCATCGGGGCAAATTTCAATGGTTACTTCGCATTGACTAAAATTGCAAGAATTTTTTGGTTTCCCCACTAAATTTACATCAATAATGACCAAGATGCACCGAAGTTAGTTGATTTCCCTTCAATTGTGAATTTAGGGGGGAGAAGTTTTATCATGTTTAGTCCCACTTTTTGAAAATTTTGAAAACAACTTATTAATTGGTTTCAAACCAAAATCTAGGGAGTATCGGTGAATGCATTGGTCACTAAATTCATTCCTTGAAACATTCACCAAACACCCATATACATTAGGAGTAGGCCACCAATTAACCATCAACTTTGATACCATTTATTGGAAGATGTACACCATTCAATTTGAATCGGATTTGGGCTTAATTTAAGTATGAGAAATACTCGAGCGCGTGAACAATTATAATTCTAATTATTCGATTATAGTGAATTATTTGATGCCGGTTCTCCCCGTGAATATATATATATATATATATATATATATATATATATATATTTAGTATCCTTAATACTTCCATGTTTATTTCTCCGGGGACTTTCCACTGACTTGTTAGCTTCCGGTTAATTTACAACAATTTTGACCAAGATGCACCAAAGCTAGCTGATTTCCTTATAATCATGAATTTAGGGAGAAAAGTTTTCTCATGTTTAGCCCAATTTTCTGAAAATTTTGGGAACAACTTATTAGTTTGTTTCAAACCATGACCTAGGGGAGTATTGGCAAATGAGTTGGTCACTAAATTCATTTCTTGAAATGTTCACTAAACTCCGATACATATTAAGGGTGTGCCACCAATCAACCATCTAACACTATTTGTTTGGAGATGTACATCATCCAATTTGAACTAGATTTGGGCTTAATGTTGGTAGGAAACACTCGAGCGTGTGAGCGAGTGCAACCCTGATTATCTGATTATATTGAATTATTTGCTACTGCTTCTCCCCGTGAATGTAGGTACCAATATTCGGATCAAACCATAGAAATCTTTAATGTCTTCTATAGGTCCTCATTTATTTCTCTAGTGAATTCTCATTAACTTTAATCGCAAGATCTTGTTAGTCTCCGCTTTAATTTTTCTACAATAATGACAATGATGCATCCAAGGTAGCAGATTTCCTTTAATCATAAATTAAGGGGGGAAAAGTTTTCTCATGTTTAGCCCAATTTTCAAAAAAAAAATTGAGAACAACTTGTTAGTTGGTTTTAAACCGAAACCTGGGGAGTATCGGTGGACTTCAAGTCAATCCCTCACTAATTTGGTTTCAAACCAAAAACACGTGGGTGGAAAGGTAGACTCAAGTCAATCGGCCGCTAATTTGTCTACTCTATGCAAACCATGGCATGCTCCTTCCATAATCATTCTCATTTGCTATCAGTCTCTTTAATTTTTTTCTTTGATGGTGTGGGAATCTAATTCTGCCGTAGGGACAACGCTTGGATACTTTCAAGCAGCATAGAGAATAAGTCTGAGACCAAAAAGCAAACTCTAGCAAGACGTGCAATTTGTTCCCACCTCCACTCAGATGAGAAGACCAAAACAGTCGTTACCAAACCAAATTGCCTCAGAGCTACATCATATAAAACGAATCAGCAATGCCGATCGTATTTATTTCAATGATGAGGGTATCGTTTTCGGTGCTGCCTTGGTGAGAGCTGATCTTTTCCGCTGCTTGTGTATTATGAAAGATGCCATTGTAGCGGCCAGCTTGGACTGTTGAAGGCATCCGCAGGACCAAGGCAGTTATAAGAATTAGGGATAAGTGCATTAAAAATCCTAAAACTTGTTATGAAAGTACAATCGAGTTTTAAAACTTTCAAAAAGTGCTAACAAATGAAGGACTTGATTTCACCAATTTGATAAGTTTTAGGATTTAATTACACTTTTTGAAAATTTTAGGATTTCTATTTACTTGCAATAATTTTTAGGGATAAGTATATAGGAAGTCCTAAAACTTATCAACAATATGCAATTTAGTTTAAAAACTTATTGTGAAAATGAAAATGTAAATGTCCTGCCAAATACTTCTTTTTTTCCACCCCGCAGAGGTTTAGACGTAAGCCCAAGATCAAAATATAGAGCGGTAATCAGACATTGTTATATCCAAAAGACATGGCGCTCTGTCGCACTGCATCTTTGAAGTCCCCAATGCGATCCTGGCCACTGTGCTCGCCAACTGCTGGCAAATTCTGCAGACCAGGACTCACCCAAGAGCTCTCAGAAAGTCATGCACGAAACAGAAAACCTCGTCGCCCTAGAGCGAAAGAGGTTTATCAGAATTTTGAATTGGTCCCCCGGGTAACAAAACATAAGGTTATTTTATTCATACAGTGTGCGCAAAAAGCAATTAGCGGAGCTTCCCGTCCAGTGTCTCCCCAATCAACAGGTTTAAAGTCCATGAAATAATACAGAAGTAGCGACAGAAAATCAAAATGTCTGCAGTCTTTTGTCTGAAATCAGGTCCACAATTCATATCAAAAGCTTCAAAATTATTTTCAAATATTTGCAGAGGCTCTCCTCGACTAAATCTGCCATTAATGATCTTTCCCATGTCCCTTCTTATAGTTGAAATTAAAAAGATAAACAATCGTGCAGTAGGAAGACTAAGAATGTTTAATCTGCTGAACCATCATATTATTTTCTTTTTGATGGCTCTTTACTCTAACGATAAGCAAAAAGAAGTCAAGCAAAGGGAAAAAAAAAACCGCACTTTGAGGATACATAATGCCCGTAGAAAAGGATGCCATGGTTATCATTAAAATATAATGTCTTGCTGTATTATGTGGCGGTGAAGATTTGTTTGAATACTAAGTCGACCGAAAAGATAATTGTCGTGTACTTTACAGTCATGGTAGGACTCTTTGTTAAGTTGGATTATCTAGACAGGAAATTTTCTTAATGATGTCACGAATTAAAGGCCGGTAGAGATTTTTATACATTATGTCTACTGGGGCTACGTGGAATCAAAATCTTGGGCCCGTTTAATTTAAGGAAAAGTTATCAATTTTTCATTTTCAATTTCCAAAATAGATGTGTTAAGTAAAAATTCTTAAAAATTGTCTTCATTGAATCCAGTGGAAAAAGTTTTCTCATGTTTAGCCCGACTTTCCGAAAATTTTGGGAAAAACTTATTAGTTGGTTTCAAACCAAAACACGGGGGAGTATCCATGGACACAGGTCAGTCTGTCACTACATTGGTTTCAAACCAGATCAGGAGGAGAATGGTTGACTCAAGTCAATCTGTCACTAATTTGTCTACTTTGTGCAAAACATGGAATGCTCCTTCCGGAATAATTCTGATTTGCTTGGGGTGGAAAACATAAGGTTCTTATATTCAACCAATGCGCTAAAAAGCAACTAGCAGAGCTTCCAATCCAGTGGCTCCACAAGCAACTGATTTAAAGTCCATGAAATAATACAGAAGTAGCAACAGAAAATCGAAATGTCTGCAGTCTTTAGTCTGAAATCGGGTCCGCAATTTATGTTAAAAGCTTCAAAGTTATTTTCAAATAGCTGCAGAGGCTCTCCTCCACTAAATGGAAGCATTGAAGTACCAAAATCATGGAAATATCAGTATTTCCCTTACAAATAATAAACCCTCTGTCTGCAAAACGTCTCAGGGACTTCTCTGTACTCAGTTACACTGCATTTCTATAGAGATTTGCAGATCCTAGAGCCAATTCAAAGCCAAGACATCAGCCCGATAAATTTCTCCGTCGAGATATGAAGAATCTCCGTGAACTCCGGCACTAGCTCTAATCTAACAGTCATGCGTGTCATGCTCAAGAAGAGAGTGCTGGTGCGCGGGTTTCGGTTCCTAGTCGGAGAAGAAAGTCAGATCAAGTCGGTTTCGTTTGTTTCAGTTTAAGCCATCAAAACCCAAGCTGACCTGAAAATTTCCATCAGACCTAACGAGCAGAGGTCGATTGGGATCGCGCAAATTCGGATTGGATCGATCGGGTTTGGCGAGCGATCAATGGTGGAAAATATCGAGTTCTCGCTCACATATCAGAAAACAGAAGTGTAGCTTGAGAGAAGCTAACAGTGTAATGGTGGAGACAGTGGTCTCGTCAATGTGAGATGGGATTGTGAGCCGACAGCCGCCACCGGCGAATGGAGTGGCGAACGGTGGCGGAGGAGGAGCCGAGGGAAGAGGAGCGTTGCCAGAATCGGCGTGGTCGATCTTTGGCCGGTGGGAGACCACGTTTGGCTAATATTTTTGCTTTTTCAGAATTTTATTCCAACTCGACCAAAGTAGTTATCATATTCTTCTAAAATACAAAAAAAAAAAATCATCTTGTAAACAAATTATATTTTAGTACTGTATTATGACGGGGGACTGTGAATCGACTAATTTCGATGTTAAAATATCCGATATATATGCTGACATGGAGCAGAAAATGACTTGAAAAAATAGAATAATTTGTTTATTTTATTGGTCCTTCAATAAAAATCAGTTGTGCGTAGTCGGATCGATTTGCTCAATTTGATTAAAGCCGTAAATCATGGCTCTGCAAAAGTTCACGGTCTAAGTTCGTGGATGGAAATTACTCTTAATTCTTTTAATATAGTTATAGATGCGCATAGTAGAAATTCAATACTTTTCACCTAAGGAGATCATCAAAAAAGAGCCAAAATCCAAATATGTCAACAAATTCAAGTCGACTTATTTTCACTCAAAAATTTAAGTTAATAAGTTATAAGTTAATTATGATATATAAATTGCTTCACACCACACTAATTCTCTAATATGAAACTTTCTAACACAACTTACCCATGCAACTCAGCAATCTCCTCTTCATGTATAAACTTGGTATTATTGTTGAGAATGATGCAATGAGGCAAGCTTGTTAGGTTAATTCAAGTATTTTTATATATTAACTTATCTCAACTTGAATCTCCTTGAACACTCAACTTCATTCCTAATCATTTTCCCGAGCCATGAAGTATGCCATCAGGTCCGTCTTACTTGACTATAATGCCCACCTATCCGAAAACCGCGTTAGTTACTAGATTCCTTCCCAAAAATATTCATTAAACATTGATACACATTATCAATTCTGATATCATTTGTTGGGAGACATACATTATCCGATTTGAATCGAACTTGGGCTTAATTTAGGTGTGAGAAAAATTCGAGCGCACAAACGATTGTTACTTTGATCATCTGATTATAGTGAATTGTTTTTTGTTGGTTCTTCTCATAAATGTAGGTATTGATATTCAAACTGAATTACATAAATCTTTAATATCCTTTATAGTTCCCTATTTATTTCTCCGGTAACTTCACATTGACTTAAATTGCAAGATCTTGCCAGTTTTCGCGTTAATTTTGCAATAATAATGACCAAGATGCACCTAAGCTAGCGGATTTCCTTCAATCATGAATTTAGGGGAAAAATTTTCTCATGTTTAGCCCAACTTTACGAAAATTTTGGAAATAACTTATTAGTTGGTTTCAAACCAAAACACTCAAGGGAGTATAGGTGAATGCGTGGATCACTAAATTCTTGCTTTGAAATATTCACCAAACACCGTTAGTGGGCAACCTATCAACCATTAGCTCTGATGCCGTTTGTTAGAAGATATACACCATCCAATTAGGTGTGAGAAATATTTAAGCGTGTGAGCGATTGTAATTTTGATTATTCGATTATAATGAATTACTTGCTATTGGCTATCCTCGTAAATATAGGGATCGATATTCAGACCAAAATACGTAAATTTTTAACATCCTTTACAATTCCTTGTTTATTTCACCGGTTACTTCGCATTGAGTAAAATTGCAAGAATTTATTAGTTTCCCCATTAATTTTACAACAATAATGACCAAGATGCACCGAAGTTAGCTAATTTCTTTCAATCATGAATTTAGAGGGACAAGTTTTCTTATTTTTAGTCCCACTTTTTGAAAATTTTGAAAACAACTTATTGGTTGGCTTCAAACCAAAACCTTGAGAGTATTGGTGAACACATCAGTCACTAAATTCATCCTCGAAAACATTCATCAAACACCGATACACATTGGAAGTAAGCCACTAATCAATCATCGACATTGATACCTTTTATTGTGAGATATACACCATCCAATTTGAATCAGACTTGGGCTTAATTTAAGGATGAAAAACACTCAAACGCATGAACAATTGTAATTCTGATTATCCGATTATAATGAATTATTTGCTATTGATTCTTCCCGTGAATATAGATATCAATATTCAAACCGAACCACATGAATCTTTAGTATCCTTAATAATTCCTTGTTTATTTCTCTCGATGATTTTCCACTGGCTCATTAGCTTTCGCGTTAATTTTACAACAGGAATGACCAAGATGCACCAAAGTTAGCAGATTTTCTTTAATCATGAATTCAGGGGGAAAGTTTTCTCATGTTTAGACCAATTTTCTGAAAATTTTGGAAACAACTTAATAGTTGGTTTCAAACCATGACCCAAGGGAGTATTGGTAAACGCATTGGTCACTAAATTCCTTTTTTGGAATATTCACCAAACTCCGATATACATTGAGAGTGGACCACCAATCAGCCATCTGATACTATTTGTTTGGAGATATGCACCATGCAATTTGAACTGGATTTGGGTTTAATTTAGCTGCGAAAAACACTCGAGCGCATAAGCGAGTGTAACCCTGATTATCCGATTATAATAAATTATTTATTGTTGGCTCTTTCCATGAATGTGGGTACTGATATTCGGACCAAACCACATAAATATTTAATGTCCTTTACAGGTCCTCGTTTATTTCTTTAGTGACTTTGCATTAACTTTAATTGCAACATCTTGTAAGTTTCCGCTTTAATTTTACAACAATAATGACTAAGATATACCGAAGCTAGAAGATTTCCTTCAATCATAAGTTGGGGGGGAGTTTTCTCATGTTTAGCCCAACTTTCAAAAAAATTTGGATACAACTTATTAGTTGGTTTTAAACTAAAACCTGGGGAGTATCGGTGTACTCAATTCAATCCGTCACTAATTTGGTTTAAAACCAAAAGCACCAGGGTGGAAAGGTGGACTCAAGTCAATCTGCCGCTAATTTGTCTACTTTATGCAAACCATGGCATGCTCCTTCCATAATCATTTTCATTTGCTTGCCGTGGAAAATCAATCTCCTTAATTTTTTTATTTGTTGGTGTGGGAATCTAATTCTGCCGTAGGGAGAACGCTTGGATGCTTTTTAGCTGCATAGAGAGTAAGTCTCGGACAAAAAACAAACTATAGCAAGACGTGCAATTTGTTCCCACCTCCTCTCAGAGGAGAACAAAACCGTCAACTACTAAACCAAATTGCCTCAGAGCTATGCATTATGTAAAACGAATCAGCAATACTGATCGTATTTATTTCAATGATGAGGGTACCGTTTTCAGTGCTGCCTTGGTGAAAGCTGATCTTTCCCGCTGCTTGTGTATTATGAAAGATGCCATGGTAGCGGTCAGCTTGGACTGTTGAAGGCATCGACAAAACCAAGGTAGTCATAAGAATTATAGCGAGTAAATAGAGGATCGACATGTGCATGTCCTGCCAAGTACTTCTTTCTTGCGAGCAACAGAGGTTAAGACATAAGCACAAAATCAAAATAGAGTGGTAACGAGACCTCATTATGCCCCAAAGACATGGCACTCCGTCGCACTGCATCTTTGAAGTCCTCAGTCCGATCCCGGTTCTAGGCCATTATGCTCGCTAACTGCTGGCCAATTCTGCAGACCCGGACTCATCCAAGAGCTCTCAGAAAGTCATGCACGAAACAGAAAACCTCGGCACCCTAGAGCAAAATTGGTTTATCAGAATTGCACAGGTCCACTGGGTAACAAAACATGAGGTTCTTGTGTTCATACAGGGTGCGAAAAAAGCAAATAACGGAGCTTCCAATCCAGTGGCTCCACAATCAACTGGTTTGAAGTCCATGAAATAATACGGATGTAGCGACAGAAAATCGAAATGTCTGCAGTCTTTTGTCTGAAATCAGGTCCACAATTTATATCAAAATCTTCCAAATTATTTTCAAATATTTGCAGAGGGTCTCCTCGACTAAATCTGTCGTCAATGATCTTTCCCATGTTCCTGCCTATAGTTGGGGGTAAAAAGATAAACCATCGTGCAGTAGGAAGACTAAGAATGTTTAATCTTCTGAACCATTATTTTTTTTATATTTTTGATGGCTCTTTACTCTAACGATGAACAAAAAGAAGTCAAGCAAAGGGAATAAAAAGATTAATAAAACCGCACTTTGAGGATTCGTAATCCACTTAGATAAGGATGCAACGGTGATTTTAAATATAATGTCTTGCCGTATTATGTGGCAGTGAAGATGTGTTTGAATACTAAGTCGACCAAAAAGATAATTGTTGTTTACTTTAGAGTCGTGATAGGACTCTTGGTAAAGTTGGATTATCTAGACACTAAATTTTCTTAAAGATGTCACGAATTAAACACCGGTAGAGATTTTTATACATTATGTTTGCTAGGACTATGTGGAATCAAAATCTTGGGCCCTATTTAATTTAGGGAAAAGTTATCGATTTTTCATTTTCAATTTCCAAAATAGATGTGTTAAGTAAAATATCTCGGAAATTGTTTTCATTGAATCTAGGGGGAAAAGTTTTCTCATGTTTAGCCGACTTTCCTAAAATTTTGGGAACAACTTATTAGATTGTTTCAAACCAAAACGCGGGGAGTATCGATGGACACAAGTCAATCTGTCGCTAATTTGGTTTCAAACCAAAACACGGGGGAGAATGGTTGACTCAAGTCAATCTGTCACTAATTTGTCTACTTCATGCAAACCATGGAAGGCTCCTTCCATAATAATTCTGATTTGTTTGGGGTGGAAAATCGATTTAATTAATTTTTATTTGCTGGCGGGGGAAGTTAATTTTGCCGTAGAGTGAACGCTAAGAGGAATAAATGACTACCTATTTTGCAGATTAATTATGAAAGGTAATCAATCAATCTGAGTGCTTAACACCCAATTTGTCCGCTCATTTATGCCAAGTGGATGCAGATAAATGACTTTTGAATCCAAAACAAGAGTCTCTCTCCAAAATCATCACCCTTTATAAATCTCTTCTCAATGAGGTAGCTAAACCAAATCTGAACAACACATCACATCTCTCATCCCTTCTTGATCCCCCTTGCAAGTCCCTTCAGTCCACTTCTGCTTTGAGTCATGCAACTCAAGGGCTTTAGTTTTGCAAAGTTACCATTTCGTGACTTCATTTTTGCGATTGCTATTGCATTGTGCTTTGTGCAAGTCTCCTCGGCATCAAACGAAACAGACAAATCCGCATTACTTGCATTTAAGGCGGAGATAACTGAGGACCCTTTTGGGGTGCTTAGCTCATGGAATGATACAGTCAATCTCTGCCAATGGTTCGGAATTACTTGCAGTCGCCGGCACCACAATAGAGTCACCATGTTGGACTTGTATAACCAGAAGCTATCAGGGTCCATCTCCCCTCACATCGGGAACCTTAGCTTCTTAGGGGAATTGTGGCTCTCTAATAACAGCTTTCGCCATGAAATCCCTCCCCAAATCGGGCAGTTGCTCCGGTTACGCATCTTAGTGCTGTACAATAATTTTCTCGAGGGGGAATCCCCAAGAACGCATCAGGATGCATTAACCTCCGTGCTGTGGACTTGGGTAAAAACCAACTGAGTGGACAAGTTCCTCTGGAGATAGGTTCGCTGGGGAAACTCCGGGCTCTTTATTTAGGAGGAAACAATCTAACAGGAAGCTTCCCTTCTTTCGTTGGGAACTTATCATCGTTGGAGGAAGCTTCTTCTTTACGAAAATTACTTAGGCGGGAGTCTTCCTCGAGCTCTAGGCCAACTGACCAACCTAAAAACATTTGGTTTGAGTGAAAATTTGTTGTCCGGTACGGTTCCTCATTCCCTCTACAATTTATCGTCATTGGTAGAATTTGACGTAGGAGTTAACCATATACATGGAAGTCTCCCCACTACAATGGTTTTTGGTCTCCCCAACTTAGAATTTTTCAGCATCGCAAAGAATCAGTTTGTTGGATCAATCCCCCCGTGGATAGCAAATAATGCTACAACTCTACACATACTTCAACTTGGAGTCAACAAACTCTCAGGAGACGTACCTTCTTTTGAAAGATTGCGTAAGCTTCGAGAATTGGACATTCATGTCAACCACCTTGGAAGTGGGGGATCTGGTGACTTAAACTTCCTTTGCTCATTAACCAATAGCACTACCTTAACCAAATTGAGTATTGTGCATAATAAACTCGGTGGGCTGCTGCCGGGATGCATTGGTAATTTCTCCATAACTATCATTAGTTTGGTATTAGGCTCGAATCCTATTATTGGTGAGATTCCTAAAGCAATCGGCAATCTTGTGAACTTGGAAATCTTGTTGATGGCCAACACCAGTATCTCAGGTGTTATCCCGTTTGAGCTGGGGAATCTTCTAAATTTAACAGTTTTGGATCTCTCCAATAACAATCTATCAGGGGTGATTCCATCCTCCTTGCAGAAGATGAAGAAATTGATTTATTTATATCTTAATGGGAATAACTTTCACAAAAACATTCCTTCACATCTAGATAAGTGTCAAAGTCTGATGGATCTTGATCTTTCTAACAACAATCTTAGTGGTTCCATATTCCCAGCAATTAAAACTTTACTCAATTTGGACTTGTCTCACAACCATTTGAGTGGGGCCCTTCCAACAGAAGTAGGAAAAATGGACCATTTGGTTGCTTTGGACATTTCGGGCAACAGGTTTGGTGGTGAAATTCCAAGCACTCTAGGCGATTGTGATGGACTGTTTGTATTAAGAATGAGGGATAACCACTTCCAAGGATCCATTCCTCAATCATTTAGATCATTAAGAAGCATTGAAGAATTTGATCTTTCCAATAACAATCTGTCAGGTGAGATTCCGAAGTTCCTAGAGGCATTTCACTTTCTGGAAATTCTGAATTTATCCTATAACAATTTTGAAGGCATATTACCAACTCAAGGAGTTTTCAAGAATGCCAGTGCCACTTTTATTGCTGGAAACAATGAGATCTGTGGAGGAATCCCAGAATTCCGGCTCCCTAAATGCATTTCTAGACCCTCCAAGAGCAAAGGAGAAGTTCGTAAATTGAAACTCACGCTCTTTATTATCTTTGGGTTTTTGGGGGTGGTTCTTGTTCTGATTTTTGTGTCTATATGTTGGTTGAAGAAAAAGAAAGCGCAAGAACCAACTTCAAGTTCCATAGCTGATAGCTGGCAAAACTTATCTTATGGAAGTCTCCTTAGAGCAACTGATGGGTTCTCTTCAACTAATTTGATCGGTGTTGGGGGTTTTGGATCTGTTTATAGGGGAACACTCCAGGAGAATGGGACAAATGTTGCTGTGAAGGTGCTTAATCTAACACGTCATGGTGCTCTAAAAAGCTTCAAAGCCGAGTGCGAGGCTCTAAAGCAGATCAAACACCGAAATCTTCTAAAAGTATTAACAGTATGCTCAGGTACCGATTATGATAGAAATGATTTTAAGGCTTTGGTCTATGAGTTCATGGTCAATGGTAGCCTCGAAGAGTGGTTGCACCCAGCTCCAATACCATCTGATGTAGATGGGCCTTCAAAAAATTTGAGTCTCATCCAAAGAATAAAGATTTCCATTGACATTGCTTTTGCATTGGATTATCTTCATAACCAATGCCACAACGTCATAGTTCATTGTGATCTAAAACCAAGCAATGTCCTTTTAGATGCTGAGATGGTTGCACATGTCAGTGACTTTGGATTGGCCAAGATCATCCTTGAATCCACATCTTGCACGAACCCAAATATAAGCTCCGCTGATCTGAGAGGAACAATTGGTTATGCTGCTCTAGGTATGTCCCCTTAGGTCCCTAGCTCCCTCAAATGAAGAATTTGTTCATCATAAAATTGTTGATGTGTCTTTTCACAAAACTTTGTATTTCATAATGAGATTGTGCACGTGCTATTTTCTCATAGCTCAACCATTTGTGTTTCTTGATAAGTGCAGAATACGGAATGGGAAGTGGGGTTTCTATTGAGGGGGATGTCTATAGTTATGGCATTCTCCTGCTAGAAATGTTCACAGGAATTAGTCCCACAGCTGAGATATTCAAAGAAAATTCGAACCTTCATAATTTTGTAGAGGAAGCTTTGCCTGAACGAGTTATAGAGATTACCGATCCCATTCTAGTTCAAGAAGCAGAAAGCGATGCATGCCAAAGGAGAAAAAGTACAATCCAGGATTGTTTGCTAATGGCATACAGAATTGGGATAGCCTGCTCAGTTGGAGTCCCAAGAGAGAGAATGAGCATCGCAGATGTAGCAGCTCAGCTACGTTTGATTAGGGACAAACTTTACGCAGCTGGTTTACGAGGATAAGTAATATACTAAAGCAGTAAGTTTTCCAGTACCTCCTACAAATTATGCCAAACGGAACCACTTACGCATAGACAAGCACCTAAGTTCACGCATTTTTTTTAAATCTAGATTAACTTGTTGTTCTGGTAATGTGAAGATGGAGCCTTGGAGGTAACGGAGTCATCATGCAGAGCCATAGTGGGGTTGGAAAACTAGTGAAGTCATCCAACGAACTGTGGCAAATGGGAACCTTTTGTCGACTCAAAGTCAACGACAATGTCTTCGTCCTTTTCGGGAGATAAGAGACATGGCAAGAGGGCTTCATCTCTTGTGCAAACGTGGAGCAAATGCTTCTCTAATGTATCTTGGTAGATCGAGTTCTGATATAGACTATGAATAGTTTAGGCCATGAAGAACAGAGGTGTGTTTCAATGTTCCTTTGAAACGAAAGCTGGCGTGTAAGAAAGAAGTATTAGGGATGATGCTGTCATCTATACGGCTATATTGTGTAATAGAAAAGGCTTACATGCAAGCCTGTATATGTCTCTTAAAGCTATGTGAGCAAGTACCTTTACCCTTTTCCTCTTTTATGCTAGTTGATTAGTTCGATCAATAAATACTAGTAGACATCATGCTTGCACATCCCACAGAATGGCGATGTCTATCGAAAAAGACTGTTGTTTTTTTACCTAATACAACTCTAATTGATTCTGCTCTTACGATTATAGAAATTATAAACTAAGATATGCTTAAACTGAAATTATCATAATATTTATAAAGATAAAAAAAGCTAATAAATAGATACCATAGTTTGTTGACTTAGAAAAAAATGATTGAAATGAAAAAAATAATTTTAAAATCCAAGCAATAGTATAATTACAAAATCTTGTGAATAGTAACGAATTTTTCGCTGAAAAAAAGAACCAAAGGACTTATTTGACTTCATCATGGAAGTTGATAAACTAGATTGAACATCTTGAAATTTTAGGGACTAGATTGAACATTTAGGAATAGCTTAAGGACCACATTGAGTGAATTAAAAGTTCAAATATGATATTTTACATTTGGCCAAATTTTAGAGCATATTAGTGTCATTTTCCCATAATTAATTGAAGAAAAGT
Source organism: Corymbia calophylla (assembly GCA_014182845.1). Taxonomy (NCBI): domain Eukaryota; kingdom Viridiplantae; phylum Streptophyta; class Magnoliopsida; order Myrtales; family Myrtaceae; genus Corymbia; species Corymbia calophylla. Next base: position 34,130,615 of record CM024699.1, on the reverse strand, counting down.
CGATAAAACATTTCAATTAAAGTTAGTAAGTTCATTTAAGAGTTGGTCAAGTTAAAATGGAGTCAAGAAAGTTAATCATAAGTCGGTTAAAGATAAAATGCTTAAATGAGAGTTGGTGATATAAAACAAATTGATAACTTACTCAGAGAAAGGTTTATAAGTCTTTTAATTAAGGTAAAACCGTCAATTAATTTAAGGGATGCTAAGAAATGCAAATCTAACATTGGTAAAAGCCAAGAAAAGAAATTAAGTAAAAATTTATTAATGTTGTAAGTTGATTGGACTTGTAAGGCAATACTATATGGATATTTAATAGGAGAGAAGTTGGTGAGTTACGCCAAATTAGATTGGCAATCTCTAAAAAGTGTTAATACATCACCAACTAATCAAATAAAAGTTCATAACTTAGTAAAAGAATTGGTACATTGAAAAGAAAATCAAACATAGGTAAGTACCTAAAATTAAAGTTGGTAATCAAAAGCACATTGGTGATTTAAACTGATAAAAGTTGTTAACTCACCCTAATTTAGATATGTAAATTCATACAATGAGTTAGTTAATTGAAACAGTTAGTAAGTTATGCAAATAGAAGTTAGTAAAGTAGTACAAAAATTGATTATACCATAAGAAAAGGTTGATAATTTTAATAAAGTGTTGGTAAATCGCTAATAAGTTACTTAGAATAAACCACGGATCATATTTCTGATCAACAGATTTTTTGCACTTATCGACACTCATTAAAATTGACCAAATCAACACGATCAAATCTTATTAGCCCATCAAGCACTCTCTTCATCTTATTGCTTTATTACAACTTCTTCGCATAACAGTGACAGGGAAGGTCATCAATCATGACCAAATCTCCAAATAATGCAACATTCATTCAGAACAGGACAACAAACTAGAAGAGGAAAGGAGTGGACTGAGTTAAATTTTATGCGGGGAAGCTCTGATTTAGCAATTCCAAAAACCAACTAGTCCACAATTCTAGAGTACACTTCTTCCCCTCTTCTACATGTGTTAAATTATCATAAATCTGCAAAAAGATTGTATGTCTTGGAATCTACAGCAATAAGCCTCAAGGCCGCGATTGCTGCCGCAAGTGACATACACCCGAAGAAACAGACATTGAGCCAATGCCATGACTTCCGTAAGGAAGACATCTTGTTCTGCTTCGCCATCAAATACATGTGGTTGGCGAGGATGAACGTGAGAGGGAACGTGCTTATCGCCCCGGTGAGACTCTCGAAGTCCCCAAGGAAAGGGAGGAGGGCCGCGACCAGCGTGTTTATGGTGAGATATCCGCCTCTCACGAGAATCCTAAACGACAAGTTCTTAAATTTCAAAGAGCTCCCAGTGATGCCGAAGCGCGTGTCCATGTACTCGTACATTGGACTAGCAAATATCTGCAGAAGACAAAGGACGATAAAAAGGGTCATTAGCTAGACTAAAGATGGAGAAAATTGTAAAGTCTCAATGTAACTTTGCTAAAACATCGGGATAGGTGCAACGTAATTATGGAGATGATCAAACAAAATTGAACAAGGCGAGAGGAGATACATGCAAAGAAATGACTGTTTGCAGGAAGGCGGAGATGTTGGCTAATGCCTTCACCCAAACTGGACCGCTGGTGCTATTGAGCAAATAGGACGAGGTTGAGGACCCATAGGCCCAATATCCGACAAATGTGACCGCATACATTGGTAAACATCCGACAGTGAACTGAAAGTAGAGAGCTTTCAGCATGTTCTTCACAGCAGGTTCTCTCACCGTTGCCTGTCAGATACACAAAACAACGAACGTTGAGGCATGTATGTATATTGTGGATTTGATGGCAGAAGAAAATTTAAGCAGCATCTCTCCATCTAGCAGATGATGGACAAAAATTTCAGCAGTGTTCATGAGAATGGAGAATTGCCATTGAATGGCTAGACGGAGAAAAATATTTCAATCATAGTTAACTATAACAGAATCAGATTGTGTTCTGTCTAAATTGATCAGAAGAGATATAAGGTCATTCCCGAGTATATTAATCAACTCTATTGGTAAGAGTACTTGCTCTAAACTGAAGTAAGCAAATATGGTTTCCATGCTTGCTTTGTAAACTTCTCTTTTCTCTTTAAAGGTCAAGGATTTGACTTTAAAGAGTACCTGAATCTCTGGTAGCATTCCTGTATTATATGCGAAAACAAGATTTGCTGCAGCACCTATGGTTGTAAAGATTTTGCTCGTTTTATCTCCCGGTATGCTATAATCTCTGGCAGGAGAATTAAGGCCTATAAATACAAGAACAACCGTTTAGAATTTCCAAGTCATGAAGAGAGCCTTTTCTTCAGAAAATACGATAAATTTGCACCATATTTCCACCACATAATACAGTCCGCAAAATATTATAATTAAGATGTTACAGTAGACATGGCTTGATTGCAGTTGGAGGCATTCAACCAAAAGAAGATATCCTATTTACGGCAAACTATAGAGCTTGATGTGATTGCTTTCAGATAGGCATTTCCTTCAACCATTTATTGGTCAATTGGGACAAGTTCAAGGAGAGAGAATTGCAGCAATCTTTCGTTTGACAATATGTATGATCAACTAATAGGCAGAAACTAGGTGTATTCATCAGCTATTCCTGAGAAACTTGAACGAATATATACAGGAGATCAGATTATGTAGACACAAACAGGGCAGATAGTGCTATGCTCGGCACTGGAAATAGCGTTCCATTTCAGTTTTCCTTTCCAAATCCTTGGATGCGGCAGTTTCATACTAGCCCATTTTAGTATATACTAAACAAACTAGATAGCTAAAACTTCCAGATTCAATGCACATGCAAGCACAATTTCAAGCCAAGGACAGAGGCAAAAGAAAAGCCCAGGGGTAGATACCATGTATCAATAAGATACTGTAACAACGTAAATAAAATGTTAACTTACCATCTCGTAGAGCCAGTACAAATGCTATAACAATGTAAACCAGACTGAGGACTGTGGAAACTCCCAGCCAGACCCTCAAAGCTGATAAATAAGGTATCCCGATGGCAAACAAGGCACAGACAAAACCTGTTATGGCAATAAAGTAAGGAAGCTTCATCACATGGTCATCCCGGAAGAGAACATAAACAGCCTGCATAATAAAGACGAGGACATAAATACAAGTATTACATCAAGTGATCAGAATAGCAAGAGCAAAAAATCTAGATGGAAGGGAAAAATCCACATATTTGAATGCCAGAAAAGTAACAGATTTATCATGAGGAAAGAAGAACAATTTGAAACAGCAGCAGGAACCATGGGATTTTTTCCCTATTTCTTGCAAAATTGCATGATTCTTTGATTCACTTGTGACAGAGTTCAACAGTAACAAAAACTTTTAGCAAGTAGATTTTCCTTCCACGTGATTTTTACCTTCAGAGCCTCACCAGCCAAAATGATAAATCCAGTGTTAATCATGAAGAGATTAACATACTGTAGTCCCCATGTAAGAGAATAAGCTTTCCTACCTGCAGCAGGCAAGAAAAGAAAAGAAAAGGTTCATTTCTACGTCAGGAGGCGTTATAGTAATGGGAGATAATAAATTTTCGTCCTGTTTGCTCTCGTACCATATATATGTCCAGCAAGGTCTCTATATCTAATGTGCCTCTTTCCACCAAATTCATGAAGCTTGGCAATGAGAACATTCGCATTCAGCGAAATAGCTGCTGCAGCAATTAATCCAAGTACTCCAGGAACCCAGCCTAGAGGAACCATGATGGTTCCTGAATATCCAAGAACAAAAACACTGTTGACGCCAGTGGTTAGGACGAATGCTGCCTGGAACCATGAATCTGCAACATGACAGGGAAAGCTAATTGGAAACGTGAAACATTAATCAAAATAAGCTGGAATTATCAAAATGACTAAATACAGGAGAAAAGATGAATGTTGAGCTTTCATAGTAGTCAATATACTAGGTACAAGGGCAAGCATGCCCTCGCTTCTAATACTGTTGATTGGTTAAAATTCAGGAAGTGCCAATTCATCATTCCTTCCTCCTCAGCTCTTCCCTCAAATCCAAACAGAACACCACAAGGGCGCAGCCATATACAAAAGCAAATCACAAAAGAACAGCGTTTCTCCTGCAGAACAAAAGAATGTCCAGAGACAACTTACTCTACTCCACAGATTGAAACGTTGCCCTTTTTACCTCCAATCCTCCTCTTCTAACTCATGAAAGTTCAAAGTTTTCTCTGCTTCAGCAACATCGATTGAAATTGAAAAAAAAAAAAAAATCACCTCCCACCGCATCATAAAATTCCCTTTTTCCATCATGCTCAACCTCTCCAACCATTCAACATACCAATAGCCATGGCAAGCACCTCATGAATCTATACTCCTTCCTTGCTGACTTATCAAGGAAAATGCACTTTCCAACAACAAATAAGGGTACACCAGAAAATCCCATCATCCCAAATACTAATAAGCATAATCGGACACCGCCAGCTCCTAAGTTCTACATTGCCGAGCATAGACAAACCGCTACTCAAAGCCATAAAAATCAGTCCTTTTTGCACGAAAACAGAGGCAAAAGGCAGAAAGAAGATATGGTCAAATTTGTTCTAGGAATGTGCCCTTTTTCCATCAAGTGCTGACTAGTAAGCACAACGCGTGGTTCCCTCGAAAAGAGCTCTTTACCTTCCGAAGAAGAAACATACCAGACACAGCTAAAAAAAAATTAAAGGATCCTAATTGCAAATATTGACAAGGTTCCCTTGAAAGGGCGAGCCAAGGAAAAACGCCAGAAAAAATCCCACTTGTTCCCCTCACAGAAGTCAGATTCCTGTATATAAAGGCAGAGCAAAAAAACTGAAACAGGAACGAGAACGATCACGTTCGCACTGTACCTCTGCTAATGAGATGCGCGGTTTCCGGGATCTCGACGCCCTCGAAATGCTCATCGTCATGGACCTTCCTCGATCCCGCCTCACCGCCTCCCTCCATCGTCATTTGCTCGTCTCCTCCTTCGCCAACCCCACTGCCACTTTCTAAGAGTAATTCCTCTGCCTCCTCCGAAATGCCCGTTCTCGTTGTAAAAGCCAGCGTATCTAGGCCCGCCTCCCCGCTCTCGTATTTAAGAGCGAGAATCAATTGCAACCAGCGAAAAGCCCACACCCGGAAAAGAAAAACTCAGCCCCAAAAAAGGAAAAAAGAAAAGTTGCCCAGTGAAAACCGAAGAAATTAAAATGCCATCCTCAGATTCAAAAAGCGACCCCTCAATTGAGTTTTTCCCTCTCCGCCCCTCCCTGTCTTTGCAAAGTTGCCCTCCACAGAAGAGAGAGAGAGAGAGAGAGAGAGATTTGTGGATACTTCCTAAAAACCGCGCGGTAGGTGGGAGATTGGTTCACATAGAGCTTCTGAATTTTCCTTGTCGGTAACAAGGATCACTCCGTGGGGACCACAGACCGATTCTGTGCTCGGAGGTTCGTGATGGGGGGCTTTCGGGTTTTCCGAGGCCGATGAGGTCGCGGATTCGTTAAATACGGTTGGGCCGATGGCGGGGAGGAGGGTGGTCTGGTCGATCCTCGCGATCGACGGACGACCGGGCGCCACGTCACGCGGTGCGTTCGGATACTCTGCGCATCCTGCAGAATGAGAATGTTTCGGGTCAGCCGACGGGATTCAAGCATGGTGGCTAAAACAAAGAAAGATGATTTCTCACGTGAAAACCCCACACGTCGTCAATCATTCTTGCTTAGTACTGACTGCTCCTTAATTCAACTTTTTTTTTTTATGTTTGGTACGCAATTATTACTGTTTCCGAGGCAAACATCGTGTTAATAGAAAACCGACATGTGCGGAGAAGGAAAGAGTGAGGAAGCTGATATTACATTTCATTTGACTATGGATTTCTCGGCATTTCAACCGGTCAAAAAGGATTTACGAACGTGTGTGAATAAATATTAGTATTTGGTGAACCAACTAGGTTAGTTGATTGATGCATGTCCAAAGTTCTTTTTGCTCCACTCCCATTTTAAGAGAAAAGTCGTGTCCTGGAAGATAGATTCCTATGAAATACGAGAAGAAATGATCCACCTCTTTTTTCCTCTTATTGTATTCTATATGTTCTCCATCTTTTTTATTGGGATTCACTAAGTCATGTGTCGAGTTATAATTAAATATCGTATAGGACATATCATATAAATACTTCTCTACAATCCATAGGTCACTTGTGCCATAAATGGGATTACACTGAGCAAATGAATTTGTTTTTCTCTTTAGTATACTTCGTAAAAAGAAAAAAAAAATTCTTCATTGAAATTCGAAAGATGGTAGCACCGTCACGATTGTGTGCCTTTCTTTTTCTTTTTCTTTTTTTGGGTCGGTTGTGCCTGCCTTTCTTTGCTCCCTAGGGCTTGCGTTAGGAACCTGTCTATCCATGAAAACAGAAAAACACATTTGCACAGTGCCCATCTTATCAACTCAAACTCGTTTTTAAGAAGGAAAGAACTTCTTGAGATGAAAGATTCGTCAACGAGAGACAGGTGGTGGGCTGCGGAAGTTTCGTCCATGGATGGATTGGAGAAGAAAGATTGCAGGTGACTCAAAAGCTAAGAAGGAGCATGCTTGACGCAAAGAGACAAAGCGCCCGTGCATGAAATGCTCTTTAAATTGTACTGCTCCCGCGTCAAACGTTGGCGCAGTTGAGAACGACGTAAACCCAACCAGAGAGAGAGAGAGGAGAGAGGAAATTCCAACCACGTACAGAGCCCGACCAGCTTCCTTAGCCTACTTGATGCCGCCCGAGATAAAGGTACTAGCAATCATATCATGGGACATTGATGCCTTGAAAAAAGGTCTGCCTTTTTACTCGGTGAATGTTGCGAAGTTGCATTCAAATACACAAGTTGCTTGGGGCACGCATCATGCAAATAGCATGAATAATCAATAGCACGGCATCAAGGTGTCAAGCAAGGTGTACCATTTTAATTCATAATGCACATGATAATTATTCTATTTATTTATTTTTTATATATTTGTTATCGAAAACATGTTTGGAACATAAATCATTTTGATAACGCAATTTCATTTTTTTATTTCTATGACAGAATTTTAGTCCAAAAATATGTTTGCAATATAAATGAGAATTAGAAATGTTTTTCTTTTCTATTTTTGGAAGATAAACAAAAAATAAAAACTCTTTCAGCTGCCACTGCCCATCGCCCATTCATATACAATTTCTTCATCAACGCTTTCAATTCAATTGATTAAGGATGTTTTATCTCGCAAAAAAAGTGAAGCACAATGAAAAGAAAAGAGCATGAGAGCGACATATTTAAGGAGGTCTATCAAATGAATCTCTATTACGAGAATAAAAATTTTGTGTCGTTATCAAATACGGATCTCTACTCAAAAATTCATTCTAGAAATAGAAATAAAAATTATACTGAGGAACATAATAGTTATCATGTGCGCTTTCAACGACCTTGATAAAATTTTATAGCGTCTTACGAGTATTGCTTACAAGGAGGTAAAATATCTATACACTTATTGGACTATCCATTCATGGGGTCTTTTTCTTCCACTCCATGGAGGGAATCGTTGACGGGTCTAATGATTTTCCAAAAGCAATCATTCGCTCGGATTTCTTAGTCTCAAATGAGGACACTTTAGAGATAATTTATGCTATATCCTTCATTATCAGTCTCCATTATTGCTCTTCATGGTTTTGGACCGTTGTTTTAAAATAATGAAGCAATGCTAGTGGCACAAATCCACAAACGATCTCGGACGGACGATGCCCTCCACTACGAAAAGGAAGAGCACCATGGTTGATGTTGAGCCGTGACGCTATGCACACTTTCTGTAAAGAAGAAAGAGGAGTATTACATTATTTTTGTCGTGATACTATTCTGAACAGCTCGACGAGTCGTAAGAAGATGCTTGAGTTTTCGCAGGATAAATTATTCTTTGAACGTCAGGGTCAAGCTTTTCCAAGGCAAAGAGCCGTCTTTTCGAGGTCATACGGGTCCACTGCTTTTTATACATATGTGTGAACCAGGGAATAGTTTGTTCCACTTCTAAAACTGCTTTAATATGGCATTAGAGCGGCAAGAATATCAGAATCAATCTTTTGTTGTCCTTTAAACTTAAATTAAAAAACAGTGTGGATTTTCAAGAGCCATCTCAAAGGAGGAAAGGTGGTCACAGAAAAGCACCATCCGTAGGTTAAGACATTGGCATATTCTGCTGCAGGTGGTTGATGGAGTAAGAGGCAATGTACGGGTATGTCAGGTTTGCCTTTCCGGTGAAATACGTTGGACCCATTCTCGTCTGCCGGCGCATACGTTCCAAATCTACGGAGCTCGGTCATTGAAGAATTACGTCTTCTTCAGATAACATGGCATTTAGGCACCTATTTTATGTGCCTTTCATGATTACTTTCATTTGAAGCCCCCAACTTGGAGGAGACAATGAATCCACAACCGAAATATCACTGTATGGTATGGTTTAACATTTAATTATTTTAACACTCCTGTTCACAATTTAATTTGATCTGTTTTTTTTTGCTTAATGCTAAGCGTGGAAATATTTAATTATAAAGACAAATAGGAGCTGGAATAGGGATTAAAATATTTGAATTTAGTATCTACTACTCTGAAATCACTACTAACTGTTTTAAAATTTTAAACTAGTAAATGAAAGTCGTGGTTTAATATCTAATCTAATTATTATAGCAACGAATGCTAATAGCCCAACTGGGGGAAAGGAATCTTTTAACAAAATTCCTGGATACGAACAGGGCAACAACCGCATGATAGCGACCTAGATATTCAATCCAATTGTTGAGAATTGAGATCGTCCTGTTGTGTATGATCTCGGACAGAGAGCAACAGGGCAGGACAAATTGAAGCTGGGCATGTAGCCCTTCTTGCCACTCGAGAGTGGCAGATGGTGACGGCCCAAGAATATCTGGGAATTGACGTGTCCCTTCTAGGAGCTGCAAGGAGGATGAATTTCACGTCTTGGTAGGTGGTTTCAGGACCAGTGCGAGCGAGGATAGTATCGTAGGAGCAGTACCGAGACCATGACCTTTCTTATGTTTCTTGTTCTTTCGCCAGAGATGTTAGTCCTTTCATCTTTTGTGCTTCTTTCATGATACCGTTCCTTTGGTTCAACAAGGGCTTCTAGGGGCCCTTGAGCCACCAATACCCCCTTGTGGCACGTCGCTCTCAAGTGTATTTTGTTGTAATTCCTGTACGAAGTACCCAAATACGGGTGGACATCTATTTATTAACGACTATCAATCCTGTAAAGAACAGTTCCTCGATCTGCCCCTCTCAACAAGACTCGAGATACTAACCATTCAAGTAGCCATACAAAGAACAGATGGATGTATCTCTATAGTGGGCCTTGTGAGCCCACCCTCCTCGCTTGGGCAATATTCAAACTCAACATTCTTCTACCCAAAGCCCACAAAAGGACACAGATGGAAGTAAACCATATTCTGGACCCCTCTGCGGGCTATGCACCACAGCTCATCAGACGCTAGCTAAGATTTTTAGATAGCTTGACACGGCAAACTCCACCAGATTTATATATATCATGTGGTTACTCATAAGTAATTGGTGCAACAAAAGATCCGTGGATCGAAATTTACTTCTTTTTTCCCTCGGGCTGACTGAAATTCATAAGAAGTGGAAACAGAGGACAAGAAGTTGACTGAATCAAATTCGCAGTCAGATGAAAACTTACTCATCCTCACCAGAAAAGTGGAAAAGGATCTCAATTAGCATCGCCTTATTCGCCAGAAGGTAAGAATAAGACAATGGCTGCAACCAACATTTACCACGCCATCACAGCTGAGGCGTTCCTAACTAAATTCTCAATGTTTATTCCAATCTCGACCCACGAACCATCATGATGACCATTGATGAATAAGAAAGGGTAAAACTATGGCTTCAGCGAATATCACCGTTCTTTCGAATCCTACAATGACTACACTCATGTAGAGGGGTTGTATCTCCACTAAAATTGTCATGTTTACCAGAAGCCACACCAGCTAGCGCTAACAGCCTACATTGCGAAGCTTGTTTCGCCTTGTCCCTATAGAGAACAACAAATTCTCAAGGAACAGTGACATTTTCCTAGAACGTGTTGAAGTTTCCTCAGGGGCTGCAGAAGTAGACATTGGACGTGGATATGCACAGAGAAGTGCTAAGAACAAAGCCAGGCTTACTAAAAAGGGAAGGAGAAAGAACGAGTGAAATGCTTAGAGGGAGATGGGTGAGAGAAAGAGGTCAAAGACAAAAGGTGATGCATCGAAACATTTGTAAGCAGATGGAAAACAAGAACTGAAACTTCTGCAGCTACAGAGAATTCATTGATTTCTCTTGGCACAGTGCCAAGGAAAGGGTAACTAGTTCACACGATCACAAACGCGCCGCAAACACCTACCCACCGTGGTTTCTATTCATAAGTGGACAACTAGACATATTCACGTAATTCCTTTCACAGAAGGAACTAGAAAGTTCACTACAGCCGTAGAGCAAATTGAAAGACAATACCTGAGACTAGCATGTACGAAAATAAGCAGTCAGCTCATAACTCAATGCTTAACACCTTCGACATCCTTCCCCGTGACCACATTGATCTTTTCATACTTGAAGTCCACAGGACGCACGGGACGTTCCACTGGAAATACACTGTGCCTATTAGCAACAAATGCCCACACAAAGAGCCCCAGGAATGCCAAAAGTGCCCCACAGCCTGTGGCGAAAATTACCCCGCCAAGAATCGCCAAAGTACACTTGCCTCTCTTGCGCGACTTACCGTGCTTGCTAGAATAGCCGTGTGGATCAGCAGGTAGAGAATGCATCGACATTGGAACTTTCCTCGGCTTAAACCTCCAAGAGTATACTCTAATAGTCTGTGAGGAATTCCCATTCGACGAGCTTATACCGACATAAACATCCTCATCTCTCCACATTCGCAACAAGTCGATCGAGTATGCGATGATTGGATCATATGGTCTTGGATCCCTAAACTTGCTCAGTCTAACCTCAAGTCTCTTCGAGCTCCCGTCGTAATCCACCCACGACTTCAATTTCTCTCCACTGCTCAGTACTAAGCCTACAGACGACGCATTCCAGACGCTAACAGACATGAAATTGCCCAAATCTACACCTACATGATTCCCATTCACATCGCCTACTTCCTCATTCATCCATGTATCGTACTCGACGCCGACGAGCCTGCGATCCCCGGAGAGACCGAACGCTTCCGCTCCGAGCTTGAAATCCCTGGGGAACAGCACAAGAGCGAGGCCGTCGGCGTTACCGGGCGAGATCGAGAAGGCGAACTCGGACGAGAACGACGTCGGAGCGGCCGAGCTCGGGTCGGCGAACCGGAAGGGCCTTGGCCACTGGAGGAAGCCGGAACTGGAGGCCGAGGGGCGCGTGATACGCACGTGGGACCCGCCGGCGCCGGCGGCTAGAGTGGCGTCGCCGTGGAGGGAGATGCCGTCGTCGAAACCGGGGAGGCCGTCTAGGGTTTTGGGCATGAAGAAGAGACAGACGGAAACCCTGGCCAGAGCGAGCAAGGGGACGACAATGTGGATGATCAGGAGGCGAGAGAAGGTGAGAGCGGAAGGTCTCGGCATGGTCGCTTGAAGCGATCGGGTGTGGGGTTTCAGTTGCAGAGAGCAGCGAGATGAAATGCAGAATCAAGGAAGAAGAAGCACGAAAGGAACAAGACGAGCGTGGACGATTCGCGCGCGTGGGATTTACTTCCTTCTTCGCGCGTGGGGATAGAGGTACGGATTGAAGAATTATTCTGGGCCGTGGGTGGCGCGAAAAGCAAGACCGTGCCTGGTCGATTAGGACGTGGGCCTTTGGACCTGGGCCTGGCCTTGCCATCGACTTTCACAATAAGGCCGTTCTCCTTGACCCGGTCGACGGGCGGGCCGGACCTCGCACCGGTCCAAAATTTTCATATGTCCCGACTCAATTTGGGAATCAACCGAAGAGGATTCAACAGATCGGTTCAAGCCCCGTTCTCAGCCGAACCGGTTGAGTTCATCAGCAAAAACCCTGGGGGTTAGTTATTTTCTGAACTGCTCGTGTAAAATCGATTTTTGACGAGTTGTAATCTAATAGAAAACATAGATGTAGAAGTTGTTGCACAAAGAAATTTGATCCAAGGTGACTTGGTAAGTCTTGAAGTGTTGCCACTATTTTGTCGAGAGAAGTTAACATATCAATTTCATCAAAATTAGAATTGATATAATCTTAATAATTAAAGAAAATACTTGCGACTTGATTCTCAAGCTTACCTTGAAACATGCCTAAAAACGACTAATTCTAGGAGGTGCAAAAGAATTGGGAACTGCTCGACCGGCAATTCCAACGAGGACCAGTCCAATTCTTGATTATGATTTGCTAATACCGAATTTTCAAATATCCCAAACCCTCTCTCTCATCCTCCTATGTTGTGTCTTTTCATGATCCCTACAAACTCTCACACCACTCAAGGTTCTCTCTCTAGATAGATGTAGATATTCTCCCCACCTCACGCTCTCGCCTCGCCCTCCACCACCATGCCTCTACTCTCACTTAACCTTGTCGTTGATGTACTCATCTTCGTCCCTTGTCTTGTCCTCTCCCACCTATGCTCACACCATCCAAAGACTTGTGCCCGCCCTTCCCCATCTCTTGCTCTCCTTCTTGCCCCTCACCCTCCACCACTAGGCTTCTATTTATTCTCCGCCTTATCCTCGCTCCTCATCTCGCCCTCTCCCACCTATGCTCACACCTTCCCCCATCTCTTGCCCCTCACCCTCCACCACCATGCCTCTGCTCGTTCTCCACCTCATCGTCGCCATACTCATCCTCACTCCTCATCTTGCCCTCTCCCACCTTTGCTCCACCCATCGGACAATCCATGCCTGCCCTTCCCCTCCTTCGCCCCTCCCTATCCCTTCTCTACCTCTCTCGACTGGCTCCATGCACCCATTCAAAAACTCTAGATAGGATTGGTGGTCTAATTCCCATTTTATGGAATTGGCCCTTAATAGGTAATTTTCAATTTTCTCACATTAAAATCGATCACTCCTAACTAATTTTAAAGGGTCCTCCGATTTTTTAAAAAAATCTACAAGTGGTCTAACTAAGTAAATACTAGGTCTTTTTTATCGGACATTGATTCACTTGAAACCAATTGCTCCACTTGTGATTAAGATATCTAAAACCTTCCATATGAATTTGATTAGATCCATGCAGGGTTGAAACCATGAAAAGAACGGTGCAACCATGCTGGAAATCAAATGAAAAATCGATGTCCATAAATTACGAGCTTAGTGGAGTTGATCTCACCTACTTATGCTGCTTCAAATCTCCTATTAGATCAATTTTAAGGTAAGTATCTATTCCATAAAAAAAAACCAATCACTCTACTCAAAGTCAGAATGCGACTTTTCAATTCTCCAGTGTTCAACTTCGACATTTCAAATTCCAGGGAACTTTGCATATTTATATCTCGATATCGCTAAACACGCGTGATACCAGTAATAAAGGATCGAGTCGAGGGATGGAATTGGATGGGGGCAGAGACTTCGTAACAGCCATTACACCATCTATAATTTTATTGACGTGGGTTTCATCAAATCCGACGGTCCAAATCCTAGAGGATTCGACATGCCCCCAGCGCGCGCGCATGCACGAGAGAGTTTCCCCCTTTAGGCGGGAACGAGCTAGAACGCTCTCGGCTTCTTAAGGGGGGGAGGAGAAATGCCCGATTTACCCCTGGGCGAGAGAGGGAGGGCGAGAGAGGAGTCTCTACAAGACGAGTCTCTTCAGCTCTTCGCATCCGAGCGGAGGGAGATCGATATGCAAACTGGGTGGGTGGCTGGCTACCATACGAGGCAAGGCGATGAAGCGAAAACGGTCGTCTTCCTTCTTTGGCCACCCCTCCCTTCGTCTCGTCGCGCCACGTTGAAGCCTCATATGGCAATCCAGCTCAGGAACGGCTCGCGAGCGCTCCTCCCCTCCTCCGCGAGCTCCTCCGCGTCGTCGCCGTCCTCGTCATCGTCAGCGTCATCGCCATCACGCCCCCCTCGCTCATCCTTTTTGGCAGTTCTCTCTTTAATGACCTTCCTCACTTTGCAAGGCCGAAACCGGCAACCATGTCAGCACCAACCCAACCCATTCCTCCGCCTCGTTTCGCTTCCCTTCCCTTCTCTCCGTGCCGCATTCGCATTCGCACTCGCCTTCGTCCGCCACCCCAGAAGCGAACACCAAAAAAAAAAAAAAAAACCCAGGATCGTCACGTCTCGTCTCGAACCCTAAGAGCCCGAGAGCGTCGCGATGCGGCGGACCGCGGATTTCGACCTCAACGTCGTCGAGCGGGACGGCGGCGGGGACGAGGAGCCGGAGCTGCCGGAAGAGGATGAAGAGGAGGAGGAGGAGGAGGAGGACCAGGCCGAAGTGGAGGCGCAGGAAGGAGGAGGAGAAGGAGGAGGAGGAGGAGGAGGAGGCGGACGGGGAAGAGGAGGGGGCGGCGGTCGGAGAGGCCGCAGTTGGTCGGCGGAGGAGGATTCCATGCTCACCCGGCTCGTGGCTGCTTTCGGGCCGGGGAACTGGAATGCCATGTCGGCGATGATCCCCGGTCGGACCGGGAAGTCGTGCAGGTTCCGTTGGTTCAACCATCTCGATCCCAGCGTCAAGCACGGGTCCTTCTGCGGTAATCGTATTAAGCTTATTTCGTTTTTCTTCCTTCCTTCCTTCCTTCTGTTTTGCTCCAGCTAAAGGAAGAGTGTACCATAGAGATGATGCCGAGAACCGGGTTCTGTTTGGCATCGATCCGGTTCGACTCGGGGTCGTGCTTAATTTTGAGTTTTAGCTCGTGGTTTGATGCGACCGAAACTTTCTGCGAAGTTCGTCTATCGTTTTCCTCGACGGATGATAATTTATAGGTTTTGTGTGTGAACTCTGGCTGTGCTTTGATCGTGCTACATTATACTGTTGTCAGCCTGTTGACTACGATCATAGCACTTGTGTGTGTGTGTGTGTAATTTTGCAGTGCACGTCCAAACCGTAGAGCTTGGTTCTGTCGTGTACCACAGCCAAGTCTTGACGATCAATTCCATGTCCATTTCGAATTTTACATCTTCAGGAGTTGTGTTTTTATGTACCTGATATGCGTTTTAGGTTAGGGTTGGTTATTGCATCACCTCTCTGGCGGCTGTATTGCCCTGTATTTTTCATGCAACTGCTTGTGTCTGTTAGCCGACTTAATCGCTGCGGAATAGACCTCACTGAACTCTTTCATGTGATAAGAGCATCGAGATATGCTGAGAGCCTGAGAGATCGTTTCTTTTGGGCTTAAAGCTCGATGACGTGATATGCATGTCCTGAATTACGTGTAAGAGGCGGTAAGTAACGAGGGAAAGTTTACAAGGGCTGCACTTTCCTAATATATGCACTGGGTGACGGCGAATGATCTGGTTTATATCCGTCTTAATTATTGTTTAGCACTTCTGGCTTCAGATTCTGCTGTTGATAGTTAATTAATGGATCATAACGGTTAGAGTTTGAGATTGAGCTAACGAGAACCGTCACGTGTTCTTCGTCATGTTTCAGTTGAAAAGTTGAATAGTTGGATATCTTAAAGCTTTGACTGAGCTGTGTTTGCACATTTTGCGGTATGTCTCTGTCAATTTTTCTCCTGATCATAGGTAGTCCTAGAAGGCACGTCAGAAAGTAAGCTTTCCTCAGAGGAAATTGAAATCTGATACCATGGTAAACTTTTGGAATAACCAGCATGCTATTTGACATTTTATAACATGCATTTTAACTGCGACCGTGATGGACTGCCTATAGATCTGGTGAAAGCAAGCAGCCATTTTTGCAATCCTCATCTTTTTATACACCTTCATATGTTTAGGACATTAATGTCATCTAGTTGCTCCCTCAATTTGTAATTCCACTCTAATGGGTTTCCTCTATCACTGCAAATGGCAATTAAAAGAATTGATTTCATGGATTTGTGTCAAAGTTTACTCACAGTAAAATTCTAACAAACTTAACTCCAAGTAAAATCAGAGGATTCTTATGGGTTAGCGACTCATTAACGCCAACTAAGCAAGCGAATGATTCAATCTTAGACTCTAGGTCGAGAAGTTAAGCATAACTCATCTCTATTTGCTCTTGCCGAAGTCCTCTAATATTTTGCAATCTCAATCTTAAAATTACTAATCCCCTTGAAGCCCTAGTGTGCTGATCAATTTGTGTTAAGTTACCAAAAACCCCACCCCCTAAGTACATAACAATTGATCAGTTCACAAGAATTGCATGGTTGTGTGATATATATCAATGTCATGGCATCGTTGTGTTTACCATACAACTATTTTGTAGACCTATGCACCTATGCTTCATATGTGCAAGAGAAACGGAAAATAATGGTTTTGATTAGTAATTATCACAGTAGTGTGCATGTCATAAATATCTTAGCATATCGGTGGTTGAAATGAAGCTATTAGAGCCTATTGATGTTTATCTCCTCTCTTTATGAAAATATAAAGAAGCCTCCCTTATGCCAACTTTTAGACAAGTAATGTTGTTCATTTGTGTTCTCATTATAGGTACCAAATTGATGCATGTTTCAAAGCAATGAGCAAACTAGTTGTGGCATTGGAAAACTTTCTTTTTAGGTGAAGATGGGAAAGATGGGTGCTTGTGTTGCAATTATCATATCACAGGATGTAACAAGATTAAGAATAGATATCGTCGAGAATATATGCTGACTCATAGTACCAAGCGTTTATGGGTAAACAAATTAAAAAGCATGACGAGTCACTGTAACTTCTTTGGCGTCAACCTTTCTGATATCGACTTTTGGATTTAGCATATGTTACTTTAAGATCACGTGATGGTGAAGGAGAAGCAAGGGAGGCTGGTTGGAGGAATTTTGCTATACATAGTTTCAGTAAGACACAATAGGACTCTTGAGTAGCTTGTGCATAAGGTTGATTGAAGAATGTGAACCATAGAAACAAAAAGGGTATATTCATGAAAAGCATCTACATATTGGCTGACAGAATGCATTCCAAGTTCTGGATGTTTGCCCTAACATTTTCTGTGCCTTAGAATGGGCATGATTTTGTTTTTAGCCAATGGAGTGCATTAGCCAAGGAAATCAAAGATCTACAATGGGAGTGTCCACTTTAAAAAGAAATGTTCATGTTCTCATCTTCGAAGGCACGGTTTTGGTTTCAGCCAATGGAGTGCATTGGACATAAAATTTCAATGGCATGCTTGATAATGTAGCATATTCTTTTTTCTACAATTCGTTTATATTTTTGTGGTCTTGTGTGGAAATTAGCTAATGACTTGAGATTTGAAGTTCCTGAAAAATTGCCAATGCGCAAGTTTCTAGCAATCAATCGCATAATTTCTATTTTCATCTTTAACATATTCTAAAGGGCTGTGAGGATGAATTTTTATGTATGAGTATATCCTTTTAATATAAATAGATATGTGATTCACTAGGAGTAATTTGGTAGAATTAACTAGTTCATTAATGTGGTTCTAGTCATTTGGTGTGCTTCTAAATGATAAGAATTATTAGAATTTCCCAAGATGTGAAGATCTTGTAATTTGGAATCTTGTTCTACATTCCTTTATGGCGCAAGGAACTTTTGGCTTTGTTGACTGACATTTCACAAAACCTCTCATTGGAGGCTCATTACACTCCATATATAACCAGTATCTTGGCTTGAATGTTCTATATCGGCCTTCTTATAACGCTTTTACTTCTTCAACGGCTTATATTTGTTAGTTGAAAGCTCGGCATTTATTGGGCTGCTGATTTAGGCCATTTGATGAGGTCACATTGTCTATTGTGCTTATAAAGGAAAGTGGTTTCGAGTGTATTTGTGTTAATTGTGCTGTTCTGCCTTTGACTCTGCTTGTTTTTGAATGCGATGAGCCGTTTATGACCTGACTATTTTGGAGGGTCGGGGGGACATTGGAACCCTCAGCTCGTGCGTTGGTTTACCGAAATCATGTCCCCTATCCCACTTCCTTAAAAAATGTGTTAAACTAGTAAGCTTGGTTTCCTTGGTCGGAATAGCTAGTACTAAACTCTAGTAACTTAACTTTTATATTTATATGAGGCATCAAGATGGTTTTGCGAACAGGTGTGTAGCGCATGGGATGGTTTTCAGGAGCATAGCCTTATTCAAAAGTCATAACGTGTCGCCCACTTCCTACAGTCCGACCTGAGGGTGTAGATGTTATTGAAAGTAAGCAAGTAGTAGTAGTGCGTCGAGGTGGGAACCAGCTAGTCTTGATATGAGTATCCCTATTAAGTTATGGCACATTTGTGTCGTCTTCTTCTTTACTAGCGAAGGATAGTTCACCTCGTAAATGCCCATGCTCATTTGGCATGTTTACGGAGAATTGCTTGCCATGTGCTGCAAATGCCTGGTTTATTATCTCGTATTGATCTGAACATCTATTTTGTCTGAGAAGAGTTGTTTTGTGCTTTCCACATAGGAATGTCAAAACATGCCCTCTCCTTGATTTACCTTGACTTGAAGGCAGCTGGAGACAGTGTTTTGTACTAATGGTTCTTTAGATAGCCTGCTTGTATTATTTGCATCTAGAGCTATCTGTACATTAATGCAATTTGCTTTGAGAGCATCCACTGGTAATTCTGGTGGCTCCTTTCCCAATTTAGATGAAATTTGGAGGTTTCATCTTTTTTTTGCATGGAAAACACTATGTTTAGGCTTCATGGATACGATTGTGTCTAGGCTTAGCCAAATGCATGTATATTTAGGCCAGTATTAGAAACATTATGGATTACGTGCTGAGTCCGTTGACTTGTATAGATTTAACAAAATACTTAATAATGTGGTTTGATAATATTTGGTCAAATAGAATGTTTGTGATTGTAGATGCGAGCATACGTTTTCAGAAATTTACATCATAACTTCTTCAGTGGTGCCTCCTTTATCTGCTCTATGTATGAATTATAGAGGAAACCTTCTTTCCTTGTTTGGGAATACAATGTTATTTCGGTGTCACTTAATAATTGGCAAGTAAGGTTGGTTGAAGATTCGTAGACATCTTCATTATTCCTTTAAGTGCCTCCCTTCAGATGTTCTTATCCTCAATTACCGCATGATGAGTGATTAATGCTTTCACTAGTATACTTGTTTTATTCACGTTTACTATATTTGTATAGACCTTGCTTTGAAGACTTTTATACTCGTGATGTTCACTGGCGTTTTGCTTGTTACAGGAGAGGAGGACCAAATCATCCTGGCGGCTCATCAAATCTATGGGAACAAATGGAAATTGATTTCGAGGATGCTACCCGGTAGAACGGGCTATGCAATAAAAAATCACTGGAATGCCAGTTTGAAAAACAAGCAGGTGGAGCAAAGGAGTCCTGCGTTATCTGCTAGTGACGTGACAGCAGCTCAAATCTTAAGGGAAATGAAGGCATTCACTCAAAAGGCACTTTCCTCTGGGGATGTGGTAATGAGTGGAAACCAAGAGGAAGGAGATAGTGGAAATTATCATGGACGTCAGAACTGTGAAGATCAAGCATTTCAGGGCGAAGGAGGTTCTCTTGCTGCTGAGATAAGGGAAAACCCTCCTGTCCTTCGTCCAAAAGCAAGTTATGGCGCATTTAGTGTTTATCACCCTCCAAGTGGTGGCCCTGGAAATAATTCTGGTGCTCCGACCGTGGTGCCCCTCCAGGGACCTCTAGCACAGGCTCTTGGTTCAGAGTTTGGCATCCACCATTTTCTCAAAGATGCCCATAGGGAGCCTTTGATTCCTCACCAATGTGGCCATGGTTGCTGTTCAGGTCAAAATGGACCAAATGGTGGAAGCTCCTTGTTGGGGCCTGAGTTCATTGATTACATTGAGCCTCCCTCCTTCTCGAGCCAAGAGCTGATGTCTTTAGCATCAGACTTGAACGAGATTGCATGGGCTCGATGTGATCTTCCAAGTGATCCTGGCTTTGTCTATACTGGGATGCCGAGAATGGAGATGCGGCAGCCGACCTCTCCAAGCCAGAGAGATTCTGCTGGCTTTGCTACTGAAGCATCAGGACAGGAAAATAAGAATGATCCCCGTGGCAAGTTGAAGGGTGTGAAG
Source organism: Corymbia calophylla (assembly GCA_014182845.1). NCBI lineage: Eukaryota > Viridiplantae > Streptophyta > Magnoliopsida > Myrtales > Myrtaceae > Corymbia > Corymbia calophylla. Next base: position 34,110,469 of record CM024699.1, on the reverse strand, counting down.
CGGTAATATATCGGTTGCCAGGCCAGATTTTGGGTTGCCAGCTCAAGTTGAATGTTTCTGTTAAATGCATCATTTCTTTCCTTCTTTCCTTTTTAACATTCTGAATGGGACATCGCCTTGCCTGCCTGAGAATTGACAGCAATACTCTGACGTTCCATTGGATCATTGTTAATTATCAGTTGCTGAGCCAGATTTTGTGGTGCCAACTCAAGTTGAATGTTTCTGTTAAATGCGACTTCTTTCTTTCTTTCTTTCCTTTTTAACATTCTAAACGGGACATCGCCTGACAATATAGTTGATGACTCCATGTGTTTGCCCGCCTGAGAATTGACAGCAATAATTTGACGTTCCATTGGATCATTGTTGATTATGTTGTATTGATTTCTTTTTAACTGTCCATCTAATGTCCCTGATTCGCTATTTCTGTCTGCATAATGTTTGAATTGCACCATGCGATCTTTTTCCCTTCAATTTGTGGGGGCAATTTCGCAACTTTTTTAAGTTGCAAGTTTTCTTGACTGATGAAGTTCATACTCTAGTGTATGGTAATGCTGTTTCATTGATGACAGCTTGAAGATCTGATGTACAAAGATCCCACGGCTGATTAGCGATAAAAAAAGAGAAGAAGAAGAAAGAAATCTCATGATGTGATTTTGCTGCGCTTTTTCACAATGTCCTCTACCTGGTATGAGGAGAATCTCCTCCTCTTGGCCAATTTTGGTATTAATACCTCATCATACGAGTGTAATAATCTGTCAATTTCGTCCGACTGCATTGATCTCCATACCCCTTTGCTTCCGCTTGTCCTTTCGCACGCTTCTTTGTTTTTGCCTGTTGTCATGTGATTTAATAGAGGGCTATAAATAGAGTCTCAAGCAAATCCAAAGCAAAACATAGTTAAGGAGGACAATAGTTCATCGATCGTCAGGGAATTTGGGATGTGAGATGGTGCACGATGTAATGCCAATCTTTTTCCTTTTTATATGCTAGTCTCTCATATCTTGATATGACCCTGTTTGATTAGTTCAAGCATGGGTGCAATTCATGAAAGGGAAGACCATGCTTCTCACAGACATTTTCCAGACCTTTCCGTACATTCGGGAACTTGCCTGGTTGCCCCATGAGCCTTAAGGCGAAGGAAAAGTCGGCGAAACATGGCAGTGGGAACTTGATTGCTGGATTAATAAGCATATGGCTCATGTTTTGGATGCTAGTAACTGGGAAGTACTTGGGAAACAGAACAGTCCATTTATGGTGAGTGGATGTGCACATGATATGTCGAAATCAAAAACGAAAAGCTTGAACCAGACCACTGATAACTACTAGAGCTGATAAACAAGTCGGAATGTCCATTGTGCAAATTCAGGCGGCGATGCCCGACCTGTGCTCCTGCCATAGACAAGAATAAGAGTGTCTCCATCGGAAAGGGCATCAACTAAGATCGCAGCTGTTGTTTATGCCGATGATTCGTTAGAACCGAAGACAAATGATTCGGAGGATAAGATATGATTGGCCAATCCGTCTAGGGATCGGAACGACGACCCTCCTTGCATCAAACAACTATTCGCCTTCTCCTTGAATTGTGCTGCCCTCTCTCTTACCTCTTCCCCTTCTTTCTCCACCAGCAGCTTTCGTATAGCCTCTGCAATCTTCCTTCTCTCCAGCCCGTTGTTCAAGTGCACTCCTACTCTCCAAACATCACTCACAAATCTCGCATTGACCTTTTGGTCCGAGAAACAGGGCATGCATATCATCGGTACTCCTTCGGAAATGCTCTCGAGAGTGGAGTTCCATCCGTTGTGAGTCCAAAACGCTCCGACAGCACGATGAGCCAGCACTTCTTGATGGGGCGCCCATTTCACAATCTTCCCCCTCTCCTCCAATGCCTCCAGGAAGCAACTGGGCAACTTCTCTAGAAGTTCCGAGCCGCCCACTGACCCTGGTCGAATCACCCACAAGAATGGCTGCTGGCTATCGGCTAGACCTAAAGCTATTTCGGAAAATTCCGACTCGCCCACGGTGGCGATGCTCCCGAAGCTCACATAGACCACTGAGTTAGGGGCTTGTTCATCCAGCCAGGAAATGCAGCTACGGTCTTCCGCCAAGAGACTTCCCGAAGAAGATGGACCGCATTTGTGAAACGGGCCAATTGGGAAAATTGCGACTGGAAATTCTTGGCGGAGTAAAGAAAGAGCGGGCTCCTCGAGGTCTTCGAATGTGTTCAGGATGACTCCAGAAGAGTCCTTGATTCCCTCAGTCATGTCAGACAGAAGCTGGTTGAGCAGTTCGGGTTCTGCAGTGTTGATGTCTGGAAGGTCCTTCACTTGTAATGGCGGAAACTCCAGCACAGGATCTTCGAGCCGAGATTCTGATACGCAGAGAGCCAGAACGAAACTGTCATTATCAGCTCAGTGGCATAGTGCTGCTAATAAGAGAACGCGATCATCATGACTCGCGCATTACAATCAGCCAGAGAGCTACTCTGTTAGGAAACGGGGTACTCTGATGCATCTTTATCACTTATCCTTTGGTGTTTTGCGAACCAAACACTAATAGCTTAACACATGGAGTCACCCTATCATCCAGATATGGCATCTACTGAATGCCCAATATATGTCAGGAATAGAAGCTCAAAGCATCAATCCAAGAGATAAGAAAACTGTCGTACCTTCTATTGGGAGGTATCCTCTTTCCCCGAGCAACCCAAACCCAGCGAAAACACGAAGCGAGGTCGCACCGCCGGTCCGCAACACCATCCTCCGCACTCCTGCCCTCTCTGCCACATCCCGGGTGAACCTGAACAGAGCGTCTGCTATCAAGCACGTGACCGGCGCATCCCGACCGTCCGGGGACGACACCTCTTCTCTCAAGCGTTCCTCAAAGGGAGCAGCGCACCTGGCATTGAGGAGCGCGATCAAGCGGACGACGTCTGACATCGAGGCCTCTGATTGGCTGAGGCCGTCACCGATGGAGCGAAAGGCGAAGTGGGGGTGCGAGGATGGATCGGGAGAGTTCAAGTCAGTGTGCAGGATGGTGATGGAGAAGCCTCGGTTGTGGAGGATCTGAGCCAGTTGGAGCATTGGGTTGATGTGGCCCTGGAATGGCACGGGGAAGAGCACAAGGCGGCGGTTGTTTCTTTGGTTCATTTTCGGATTGAGTTTGTGTTGGATCACAGTCACACACTAACAACACTTGAAAGCTTGTAGCTTCAGATTGAATTAGATTCGAGGTTGGTGATGCGAAGAAACAGGGATTGATATAGACGCTGGGTACTCGCAGATTTGTGAATTCTTGACTGGAACAATGTGCTTTGGAGTGAGGAAGTTAGAATATTTTATCAGGTCAAACGGAGAATGCTGACTACAATGGAGTGAATGTAGACAGATTTAAGAAAACGATGCGATCTGATTTGTGACTCAAGGCTCGGCAAGGGCTGGGCGTGGTCCTAAGCACAAGCCGACATCAATGGCAGTGTTGTCCTCGTCTGTCCTTGTGGTCGGTGAATGCCCTGTTTCTACGAAGTTGCTCATTGCTGTACGTCCATTCAAGAAAGACTAGTATAATGTTTACAAGTCATCTAAATGTGTCTAACTAAACATGCCGTGTCGAGAAAAATAACATATTAATTTATTTAATAAGAGCAACATAAATGACTTGAAAGAGTTGATTTATGGAAAAAAAAAAACGTAGTTATTACTCACTCGTGAATGAAATGACCTAAATGATGTGACTGCGATTAAGTTCGGATAATACATGATTATTCAGGATAATACATGATTATTCAGGATAATATGTGACTGATCAAAGCATCTAAGGCTTGGTATGAAGACCCGCCTTGTCTCACGGAAGCACTGGCCTTCTCCTTCAAAAACAATGCCCTCTCTCTTATTTCTTCTCCTTCTCTCTCCACCAGCAGCCTCCTGATGGCCCTTGCGATGTTCTCTCTCTCCAGCCCACCATTCAAGTGCAATCCAATTCTCCAAACATCGCTCACATACCTTGCATTCGCTCCTTGATCAGCAAAACAAGGCATGCACAACATTGGCACTCCTTCGCTTATGCTTTCCAAAGTTGAGTTCCAACCATTATGGGTCCAAAATGCTCCCACGGCAGGATGAGCCAACACTTCCATTTGAGGTGCCCATTTCACCATCTTCCCTCTCCTTTCCAGCGCCTCGAGGAAGTGGCTCGGTGACTTCTGTAGCCACTCCGGATCGCGGACGGACCTTGGCCGGACCACCCACAAGAAGGGCTGCTTGGAGTCGGCTAGGCCTAGTGCGATCTCCAAGATTTCTGCCTCACTCACGATCGCCGCACTCCCAAAGCTCACGTAGATCACGGACTTGAGGGGCTGCTTGTCTAGCCAGGAGATGGAGCTTCTGTCCTCTGTTAGTAAGCTGCTCGAAGAAGATGTCACGCAGCATTTGGGGAAAGGACCAATCACAAAATCCGGGACCAGCAAAACTTCCCGGACCGACGTGAGAGCAGGGTGCTCTAGCTCTTCGAATGTGTTGAAGATTACACCGGGAGAGCTCTTGATTTCCTTGATCATGTTATCAAACAACTGCAACGCCATCTCAGGTTTCTGCAAATCGACCCCAGGGATGTCTCGAACTAATAACGGTGGAAACTCCTTCACCGCCTCTTCGGATCGTGAACCTGATAACACTTAAGAGTGCAAGAAACTATCTTTATGAGCGGAAGGAAGCAGACAATATACGGATCTTAATATCCAGAGATGCCCAGATGATTTTATACAGGAAATTACTGGCAACCACATATAATGCATGGATTTGTATAAATTAGACCTATTATTATTCACCAATAACTTTGGTAGATTTTGCTGAGAAAAACTTTATTGATATAAACAAAAAAAAAATCTCAAAGAATCAATTAATATTTATTGCAAAACTAAAAACAAGAATCCATGGAATATAGCTAGTTTTTTATAGTCATGAACATCGACTCACTTGTGTTATGGTTATTGGATGAACAATCCAAAAATGATATATAGTACAGTTTAACACATTGTTTGATAAATTGGGTAATGGAAGTTAGTCTCAGTACTCTAAAATTTATGACAACATGATTAAAGAAAATCGAATTTGACCACCTGAATCCATTTGCAAAAGACGTTCGTTTCAAAACTAGGGCAGTGAAGAAAAAACTTTGTTCATTTATCACAGAACACACATGATCAGATCTTTTGAACCGAGAAAAGAGAAGCATGTATTAATTCACACCATCCAACCAAAGAAGCTTACCATCTATTGAAAAATATCCTTTTTCCTTGAGAACTGGAAGTATGGTATAAACATGAAGCGACGTCACGCCACCGGCCCGCAACATCAAAGCACGGACCTTCAACCTCTCGGCTACACCACATGTAAAGCTGAACAGCGAATCTGATATCACGCAGGTGATGGGGACCGCATCACCACCCGGCGACAACATCATTTCCCGCAGGTGTTCCTCGAAGGGGCTCGCACACCGGGTGTTGAGGAGCGAGATGAGGCCAGGGATGTCTGATATGGAGAACTCTGATCTGTCGAGGCCACTGGCGATGGATCGGAAGACAAAGTGAGGGTGGGAGGACGGATCTGGGGCGTTGAAGTCGGTGTGGAGGATGGTGATGGAGAAGCCTCGGGCGTGGAGGATCTGACCCAGTTGGAGCATTGGGTTTATGTGGCCTTGGAACGGTAGAGGGAAGAGGACCAAACGGTGGTTGTTTCTCTGGTTCATTATGGACTTTGTTTCTTGGGTAGCTCGTCTGTGAATGGAGGGAGATTTCCTTGAGATGTATACAGAAGCTTTAACGGAGAAGTTGGGTTTATAAAAACAAGTCTTGAAATGGTATATTAGGTTTAGGTGAGCATCACATATGTCAAGAGATATAATATTAGGCTCGAGTTGGATCGGTGGTAGAGAATTGTGTAAAAATACATTAGGTTTAGGTGAGAATCACGTGTCAAGAGACATCATGACCATATTTTAGGCACTCCTCTCTTTTGCTCTCTTCCTTCTTTCGTGTCTTTCTCTCTCTCTTTTCTGCTTCTCCTCGTGTTGAAGGGCAAGCATACACTCCCTGTTTTTTCGGCGTTCTTTTTGTCCAGCTCCTCACTGCACCATATGGCTTCTCTCATCTTTCTTTTTCTTTGAAGCCTGCTGTTGCCTTATCATTCTCGGTCAGCTTTCTCCCTTCTTCTATTCTTCTAGCCGAACGTCTCTGGTCTTTCTCCTTTCTCTTTACACGCTCACCCCATGCCCTCTCTTGTCTTGTCCCCTCAGTCTTGCCTAGGATCGCGAAACAGGCAAGTCTAAAATTCATCTATTTATATGCCATACAAATTCAATAACCTATTTTTGTCTCGCCTTGTACCTGACCACTCAATTACTAAAACACTTCCATATTAAATCCAATCTATGAAAACCCATATCCACCTATTTAACCAACTTTAAACTCTTCATGTATATATGCTATTTGGATAAAATTGCTATTTCGACTATAATATGCTAAAAAATTGACTTTTAACATTGCATGGAATTTCCAATTTTTGTATTGATTCACGATGAAGAATAAGAGAAAGTTAGTACTTGGTAGTAAATTTATAAAATTACAACAACACATAACGTTGAGGAATTAAAATTTTAATTAAATGGTATGTAAGATATTGAAGAAAATGATTTATGCTGACCATGTATTGCAATGACAAGAATTAAGATTGAAACGTTACAAAAAAATAATAATGCCAATTGCAACCAAGGAAAGATATACTCCAATAACCAACAGACAAAACTTATAAGATTAATAAAAAATAATAATGGGGAAAAAAAGAAGGTGTTTTGATATTTTTAAACTGGGTCAATCTTGTGAGCTGACCAAGACTTTTCTAAACTTGGAACAATCTGAGAAGTATTGTATTTTCTGAAGGGTTTTGCTAGCATAACAATCATTAGGGGTGAGCACGGTTCCCGGTTTTAGGGAGTCCGGTTCCGGTTCCCGGTTCCTTATTTTCTGGAACCGGCGGTTCTGGTTCCGGTTCCCGGTTCCTAATAGAACCAGAACCGGAACCGGACCCGGAACCGTGAACCGGAACCGGAACCGGAACCAGACACTCCACTCAGCCTCCTTCCCAAAAAACCCCAATTCTAACCCTAATTTTCCTTCCCACTTCTCAGTTCTCAGTTTCTCTCTTCCCTCTCTCCCCGACGCATCTCGCTTCTTGCTGCTCTCGACCTGCTCACCACTCGCCGCTCGTCGGTTGTCACCCTCGATGCTCTTGGCTTCTCGCCGCCGACCGCTAGTGGCCCCGGACGCTCGTGGCTCCTTGTCGCCCGCCGCTCGTCGCCCTTGCCTGAGGGAGAAGAACTTCAAGCAGACGATCCCGCCGGTGAAGATCGAGGATGGCGAGGAGATCTCCTACGAGAAGGCGACCGCCGCCGTGTGGTGGTCCGTCAGCTTCTGGTCTGCTCTACAGCCCAGCCATGGCCACTGGCCCGCCGAGAACGCCAGCCCCATCGCCTTCTACTTCCCTCCCCTGGTGATTATCTATCAGACTTGATTGATGTCTCCAACCGAACGATTCTTGTCATGACGTTGTAGTTTTTCTTCCTTTTTATTTTTTTTTTTGTGTTTTGGTTGTGCATTGTGATGACTAGAGCTGCGGTTTGCATTTGCAGGTCATGAGTCTGTACGTATTCGGACATCTGAACACCGTTTTCCATGCCGAGCATCGCAAGGAGATCCTCCGCTACATTTACTACCATCAGGTAATGTCGAACATCCTAAGATCGATCCAAACCGAACCACCTTGGGGGTTGTGACTGTGTTACGTTAAGCTGAATTTTGCTGAAAATGATTGTGTGCATGTTGCAGAACGAAGATGGTGGCTGGGGACTGCACATTGAAGGCCACAGCACGATGATCGGGACGGTCCTCGACTACATCTGCATGCGTCTTCTCGGCAAAGGGCCTGACGGAGGGCTCGACAACGCTTGTGAGAGAGGGAGGAAGTGGATCCTCGACCACGGCAGCACCACCAAAACTGCCTCCTGGGGAAAAACATGGCTCGCGGTACTTTTAAACGCCTGATCATGATTAGATCTTCAGTGAATTTATTCCGTTTGAGTGAAATGCATGATCGCATTGTTCTTTATTTTGACGGTTGGACTTGGTTATCTTTCTTGTAGATTACTGGTTTGTATGAATGGACTGGATGCCACCCAATGCCCCCAGAGTTCTGGGATTTCCTTCATTAATGAGTCCAGGTAAGCAATTTGATTGGCTTAATGCCCGGATGAGCTTTCTTATACTTTGCCTCTGACCAAAGGATTCTGTTTCCTCTGTTTGATGCTGAATTGGCTCGTCGTGTAATTTCTGTTAAAGTTTGTTTTTTCTGACTTTTGTTTCCATCATAACTTCTATTGCAGCATAAATGTTCTGCTACTGCTGACTTACATGCCCATGTCGTATCTCTACGGGAAAAAGTTTGTCGGTCCGATCAGCCCTCTCATAAAGCAAATCAGAGAAGAAATCTACAACGAGCCTTATGATCAAATCTCGTGGTGGAGAATACGCCACTTGTGTGCAGCAGTAAGTTCGAGTTCGACGGATCACTTTTTTGTTAGATGATATTGTGATGTGATTGCACGGGTTCTGAAAGGATTTGGTGTCTATTTTGTGCAATGTTCTCTTTGACTGAAGGAAACTCAAAGCGTAGCTTTAACAAATTTCTACGATGGCTTCTGGGGTTATAGCTTGGACCAAAATTTGTGATTTCCATTAACTGTTTGAAAGTGAGAACTTTAGTGTTTTTAATTTATCGTACAACAAATCTATATGAGCTGGCGACTGTATGCTTATCAGCAATATCCATGTTTTTCTTTGCGTGTATGACAGGCTATCAAGCAAGCAGGTCCCTCTCTCTCGCACGCGCACATGAATGCAGGCATGCACTCATACTTGTTCTCATACTCATACACTTGATGCCTGTAATGGTTCCTGAGCTTCTTAACCATGAATATGCATATGCTGGAGTCTGGATTTCATGTGACTGCAATTAGACTCAACAATTCCTCCGAATTCATGCAGGTTTGTGCTTGCGTCGTGGACTTTTTTTTGTTTAAATTCTCATTCGTCTGGGAATATATTAAGGGAAAGAACATACTATCATTTCTTTGTGGGTGGTTATTTAATGCTCCACCTTGCAGTCTCAATTTTTGCTCCTGCTTTGCCTTTTATTCCTTTTTCTCACAATTACATAGATTTAAAGTCAAGATTCTGAGGAAGCAGACCATTCTATGTATAAATTCATTGTAATTGCCTAGCACTTGTTCCTGAAAGTATGAAAAAATGCATGTCCAAATTTTGAAGATAGCTAGAGGTATAGATAGGTGGTTGTGTATTTTAGGATGTAAAAGCATGAAGTAAACACCTGTACAATGAAGCAGGGTTGATGATTTGAGAATGTTCATATCATTAAACTTTCCAAATTGCTTAAACCATTAAAACCCTTTGCCTTATGTTCATGGATATATTGCATTACTCTCGGTTGCTCGAGAGAAGTTCATTGTTTTTTCAAGGCTAAGGGTTACTTTGACTGCAATGCACAGAAAGGATGATCTAGTGAAGCTTACGTAAGTACTTTCCTGCTGCATCAACTACCAAGAGTTGTCCATCCATTGCCTAAAAGTCTATGCTAAACCATAAGGCATAATTTTTGCCTATTACTCAATCTTGTTTTCTGTTCTCCCTTCCTCATGTCGGTCAAATTATAACTAGTATGTTCCGATTAACTTATTTTTTGTGATTTTTATCATTATAAAGACTATGTTGGAAGGAATGATCACGGTTCCCAATTCTAGGGAGAGAGGTTTGAGTTCCGGTTCCTCTTTTTCGGAACCAGGAACCTGTTCCACTTAAATGAAAAAAAAAAAAAAAAAAAAAAAGAACCCGTTGGACCTCGGAACCGACCCCGGAACCCGTGAGAGGGTAGGTTCCGTGTTCCGATTTTAACGGGTAGGTTCTAGGTTCCAAAAAATGAGGAACCCGTACCCGAGGTAGGTTCCAGGGTTCCAAGCGGAACCCGAAGGAACCCGGAACCGCTCACCCCTAACAATCATGCGCAAGAATCGTAAGCGTAACAACTTATTGTAAATCACAAATTTTATAAGGAGTGACCCCACAACAATTTATAATTATTTAATATTTAATTTTTATGGTCCGAATAGATTATTATTCTCACAATAGATTAAATACTGGAAAATGTCACCAAAAACCCTAAACTATGTCATCCATGACAATTTTATTGAACTTTTTTTTTGTGCCACCAAAAACCCCAAATTATGCCACTTGTGACAATTTTACCCGAACTATATCACTTGTGACAATTTTACTACGAACTTTTTTTATGCCACCAAAAACCCTAAACTATCTTCTTAGGACAAATTTACCCCAAAATTTTTGGGCTAAAGGGCATTTCGTCATTTTCTACTTTTTTTCTCTTGATAGGAGGAAGCATGTGAGGCCGCCCTTGTCGGCATCGGAGTCGGGCGAGGGTCGCCCAAGCCTAGGCGGCCCTCACCGGACGCCGGGCGAGGGCGGCCCTCACCGGATCTGGCTTGGGCGGCCTTCATTCTCGCCAGATCCGACAAGGGTGACCCTTGCCTAGGTTGAGCGAGGCGGCCATATTTGGCAAGGGCGTTGGCGAGGGCGACCCTCGTCGGATCTAGCCGCCCACGCCTGGGCGAGCCTTGCCCGACACTGGCGAGGCTCGCCCAGGCGTGGGCGGCCCTCGCCAGATGGCCCTTGCTCGACTTTGAGGGCGGCCTTGCTGGCTTCCCTGTTGAGAGAAAAAGAAAAAGAAAATAGAAAAGAACGAAAATGCCTCTAGTCAAAAAGTTTGGGATAAATCTGTCATGAAGCATAATTTGGGGTTTTTTAATGTCAAAAAAAGTTCAGTAAAATTGTCACAAGTAAGCATAGTTTGGGATTTTTAGAAAAAAAAAAAGCTCGTGATAAAATTGTCAGCGAGAGGCGTAGTTGAGGTTTTTGGTGATATTTGCCCCTAAAATCACCCAATCATTTCTCTTTTCTTATAAAGGGTTAAGAGAGTTACAAAGGTGGATTGAACTTCAATAAATTGTGAACATATTTAACATCCATATCCATTTGGGCATTGTTATTCTAAACCTTTTTATTACCTAGTTACTAAATATAGTTAACCTATGTAATGACTTTAACCCATTAGATATGGATTGTTATAGTTGAGAAGTTGTGGGTATAGCTACCATCGGCCCGTTCACAAAAGACACAATCTTGCCTAGGTGGATGTTCAAAGTGGACATGCTATTTCAAACAATATGACTCGTTATTAAATGTGGAAAATGCAACAAAGAGTGCAAATGTGAAACTATGCAACACTAAGTTTTGTTTAGGGGTCAAACTTCTATTATCTGGCAATGAATTCGATTCATAAAATTTTCAAATGCAAGAATGATGTTTTGGGCAAAAATTTAAATGTCAACAATTTATGGTCTAGATTGAGTCTATAATATACACTAGGTTCATGGATAAAGACTTCATTACATTTTTTAGTTAGGAAATTTTGGAATTTGATTACTCTAATTGATAAGTCTAGCTGATGACACTTTATACAGATGGGTTTTTAAGGTGATGTGACATCAAAGTTGATATTCTTAGACCCTCAGTAACACCTTTACTATTCGGATGAAGCAAAAATAACAAGTTCAATATATAAACTCTCATGTAAATGTTTAGAAATGAGTGAAGAAATAAATAGAGTTATCTAAATTGATCTAATTAAGCATATCGTGTTGACAAAAAGTGTTGACATAAATAGCATGCAAATTTATTTAAAATGTAGCAACGTGACATAAACCATTTAAAAGTGCTAATTTGCAAAGGACAGATTTATTATTCATTCGTAAACAGAAGAACCCGCTTACGATGGAGCCCTGAGTAAGCTCGGACGGCATATGATTATTTAAAAGACAATATGTGGCTGACCAAAGCATCTAAGGCTTGGTATGAAGACCCGTCTTGTTTCACGCAGACACTGGCCTTCTCCTTCAAAGCCAATGCCCCCTCTCTCATTTCTTCTCCTTCTTTCTCCACCAGCAGACTCTTGATGGCCCTAGCAATGTTCTCTCTCTCAAGCCCACCATTCAAGTGCACTCCAACCCTCCAAACATCGCTCGCATACCTTGCATTCACTCCTTGCTCAGCAAAACGAGGCATGCACAACATTGGCACTCCTTCACCTATGCTTTCCAAAGTCGAGTTCCAACCGCTGTGGGTCCAAAATGCTCCCACAGCCGGATGAGCCAACACCTCCTTTTGGGGTGCCCATTTCACTATCTTCCCCCTCCCTTCCAGCGCCTCAAGGAAGCGGCTGGGCGACTTCTCTAGCCACTCTGGATTGCAGACCGACCCGGGTTGGTCTGCGATCGTCAGGGAATTTGGGATGTGAGATGGTGCACGATGCAATGCCAATCTTTTCTTTATTATTTGCAAGTCTCTCATATCTTGATATAACCCTGTTTGATTAGTTCAAGCATGGGTGCAATTCATGAAAGGGAAGACCATGCTTCTCACAGACATTTTCCAGACCTTTCCGTACATTCGGGAACTTGCCTGGTTGCCCCATGAGCCTTAAGGCGAAGGAAAAGTCAGCAAAACATGGCAGTGGGAACTTGATTGCTGGATTAATAAGCATATGGCTCATGTTTTGGATGCTAGTAACTGGGAAGTACTTGTGAAACAGAACAATTCATTTATGGTGAGTGGATGTGCGCATGATATGTCGAAAACAAAAACGAAAAGCTTGAACCAGACCACTGATAACTACTAGAGCTGATAAAACAAGTCGGAATGTCCATTGTTCATATTCAGGCGGCGATGCCCGACCTGTGCTCCTGCCATAGACAAGAACAAGAATGTCTCCATCGGAAAGGGCATCAACTAAGATCGCAGCTGTTGCTTATGCCGATGATTTGTTAGAACCGAAGACGAATGATTCGGAGGCTAAGATATGATTGGCCAATCCGTCTAGAGATCGGAACGACGACCCTCCTTGCATCAAACAACTATTCGCCTTCTCCTTGAATTGTGCTGCCCTCTCTTACCTCTTCCCCTTCTTTCTCCACCAGCAGCTTTCGTATAGCCTCTGCAATCTTCCTTCTCTCCAGCCCGTTGTTCAAGTGCACTCCTACTCTCCAAACATCACTCACAAATCTCGCATTGACCTTTGGTCCGAGAAACAGGGCATGCATATCATCGGTACTCCTTCGGAAATGCTCTCGAGAGTGGAGTTCCATCCGTTGTGAGTCCAAAACGCTCCGACAGCACGATGAGCCAGCACTTCTTGATGGGGCGCCCATTTCACAATCTTCCCCCTCTCCTCCAATGCCTCCAGGAAGCAACTGGGCAACTTCTCTAGAAGTTCCGAGCCGCCCACTGACCCTGGTCCAACCACCCACAAGAATGGCTGCTGGCTATCGGCTAGACCTAAAGCTATTTCGGAAAATTCCGACTCGCCCACGGTGGCAATGCTCCCGAAGCTCACATAGACCACTGAGTTACTTGTTCTTCCAGCCAGGAAATGCAGCTGCGGTCTTCCGCCAAGAGACTTCCCGAAGAAGATGGACCGCATTTGTGAAACGGGCCAATTGGGAAAATTGCGACTGGAAATTCTTGGCGGAGTAAAGAAAGAGCGGGCTCCTCGAGGTCTTCGAATGTGTTCAGGATGACTCCAGAAGAGTCCTTGATTCCCTCAGTCATGTCATGCAGAAGCTGGTCGAGCAGTTCGGGTTCCGCAGTGTTGATGCCTGGAAGGTCCTTCACTCGTAATGGCGGAAACTCCAGCACAGGATCTTCGAGCCGAGATTCTGATACGCAGAGAGCCAGAACGAAACTGTCATTGTCAGCTCAGTGGCATAGTGCTGCTAATAAACGCGATCATCATGACTCGCGCATTACAATCAGCCAGAGAGCTACTCTGTTAGGAAACGGGGTACTCTGATGCATCTTTATCACTTATCCTTTGGTGTTTTGCGAACCAAACACTAATAGCTTAACCCGTGGAGTCACCCTATCATCCAGATATGGCATCTACTGAATGCCCAATATATGACAGGAATAGAAGCTCAAAGCATCAATCCAAGAGATAAGAAAACTGTCGTACCTTCTATTGGGAGGTACCCTCTTTCCCTGAGAAACGAAACCCAGCGAAAACACGAAGCGCCGCCGGTTCGCAACACCATCCTCCGCACTCCTGCCCTCTCCGCCACGTCCCGGGTGAACCTGAACAGAGCGTCTGCTATCAAGCACGTGACCGGCGCATCCCGACCGTCCGGGGACGACACCTCTTCTCTCAAGCGTTCCTCAAAGGGAGCAGCACACCTGGCATTGAGGAGCGCGATCAAGCGGACGATGTCTGACATCGAGGCCTCCAATTGGCTGAGGCCATCGCCGATGGAGCGAAAGGCGAAGTGGGGGTGCGAGGATGGATCGGGAGAGTTCAAGTCAGTGTGCAGGTTGGTGATGGAGAAGCCTCGGTTGTGGAGGATCTGAGCCAGTTGGAGCATTGGGTTGATGTGGCCCTGGAATGGCACGGGGAAGAGCACAAGGCGGCGGTTGTTTCTTTGGTTCATTTTCGGATTGAGTTTGTGTTGGATCACAGTCACACACTAAACAACACTTGAAAGCTTGTAGCTTCAGATTGAATTCGATTCGAGTTCGTTGATGCGAAGAAACAGGGATTGATACAGACGCTGGGTACTCGCAGTTTGTGAACTCTTGACTGCAACAATGTGCTTTTGGAGTGAGGAAGTTAGAATATTTTATCAGGTCATACGGAGAATGCTGACTACAATGGAGTGAATGTAGACAAATTTAAGAAAACGATGCGATCTGATTTGTGACTCAAGGCTCGGCAAGGACTGGGCGTGGTCCTAAGCACAAGCCGACATCAATGGCAGTGTGGTCCTCGTCTGTCCTTGTCGTCGGTGAATGCACTGTTTCTACGAAGTTGCTCATTGCTGTACGTCCATTCAAGAAAGACTAGTATAATGTTTGTCTAAATGTGTCTAACTAAACATGCCGTGTCGAGAAAAATAACATATTAATTTATTTAATAAGAGTGACATAAATGACTTGAAAGTGTTGATTTATGGAAAAAAAAAACGCAGTTATTACTCACACGTGAATGAAATGACCTGATGTGACCGTGATTAAGTTCGGACAATACATGATTATTCAGGATAATATGTGACTGATCAAAGCATCTAAGGCTTGGTATGAAGACCCGCCTTGTCTCACGGAAGCACTGGCCTTCTCCTTCAAAAGCAATGCCCTCTCTCTTATTTCTTCTCCTTCTCTCTCCACCAGCAGCCTCTTGATGGCCCTTGCAATGTTCTCTCTCTCCAGCCCACCATTCAAGTGCAATCCAACCCTCCAAACATCGCTCACATACCTTGCATTCACTCCTTGATCAGAAAAACAAGGCATGCACAACATTGGCACTCCTTCGCTTATGCTTTCCAAAGTTGAGTTCCAACCATTATGGGTCCAAAATGCTCCCACGGCAGGATGAGCCAACACTTCCATTTGAGGTGCCCATTTCACCATCTTCCCTCTCCTTTCCAGCGCCTCGAGGAAGTGGCTCGGTGACTTCTGTAGCCACTCCGGATCGCGGACGGACCTTGGCCGGACCACCCACAAGAAGGGCTGCTCGGAGTCGGCTAGGCCTAGTGCGATCTCCAAGATTTCTGCCTCACTCACGACCGCCGCACTCCCAAAGCTCACATAGATCACGGACTTGAGGGGCTGCTTGTCTAGCCAGGAGATGCAGCTTCTGTCCTCTGCTAGTAAGCTGCTCGAAGAAGATGTCACGCAGCATTTGGGGAAAGGACCGATCACAAAATCTGGGACCGGCAAAACTTCCCGGACCGACGTGAGAGCAGGGTGCTCTAGCTCTTCGAACGTGTTGAAGATGACCCCGGGAGAGCTCTTGATTACCTTAATCATGTTATCAAAAAACTGCAACGCCATCTCAGGTTTCTGCAAATTGACCCCAGGGATGTCTCGAACTAGTAACGGTGGAAACTCCTTCACCGCCTCTTCGGATCGTGAACCTGATAACACTTAAGAGTGCAAGAAACTATCTTTATGAGTGGAAGGAAGCAGGCAATATACGGATCTTAATATCTAGAGATGCCCATATGATTTTATACAAGAAATTACTAGGGGTGATCGGTTCCCGGTCCGGTCCGGTTTCAAGGTGGAACCGGGAACCAAATGGACTGGCCAATTCTAGAACCGGAACCGGACCGACCGATCGATCGTGCAGACCGGTCCGATGGGACCGGTAACTTTGCAAGCAACTGTAGTTACAATTCAGGAAGAGGCATTAATTTTCAAATGGTACCGAGTAATGTTCAATGTAATTGACGCATGATGGCTAGTGGTAAGACATTTTTCATATTTCCTACAACAATATACAAGTAAGAGTGAGCTAAATAGAATTATGGCTTTTCTCTCTTTTGAAATTGAAAATAAGAATTTTTTAATATATATATATATATATATTTTTAAAAACTACCGGTCGGTCGATCGATCGTACCGGTCCGGTTCCCATCTTGGAACCGAGAACCCGGATCGATCGACCACCGGTTCCGAGAATGGGAACCGGGAATCGGAATCGGACTGGCGGCTATGGGAACCACCCAAAACCGACCGGTCCGGTCCGGGTTGGGCGGTTCTCGGGTTGGGCTCCCGTTGCACATCCCTAGAAATTAGGGGCATCCACGTATAATGCATGGATTTGTATAATTTAGACCTATTATTATTCACCAATAACTTTGGTAGATTTTGCTAAGAAAAACTTTATTGATATAAACAAAAAAATCTCAAAGGATCAATTAATAATTATTGCGAAACTAAAAATAGCAATCCATGGAATATAGCTAGTTCTTTTATAGTCATGAACATCGACTCACTTGTGTTATGGTTATTCGATGAACAATCCAAAAATAATTTATTAAGATGATATATAGTACAGTTTAACACATTGTTTGATAAATTAGGTAACGGAAGTCAGTCTAGTACTCTAAAATTTATGACAACATGATTAAAGAAAGTCAAATTTGACCACCTGAATCCATTTGCAAAAGACGTTAATTTCAAAACTAGGGCAATGAGGAAAAAACTAGACTTTTTTGTTCATTTATCACAGAACACACATGATCAGATCTTTTGAACAGAGAAAAGAGAAGCATGTATTAATTCACACCATCCAACCAAAGAATCTTACCATCTATGGAAAAATATCCTTTTTCCTCGAGAACTGGAAGTATGGAATAAACATGAAGCGACGTCACACCACCGGTCCGCAACATCAAAGCACGGACCTTCAACCTCTCGGCTACACCACATGTAAAGCTGAACCGCGTATCTGATATCACGCACGCGATGGGGACCGCATCACCACCCGGCGACGACATCATTTCCCGCAGGTGTTCCTCGAAGGGGCTCGCACACCGGGTGATGAGGAGCGAGATGAGGCCAGGGATGTCCGATATGGAGACCTCCGATCTGTCGAGGCCGTCGGCGATGGATCGGAAGGCGAAGTGAGGGTGGGAGGACGGATCTGGGGCGTTGAAGTCGGTGTGGAGGATGGTGATGGAGAAGCCTCGGGCGTGGAGGATCTGACCCAGTTGGAGCATTGGGTTTATGTGGCCTTGGAACGGTAGAGGGAAGAGGACCAAACGGTGGTTGTTTCTCTGGTTCATTATGGACTTTGTTTCTTGGGTAGCTCGTCTGTGAATGGAGGGAGATTTCCTTGAGATGTATACAGAAGCTTTAACGGAGAAGTTGGGTTTATAAAAACAAGTCTTACTTAAAATGGTATATTAGGTTTAGGTGAGCATCACATGTGTCAAGAGATATAATATTAGGGCTCGAGTTGGATCGGTGGTAGAGAATCATGTAAAGGTATATTAGGTTTAGGCGAGAATCACGTGTCGATAGACACCTTGAACATATTTTAGGCACTCCAGTCTTTTGCTCTCTTCCTTCTTTCGTGCCTTTCTCTCTTTTTTTTCTGCTTCCCCTCGTGTTGAAGGGCAAGCATACACTCCTTGTTTTTTCGACGTTCTTTTTGTCCAGCTCCTCATAACATCTTGAATTTTGACCTATTCCGGGATATATAAAATGGTTATTTTATCAATGCGCTGTTAGTTACATTTACTTTGAGTTGACCTCTCGTGAGTTAACTAACTGTTTGGAAAGGCAATTAAGGATTGCTACGCGTATGACCAGTGAATTTAATCAGGGATAGGTCGCTCGATCATAAAGATCAAATGAGAATGATACCACACTGTTGCAGGCCAATTAGCGAACGGAAATAAATCGATTCGACAAAAGTACGAGGTCGGATTGCAGGTGATTCTGCACGACTTCGATATTGATTACGAACGACGTTAAACCGATATCCTTTTGGCCCTGTACTCAGTGTGAGCAATTAATCTCTCGCGATTACATGACAATCGAGGATCGACTTGATTTGAAAATACACGATCGTGGATTGAAAAGCTATCAACCACGAGTCAAACGCGCCAAAACCCCTAAACACTACCCGAAAGTTAGGTCGTACTAAAGTCACGATTGATTGATTTTAATCCCGATTTTTAATCCAGTTTTGGGTATCGAACTTTTAAGGATGCCAAGACTAAAATATTGGACGTTGCCTCATTGATTTTCGAATTTTTCGGTAAACCCGAGAATTATCAGAAAAGAATTCAACGAGTCGAGTTTTGGAGCCAAATATTTGGGAATTTGAGCTTCAGAGGTAAAAAGACTGAATTGCCCATTTCTAAAAGCTTGTTTAGAATTTTATCTTATTCTCTTTTATTTTTCTTCCTCCCCACCTTCCTCCGCATGTTTTTTCCCCTCCTTTTTCGCTCTCTCTCCCTGTCGGCAGCCCCACTTGCCCATCTTTTTCTCTTCCCCACTATGACTGGTCTTCTCTTCTTTTTCTCTCTCCCCACCCACTTGCTTGACACCCCCCCATGTGAAACTATGCAACACTATAGTTTTGTTTAGGGGTCAAATTTCTATCATCTGGCAATGAATTCGATTCATAAAATTTTCAAATAAAAGAATGATCTTTTGGGCAAAAATTTAAATGTCAACAATTGATGGTCTAGATTGAGTCTAGAATATACACTAGGTTCATGGATAAAGACTTTGTTACATTTTTTTAGTTAAGAAATTTTGGAATTTGATTACTCCAATTGATAAGTTTAGCTGATGACACTTTACACATATGGATTTTTTAAGTGATGTGACATCAAAGTTGATATTCTTAGACCCTCAATAACACATTTACTATTCGGATCAAGCGAAAATAACAAGTTCAATATATAAACTCTCATGTAAATGTTTAGAAATGAGTGAAGAAATAAATAGGGCTGTCTAAATGGATCTAATTAAACATATCGTGTTGACATAAATAGCATGTTAATTTATTTAAAATGTATCTCGACACGTGACATAAACCACTTAAAAGTGCTAATTTGCAAAGGACGGATTTATTATTCATTCGTAAACAGAACAACCCGATTACGATGGAGCCATGAGTAAGCTCGGACAGCATACGATTATTTAAGACAATATGTGGCTGACCAAAGCATCTAAGGCTTGGTATGAAGACCCGTCTTGTTTCACGCAGACACTGGCCTTCTCCTTCAAAGCCAATGCCCCCTCTCTCATTTCTTCTCCTTCTTTCTCCACCAGCAGACTCTTGATGGCCCTAGCAATGTTCTCTCTCTCAAGCCCACCATTCAAGTGCACTCCAACCCTCCAAACATCGCTCACATACCTTGCATTCACTCCTTGCTCAGCAAAACGAGGCATGCACAACATTGGCACTCCTTCGCTTATGCTTTCCAAAGTCGAGTTCCAACCATTGTGGGTCCAAAATGCTCCCACAGCCGGATGAGCCAACACCTCCTTTTGGGGTGCCCATTTCACTATCTTCCCCCTCCCTTCCAGCGCCTCAAGGAAGCGGCTTGGCAACTTCTCTAGCCACTCCGGATCGCAGACCGACCCGGGCCGGACCACCCACAAAAAGGGCTGCTCAGAGTATGCTAGGCCTAGTGCAATCTCCAAGATTTCTGCCTCGCTCGTGGCCGTTAGGCTCCCGAAGCTCACGTAGATCACGGACTTGGGCGGCTGTTCATCTAGCCACGAGATGCAGCTTCTGTCCTCTGCTAGCAAGCTGCTCGAAGAAGAAGTCATGCAGCATTTGTCGAACGGACCAATCGGGAAAACTGGGACCGACAAATCGTCCCGAAGCAACGCGAGATTAGGGTGTTCGAGCTCTTCGAACGTGTTCAAGATGACGCCAGAAGAGTTCTTAATTGCCTTGATCAGATTTTCCATTAATTGGAATATCATCCCGGGATCCTTCGAATCAAGCACCGGGATGTCTCCCACTAGAAACGGTGGAAACTCCTTCACTGCCTCTTGCAATCGAGAACCTGATACACTCAGAGTGTAATAAATCATACTTTAATGAGAAAAAGAAATTCATTTAGCACAGAAAGGCAAGTAATAAATAGATCTTGCCATCCAGACTAGCTCAGGTAATATTATACTGAAAACTACCGGCATATACATACATTGCACTGATTTTGTATAAAGTACACCTATCATTACTTACCAATAAAGTCAGTAAATTTTCTTTGAAAAGCTTTTTGATATAGACAAGAAATTTTGAATGTTTATTAAGCAATTTATTATATTATTACACTAGAGATGAGAATTAAAGCACCAAACAAATCATTCCGATTAGGTACGTTGCAGAGCAACACGTGGTTGGGGTCAGTTCTAACTTCTTTATTGTAAAGAAACGTTAAACATTTTGGCCAGATGAACAAAGACATTATTAAATACTAAGGACCCTCAAGTCTCAAGGAGTTATTTAACAATAACTTTGAAATTTTTTTTGGTCAGTAATTACTTTGAAATTTGATTGCTAGTTTTTTTAATTTATTTAATGAACAACGCTGAAATGATTTACTAAGATAATATAAGTACAATATATCTTATCGTTTAATGAATCATGTTGGGCAAGTCGGTCTTAGGCTGCATTTGGTTCAGCTTTAAAGCCAACTTTCAGTTGAAAGCTGGCCTTAAAAATGCTGAAAGCCCAAAGCTAATAGGGACTAGCTTTGGGCTTTCATCATTTGGGGGAATGTTGAAATTATTTTTTTCTTCCAAAAATACCCTCATTGATTTTTCATATTTCCGATTTTGCCCTTGATTATTATTTTTTTAATTGAAAAAGGAGGTAGCCTTTGCCAGTCCGGCGAAGGGCTACGGCTGCCGGTGAGCCAGATCTAGCGCTGGCAGCCGTTGGCTTAGGTTGCTCAAGGTCGGGCGACCTCCAGCGAGGGTCGCGCGACCCAGTCGAGGGCCGCCCGACCTCGAGCGACCCTCGCCGAGGGTCACTCAACCTAGGGGCCGCCCTCGCCTGGGTCTCGTGAGGGTCACCGGCTGCGAGACCCAGGCGGCGGTTGCCTGGGTCGTGCGGCCCCTAGGTTGAGCGACCCTTGCCAACGGTCGCCTAAGGTCGAGCGACCTCTAGTGGCCCTCAGTTGGGTTGCGCGACCCTAGCCAAAGGTTGCCCGACCTCGGGCGACCTCAACCGACAGCCACTGGCGCCAGATCTGGCTCGCCGGCAGCCGTAGCCTTTTGTCGGAGTTTAGTTCAATTTAAAAAGAAAAGAAAAGAAATATATATTATACCCATCAAAATCCATTGCGAAAGTTTTTTTTTACCAAACACACATTCAACTCAAAGTCCATTTGCAAAATTTTTTTACCAAATACAATTGCATTTCTCCAAGTAGCTTTGAGCTTTCAGCATTTGCCTTGGACTCAAAACTCCTTGGAAATGCTGAACCAAACGTACCCTTAGTACTCTAAAACTTCAAATAATATAATCAGAAAGAGCGAATTTGACCACCCAAATCCATGTGCGAAAGCCCTTCATCGGAACTAGGGCAATGAAGGAAAACATAGACTTTTTTGTTCATTTATCACAAAGCACACAGCAATCAGAACCTGTGAACCGAGAAAAGAGAAGCATGAACTAACATACACCGTGCAGCACCAAAAAAAGCTTACTCTGTATTGGAATGTATCCTTTTTCCTTGAGAACTGGACATATAGTGAAAACATAAAGCGATGTCGCGCCACCGGTCCGCAACGTCAACGCACGGACCTTCAGCCTCTCAGCTACACCGTAGGGAAAGCTGAAAAACGGATCAGATATCAAGCACGCGATGGGCTCCGCATCACCACCCGGCGACGAGACCAGTTCCCGCATGCATTCCTCGAAGGGGCCCACACACCGGGCGTTGAGGAGCGAGACGATGCCAGGAATGTCCGACGAGGAGGCCTCTGATTGGTCGAGGCCGTCGGCGATGGATCGGAAGGCAAAGTGAGGGTGGGAGGACGGATCCAGGGCGTTGAAGTTGGTGTGGAGGATGGTGATGGAGAAGCCTCGGGCGTAGAGGATCCGACCCAGCTGGAGCATTGGGTTTATGTGGCCTTGGAACGGCAGAGGGAAGAGGACCAAACGGTGGTTGTTTCTTGGGTTCATTACGGACTTTGTTTCTCAGGTCGCTCGTTCGTCAACGGAGGGAGGTTTTCTTCGAAGATGTATACAGAAACTTTAGCTTTGTTTCTTCACAAGGCCATCACAAGTCGGGTTTATAAAACAAGTCTCGCTGATAATGCGAGATATAATATAGGGCTTATGTCGGATCGATCCTAGAAAATTACAAAATGAGTGTTAGGTTTAGGCGAACATCACATGGGTCGGGAGACGTCACGTGCATAATTTAGGGACTCGAGGTTCAGAGAAGTTGGTTTTAGTCGCTTTCATACAAGATTACTTTATCCAATGTAGACGGCAAAAGTAGATTGATCTTATCTCCAGCATAAAGAGAAACATTAAAAATGATAAGTATGCTTAGGAGAGCGCACCAAGTTTGAGAGCATCATTTAGTACTTGATGTCTGATAATCAATAAAAATATGACAATTGCAACTGTTGCCAAAAGGATGAAGACGATTTATATGGTCCATCCAGGAATCTCCCTCAATTATTAATCATCTAGTCATGGGCACTGAATTCCAATTCGGATATAAAGTCCTAACTAGTTTCTCAATTGACAATTGAGATTTCTTATTTAGTTAGTAATTCATCTGCTACCAAGGAAATTTTTCTTAATAGATTGTAAAAGCAATCCTATTTTTAGTAGGGCTGATCAGTCCAATCCAATTTAATAAAATCGGTCACTTATTTAACATAAAGATAAAATTAAAGAAGAAAGAGGGCGAGAGATTTCGGTTTCTCTCTAGCAAAAAGATAGAGGTCCAACCAATTAATCAGTTTTTCTGGCAAATTTTGACCAACATGATCAAAGGAATTAATACCACCAGGCTACGTAAAAAGGGCAACGAATGTGGTAGTGATCGACGGAAGCAAAGGAGATTGTCTCCATTTTATATTGGTAAAAAATTGGCAAGGGCATCTAGTCGCATGCAGAGAGGGATATTCTCTTTGGAAGATAATGGGAAAGGTCCGTCAATAGGAGAGGAATAAAAGGAAAATATGAATAAAAAGAAAGAGGGCACAAGATCTAAGCACTTGCGAGAGCGAAGCAAATCAATGAGCTCATTCACGCCATTCTCTTCCCTTAATTTTTTGAAGAAATGAAACATATATAGTCTGGTTCGGTCCAGTTTCCCCTCGGAATCAAGAACTGAACCTCCCGGACACCGGCCTACTTTTAGAAATTGGGAACCAAACTGTCACTCTCAAAAACCGAATGGTCTTGTTTTGCTCACCCCTAATTTTTAGAGTAGACCTTATCATTGGTGGTCCCGCTTCATACTCTCGGATGACTTGATCCAAACGTTGAGGTGCAGAAGCATCGCTCTCGTAAATAGTGATGTGAGATTTCCTCTAGTGCTTGACGCCATGTTTAGAACCTTCTGGCCTATAAACTGTTAATTGATGGATGGACGATGGAAGAATCAATTCGATTTGTTTCCCTTTGCAAGTCATAGGGCCAAAAATTAGAATTTTAACTTGAATTTCTTTGATTTTAACTAGGTAACGCATGGAAGCTGTAGTCCCCCTTTGTAAATATATGATAGCCCCATGTAATTTGTGATCAGGCCATTACGTAGCATACGCTCTATGAAAGAAATTCATGAACTACTAAAAACATGTGATCGTAAATTATCGTTGAGTCCAATCATCACTATCGATGTGCTCTCAACCAAATTCAACTTAAAGTTATATTTGTTTCACAAAAAATAAATAATTTGGAAAATATTTTCTTGAAAATGATTATTCGTATCACCTATAAAAATGAATGAACGAAAAATATTTTCATCGATCATGAAAATGTTTAGTCATAAATTTTTATTGATAATAAAAATATATTTTATTAACTAATTAACTCAAGCGATATAACTAATTTTTTAAGGAAAATATTTTACAAATCATTTATCTTCCTCGAAATAAATAAAGCCTAATATTTGATAGAATAGGCATGGATTCAATCATATTGTCTACCCTATATGTTGTTTTGTTTTGTGAACTAGATTAGTGTATGGATTGCAATTAAATTTTAAACGTCGTAATTGACGTAAAATAAGTCTTAAGCTTTCTCATTTTTTGAAAGAAAAAAAGTTGCGATTAAATTCTTCCATTGGAAGTTGCCTGTGCAGCAATCCCATATCTAGCCACATATGAGAAATCAAGAGAAATTATTATATGAGTGTAGCAATGTATATTTAATCAACATGGGTCTCACGTTGCTTATATCAGTCCTGGCGGTTTAGATTGGGTCTAGTACACATTGGGTTCACCAAAATTAGTTCAAAAATTGAAAATTCGGTCACCAAATGGAATTCATTGCACTTTTAATGAAGAAAGTTTAGAACTCAATTACTCCAATTAAATAGTTTAGCATTTCACTGTATTTCATATTTAGGGTAATATATTTATGATGTGATATGACATCAAACATGATATTATTTAAGCCTCATAACAACGAAATATAACGCATTTAAGAAACAAATTCTTGTATAATATTTAGAGATCGTCTAAACGTGTCTAATTAAAGATGTCATGTTAAGAAGAGTTGCAAGTCAATTTATTTAATAAGAGCAATATAAGTGACTTGAAAAAACACACATTTATTATTCATTTGTGAATGGAACTACCCGAGTATGATGACTGTGATTGTGCTCGGATAATATACTATTACTTAAAAGACAATATGTGACCGACCAAAGCATCCAAGGCTTGGTATGAAGACCCGCCTTTTGTCACAGAAGCACTGGCCTTATCCTTCAAAATCAATGCCTTCTCTCTTATTTCTTCTCCTTCTCTCTCCACCAGCAGCCTCTTGATGGCCCTTGCAATGTTCTCTCTCTCGAGCCCACCATTCAAGTGCACTCCAACCCTCCAAACATCGCTCACATACCTTGCATTCACTCCTTGATCAGCAAAACAAGGCATACACAACATTGGCACTCCTTCACCTATGCTTTCCAAAGTCGAGTTCCAACTACTTGATGGAAGAATGGTAACAATTCGAACAATATCGAATTAACGCAGCGAAATAAAATAATCTCCCATCTTGCATAAACCTAATATGAATCGATATAGTAGAGTAAAATAAATACCAAGCATGCGAACACAAGACGATTTTTTACATGGAAAACCTCCTCGGTGTGAAGAGATCAAAAACCACGGGATCGGAGTCCATCTAAAAATCTTCACTATCAACAAAATTGAGTGAACACTGTTCTTCTCTAACAAATACTAGAGGTACATAGCAGCAAAGATCTCAATAACATAATTCTTGATAATACACATGAATTTTACAAGAGATCAAGGATAAATCTGACAAAAAATGCAGGTTTTGATCAATTCATGAAAAACCTGATATAGGGGGCTTCAAATGAAAATCAAATTGTTCAGGTTCGAGAAGATTGCGTCATGAACACGCTGATAAAATTTCAGCTCAATTGGACCACGAATTGACCTCTATGCCAGCTTGATGTAAATTAGACTTTGCCCCAACCCCCAGCTTTCTACCTTTTCTTTTTCTCTTGTTACTACGTCTTTTTGCGGCTACTACTTAAAAGATAGTGAGAAATATTATTTCTCTATATGACTTATCATATGGGCTTAAGCCCTTTTGGACTTGCAATTCATTGGGCTTCCTCCACATGGAAGTAAACTCAACTAACAAATCTCCCCCTCACGACAATGTGGAGGGATTCTCCATCACTGTTATCAATCGGCAATGTTCAAGCTTTTATCATATTAGAGCCATTATGATCCGTATGAATTTTCTCAAGTTCTAACAACTTCTCATCTACAACATCCATTATCCAATGATGTCTAACATCAATATGTTTCGATCTAGAATGAAAAGATGAATTCTTACCAAGATAAATTGCGCTTTGATGATCATAAAATAGCACACACCTCTTTTGCTTGAATCCAAGTTCTTCTAAGAATTTTTTCATCCATAGCATCTCTTTATTAACTTCATTCGCTACAATAAATTCAGCTTCGGTTGTAGAAAGTGCAACATAGTTTTGTAATCTTGATTTCCATGACACAGCTCCACCCGCAAAAGAAATCAAATAACCAAAAGTAGATTTACGAGTATCAATATCTCTTGCCAAATCGGAATCTATGTATCCAACTAACTCAAGTTTCCCGGTCCCGAAATTGAGTTTCAAATTTGAAATTCCCTGAAGATACCTCATAATCCACTTCATTGCATTTCAGTGCTCTCTGTCTGGATTTGACAAATAGCGACTAACAACGCCAATTGCATGTGCCAAGTCTGGGCGTGTACATATCATTGCATACATCAAGCTTCCTACAACCGATGTATATGGAACACTTTCCATATCTTTCTTCTCTTTATCAGTCGTAGGACTTTACTTCATATTTAACTCAAAGTCGGTAGCAAGAGGAGTACTAACCACTTTAGCCTTGTCCATATAAAATTTCTGAAGGATTTTCTCGATATATTTCTCTTGCGACAAAAACCACTTCTTAGCATTTGTGTCTCAGGTAATTCTAATGCCAAGAATCTGCTTCGCCAGCCCAAGTCTTTCATGGCAAAAGACTTGCTCAACTGTTTCTTCAATAACTCAATTTGTGAAGCATTCCTGCCAACAATTAGCATATCATCAACATAAAGCAAGAGAATAATAAAGTCATCATCAGAAAATTTTTGGATAAATACACAGTTATTCGAGGAAGTCTTCTTATAGCCTTGTTCTATTATAACGAATACAACCTTTTTGTACTATTGTCTCGGTGTTTGTTTTAGGCCATAGAGGCTTTTCTTCAGTTTACACACATAATTCTCTTTCCCTTTCACTTTAAAACCCTCAGGTTGTTTCATGTATATCTCTTCCTCCAAGTCACCATGTAGAAAGGCTGTTTTGATATCCGTTTGCTCAATTTCCAAATCTAGGGTAGCTGCCAAGCCTATTACTACACGGATAGAAGACATTTTCACTACCGAAGAAAATATATCATCAAAATTAATACCATTTCTCTGACCGAATCCCTTAACAACCAATCTAATTTTGTATCGTGATTGTGAAGTATGTTCATCTTGCTTCAATATGTATACTCACTTGTTCTTCAAAACTCTTTTACCTTTAGGTAACTTCACCAACTCAAAAGTATGATTATCATAAAGTAACTGCATCTTATCTCGCATAGCATCAAACCAATTGCTTTTGAACTCATATGCTATTGCTTTTGCATAGCACTCTAGTTCACCTGCATCAGTCAATAATACATACTCATCTTCAGAATACCTGGTGGAAGGTCGTCGGTCTCTAACGAATCTCCGGATTGGAACATCTAGTGAAACATCTAATTGAGCCTCTGGTTCAGGAATAATATTATCTGTTTCAACATGTTCAGGAACATGTGCATTATCTAGAATATTGACTTCCTGCTGCTCTTCATCAACTTGTGTAGGAATATTTGCAAGAGGAACTGGATTCAAATCAACCAAATTATCACTAACCTGTGGTGCTAAAATCATCTATGCTTTCTCAATATCCTCTATTGTTTGATCTTCCATAAACACAATATCTATGCTTCTTACAATTTTCTTTTCAACTGGATCATAAAATTTGTAGCCAAGCATATCCTGTCCATAACCAATAAATATGCACTATCGTGTTTTCACATCAAGTTTAGACCTCTCATCTTTGGGAATGTGTACAAATGCTTTGCATCCAAAGACACGCAAATAATCATAAAAAACATTTTTGCCTGTCCAAACTCTATTAGGAACATCAAACTCTAAAGGAACGCATGGAGTAACATTCAATACATGTGCGACTGTACTTAAAACCTTACCCAAAAGGATCCAAGGAGCTTTGACTGTGAAAGTAAGCATCCTATCCTTTCAACCAATGTTCTATTCATTCTCTCAGCTAAGCCATTTAACTGAGGAGTCTTGGGAGGTGTCTTTTGATGTTGAATACCTTGTTGTCTGCAATATTTATCAAAAGGTCCAATATACTCTCCTCCGTTATCAGTTTTGATGTATTTCAATTTCTTTCCAATCTGTCTTTCAACTGAAGCCTGAAATTGCTTAAAAGCATCTAATACTTGATCTTTTGTTTTCAAGATATGAATCCAAATTTTCC
Source organism: Corymbia calophylla (assembly GCA_014182845.1). Classification (NCBI taxonomy): domain Eukaryota; kingdom Viridiplantae; phylum Streptophyta; class Magnoliopsida; order Myrtales; family Myrtaceae; genus Corymbia; species Corymbia calophylla. The sequence continues at coordinate 34,081,655 of CM024699.1, read as the reverse complement.
TTGAAAAATCATCTATGAATGTAACAAAATAAAGAGAGCCACTAAGTGATTTTATTTTCATAGGACCATAAACATCAGAATGCACTAAATCAAGTATACCTAACTTTCTTGAATGAGGAGAGCTTTTAAATACAACTCTATCATGTTTTTATGCTAAATAGTGAGCACACTTCTTTAATGCCGAACTTTTCATTCTTAAAAGGAGCTTTTCTTGGCTAATATTGACAAACCCTTCTCATTGATATGACTGAGCCTCTTATGCCATAACTCAACTACATCTTCGCTGTCTACTGCATTAATTTTGTCTATGGACAACTTTGCCTGCATAATGTACAACAAATAATATTTTTCACCTCTAGCCACAATAAGAGAACCTTTGTGAGCTTCCATTGACCATTACTAAAGGTGCTTCAATACCCCTCATCATTCAACTTGCCTGTAGAAATCAAATTCAAGCAGATATCAAGTATATGTTTAACATTATTCAATCCTAATCTTGTGCCATTGTTGGTTTCTAGGCACTAGGCACACATCACCGATGCCTACAACTTGAGCCAGCCCATTATTTCCCATCTTCACAAGTCCAAAGTCACCTGACTTGTATGACGTAAAGAAATCTCTATGAGATGTAGCATGAATAGATGCACCACTATCAATTACCCAACTAGTCTCATGAGATACAAAATTCACCACATCATCATAAAAAATAATGAGAAAGTCTTCTTTAAGTGCAGCAACACGATTGTCATCACTGTCATTATCATTTTTCTTCTCTTTACCTTTCTCCTTTTGTTTCTCCCTTTTTAACTAGTGACAAAACCTTTGAATATATCCCTTTTGATAACAATAATGTCACTCAACATTAGCAAATTTATTAGACTTAACTATGCTTTTATCTCTACTCTTATCTCTATTTCTCGGACCTCGAGACTCACTTTTTCTCCTTTTCTCAATAACCAAGGCATCAGAATGCGAAGATGACGATCCTTGCGTCTTCCTTCTCATCTCTTCATTCAAAATACTACTCTTGAGAAAATCCATGGTAATCGTACCATCTGGGGCAGAATTAGACAAAGACGTTCGGAATGTCTCTCATGAGTCCGGCAAAGTACCAAGCAACCATAGTGCTTGTATCTCAATCAAACTTGATTCCCATCGCAGCCAATTGATTTATAATTCCTTGAAAAGAATTTAAATGATCAGTCAAATAAGTACCATCTTGATATCTCAGAGCCATCATCTGTTTTATAAAAAATAACTTATTATTCTTAGTCTTTCGAGCATATAATTGTTCGAGCTTATCCCATAAACAGCGTGTATGTGTTTTCTCAATAATATGGTTCAAAGCATTATCATCCACCCACTACCTAATATAACCACACACTTGACGATGAAATATAGACCATTCAATATCAGTTTTATTCCCCGGTTTCTCTTCAGCAAATATAGGCAAATAAAAATCTTTCATATATAAAATGTCTTCCATTTTCCCTTTCCAAATATGATAATTTGAACCATTCAGTGTAACCATTCTACTCATATTCGTTTCCATCGTTTAACACAAGGTAGAAAAATTAAGCAACAACATGATGCTCTGATACCACTCTGATGGGAGAACGGTAACAATTCGAACAATATCGAATTAATGTAGTGAAATAAAATAATCTCCCATCTTGCGTAAACATAATATGAATCGATATAGTAGAGTAAAATAAATACCAAGCACGCGAACACAAGACGATTTTTTACGTGGAAAACCTCCTCGGTGTGAGGAGATTAAAAACCACGGGACTGGAGTTCACCCGAAAATCTTCACTATTAACAAAATTGAGTGAACAATGTTCTTCTTTAGCAAATACTAGAGGTACATAGCAGCAAAGATCTCAAGAACATAATTCTTGGCAATACACATGAATTTCACAAGAGATCAAGGATAAATCTGACAAAAAACGCAGATTTTGATCAATCCATGAAAAACCTGATGTAAAGAGCTTCAAACGAAAATCAAACCGTTCAGATTCGAGAAGATTGTGTCACAAACAGGCTGACAAAATTTGAGCTCAATCGGACTGCGAATCGACCTCTGATGCCAACTTGATGTAAATCAGACTTTGCCCCAATTCCCAAATTTTCTGCTTTCTCTTTTTCTCTTGTTACTGTATCTTTTTGTGGCTACCATTAAAAGATAGTGAAAAACCCTATTTCTTCATATAACTTAAGCCCTTTTGGACTTCCAACTCATTGGGCTTCCTCCACATGGGAATGAACCCAGCTAACACCACTACTGTGGGTCCAGAATGCTCCCACAGCATGATGAGCCAGCACTCCCCATTGAGGTGCCCATTTCTCTATCTTCCCTCGCCCTTCCAGTGCCTCAAGGAAGCGGCTTGGCGACTTCTCCAGCCACTTCGGATTGCAGACCAACTCGGGCCAAACCACCCACAAAAAGGGCTGCTCAAAGTCTGCTAGGCCTAATGCAATCTCGGGGATTTCTACCTTGCTCACGACCGTGACGCTCTCGAGGTTCACGTAGATCACGGACTTGAGGGGCTGTTAGTCTAGCCAGATGAGCCAGCACTTCTTGTTGGGGCGCCCATTTCACAATCTTCCCCCTCTCCTCCAATGCCTCCAGGAAGCAACTGGAAAACTTCTCTAGAAGTTCCGAGCCGCCCACTGACCCTGGTCCAACCACCCACAAGAATGGCTGCTGGCTATCGGCTAGACCTAACGCTATTTCGGAAAATTCCGACTCGCCCACGGTGGCGATGCTCCCGAAGCTCACATAGACCACTGAGTTAGGGGCTTGTTCATCCAGCCAGGAAATGCAGCTACGGTCTTCTGCCAAGAGACTTCCCGAAGAAGATGGACCGCATTTGTGAAACGGGCCAATTGGGAAAACTGCGACTGGAAATTCTTGGCGGATATAACAGACGGTTTGATGTTTGAGTTCGATAAAGAAAGAGCGGGCTGCTCGAGGTCTTCGAATGTGTTCAGGATGACTCCAGAAGAGTCCATGATTCCCTCAGTCATGTCATGCAGAAGCTGGTTGAGCAGTTCGGGTTCCGCAGTGTTGATGCCTAGAAGGACCTTCACTCGTAATGTCGGAAACTCCGGCACAGGATCTTCGAGCTGAGATTCTGATACGCAGAGAGCCAGAACGAAACTGTCATTATCAGCTCAGTGGCATAGTGCTGCTAATAAGAGAACGCGATCATCATGACTCGCGCATTACAATCAGCCAGAGAGCTACTCTGTTAGGAAACGGGGTACTCTGATGCATCTTTATCACTTATCCTTTGGTGTTTTGCGAACCAAACACTAATAGCTTAACACATGGAATCACCCTATCATCCACATATGGCATCTACTGAATGCCCAATATATGTCAGCAATAGACGCTCAAAGCATCAATCCAAGAGATAAGAAAACTGTCGTACCTTCTATTGGGAGGTACCCTCTTTCCCTGAGCAACTGAAACCCAGCGAAAACACGAAGCAAGGTCGCGCTGCCGGTCCGCAACACCATCCTCCGCACTCCTGCCCTCTCCACCGCGTCCCGGGTGAACCTGAACAGAGCGTCTGTTATCAAGCACGTGACTGGCGCATCCCGACCGTCCGGGGACGACACCTCTTCTCTCAAGCGTTCCTCAAAGGGAGCAGTGCACCTGGCATTGAGGAGCGCGATCAAGCGGATGACGTGCGACATCGAGGCCTCCGATTGGCTGAGGCTGTCACCGATGGAGCGAAAGGCAAAGTGGGGTTGCGAGGATGGATCGGGAGAGTTCAAGTCAGTGTGCAGGATGGTGATGGAGAAGCCTCGGTTGTGGAGGATCTGAGCCAGTTGGAGCATTGGGTTGATGTGGCCCTGGAATGGCACCGGGAAGAGGACAAGGCGGCGGTTGTTTCTTTGGTTCATTTTCGGATTGAGTTTGTGTTGGATCACAGTCACACACTAAACAACACTTGAAAGCTTGTAGCTTCAGATTGAATTCGATTCGAGTTCGTTGATGCGAAGAAACAGGGATTGATACAGACGCTGGGTACTCGCAGATTTGTGAACTCTTGACTGCAACAATGTGCTTTGGAGTGAGGAAGTTAGAATATTTTATCAGGTCATACGGAGAATGCTGACAACAATGGAGTGAATGTAGACAAATTTAAGAAAACGATGCGATCTGATTTGTGACTCAAGGCTCGGCAAGGGCTGGGCGTGGTCCTAAGCACAAGCCGACATCAATGGCAGTGTTGTCGTCAGTCCTTGTGGTCGGTGAATGCCCTGTTTCTACGAAGTTGCTCATTGCTGTACGTCCATTCAAGAAAGACTAGTACAATGTTTACAAGTCATCTAAATGTGTCTAACTAAACATGCCGTGTCAAGAAAAATAACATATTAATTTATTTAATAAGAGCGACATAAATGACTTGAAAGTGTTGATTTATGGAAAAAAAAATGCAGTTATTACTCACTCGTGAATGAAATGACCTAAATGATGTGACCGCAATTAAGTTCGGACAATACATGATTATTCATAGGATAATATGTGACTGATCAAAGCATCTAAGGCTTGGTATGAAGACCCGCCTTGTCTCACGGAAGCACTGGCCTTCTCCTTCAAAACCAATGCCCTCTCTCTTATTTCTTCTCCTTCTTTCTCCACCAGCAGCCTCTTGATGGCCCTTGCAATGTTCTCTCTCTCCAGCCCACCATTCAAGTGCACTCCAATTCTCCAAACATCGCTCACATACCTTGCATTCACCCCTTGATCAGCAAAACAAGGCATGCACAACATTGGTACTCCTTCGCTTATGCTTTCCAAAGTTGAGTTCCAACCATTATGGGTCCAAAATGCTCCCACGGCAGGATGAGCCAACACTTCCATTTGAGGTGCCCATTTCACCATCTTCCCTCTCCTTTCCAGCGCCTCGAGGAAGTGGCTCGGTGACTTCTGTAGCCACTCCGGATCGCGGACGGACCTTGGCCGGACCACCCACAAGAAGGGCTGCTCGGAGTCGGCTAGGCCTAGTGCGATCTCCAAGATTTCTGCCTCACTCACGATCGCCGCACTCCCAAAGCTCACGTAGATCACGGACTTGAGGGGCTGCTTGTCTAGCCAGGAGATGCAACTTCTGTCCTCTGCTAGTAAGCTGCTCGAAGAAGATGTCACGCAGCATTTGGGGAAAGGACCAATCACAAAATCCGGGACCAGCAAAACTTCCCGGACCGACGTGAGAGCAGGGTGCTCTAGCTCTTCGAATGTGTTGAAGATTACACCGGGAGAGCTCTTGATTTCCTTGATCATGTTATCAAACAACTGCAACGCCATCTCAGGTTTCTGCAAATCGACCCCAGGGATGTCTCGAACTAATAACGGTGGAAACTCCTTCACCGCCTCTTCGGATCGTGAACCTGATAACACTTAAGAGTGCAAGAAACTATCTTTATGAGCGGAAGGAAGCAGACAATATACGGATCTTAATATCCAGAGATGCCCAGATGATTTTATACAGGAAATTACTGGCAACCACATATAATGCATGGATTTGTATAAATTAGACCTATTATTATTCACCAATAACTTTGGTAGATTTTGCTGAGAAAAACTTTATTGATATAAACAAAAAAAAAATCTCAAAGGATCAATTAATAATTATTGCAAAACTAAAAATAGGAATCCATGGAATATAGCTAGTTTTTTATAGTCATGAACATCGACTCACTTGTGTTATGGTTATTCGATGAACAATCCAAAAATGATATATAGTACAGTTTAACACATTGTTTGATAAATTGGGTAATGGAAGTTAGTCTCAGTACTCTAAAATTTATGACAACATGATTAAAGAAAATCGAATTTGACCACCTAAATCCATTTGCAAAAGACGTTCGTTTCAAAACTAGGGCAGTGAAGAAAAAACTTTGTTCATTTATCACAGAACACACATGATCAGATCTTTTGAACCGAGAAAAGAGAAGCATGTATTAATTCACACCATCCAACCAAAGAAGCTTACCATCTATTGAAAAATATCCTTTTTCCTTGAGAACTGGAAGTATGGTATAAACATGAAGCGACGTCACGCCACCGGCCCGCAACATCAAAGCACGGACCTTCAACCTCTCGGCTACACCACATGTAAAGCTGAACAGCGAATCTGATATCACGCAGGTGATGGGGACCGCATCACCACCCGGCGACAACATCATTTCCCGCAGGTGTTCCTCGAAGGGGCTCGCACACCGGGTGTTGAGGAGCGAGATGAGGCCAGGGATGTCTGATATGGAGAACTCTGATCTGTCGAGGCCACTGGCGATGGATCGGAAGACAAAGTGAGGGTGGGAGGACGGATCTGGGGCGTTGAAGTCGGTGTGGAGGATGGTGATGGAGAAGCCTCGGGCGTGGATGATCTGACCCAGTTGGAGCATTGGGTTTATGTGGCCTTGGAACGGTAGAGGGAAGAGGACCAAACGGTGGTTGTTTCTCTGGTTCATTATGGACTTTGTTTCTTGGGTAGCTCGTCTGTGAATGGAGGGAGATTTCCTTGAGATGTATACAGAAGCTTTAACGGAGAAGTTGGGTTTATAAAAACAAGTCTTGAAATGGTATATTAGGTTTAGGTGAGCATCACATATGTCAAGAGATATAATATTAGGCTCGAGTTGGATCGGTGGTAGAGAATCGTGTAAAAATATATTAGGTTTAGGTGAGAATCACGTGTCAAGAGACATCATGACCATATTTTAGGCACTCCTCTCTTTTGCTCTGTTCCTTCTTTCGTGTCTTTCTCTCTCTTTTTTCTGCTTCTCCTCGTGTTGAAGGGCAAGCATACACTCCCTGTTTTTTCGGCGTTCTTTTTGTCCAGCTCCTCACTGCACCATATGGCTTCTCTCATCTCTCTTTTTCTTTGAAGCCTGCTGTTGCCTTATCATTCTCGGTCAGCTTTCCCCCTTCTTCTATTCTTCTAGCCGAACGTCTCTGGTCTTTCTCTTTACACGCTCTCCCCATGCCCTCTCTTGTCTTGTCCCCTCAGTCTTGCCTAGGATCGCGAAACAGGCAAGTCTAAAATTCATCTATTTATATGCAATACAAATTCAATAACCTATTTTTGTCTCGCTTTGTACCTGACCACTCAATTACTAAAACACTTCCATATTAAATCCAATCTATGAAAACCCATATCCACCTATTTAACCAACTTTAAACTCTTCATGTATATATGCTATTTGGATAAAATTGCTATTTCGACTATAATATGCTAAAAAATTGACTTTTAACATTGCATGGAATTTCCAATTTTTGTATTGATTCACGATGAAGAATAAGAGAAAGTTAGTACTTGGTAGTAAATTTATAAAATTACAACAACACATAACGTTGAGGAATTAAAATTTTAATTAAATGGTATGTAAGATATTGAAGAAAATGATTTATGCTAACCATGTATTGCAATGACAAGAATTAAGATTGAAACGTTACAAAAAAATAATAATGCCAATTGCAACCAAGGAAAGATATACTCCAATAACCAACGGACAAAACTTATAAGATTAATAAAAAATAATAATGGGGAAAAAAAAAGAAGGTGTTTTGATATTTTTAAACTGGGTCAATCTTGTGAGCTAACCAAGACTTTTCTAAACTTGGAACAATCTGAGAAGTATTGTATTTTCTGAAGGGTTTTGCTAGCATAACAATCATTGCGCAACTGTAAGCGTAACAACTTATTGTAAATCACAAATTTTATAAGGAGTGACCCCACAACAATTTATAATTATTTAATATTTAATTTTTTATGGTCCAGAATAGATTATTATTCTCACAATAGATTAAATACTAGGGAAAATGTCACAAAAAACCCTAAACTATGTCATCCATGACAATTTTATCTTGAACTTTTTTTTGTGTCACCAAAAACCCCAAATTATGCCACTTGTGACAATTTTACCCTGAACTATATCACTTGTGACAATTTTACTACGAACTTTTTTTATGCCACCAAAAAACCCTAAACTATGCTACTTAGGACAAATTTACCCCAAAATTTTTGGGCTAAAGGGCATTTCGTCATTTTCTACTTTTTTTCTCTTGATAGGAGGAAGCATGCGAGGCTGCCCTTGCTGGCATCGGAGTCGGGCGAGGGTCGCCCAAGCCTAGGCGGCCCTCACCGGACGCTGGCGAGGGCAGCCCTCACCGGATCTGGCTTGGGCGGCCTTCGTTCTCGCCAGATTCGGCAAGGGTGACCCTTGCCTAGGTTGAGCGAGGCGGCCATATTTGGCAAGGGCATTGGCGAGGGCGACCCTCGCCGGATCTAGCCGTCCAGGCGTGGGCGGCCCTCGCCAGATGGCCCTTGCCCGACTTTGAGGGCGGCCTTGCTGGCTTCCCTGTTGAGAGAAAAAGAAAAAGAAAATAGAAAAGAACGAAAATGCCTCTTAGTCAAAAAGTTTGGGGTAAATCTGTCACAATTGGCATAATTTGGGGTTTTTAATGGTACAAAAAAAGTTCAAGGTAAAATTGTCACAAGTGGCATAGTTTGGGATTTTTGGCGATGCAAAAAAAAGCTCATGATAAAATTGTCACAGAGGGCATAGTTGAGGGTTTTTGGTGATATTTGCCCTAAAATCACCCAATCATTTCTCTTTTCTTATAAAGGGTTAAGAGAGTTACAAAGGTGGATTGAACTTCAATAAATTGTGAGCATATTTAACATCCATATCCATTTGGGCATTGTTATTCTAAACCTTTTTATTACCTAGTTACTAAATATAGTTAACCTATGTAATGACTTTACCCATTAGATATGGATTGTTATAGTTGAGAAGTGATGGGTATAGCTACCATCGGCCCGTTCACAAAAGACACAATCTTGCCTAGGTGGATGTTCAAAGTGGACATGCTATTTCAAACAATATGACTCGTTATTAAATGTGGAAAATGCAACAAAGAGTGCAAATGTGAAACTATGCAACACTAAGTTTTGTTTAGGGGTCAAACTTCTATTATCTGGCAATGAATTCGATTCATAAAATTTTCAAATGCAAGAATGATGTTTTGGGCAAAAATTTAAATGTCAACAATTGATGGTCTAGATTGAGTCTATAATATACACTAGGTTCATGGATAAAGACTTCATTACATTTTTTAGTTAGGAAATTTTGGAATTTGATTACTCTAATTGATAAGTCTAGCTGACAACACTTTATACATATGGGTTTTTAAAGTGATGTGACATCAAAGTTGATATTCTTAGACCCTCAATAACACCTTTACTATTCGGATGAAGCAAAAATAACAAGTTCAATATATAAACTCTCATGTAAATGTTTAGAAATGAGTGAAGAAATAAATAGAGTTATCTAAATTGATCTAATTAAGCATATCGTGTTGACAAAAAGTGTTGACATAAATAGCATGCAAATTTATTTAAAATGTAGCAACGTGACATAAACCATTTAAAAGTGCTAATTTGCAAAGGACAGATTTATTATTCATTCGTAAACAGAAGAACCCGCTTACGATGGAGCCCTGAGTAAGCTCGGACGGCATATGATTATTTAAAAGACAATATGTGACTGATCAAAGCATCTAAGGCTTGGTATGAAGACCCGCCTTGTCTCACGGAAGCACTGGCCTTCTCCTTCAAAAACAATGCCCTCTCTCTTATTTCTTCTCCTTCTCTCTCCACCAGCAGCCTCTTGATGGCCCTTGCAATGTTCTCTCTCTCCAGCCCACCATTCAAGTGCAATCCAACCCTCCAAACATCGCTCACATACCTTGCATTCACTCCTTGATCAGAAAAACAAGGCATGCACAACATTGGCACTCCTTCGCTTATGCTTTCCAAAGTTGAGTTCCAACCATTATGGGTCCAAAATGCTCCCACGGCAGGATGAGCCAACACTTCCATTTGAGGTGCCCATTTCACCATCTTCCCTCTCCTTTCCAGCGCCTCGAGGAAGTGGCTCGGTGACTTCTGTAGCCACTCCGGATCGCGGACGGACCTTGGCCGGACCACCCACAAGAAGGGCTGCTCGGAGTCGGCTAGGCCTAGTGCGATCTCCAAGATTTCTGCCTCACTCACGACCGCCGCACTCCCAAAGCTCACATAGATCACGGACTTGAGGGGCTGCTTGTCTAGCCAGGAGATGCAGCTTCTGTCCTCTGCTAGTAAGCTGCTCGAAGAAGATGTCACGCAGCATTTGGGGAAAGGACCGATCACAAAATCTGGGACCGGCAAAACTTCCCGGACCGACGTGAGAGCAGGGTGCTCTAGCTCTTCGAACGTGTTGAAGATGACCCCGGGAGAGCTCTTGATTACCTTAATCATGTTATCAAAAAACTGCAACGCCATCTCAGGTTTCTGCAAATTGACCCCAGGGATGTCTCGAACTAGTAACGGTGGAAACTCCTTCACCGCCTCTTCGGATCGTGAACCTGATAACACTTAAGAGTGCAAGAAACTATCTTTATGAGTGGAAGGAAGCAGGCAATATACGGATCTTAATATCTAGAGATGCCCATATGATTTTATACAAGAAATTACTAGGGGTGATCGGTTCCCGGTCCGGTCCGGTTTCAAGGTGGAACCGGGAACCAAATTGGACTGGCCAATTCTAGAACCGGGAACCGGACCGACCGATCGATCCGTACCGGTCCGGTGGGACCGGTAACTTTGCAAGCAACCCTAGTTACAATTCAGGAAGAGGCATTAATTTCCAAATGGTACTGATTAATGTTCAATCTAATTGAGACATGATGGCTAGTGGTAAGACATTTTTCATATTTCCTACAACAATATACAAGTAAGAGTGAGCTAAATAGAATTATGGCTTTTCTCGCTTTTGAAATTGAAAAGAAGAATTTTTTAATATATATATATTTTTAAAAACTACCGGTCGGTCTGATCGGTACCGGTCCGGTTCCCATCTTGGAACCGAGAACCGGACTGACTGACCACCGGTTCCGAGAATGGGAACTGGGAATCGGACCACTGGCTATGGGAACCACCCAAAACCGACCGGTCCGGTCCGGGTTGGGCGGTTCTCGGGTTGGGCTCCCGTTGCACATCCCTAGAAATTAGGGGCATCCACGTATAATGCATGGATTTGTATAATTTAGACCTATTATTATTCACCAATAACTTTGGTAGATTTTGCTAAGAAAAACTTTATTGATATAAACAAAAAAATCTCAAAGGATCAATTAATAATTATTGCGAAACTAAAAATAGCAATCCATGGAATATAGCTAGTTCTTTTATAGTCATGAACATCGACTCACTTGTGTTATGGTTATTCGATGAACAATCCAAAAATAATTTATTAAGATGATATATAGTACAGTTTAACACATTGTTTGATAAATTAGGTAACGGAAGTCAGTCTAGTACTCTAAAATTTATGACAACATGATTAAAGAAAGTCAAATTTGACCACCTGAATCCATTTGCAAAAGACGTTAATTTCAAAACTAGGGCAATGAGGAAAAAACTAGACTTTTTTGTTCATTATCACAGAACACACATGATCAGATCTTTTGAACAGAGAAAAGAGAAGCATGTATTAATTCACACCATCCAAACAAAGAATCTTACCATCTATGGAAAAATATCCTTTTTCCTCGAGAACTGGAAGTATGGAATAAACATGAAGCGACGTCACACCACCGGTCCGCAACATCAAAGCACGGACCTTCAACCTCTCGGCTACACCACATGTAAAGCTGAACCGCGTATGTGATATCACGCACGCGATGGGGACCGCATCACCACCCGGCGACGACATCATTTCCCGCAGTTGTTCCTCGAAGGGGCTCGCACACCGGGTGATGAGGAGCGAGATGAGGCCAGGGATATCCGATATGGAGACCTCCGATCTGTCGAGGCCGTCGGCGATGGATCGGAAGGCGAAGTGAGGGTGGGAGGACGGATCTGGGGCGTTGAAGTCGGTGTGGAGGATGGTGATGGAGAAGCCTCGGGCGTGGAGGATCTGACCCAGTTGGAGCATTGGGTTTATGTGGCCTTGCAACGGTAGCGGGAAGAGGACCAAACGGTGGTTGTTTCTCTGGTTCATTATGGACTTTGTTTCTTGGGTAGCTCGTCTGTGAATGGAGGGAGATTTCCTTGAGATGTATACAGAAGCTTTAACGGAGAAGTTGGGTTTATAAAAACAAGTCTTGAAATGGTATATTATTAGGTTTAGGTGAGCATCACATGTGTCAAGAGATATAATATTAGGGCTCAAGTTGGATCGGTGGTAGAGAATCGTGTAAAGGTATATTTGGTTTAGGCGAGAATCACGTGTCGATAGACATCATGAACATATTTTAGGCACTCCAGTCTTTTGCTCTCTTCCTTCTTTCGTGCCTTTCTCTCTCTTTTTTCTGCTTCCCCTCGTGTTGAAGGGCAAGCATACACTCCTTGTTTTTTCGACGTTCTTTTTGTCCAGCTTCTCATAACATCTTGAATTTTGACCTATTCCGGGATATATAAAATGGTTATTTTATCAATGCGCTGTTAGTTACATTTACTTTGAGTTAACCTCTCGTGAGTTAACTAACTGTTTGGAAAGGCAATTAAGGATTGCTACGCGTACGACCAGTGAATTTAATCAGGGATAGGTCGCTCGATCATAAGGATCAAATGGGAATGATACCACACTGTTGCAGGCCAATTAGCGAATGGAAATAAATTGATTTGGCAAAAGTACGAGGTCGGATTGCAGGTGATTCCGCACGACTTCGATATTGATTACGAACGACGTTAAACCGATATCCTTTTGGCCCTGTACTCAGTGTGAGCAATTAATTTCTCGCGATTACATAACAATCGAGGATCGACTTGATTTGAAAATACACGATCGTGGATTGAAAAACTATCAACCACGAGTCAAACGCGCCAGAACCCTTAAACACTACCTGAAAGTTAGGTTGTACTAAAGTCGCGATTGATCGATTTTAATCCCGATTTTTAATCCAGTTTTGGGTATCGAACTTTTAAGGATGCTAAGACTAAAATATTGGACATTGCCTCATTAATTCTCGAATTTTTCAATAAACCCGAGAATTATCAGAAAAGAATTCAACGAGTCGAGTTTTGGAGCCAAATATTTGGGAATTTGCTCTTCAGAGGTAAAAAGACCAAATTGTCCATTTCTAAAAGCTTGTTTAGAATTTTATCTTATTCTCTTTTATTTTTCTTTTACTTTTCTTCCTCCCCACCTTCCTCCGCACGTTTTTTCCCCTCCTTTTTCTCTCTCTCTCCTTGTCGGCAGCCTCACTTGCCCATCTTTTCTCTCTTCCCCACTATGACTGGTCTTCTCTTCTTTTTCTCTCTCCCCACCCACTTGCTTGACACCCCCCCATGTGAAACTATGCAACACTATAGTTTTGTTTAGGGGTCAAATTTCTATTATCTGGCGATGAATTCGATTCATAAAATTTTCAAATAAAAGAATGATCTTTTGGGCAAAAATTTAAATGTCAACAATTGATGGTCTAGATTGAGTCTAGAATATACACTAGGTTCATGGATAAAGACTTTGTTACATTTTTTTAGTTAAGAAATTTTGGAATTTGATTACTCCAATTGAAAAGTTTAGCTGATGACACTTTACACAAATGGATTTTTTAAGTGATGTGACATCAAAGTTGATATTCTTAGACCCTCAATAACACATTTACTATTTGGATCAAGCGAAAATAACAAGTTCAATATATAAACTCTCATTTAAATGTTTAGAAATGAGTGAAGAAATAAATAGGGCTGTCTAAATGGATCTAATTAAACATATCGTGTTGACATAAATAGCATGTTAATTTATTTAAAATGTATCTCGACACGTGACATAAACCACTTAAAAGTGCTAATTTGCAAAGGACGGATTTATTATTCATTCGTAAACAGAACAACCCGATTACGATGGAGCCATGAGTAAGCTCGGACAGCATATGATTATTTAAGACAATATGTGGCTGACCAAAGCATCTAAGGCTTGGTATGAAGACCCGTCTTGTTTCACGCAGACACTGGCCTTCTCCTTCAAAGCCAATGCCCCCTCTCTCATTTCTTCTCCTTCTCTCTCCACCAGCAGCCTCTTGATGGCCCTAGCAATGTTCTCTCTCTCAAGCCCACCATTCAAGTGCAATCCAACCCTCCAAACATCGCTCACATACCTTGCATTCACTCCTTGCTCAGCAAAACGAGGCATGCACAACATTGGCACTCCTTCGCTTATGCTTTCCAAAGTCGAGTTCCAACCATTGTGGGTCCAAAATGCTCCCACAGCCGGATGAGCCAACACCTCCTTTTGGGGTGCCCATTTCACTATCTTCCCCCTCCCTTCCAGTGCCTCAAGGAAGCGGCTTGGCGACTTCTCTAGCCACTCCGGATCGCAGACCGACCCAGGCCGGACCACCCACAAAAAGGGCTGCTCAGAGTATGCTAGGCCTAGTGCAATCTCCAAGATTTCTGCCTCGCTCGTGGCCGCTAGGCTCCCGAAGCTCACGTAGATCACGGACTTGGGTGGCTGCTCATCTAGCCACGAGATGCAGCTTCTGTCCTCTGCTAGCAAGCTGCTCGAAGACGATGTCATGCAGCATTTGTGGAACGGACCAATCGGGAAAACTGGGACCGACAAATCGTCCCGAAGCAACGCGAGATTAGGGTGTTCGAGCTCTTCGAACGTGTTCAAGATGACGCCAGAAGAGTTCTTAATTGCCTTGATCAGATTTTCCATTAATCGGAATATCACCTCGGGATCCTTCGAATCAAAAGCCGGGATGTCTCCCACTAGTAACGGCGGAAACTCCTTCACTGCCTCTTGCAATCGAGAACCTGATACACTCAGAGTGTAATAAATTATACTTTAATGAGAAAAAGAAATTCATTTAGCACAGAAAAGCAAGTAATAAATAGATCTTGCCATCCAGACTAGCTCAGGTAATATTATACTGAAAACTACCGGCATACACATACATTGCACTGATTTTGTATAAAGTACAACTATGATTACTTACCAATAAAGTCAATAGATTTTCTTTGAAAAGCTTTTTGATATAGACAAAAAAATTTGAATGTTTATTAAGAATGTTTATTAAGCAACTTATTATATTATTATACTAGAGATGAGAATTAAAGCACTAGACAAATCATTCCGATTGGGTACGTTGCAAAGCAATACGTGGTTGGGGTCAGTTCTAACTTCTTTATTGTAAAGAAACGTTAAACATTTTGGCCAGATGAACAAAGACATTATTAAACACTAAGGACCCTCAAGTCTCAAGGAGTCATTTAGCAAATACTTTGAAATTTCTTTTTGGTCAGTAATTACTTTGAAATTTGAAATAACATTCTATGGTGGAATATTGCTAGTTTTTTTTTTTATTCAATGAACAATGCGGAAATGATTTACTAAGATAATATAAGTACAGTATATCTTATCGTTTAATGAATCATGTTGAGCAAGTCAGTCTTAGTACTCTAAAACTTCGAATAATATGATTAGAAAGAGCAAATTTGACCACCCAAATCCATGTGCGAAAGCCCTTCATCGGAACTAGGGTAATGAAGGAAAACATGGACTTTTTTGTTCATTTATCACAAAGCACACAGCAATCAGAACCTGTGAACCGAGAAAAGAGAAGCATGAACTAACATACACCGTGCAGCACCAAAAAAAGCTTACTCTGTATTGGAATGTATCATTTTTCCTTGAGAACTGGACATATGGTGAAAACATAAAGCGATGTCGCGCCACTGGTCCGCAACGACAACGCACGGACCTTCAGCCTCTCAGCTACACCGCAAGTAAAGCTGAATATCGAATCAGATATCAAGCACGCGATGGGCACCGCATCACCACCCGGCGACGAGACCATTTCCCGCATGCATTCCTCGAAGGGGCCCACACACCGGGCGTTGAGGAGCGAGACGATGCCAGGAATGTCCGACGAGGAGGCCTCTGATTGGTCGAGGCCGTCGGCGATGGATCGGAAGGCAAAGTGAGGGTGGGAGGACGGATCCAGGGCGTTGAAGTTGGTGTGGAGGATGGTGATGGAGAAGCCTCGGGCGTAGAGGATCCGACCCAGCTGGAGCATTGGGTTTATGTGGCCTTGGAACGGCAGAGGGAAGAGGATCAAACGGTGGTTGTTTCTTGGGTTCATTACGGACTTTGTTTCTCGAGTCGCTCGTTCGTCAACGGAGGGAGGTTTTCTTCGAAGATGTATACAGAAACTTTAGCTTTGTTTCTTCATAGGCCATCACGAGTCGGGTTTATAAAACAAGTCTCGCTGACAATGCGAGATATAATATAGGGCTTATGTCGGATCTATCCTAGAAAATTACGAAATGAGTGTTAGGTTTAGGTGAACATCACATGTGTCGGGAGACGTCACGTGCATAATATAGGGACTCGAGGTACAGAGAAGTTGGCTTTAGTCGCTTTCATACAAGATTACTTTATACAATGTAGACGGCAAAAGTAGATTGATGTTATCTCCAGCATAAAAAGAAACATGAAAAATGATTAGTCTGCTTAGGAGAGCGCACCAAGTTTGAGAACATCATTTAGTACTTGATGTCTGATAATCAATAAAAATATGACAATTGCAACTGTTGCCGAAGGGATGAAGACGATTTATATGGTTATTCTACGTGGAATTTCTGTCTGGTCTATCCAAGAATCTCCCTCAATTATTAATCATCTAGTCATGGGTACTGAATTCCAATTCGGATATAAAGTTTTGGAACATGTGAAACCTAACTAGTTTCTCAATTGACTATTGAGATTTCTTATTTAGTTAATAATTCATCTGCTACCGAGGAAATGTTTCTTGATAGATTGTAAAAGCAATCCTATTTTTAGTAGAGCTGATCAGTCCAATCCAATTCAATAAAATCAGTCACTTATTTAACAAAAAGATAAAATTAAAGAAGAAAGAGGGCGAGAGATTTCGGTTTCTCTCTAGCAAAAAGATAAAAGTCCAACCAATTAATCAGAGAAATCCTACATGCTTTTCTCTGGCAAATTTTGACCAACATGATCAAAGGAATTAATACCACCAGGCTACGTAAAAGGGGCAAATTTAAGATGTTGCTAAAAACAAATAAAAAATTGTGAATAATAAGAAGAGACGCCAAATAAAAAAAATGCGGTTAAGTAACTTATCGGTAACCTAATATTAGACAGTAATTAAATGGGAGAAAAATCGGTGAGCCACGTTGATTAAGGTCAATAATCTCTAAAGCGAGTTAGAAAATTTAAAAAATTGCTGTACACGACAAATAGAAATAGGCAACTCAGTAACAAGGTTGGTAAATAAACGAAAATAAATAAATATTGATGATTAACTCAAATTAGAATTGGTGATTCAAACTAAATTGGTAATTAATATGACTGAAATTGATATGTCACCCCACAACTTAGATTAATAATTTCATATGAAGTACTTAAGAAGTGTCTACTTATCCAATCTTTTGAGCAAGGCATAGCTTTTAGCAGGGATGATTAGTTCTTGATTTGATTTGGTTCCAAGGTAGGACCGAGAACATGACTGTCCATCGGGGCTGCAAAAACCCAAGTGACGGAGGCATCCGCTTGGGTCACGTGACCCAGGCACCGAGTTGGCGACTCAGGCGACCGCCGCCTGAGGTCACCCCACCTAAGGTTTGTGCAACCTCAGGCAAAGCTATTTGGTGGCCAGATCTGGCCGTCAGAGGATGGATTTGAAAAAAAAAAAAATTTCTTTACAATTTTTTTTAATAAAAAATTTAGCAAAAAGTCATTTACAAAATGTAGTATTTATCAAAGAGAATTTAGGCCAAAGTTATTTCACTATGCAAAATTTAATAAACACTATTTGCATTTCGGAAAATCTCTTTAGCCCAAAAATAATTGTTTTTTCTTAAGTGCATTTGCTCAAAACTGAACCAAACGCGCCCTTTGTTTCTTGGGAGGCCTCGAGTTGTTGTTGGGTATACAACCCTAGCTCTGATACCAATTGTAAAGTGCGCAGCTTTATCCTAATACCACTTGTAGGGTATGCGGAAGCATTGTAGTGGTAACACAAGAAAATTGTAATAGAAAACTTAAGACATTAAACGTTCAAAATAAACACTCTTACACACGATTACAATATAAATTCTCTCACCATATACAAGATACTCACACTCAATACTAGCTGATACAATCACACTCAGCTATTCTATCTTTCCTCTCTATCACGAAGGAACAACTCGCTCACACAGAGCAACTCTCTAAGGCTCACCCTATGGCTCTCTCTGCCGAGGCCAACTCTTTTCTCTCTCTTAAACTAATGACCTACATCTATATTTATAAGAATGTCCACCGCCTCTTGAAGCCCAACCGACTTCAATGGAAAAGGATCAGCCGCAACTTTTTCTTCTAGTCAAAGTAAAAGTTGGCAAGTTGAACTTTGCCTCTCTTATTTTCTTTCTTGGATGGCTCCGATCCTTCTTCACTATTCTACATCAATCTTTTCGTTTTTGCTAAAGAGTCAACATCACATGCTCCTTTTCGTATCATCTAGGACTTTTCTTCAGCAGCACTGGCGGCTTCTAGGGAAATAGGGAGGGAGAGATGGTTAAAGACCAAAGTCCAATTAGGACTTTTCTTTCTGTCTCAAATTAGGTGTTGACTCCAACAGATGTGTACAGAAGCTCTAGTTTCGTTGCTCAATATGGTCTTTGCAAGGAGGATTTTATATAGGGCTCGAGTCGTCTAGGTCGTCGAGACAAATCCAGCTCGTCACTGCACCAAATGGCTTCTCTCATCTTTCTTTTTTCTTCACAGCCTGGTGTTGGGGAAATCGTCTTCGTACTTTGGTAGAACAATGAAGTCAATATGAGTTCGAATCAATAGAGAATCGCAACGGACTTTGAGGTGTGATATCACTTTCTTTAAGGATTTATTTGCCCCACAAAGTTGCTAATGGTCACCTGGCAAATTTCCTCCAGGGATACAACAAAGTCTCAAATGAGAATACTAGATAGCAATTCTAGTATTTCTCCAGGGTCTCTCTAGGAAACAATTGGAAACAATTGGCTGCAGTTTTAAAAGAGAACTTGAAAAATTGTAATCCGTGGTTTTTTCAAAACCGACATATATATATAAACATAGGCACCTTTTCGAAAGAAGTTACACAACGAACAAATGTAACTTTTCAAAAGAAGTTACAAAATGAATCAATATAACCCTTCGGGAAAGTTGCAACCGAACCAAGTATAATTTCCAAAAGTCGTCTTGAAAAGACACGTATAGAAAATTCGAAATAAATAGATAATAAATAATAAATAACCATAACTTCTTCATGAACAGTTGCACTGTTTCAATATAATATTATAGTTAATTTTTATAAAAATAAATCCGAATTTTTTCAATAAATAAAAATGAATTATCATTGGTTAGTGTCAAATCTCGTCCACGTGCGCACTCACATCTTTTCAATGTGGGACAAGGCACCTCTCAGTTTGTTTTACAAACAAACTACCAACAATCCCCCACTTTTGTTTGTAAAACAAAACATAAATAAAACATAAAAAATACAGCCAACATTTCCATGAGATTAATATACATACATAAAGGTCTCTTTCGAGTTAAACCTTTACTTAGTGCAAGTATCTCAAAACCCTATCAAAGTGACAAATAGCTCGGCTTTAAATTTGTACTTTTAAACGATAGAATCGGACATACCGCACATATACTAACCTCTTGTTTCAGCGAGAAGTTCTATATTACTCCGCACTATTATGGCCATGTGCTTGATCCCTGTTTCATGAGCTCTCTAGAAAGTAACCCCGACTTTCGTAAGAAGCAGCACCACTTCTAAGCTCATATAGGTGAAGTATTTATTATGTGTTTCGTTACTATTAACACATTACAAAATTGTACAATACTTCATTAAGAATTTAATTCAACCTACAAAACGTAATGACGATATTGACTTCTCATATCGGGCTACGTCAATATCAAACAATCACATTCAGTAACTTGTTCTTACCCATTAAACCTTGTAACTAGTGATGTTCTAGAAAAAGGTTGGGTTACCATTACTGGTGATTTTATTTAAAGGGTTTCAGCCCTGTTTCTCGTGAGGTCATCTTTACCACATCTCTTGGTAAAGTCTTTGTACAAGGATTGGCCAAATTCTTAGTTGACCTCACGTAGACAATTGTTATGGTACCATCTTTAAACAATTGTCTCACATACTCATGCCTTAGGCTAATATGTCTAGACTTATCATTATAAGTGCTATTATAAGCTCTTTGCCAAAATAACTTGACTATCACAATGAATAGAAATAAGAGGCATAGGATTAGGCCATATTTTAATATCCAATAACAAATTCCTAATCCATTCAGGCTCTTTCTCAATTGCTTTTAAAGCAATTATTCAAATTCCATAGTTAAGTGAGTTATATACATTTGTTTCTTGCTCATCCAAGCAACAACACATTCACGTAATGTGAAGATCCACCCAAAATTGGATTGTTTATCTCTCACAATTGTAATCCAATTAGTATCGATATATTCTCATAATACAACCGGATAGTTATTATAGAACACTCTCAAAGCTTTGATTCACTAAAATAACCAAAATTCAGGTAATAGCTTTTTAATGTTCTATAATTGGATTACAAATAAATGTACTCAATTTACTCATAGAATAAGTAATATCGGGTCAATACAAGTGCATCGCATACATTTCCTATAGCACTCACACTAAAGACCCTCTACCATGAATCAAATGGATTATTCATTTCTTTGAAGCCCAAGATATTGAAATTTATTCAACATCTTTTTCACATAATCAATTTGGCTCAAAGAATAACTCCCACTATGTTTTAATTTTAATACCCAAGAAAATATCCACTTCCCAAATCTTTCATTTTAAAATTGGAAGTTAAGATACTTCTTAGTCTCATTAACTCTAGAAATATTGATTCCAAAAATAAGCATACGATCAAACATTGCTCCAAAAAAAAACAAAGAGATTGCTTATTTGAATTACTTCCAAACAATTATCACGAAGACAAGAAACTAGGGAACCAGCAAAATAATAAGCGTGAATGACCAAACATTGTCATGAAGCGTTGGTCGCAATAAAACAAGTTTTCTAGTTCTTTCCACATGAAAGCCCCGAAACATTTAGATCTAATCAGTCCACTCATCGATGCCAGTCATGGCTATCATGACCCGTGGATGCTATAAGGAGACATTAATGACAGCATTCCAACATAGTCTGCCCATGGCAAGTGGACTTTTACACTTCTCAAATCCCAATTCCCGCCACACTCAAAGAATGGGACTTTTTCTTTTTATTAACGGAAATCCTCTGTCCACTTTGCATGCCACAAGTTTTGCATATAAGGCTTTTGCAAAAGAAGAAGTTATGACAATAACAATAACATTGTAATAAATAAAGAAAATCTCCTGATGTCACATCAGGGACCTCCTCTCCACATGAATTTCCCAACAAAACCAATTTACTATAGCCATGTATCAATTAAGGACCGACCACTAATCCATAACTCATAATTCACACATGGACATGTCACCCATGGCTTTCCTGCTTCTTGTGCATCTCTTCTATGCCATTAAGAAAGAACCACAATTTACAGACACTGAAAGTAAGTCAACCCATTTAACATTCTAATCCTAAGCTCCTGCAGCAACCCAAGTAATTGCAGGATTCCTATTGTACATGCACATCAAAAAGCAGGGCAACACCAGAGGAATAACCACCGTTCTTAAAGACATGACAACCCAATGTAAAAGTAAGAGCAGAATGATAAATTCAGCAGATGGTTTGTATATGTCAACTGAGGGATAGAACTATGCATTGATGAACCCAGATTAGAGATTGAATCCATTAAAAAACAGTCAAAGATGTGTGCAATCACTGACACGAACTCGAATAGAGCCGATTAGATCCCAATCTAAAACATGCTATCTCCTTTCCTTGTTTCATTAAAACAGAGTTTGACAAAGCAGCATATATTACCTTGTTGATAGATTGGCAATAGGTTCGATGACAGAAGCTTCGGTTATCATCGAAGATCGGAGTCACAGCCAACAGAAGGGTCTTGAGCAAGATCCAGTCGCTTCAGGCTCTTGGTCGTGAAGCAAAGTAGAATAGAGCACTCTCTATGTGGAGGAATTTTAATTGTCTTTGAATCTGAAATGCCACTTTTAGGAAGTTTTGGCAGAGATTGAACGAGATATCGGTCCTTGCTGGAGGGAAGAAGGCCTCGTGGTTTGACTTCCTTCCCAAAGCCAAACTGATATTCAGAAATTGATGGGAAGAGACCTATGTGTATCCTTCAATTTTGGCAAGAATCTGCTACCCTCCAATTTCGTCAATTTACGTGATCCAACTGTGGGGGTCCATATGAAACGTCAATCCCTAGGTCCTGAATTTCTGGCCACGAAGGGTGATTTTGAAACTGCACTTCGCTCTCGCACTGCGCAACTTTGGTAGCGTAGCCATGGCTCCAGTTGTTGATCCAACGAGCAAAATTGTTACCACCAAAACATCCAATTTCATCATGTTATCATGTCTTGATTCATGACTTTAATTAACTCTGACTCCATTGTTGCACAAATAAATCCTTAAAATTGTTGGGGAAATCGTCTTCGTACTTTGGTAGAACAATGAAGTCACTATGAGTTCGAATCAATAGAGCAATCGCAACGGACTTGGAGGTGTGATATCACTTTCTTTAAGGATTTATTTGCCCCACAAAGTTGCTAATGGTCCCGGCAAATTTCCTCAGGGATACAACAAAAGTCTCAAATGAGAATACTAGATAAAGAATTCTAGTATTTCTCCGCGCCTCAGGAAACAATGGAAACAATTGGCTGCAGGTTTTAAAAAAGAGAACTTGAAAAATTGTAATCCGTGGTTTTTTCAAAACCGACATATATATATAAACATAGGCACCTTTTCGAAAGAAGTTACACAACGAACAAATGTAACTTTTCAAAAGAAGTTACAAAATGAATCAATATAACCCTTCGGGAAAGTTGCAAACTGAACCAGTATAATTTCCAAAAGTCGTCTTGAAAAGACACGTATAGAAAATTGAAATAAATAGATAATAAATAATAAATAACCATAACTTCTTCATTTAACAGTTCAGATTTGTTTTCAATATAATATTATAGTTAATTTTTATAAAAATAAATCCGAATTTTTTTAATAAATAAAAATGAATTATCATTGGTTAGTCCAAATCTCGTCCACGCGCGCACTCACATCTTTTCAATGTGGGACAATGCACCTCTCAGTTTGTTTTACAAACAAACTACCAACACCTGGTCGGTCCCCTTTCGTTCTCGGTGAGCTTTCTCCCTCTGTTCTGTTCATTTTGCTGAACGTCTCTGGTGTTTCTCCTCTGTTCTTTTCACACTCCGTCGCCCAGGCCACGCCCTCTTTCTCGCCGTGTCGCCGTGTCCCCTCGATTAAGAGACAACATTCTGGTTTCAAAGTGTCACATCAGCTGATGTCGCCAGAATGCTTTCCCTTCCGATCCACTTAAAAGTTTACACGCGTCCTGAATTAAATTAATAAAATAATTGATGTGGAATTTCTTCGTGACATGGAATTTGTTCTGTCTGGATTCCTCTTCCGCGTTCGTCCAAAGCCAGCCACTCCACCTCGGACGAGCTGCCATAGCCGGTGACCGTCCGTGCCCTTCCGCGTCATCACTTGTCTTGGTGACGCAGCTGGCTCTTCAAATTTGGCCGTCCTTGGTCGTCGGCGTTGCTCACGGCCGTTGCTCCGCCATGAGTTGCTGGCTCTCCAGACCTGGCTGGTCCATGGTCGTCGGTGTCACTCGTGCCGGTGACGAGGAGTTGTAAAAAATATTTCTTTTTTCCTTTTTGGTACGCGCCATTCTTTTGCTTCTTTTTATTTTTTCTGTTCTGCGACATTTAACGCCCTCTCTCTAATTGACCTCTAACGGCGGTCATCGCTGTAACTCGAGGTTGTGTCACAACCTTCGCAACGGCCAGATCTGGCGCAATGTCAATATTCTAGATTTGGAGGCTTGTCCTCCATTGCCTTTGAGCCTCTAGTTCTGGAGGCGACAGCCTTCTATGGCTGCTGAGCTTGACGTTATTACCGAGATCTCGGCAGCCATGGAGAAGCCGTCGAGATCAAACCGTTTTAAGGCAGACGATGTTTGGCATGAAGTGGAGCTCGACAAGTTCTAGAGGCGGTCATAGAGGAGCTTGAAGCATGTGAAGGTGGGCTAGATCTGGTGCAGCGTCAAGGCCACAACTCGGCTAGATTTGGAGGCTTGGCTTCCTGCGCGGTGTTTGTCAAGGGTAGCAGTCGGCTAGTCCAATATCCCCGGCCGGTGGAACAACAATTTTTTTTTTTTTTTTTTTTATAGTTCCAATCAATAAATATGGTGTCAAAAAATGACTTGGTGCGAGGAAAAAATGCTTGTCATTTCAGCAATTGATGCGGCTCTTTGAAATCACTTTATATTTTCCTTTCCGACTCTTGTCTCGGGCCATCAAATGAGTGGGTGGGGTCAAGTCGGATTTAAGTTACATAAAAAATGCACTAACCAAAACTAATCCATCTAACCTTTTTTAATCAAACTATATGCACTACAAATTAGTAAGCCATACCGACCCATCCCGTATCCATATTCAATACAACCTATTTACTAAAACACTTCTATATTTTATCCAACTTATAAAAATTTGTATCAACATCGTTAACCTGCTTTAAACTATTTAGCTATGTTTGGTTACCTAGATTTCTAACTATGGTAAGACTAAATAAGATATGATATGAAATTTGAGATATTATATTTTATTCATTGTTTAGTGATCGCAATAAAAAAGTTAGATATATTTATATAATATAATTTACATTATTTGGTATAAAAGGTGTATAAGTGCAAATGATCCCAAAAGTTCACAAATAGATATAGTAAAAATTTCTACAACACTCTTGTCTACTTTATCTTTATTTGCTTGTTTTATTTTATTTTTTTCTCTCTTTTTTTAACTAAGTTCCTTTTTCCCCTTTCATCATCCTCTAATAAAATGTTATTAAATAGTAAACTATACTAACATACCCAAAATACTAAGCTATGTAATAAATATAAATATATATATTTATATATTGAATTTATATTATAAGCTAGAATTAAATTTGAATATTTAAATAAAAATATTATTAAATTTAAAAAATAATTTTTTATTTTTTTATTTTGAATTCCTATATTTGAATCCAAATATTATTTATATTGAAAAATAATACTAATTCTATTAATGTAAGAAGCATGTTGTTCTAGAAAAATAACTTTCTTATTATGGATATTAGAAATTTTATCTTTCTTTATCCTACCTTTCCTATGAAATAATTTTATTCAGTTTATATCTCTCTTATATTCGACTTTATTCTATCTTGAATAAGCACCAAACACAGATTAATGAAATCTAATACATGTAAGAAATAAATTCTGGTATAATGTTTAGGAGTCATGTAAATATGTCTAATTAAACATGCCATGTTGAGAAGAGTAGCATATTACTTTATTTGATAAGAGCGATAAAAATGACTTTAAAATTTTAATCTTCGAAAAAGCACATTTATTACTCATTCAATTATGAGGTGACTTTGATTAAGCTCGACAACATATGATCACTTAAGAGACAATATGTGATTGACCAAAGCATCCAAGGCTTGGTATGAAGACCCGCCTTGTCTCACGGAAGCACTGGCCTTCTCCTTCAAAACCAATGCCCTCTCTCTTATTTCTTCTCCTTCTCTCTCCACCAGCAGCCTCTTGATGGCCCTTGCAATGTTCTCTCTCTCCAGCCCATCATTCAAGTGCACTCCAATTCTCCAAACATCGCTCACATACCTTGCATTCACTCCTTGATCAGCAAAACAAGGCATGCACAACATTGGCACCCCTTCGCTTATGCTTTCCAAAGTTGAGTTCCAACCATTGTGGGTCCAAAATGCTCCCACAGCAAGATGAGCCAACACTTCCTTTTGAGGTGCCCATTTTACAATCTTCCCTCTCCCTTCCAGTGCCTCGAGGAAGCAGCTCGGCGACTTCTCTAGCCACTCCAGACCGTGGACCGACCCGGGCCGGACCACCCATAGAAAGGGCTGCCCAGAGTATGCTAGGCCTAGTGCAATCTCCAAGATTCCAGCCTCGTTCATGGCCGCAAGGCTCCCGAAACTCACGTAGATCACGGACTTGGGCGGCTGTTTGTCTAGCCAGGAGATGCAGCTTCTGTCCTCTGCCAGTAAGCTGCTCGAGGAAGATTTCACGCAGAATTTGTGGGATGGACCAATCGGGAAAAAGGGGACTGACAGAACTTCCCGCAATGACGCGAGAGCAGGGTGCTCTAGCTCTTCGAACGTGTTGAAGATGACACCGGGAGAGCTCTTGATTGTCTTGATCAGGTCATCTAATAATCGGAACAGCAACTCAGGTTCCTTTGAATCCACAGCCGGGATGTCTCGAACTAGTAACGGTGGAAACTCCTTCACTGCCTCTTGCAACCGAGAACCTGATAATAAACCATACTTTTATGGGAAAAAAGAAATTCACTAAGCACAGAGAAGCAAGCAATACATAGATCTTAACATCCGGACTCGCTCAGAAAATTTAATACTGAAAACTACTGGCGTACACATACATTGCGTGGATTTGTATAAAGTACACCTATGATTACTTACCAATAAAATCAGTAGATTTTCCTGCGAAAAGCTTTTTGATATGAACAAGAATTTTGAATGTTCATTAAGCAATTTATTAAATTGTTATAAGAGTTAAAGCACCCGACAGATCCTTCCGATCACGTAGATTGCGGAGCACCGCTTGGTTGGGGTCAAGCTTAACTTTTCTATTATAAAGACGCTTTAAACAATTTGGGCAAAGGAACAAGACATTTAAAAACACTCCGCAACCGCTTGGTTGGGGTCAAGCTTAACTTTTCTATTATAAAGACACTTTAAGCAATTTGGGCAAAGGAACAAGACATTTAAAAACACTAAGGACGCTCAAGTCTCAAGGAGTCATTGAGCAATTACTTCGAAATTTGAAATAGCATTCTATGGTGGAATATGGCCAGTTATTTAATGAGTCATGAACATCAACTCACCTGTGGTGAAAGAACATGTTCTGGTTATTCAATGAACGATGCAAAAATGATTTACTAAGATAATATAAGTACAATTTATCTTATCGTTTGATTAATTATGTCGTGCAAGTCAGTTTTAGCACTCAAAAACCTATAATGATGTGATAAAAAAAGGAGCGAATCTGACCCCCCAAATCAATCTGCAATATCCCTTCACCGGAACTAGGGCAACGATGGAAAAATAGACTTTTTTGTTCATTCATCTCAAACAAACAGCAATCACAACTTGTGAATCGATAAAAGAGAAGCATAAACTAACATACACCGTGCAAACCCAGAAAAGCTTACCATGTGTCGGAACGTATTTTTCCTTAAGAACCGGACATTTAGTGTAAAAATAAAGGCATGACGCGCAGCCGGTCCGCAACATCAACGCACGGACCTTCAACCTCTCGGCTACACTGCAAGTAAAGCTGAATAGCGAATCAGATATCAAACACGCTATGGGCGCCGCCTCACCACCCTGCAACGACGTCATTTCCCGCAGGCGTTCCTCGAAGGGACTCGCGCACCGGGTGTTTAGGAGTGAGATGAGGCCAAAGACGTCCAATTTGGCGACCTCCGATTGGTCGACGCCGTCGGCTATGGATCGGAAGGCGAAGTGAGGGTGGGAGGACGGATCTGGGGCGTTGAAGTTGGTGTGGAGGATGGTGATGGAGAAGCCTCGGGCGTAGAGGATCCGACCCAGTTGGAGCATTGGGTTTATGTGGCCTTGAAACGGTAGAGGGAAGAGGACCAGACGGTGGTTGTTTCTCTGGTTCATCATGGACTCTGTTTCTTGGGTAGCTCGTCTGTGAGTGGAGGGAGATTTCCTTGAGACGTATACAGAAGCTTTAACGTTGTTGCTTCATATCGTCTTTACAAGTTGGGCTTATAAAGCAAGTCTAGCTGTTCGTTCGAATTATAATATAGTATTCAAGTCGGATCGGTCGCGGAGAATCATGTAACGGTATATTAGGGGTAGGTGAGCATCACATGTTTCAAGAGGAGTCATGAACATATTTCAGGAACTCGAGGTACAGAGAAGTTGGCTTTGAGGCGGTTTAGCTCTCATTCAATACTACCATATGGACGGCAAGAGTAAGTTGACCTTATTTCCCGCATAAAAAAATCATGAAATATAATCTGTTTACTTAGGTGAGCAATGACGTTTCCAAGTGTCGTATCATCATCAATTGTCAATGTGGTAAAATCCATGTTCTATTATACGAATAACCATAAACTTTAGCTTAATATAAAATATAATTTTTGAATTTTAGCATGATGTGTAATATTTTTTAAAGTTTTTAATTTATTCAATATATTTTTAAAATTTTTGGTACATATTTAATTTAATCTCTATATTATATAAAAATATTAAATGTATAGAAAGGCAATATTGAAAGATTTTTCGGTAGCGCGTGGCACCAAATTTAGAACTTCTAGCTTAAAAACTTGTAAATGATGGATGGACAATTGAAGAACCATTTTTTAAGTTGTAGGGTCGGATGAAATAATAGTCGATTCCAACACTTTTATGAGCGCACTAAGATGGATCCATCGTCTGCTGCACAAGCGAAGCAACGAATACGGATTTGAAGCACGCAAATTGCATGCTTAGGCGTCACTTATCAGCCCGGAAACAATGAATGAAAAGAAAGGGAAACGGTGGACGTCTTCGTTCGTTCTTTTCTTATCAGCATTTAATTGCTGCTACACACCCTGCACAAACCCTGGCCATGGAAAACGTGCATGAGTTCGACCAGAAAACAAACAAATGTGCGTCGAGAAAGAAGAACGTGACTTCCTCTGCTTCAGTCGCACGAAAGCCGAGCAAAAATTTGACCATATCTATTTTCTGTTACCTCGGCCCACCTTGCAATGATTTTCCTCTCTGTCTCCCTCTCCTCTCGAGGAGAAAAGTTACTTTTTTCTTGTCTGCGCTCTTTTTCTCTCGTTCTTTTGCCTCATCATTTCGGATGCTTTTTCCCATGGAACATCCATAGCCCGACGCCTGAAGCTTCGAGTAGAGTCGAGGGATTCCAGATTTTTTATAGATTCTATCTAGAATCGAACTTATCCTATTACATATTTCAAATTTTTTTTATTTTTAATTAAACAACATGAAAATAAATATAATAAAAATAAATAAGAATTTTATTATCGACAAGGTATAATAACCGCGAAAATAAAATGGATTTATTAGCAGAGAGCTTCTCACCTCATGGACACTACAGATTCTTCATCCCCTTCTCTTCCCCGTTTCTCTTACTTCTAACCTATCCCTCCAGCTCCACCAGACCTTCGAAAAATCCTCATGTTCCAAGATAGACTACCTTTATGAGGTTGCTTTACCTCCACCCAGAGGATAGTAAGATTTCGAAACTCGCCCCTCCCCATGATGAACCCATACAGCTTTCACAAAACCCCTTCTTTCTCTCCACTCCGGCCTATCAAACACTTGAAAACGATGCACCTATCGAAAAGTATTAAGAAAATTTTATGATTTTAATGCATTTTGATTACTCTTATATTATATAGAATCATTATCAACCCGAACCACTTCGAGTCCTACCCAATATATGCATGTTTCACCCGAGGATTTCCCTCCACTTGAGGCCACGTAAATCTCGAAACTAGCACCCGTACCCGAAAAACAAGAAAGGTTCAAAGACTCGCCCAAAATACCAAACCCCACCGGTATTGATGCACAAGGACAACAGCTGACCCCTCGGCCTTTGCAAAACCGTTTTGAATTGGCAAACTGAGAATGCCCTCGCTCAAAATGAGCTCCTTGGCACTGTTGCTACACGCCTCGAACGTGTAGATAAGACCACCGACTTATCTTGCCGCATGCTGAAAGACTTCCAGAAAACGGCTTCATCAAAAGATCATCAAAGAACTCAAAAGAAAGGAGAGTTCTTGACCGTAAATGCTTGTTCATTAAGGCGCAAAGATCTTGATGACACTTCCAAGCTATGATCAAGTGTTTCTATCTACTGGGTGCTGATTGGAACCTCAAGCCCATTTTTTTAGCATCCATCCCAAGAGAACTTAGCCAAGCTGCGGAAAAAACTCTTCAAAGAACGACGTAAAAGTATAACTCGTGCTACTGGTGAAATTCAACAAGCCGTTCATATTGCCATTGAAGAACTTTGCCTCCATGAAGAAGCTTTCCGAAGCTTCCTCAAAGTAAACCCGGCCTCCGATCAAATGTCCCAAGGATTGCTCCGACCCTTTCCCGCACGGGATGCAAAAAGAAAAGGCATTTTAAACGACTCTCCTTCAATAAGACACGCAAAGGAAAAGCAAAGGTAAGTGGAAATTTTGCGAAAACGCCGTCACGCTCTTCTAAAAGCATAACAAAGACAGTGTTATGTTCGCAACAAAAAGGACATTTTGCCAAAAACTCCGTCCAAGGCGGCGAAGTTTCGATAGACAAAATCACCAAAAGCACCGGCATCCCACTTGTATGATGATGTTCTCTTTGATGACCAACCACACGAAAATAAAATTCTCAATCACTTTTGAAAATGAAAGTTTAGACTAGTGGTTTCGAACTTCCCAATATAACTTATTATCAAACACCATCCTCGACCCAATAATCCAAAGTTTACTTTCTTCTTGTGCTGAGTACAGCATTTTTAGAATCGCGTGAAGATATAGATTAAGAAAAACATAAAAACTTGTACTAGATTCTAAGTTCGAGATGATAAATTACAAGAAATTCCCTTTTCCCCGAGCCTCGGGCTCAAGTGATCTATTCAAAATTTGATCGGGACATACCCAAAACCGGGTTCCCGCATTCCAAATCAACACTTCCAATGGACAAATTATTTCATTTTTGTCTCAAAACCGCACCTTCCCTTTTTTCAAAAAGCTATGTGCAAAATCTTTTTGAGCCTATCCTTCAAAACTCCAAAGATTTATATAGATGATATCCTTTCCCGTTTACCCATGATGAACAATCCCATTGCCAACTCTTGGCACATTTTGACGATATGTTAAGAAACATGGCATTATGCTTTCAGAGGTAAGAAAATGATTATTGCCCGGCATTCTCAATGAGATTGAATTTCGGGCATGCGCCCAGGAATTACCGCCCGAACCTCATATTGCCGAGGAGAACCTATAACCTCACCCTAAACAAGTCTCAAGCACTCCTTGGGATCTGAACTATTTACATGATAGATTTTGTGTGATTTTTAGGTTTCAAGACACCCTATCTGGAAATGCTCATGAAAGATCCTCGGTTGGCCAAGTCTAAAATATCCTCCCGATATCCTAATGGTTGTTCAACACAATGTCGTAAAAGAAAGACTTCCAGAACTCATGTGGGAATATCATCTTCGAATCTTCCGAGAACATGGAGGATTAATGCTCGGACCGGATGGACTACACCCGGATTATCCATTTATTCATCCTCTCCGTTGGTCTCCCAATGATGAATTTCCGAAGACCTCAAATGGTTATTTTGGTACATGTTCAATCGTACACTATAGCCATTGAATTTCCAATGAGCAAATTTTACGGGTTTTTACCAAGAATGCGGTGGTCATGATCATAACGAGAAATATCTACTTGGATATTTTTGCATGGTTTAAACCTCACCAATCTTTGGAAGGATCTTTTCAAAATCCAAAATCGTCAAGGAAGGCCTGGAACCGAAAGACACACTATTGTCTTGTTTCATCGACCTTGGACATATTGCCATCCCATTTGGATGGATTTCGACAAACCTTACATTGCGGGAACTTCAAATTACAAGCCCCGGGTTTTCCAGGAATTCGCACGAATTCACCGGACACTTCCACACTCCATCTCCACCGACCGCCGGCATCTCGAGAACTCCGGCGGATCACATGTCAAGAAAACCGCACCATCCCACCGGAAGCATGGCTTTCTCCACGAGATCCCCGCCTCTTGGGACCACCCCCCCGGCTGGAATCCCACTCGCGACCCAGATCCAAGACGCACTCCATTTTTCGGCGGAATCATCCGGACTCCTCCACCCCCTATGACCTTTGGGGGGGGCCCCTTTCACAAGACCCTTGGGGTGACACCCAAAATTACGCCCCATTTTCCGGCTCTTTCGGTGCTAGCTCATCTCGTCCACCAGACTTCTCGGCAGAAGAAATCGAGAATCTCATCCGCGCCTTCAAAAGAGCAAAAGACGGAAGCTCCAGTCCATCAGATATCGATGAAGACGCGCTCTTTGCGGACCGGCCTAGCTCAACATAGCTCGATGATTCGGACTAT
This sequence comes from Corymbia calophylla, assembly GCA_014182845.1. Taxonomy (NCBI): domain Eukaryota; kingdom Viridiplantae; phylum Streptophyta; class Magnoliopsida; order Myrtales; family Myrtaceae; genus Corymbia; species Corymbia calophylla. The sequence goes on along the minus strand of CM024699.1, from coordinate 34,049,223 downwards.
AGCTATAATGCTAGAGACGGTAGAGACAGAGATAAAAAAAACCGTCCCGAAACACTTTGTACACACGGTCGTACACTTTTCTGTTCACCTAGTACATTTTTTGTTCACTCAGTCTGTTTTCACTGTAGCACCAGGCGAAAAACCACTGTTTATAGCCTGGTCACGGGATTTCTTTAGGACTCCCCCTATGTATAGCCTATAAGTGGCTAGTTTGCTCTCATAATTATGCCCGAGCATGGCCAGTCTGCCTGCTCTTGCTCTTGTCGCATACATCCTCCTTTGCCTATATAAGAGCAAGGAGAACTCATTGTAAAAACAAGAGAGTGAAATAAGAAGTGTGTTGTGTACTCTACTTCCAACATGATCTTCTAAACACTCCCATTCTCTTCTAGTCCAGAACGATGGTTCTGAACAAACACTATGATTGAGAAAAATCTGGAGTATGCTCGCACTTGCCCTTAGGGGATCCGTGCATCGAATTTCCGATATTCTAGAGATTACTATGATCTGAGTTCAGAGTCTGAGAAAGGACTTGGTGACTAACAGGCAGTCCCTATTAAGGCCGAGAGGGCCGTGTGTGGGATAGCATACTTGTCACAAGTTTGCAACTCAAACTTTTTGAAATCAATTCATAGTGCCCTTTATGGACTAGTGGTTTCGAATTATATACTTATTATCAAACACCATGGAGTACTTTAGAATCGCGTGAAGATATAGATTAAGAAAAACATAAAAACTTATACTATATTCTAAGTTCCGAATTACAAGTTACATGTTTCAGGTTCCACCAATCGAGAACCTAGAATTTACCTTAGATACAGATTCTCCAAATTTTAGCTTTCATACTTTAGAGTTCAATGTTCACTCGCCGTTGATTTTAAAGTTTCAAGTACACGAAACATGGCCCCCCGGTGCGACGCGTTCAAGCACTCGCCGTTGAGCTAAAGCTTAAGTACACGATGGCGCCCCGTGCGACGCGGACGTGCACTGCCAACCCCCTCGCCGGTCGCCACATGCGGGTCCCTTTGGAGCCCTTCTTCGACGCGGCCGCTGCTGCCGCCGGGCCCGTCGCGACGGGCTCCGTCCCTGACTTCCTGAACGATGAGTGCTGCGGCGCATGGGGATGGCGGTTTTTCTTTCTTTTTTTTTTATCTTCTTAAGAGAAAGGGGCTTAGGTTTTCTCCCTGAAACCCGCCCTTTTCCTAGTCTCCTCTCATCCATCTCTTCCGGCGACCCATCAGGAACCATGACTTTCGCTTGCATTTACAGCTCGCTGACAACGCTTGCTTCAGGAACCATGAAATTCGGCGAGCAGAGAAGAGGGTCTGTTTTCGGCTAGCAGAGGAGGGAAGAGAGTCTGAGCGTGCAGAGGAGAGAGAAGAGAGAGTCTGAAATTTGGGCCCCACTTTGGATACGTTTCGGATCTTCATGGCCCTCTTCCTATTTGCTGAGTTGGCCTCTTTGTGTACCCAATGAGCCCGGTGGAGCACACGATTTCTTCCTAGTAGACGGTTCTTGCGATGAATGATGGGAGGCTTCTCTAGGGTTATAAATAGAGGAGAGCCATCGTCGTGGAGGAGTGCCCAGTTCTCAGTAGCAGAAAGGGTTGAGTACGTGAATATTATTCACGTCGATTTTTTAGCTGTAATTGCATCTATGGGTGATCGATTTCAACGTAGATAGTTTCCATCCATTTCAGGGTGGGAAATGTCCATCTTAAAATTGTCTCGTAATGATTAATTTCTAAAATTTAGAATTTGGTGGGAAACATCCATCTTAGAATTGTCTTGTAACGATCAATTTTGAAAAATTAGAATTGGGAATCACCCATGGATTTCATTGGCCGACTTGAGAATGGACCGATAATTTGATTTAGTTTTCGGTCTATAGAATCGATCCCATTGAGTTTCATGGGGTATGCAATTTATCCTAAGTTCCTATTATAATGGAGAATCTGTGATAAGGGCTATTTTCATCACCCCAATAGAGGAGACTGTAATATTTGACTAGCGCAATCTTTTATTTTATTTCCTTTTTCTCTGTGGATGGATGGGTACCATGTCATCATTATTGATGATATTGCACAACAGGGCATTGACATGGGCTCAGTTAGTGAATCTCAATGACAATCACGAATTTTCATATTGTTTGCTTTGCTTTTATGTTGCTCCAATGGATGCTTTCTATTGGATGCTGTCATTCTTATTGAAGTTCGTTGTTTATATGGTGAACCCAAAGTTAATTCCAGGAGCTATCATTCTATTCGACCTCATATCGGCAGTATATTAAAAGAGTTAAGATGAGAGACTGAAAGACTGAGGGAGTTGATTAAGAGAATTGAGAAGAGAGAAATCAAGATGAGATGAGACGAGACGACTAATGAGCAAGATTAGGGATTTAGGATTCAACTCGTCCAAAGGTCACCTTTGGATGTTGTCGTGACGCTTTGGTTACGAAGGTTACCGGGGTCTAGGTTTATGGATGGATTCAGTCAGCGAAAGTCCCTTGTATATATAGGTTAGCGTTTCGATTACACTTTCTAACAAACAAAATTTCGGACTCGAGTGCTCCGTTGAAAAGGTTTAGTAGTTCACTTCATATCTAAGAGGGTGAGTTTATGAATAATATAACATTGAAGATGATATTCTTAAACCCCCTAAACAGCACCTTAAGTAATCAGATTAATGAAATTTAACACATCTAAGAAATAAACTCTCACATGAATGTTTAGAAGTAGTCTAAATGTATCTAACTAAACATGTTGTTTTGAGAAGAGTATAATGTTAATTTAGACTAAATATATTGAAAACCTCCAACTTTAACTCTTATCCTAATTTTACATTTTGTCTCATAAAAAACTTCTAACTTTAGGTCCAATTCCAATTTTGCTTTAGAATTTTTTTGTCTCAAATATAACCCCCAACTTTAGGTCTAATGCTAATTCCCTCCTAAATTTTTTTTGTCTCATAAAAAAGTTCTAGCTTTAGGTCCAGTTTCACTTTTACTCTACTTTTTGGTCTCATAAAATATCACAAATTTTTACTTGAGTCCCAAATTTGCCTCCATTGACCCTCCATCAAAATTGCCATTAGTGATTTTGTGCTTGGTCTTCGATATCTCGTGCTTGGGAAGGTTCTACCTATCGTAGTGGGAGAGCTTGCGCTTGGGACACTTGAATAGCTCACGGTTTGGAGTTTTCCATCTCTCAGTTGTCAACAAAAAAATTTGGACGAAAGGTTAATGGGGGCACATTTGTGACTCAAGTAAAAGTTTGCAGTTTTTTATGAAACTTCAAAAATTTCAGGGTAAAATTAGGATAAGATCTACAATTAAAGATTTTTCATAGGACAAAAAAAGTTTAGCGAAGGGTTGGGGCTGTACCTAAAATTGGAAGCAAAAAGTATAATTGGAACAAAAGCTAAAGTTAAAGGTTTTTTAGGGTATTAGGCCATTAATTTATTTAATAAAAGCGACATAAATGACTTAAAAGTGTTAATCTACATACAACGAGTTTATTATTCATTCGTACACAGAACAACCTGATTATGATGCGACCACGATTAAGCTCGGAAAACATATGATTATTTAAAAGACAATATGTGACTGACCAATGCATCCAAGGCTTGGTATGAAGGCCCGCCTTGTCGCACGGAAACACTGGCCTTCTCCTTCAAAACCAATGCCCTCTCCCTTATTTCTTCTCCTTCTCTCTCCACCAGCAGCCTCTTGATGGCCCTTGCAATGTTCTCTCTCTCAAGCCCACCATTCAAGTGCACTCCAATTCTCCAAACACCGCTCACATACCTTGCGTTCACTCCTTGATCAGCAAAACGAGGCATGCACAACATTGGCGCTCCTTCACTTATGCTCTCCAAAGTGGAGTTCCAACCGCTGTGGGTCCAAAATGCTGCCACAGCAGGATGAGCCAACACCTCCTTTTGAGGTGCCCATTTCACTATCTTCCCCCTCCCTTCCAGTGCCTCGAGGAAGCGGCTCGGCGACTTCTCTAGCCACTTCGGATCGCGGACCGACCCAGGCCGGACCACCCACAAAAAGGGCTGCTCTGAGTCTGCTAGGCCTAGTGCAATCTCCAAGATTTCTGCCTCGCTCATGGCCGCGAGGCTCCCGAAGCTCACGTAGATCACGGACTTGAGCGGCTGTTTGTCTAGCCAGGAGATGCAGCTTCTGTCCTCTGCTAGTGAACTAGTCGAAGAAGATGCCACGTGGAATCTGTGGGATGGACCGATAGGAAAAAACGGAACTGACAAAGCTTCCTGGAGCGACGCGAGATCATAGTGCTCGAGCTCTTCGAATGTGTTGATGATGACACCAGAAGAGCTCTTGATTACTGCGATCAGGTTATCCAAAATTCGGAACATCACCTCTGGTTTTTGCGGATCGACTGCCGGGATGTCTTTAACTAGTAAGGGCGGAAACTCCTTCACTGGCTCTTCTGATCGAGAACCTGATACCCTCAGAGTGCAAGAAATTATACTTTATGAGAAAAATAAAGTCCCTTAGCAAGGAAAATATTTGAAGGGAACAATCACTACATGGATCTTGATATGCAGACATGCCTAGATGATTTTATACAGAAAACTATTGCCATACACATGCATCGCACGGATTTGTATGATCTACACCCACAATTATATACCAATAAAACCAGTAAATTTTCCTGCGAAAAGCTTTACTAAATTGTTAAATTCGACGTAAGAATTAAAGCACCAAACAAATCCTTGCAATTGTGTACATTGCAGAGCACTGCATGAGAGGATTCAGTTGTCAAAGGCTTTTATGGGATCTAAAGGCTCCTGGGCAAATGCAGGTACCCTATGGCAACATTTTTAGAGAGCTTTGGGGAGACACAGTTGCATCTCCAAAGCCCTCTAAGTCCCCTAACTCTAGGAAGATCCATAGGAGCTTTGAGCTTTAGTATTTCCAGAATACTAATACATTTTTTTCTTCCAATTTTTCCCTCAATAAATTTTTAAAATTTCAAAAATGTCTTTGATATTTTCCACTAGTTGATGTCACCGTGATGCCATATCTAACCACTAACAAACCCTTGCCAAGGGTCACCTAAGCCGACCGCCACCAGTGCTAGTCTTGGCTCGCTCCTGGCCTAAGCCCTTTGCTGACTTCTGATGAAATGTTTGAGTTCAATTTTATTTTTTTAGCATGATTTTTCCACATGCCATTTAAACCAAAGTTGTTTTTAAGTATACTTTAAATTATACTTGACCAAACACTATTTGCATTTTAAAAAACCCCATTTAACCCACAGTATTTTGCATTTTGCCTAAGGCTTTCCTTAAGAGCCCACCCAAATACAACCTAAGGACCCATAAGTCTTAACAAGTCATTTAGTAATTATTTTGAAATTCGAAATAGCAATGTACGGTGGAATATTGTACCTTTTTTTGTGATCCGTGATCATCGGCTTGCGTTGCAAGAACATGTGGTTATTCATTCAACAATGCAAAAATCATTTACCAAGATAATTAGTTAATCAGTAAAGTTGATTACATGGTTTGATAAATTGGGATATGTAAGTCAGTCTTAGTACTCTAAAATTTATGATAAAACGGTTAAACAAAATTGAATTTGATCACCCAAATCCATTTGCAAAAGCCCTTTCATAAAATAGGGCAATAAACGCAAAACTAGACTTTTTCATGGAAAAATTGTCAAAAAAGTCCTAAACATTTTACATTTGTGTCAATTTAGTCATAAACCTTTTATCGGTACCAATTTAGTCCTAAACCTTTTGACTTGATGTCAATTTAGTCATAAACCTTTTTTTTAGTACCAATTTAGTCTTAAAATTTTTGACTTGATACTAATTTAGTTCTAAATTTTTTAACCTAGAGTCAATTCGGTCCTTCCGATTAATTTTGATCGAATTTTACTGACATGGATGCCGGACAGCTGACGTGGCACTATGGCACTAATGTAGATAATTTTTAATAATATTTTAATATATTTTTTGAATTATTTGTTTATTTATTTATTTTCGTTTTCCTTTGTTTTTTTCTTTTTCTTTTTCTTTTTTTCCTCTCTTCTCCTCCTTTCTCCAGTCTGTCGCTAATTAGGCGATTGGCTCTCGACCTTGCCGGCCTCCGGCAAGCCTAGGGCAATCTCACGCCAAGCAGGCGAGGCTTGCCCTTGCCGAGATCCAACAAGGGTCAAGCCTTGCGGCCGTGGCTTGCGGCCGTGGGCGAGGCCCGACCTCGCTAGCCATGGGCAAGGCCCAACCTTGCCAGATCCAGTGAGGTCGAGCCTCACCCAACCACCGGCAACGGCTCAAGTCATCGCCCATGGCTGGTGAGGCTTGACCCTCCTGGGATCTAGCAAGGGCAAGCCTCGCTCACCCAAAGATGACACCGCCCTCATAATCGTTGGTGAGGGCCCAAGCCTCGCCAACCCTTGCCTATGGCCGATTGCCGGTGAAAGGAGAAGGAGAGGGAAAAAAAAAAAAAAAAAAGAAAAGGAAAAAAAAGGAAAAAGAAAATAAATAAATAAATTCATTAAAAATATTAAAATATCATTAAAAGTTGTCCACGTCAACGCCTGGTCTTGCCACGTCAACTGACCGGTGTCCACGTCAACAAAATCCGGCTAAAATTAGCCGGAAGGATCGAATTGGCACTAAGTTAAAAGTTTTATGACTAAATTAATGCAAAGTCAACATGTTTAAAATTAAATTGGCACAAATAAAAGGTTTATGACTAAATTGACACCAAATCGAAAGGTTGAGGACGGAGTTGGCACCAATAAAAGGTTTATAATTAAATTGATACTAATATAAAATGTTTAAGACTTTTTCGACACTTTTCCCACTTTTTCGTTAATTTATCACGCAACCCACCTAAAATCAGGAATTTTGATCTGACAAGAGAGAAGAATATGCTAACTCAAACCATGCAACACAAAAAAAGCTTACCAAGTACCGGCACGTATCCTTTTTCCTTGAGAACGGGAAATATGGTAGCAACATAAAGAAAAGCTGCGCCGCCGGTCCGCAGCACCAACGCAGGGACCTTCAACCTCTCGGCTACACTGCTCGTAAAGCTGAACATTGAATCTGAAATCAAGCACGCGATGGGCGCCGCATCACCGCCACCGCGTGGTGACACCATTTCCCGCATGCATTCCTCGAAGGGGGCCGCGCACCGGATGTCGAGGAGTGCAAGGAGGGCCCGGACGTCTGGTGTGGAAGCCTCCGATTGGTCGATGCCGTCCGCGATGGATCTGAAGGCAAAGTGAGGGTGGGAGGACGGGTCTGGGGCATTGAAATTGGTGTGGACGATGGTGATGGAGAAGCCTCGGGCGTAGAGGATCCGACCCAGTTGGAGCATTGAATTCATGTGGCCTTGGAACGGATGAGGGAAAAGGATCAGACGGAGGTTGTTTCTTGGGTTCATTGTGGACTTGGTTTCTCTTGTCGCTGGCAACGTTAATGGAAGGAGGTCTTCTCGAGACATATGCAGAAAGCTTAGGCTTTTTGTTGCTTTATATGATCTTCGCGAGGTGGGTTTATGAAACAAGTCTTGCTGATCGGGCGAGACATAACATAGTATTCCAGTCGGCTCGTTCGTTGTAAATCATGGAATGAACATTAGGTGTTTCAGGGGAACATCGCGGGTTTGACTTTTAGGTGCTTCCGTTCTAGGCAAAATAAGCAAGAAAATTAAGTGTTCTTAGGTGAGCAAATCACGACGCGTGTGGTCAGAAATGATGGCAAATTTTATGATGAGAGTAAGACTCTGCATGGCAACGGTTCATTCGAGAACGTTTCGCTCGTAAATGTTTTTTTTTTTACATCCCAGGGAGAACAGTTTTCGAAAGATTTGAAGGCGTTTCTAAGAACTGAAAATTTTTTTGTTAGGGAATAGAAATGCGTTTGGTAAAAATTTTCGATCTTTTAATTTTTTTTATTTTTTATTTTTCTTTTTCCTTTTTCTTTTTTTTTCTCCCTGTTGGCCACCGCCGGTGAGGCTCGCCCGGCCTGGCGCCGCTTGGGCGAGGCTCGCCGAGCCAAGCGCCGCATGGGCGAGGCTCGCGAGCTCGCCGGACCTCGCCTTGGCTCGGCGAGAGCCGCCCGGCGGCGCGATGGGGCGGCTAAGGGGTGGGAGAAGGAAAAGGAAGAAGAAGAAGAAAATAAAACAGAAAAAAAAAAGGAAAAAAAGAAAGAAAAAAAGTGTTTCTTGAAATTGTTCCAGGAACAATAAACAACTTTTTCTTGTTTCGATTTCTACTCCAAATCTGTTCGGAACAAATTTGTTCAGGGAACAAAAAATTTACCAAACGCGTTTATGTTCTTGGGAACAAAAAAATGCTCAGAACAAAAGAATGTAAACAAAGTGTTCGGGAGCGTTACTACGCAGCCTAAGTGGATGACTTAATAAATTCGATCCACCGGTGAAGCCGGTAGGAGTTGGAAAGGTAAATGATTCACTCCTCATTTTATTTTCTCCCTTATACACTCCTCTTTTTTCTGTTCTATTGTGAATTTCCGTCTTTTTATCTTGTCTCCCTTGTTGCACGTGATGATACTAAAATTTTCTAGCAGTGAAATGTGAAAAGGGGCTATCGACACTAGGGATTCTTCTTGAGCATCAACATAGAAGTTTCATACCTTAAACGGAATAATCGATTTAAATCATGATTACAACTCATTTTGAGTGAACCCATCACTATCACCTTATCACAGAGCTAGTGGGAGCATAGACGAGCAATGGCAATTATACACACTTTGTTGGACACTCACTCAATTGGATTCCCATGCTGCCCTACCATAAAGTATTGATACCTCGTTAATAAAGATACTTAGGTGAGCAATGCCTTTCGCATTATCACTTAGCATATGATGTATAATAATCGATAGCTGCCCTACCCAAAAGTATTGATACCAGGTTAGTAAAGATACTTAGGTGAGCAATACTTTAGCATTATCATTTAGCATATGACGTATAATAATCAATAACTATATGACACCTATAGATGTGGCAAAATTAATGTTCTAAGGGATTCAAATAATGTAGTGGTCATTTGAAGTGGCATATTTATGGGGTCCATCGAGGGATCTTCCATGCTACCATAAATTATCATAAATCGTCGTAGTAGTGTTCATTTCTAATTTATACATAAAGTGATGTAACCTGCAAAAAGTAAATTATTTTATCAACCAACGACCGAGATTTATAGTTGAGTAGTTCAAATGGTCTTTTTTTTCCTTCTTTTTTTTGTGTGTGGTCGTAGTGGTTCAACTGACCTGAGGAACAGTTTTTGGAGTGATTGTAAAGGCAACCCAACTTTAAGAGGGCAAATTGCCATAGGTGGTCCTCAAGGAAGCAATTATCCTTTAGGATTGAAGGACCGGTTCTCGCATTCATATAAAAAAGTGGTCCTACAAGAAGCTATTATGAGACTAGACCGAAAGTGACCAAGTCGAATCGGGTTTAAAAAAATCGAAACTCAAGCTCAATCGAATCAAAGTAACAATCTAAGTCGAGCTTACACACTCTAGTATACTTTTTAAAATTTAAAAAGACGGAAAGATTTGGCTTTTTGTCTAGTGTGTTTATATAGAGATATTAACGGTTTATTTCTCACACACTTACTAAATTATGAAAAAATGTACTTCAACAATGTAATATCTATGCATGTTTATAGGATTATATAAATAATTATTCATGAACCTCAAATTCTTGTTGAAGTCTAGGTTAGCAATTCTATCTTAAACCTAAGGGATAATTGTTCAAAAAGTCCTAAACCCATTATATGGCGGCTAATTTAGTTTTAAATCTTTTAATTGCGTCAACTGTTTTAATTAGGATTAACTTGCATATTATCTAAATCTTTTGATGATTTACCTATATAATTCTTTCGATCAATTTTGGGCAGAAATTACTGACATAAACACCGGCCGGCCGGCCATGAGCAAAAGAAAAGGAAGGAAAAAATAAAAATTAGAATTACTTTAAGAATTCTAAAAATCATCCATGTCGGTGCCAACTATTTTATATACAGGTTGAACACAATCCATGTTAACGATTTTAGCCGGAAGGACTACATTGGCAAATCGTAAAAAAGTTTAATACTAAATTGGCACAATTGAAATGTAGAGACCAAATTAGTCATCAAAATATAGGTTTAGAACTTTTTCGATAATTTCCTCCTAACCCATCGTACGAATTCCAATTAAGTTCTAAACTATCTAATTTGGTTAATATAGTTCTAAACCTTTGCTCGAAATTTCGATATAGTTCATTTGGCCAATTGTCACTAAAAATCATTTAACAAGTTGCAAGTAAAATTATCCACATCAGCATGCTATGTAAGACGATTAGTAATAACTAAAAACCGTGTTATTGATTTTCGACAACAATTGGCCATAAAGATTACATTGGATTTTCATACAAATATTTATGATTACATTGCAAAATTGAAAATTTTATTACTGAATTGACATCCGTACAATAAGTTTAAGATTGATTAAGTAATTATTTTTTTTTTTTTTTGGTTAGTGCTTGCTAATCTCTTCTATTGTTATACTTGGGTAACCTTGCACCGCTTCCCCTATAACTTTAGCCGACTTGCAAACACTTTCTTCAGCATATGTAACTTGCCTCCTATTTTTCCGATTTATGCATGGTGTGCTCACACTTGTAACTTCTCCACTTCTCCTTATTCAGAATAAATACTAAGAGACATACAAGCTTTGCAGCTCTCTATTATGGTCTATTCGCAAATGAATCTATAATCTGATATATGCTCACATATTGTTATGCATATTTCTATTAGAGAATTGCGCATACTTTCGTAATAAAAGTATAATGTTTAATGTATATATCATCCTATTATGAAATGCCTGTAAGTATATGTTCAAGACTAACTGTTTAAGATCTTCTATTGGCTCATATTTAAAAAATAAATAATATTAGAAATCATTTATGGGAATAAGAACAATTTTTTTTTCGGTACTACTCTATGTCTTACCCTATTCCTACTCTAGCGCTTAGACTTTTGCCCAACCTTCGTGTAGAGCGTGGAAGTCGAAACCCGCTCCTGAAACTACAGTTTCCCCATCCCAACTCCTCGGAAAAAGTGGGGATCCAACCATTTTTCATGTGAAAATGGTGACCACTAAAGTAAACCCAGTGTTTATGGGAATAAGAACATTGAATCAATCAAACTCATACTGGACTCATATTTGACAATTAAATAATATCAAAAGATCAATAGAAAAATCTTATCATTAGGAAAAAGTATATAGCTTTACAAATAAATGAATATAATAAGCTTACCCATCATAGAAAGGAAAGGAAATATATGTTTCGGGGCTTTTCGAGCAATAATTATCCAAAAAATTATAAGCTTATTATTTAATGACCAATTTAATCATAAAATTTTTAAATGTACTAATTTAATTAACGATTTGCCAATGTAATAATTTCGGTTGATTTTGATAGAAAATTGATTCCCCATCCCAACTCCTGTGGCGTGATTGATCTTGATATAAACGGTTTTTGATTTTTAAAAATTTTAAAATTTATTTTTCTTTCTATAAAGTCGATTGGGATGGCCGGACCTAATAAGGACAACCAGTGGGTTTTGACCAATTAATGTCACAAATAACGTTTTCCCCAGAAATTACAAAAAATCAACCATTAGCAAATTAACAGAAAACGACACGTGTCGCGCGCGTGTAAGCGGAATCGCAGAACCGCCTCTCTCGGTCTTGTCCGCGAGAAGCATCTCCAGGTCTCCACTCGTCTTCAACCTCGTGGAGCAAACAACTCAGTGAATCACTCCACCATCAAGACCTCTCCCTGCGCACTGCTATCATCTGCGACCACTCGACTGCTCATCCAAACACTCCTCCCACCATGGCGCTGATCCCGAGCGATTCCTTCGGCGGTCGAAGGACGAGCGTCTTCGATCCTTTCTCGCTCGACATCTGGGACCCTTCCTGGACTTCCCCCTCACGCTGTCGTCCGCCCTGTCGCTGCCCCGGTCAGACGTGTCCAGGGAGGTGGCGCAGTTCGCGAGCGCGCGGATCGACTGGAGGGAGACGCCGGAGGCGCACGTGTTCCAGGCGGACCTGCCGGGGATGAGGAAGGACGAGGTGAGAGTGGAGGTCGAGGAAGGGAGGGTGCTGAGCATCAGCGGCGAGCGGAGGAGGGAGAAGGAGGAGGTGACCGACGGGTGGCACAGGTTGGAGAGGGGGAGCGGGCGGTTCTCGAGGAGGTTCCGCCTGCCCGAGGACGCGATGGTCGATCAGGTGAGGGCGAGCATGGAGAGCGGCGTCCTCACTGTGGTTGTGCCCAAGACGACGGCGGCGGCGGCAAGGTCCAATGTGAAGCCCGTTCCGATAACCGGCTGAGGGGTTTTAAATGGGAGCGACGGAGAGAGTGCGACATTATAGTAGTTTGTAGCGCATAAAATAAAGAGGAGAACATCCCTATACGAAACTATGTCTGCATACTGCATGGTCTGTGTGTATGAGCCTAGTTGGGGTTTTGTTATCTATGATGCATGAGCGGACGTAATATACTCTTATAAAATACGAAGTACTATTGCATGTATGTCCTTTTATGGCATCCAAGATCATCTGTTGGCGAGTTTGATTCAAAACGTGGGAACCTACGAATGATTTGTATTGCGTCACCTGATCGTGGCAAATTTCACGTGAATGGATTTCTTAATTACTGGAATCAGGTGTTAGAATCATTGTGTGGATGTAGTAATGAACTCTGCTGCTCTTAAAATAGTTATGGTTAAATTCAAACATTTTGTAAGTTTTTTTTATGACAATTGGAGAAAGTCATGAGCACAAGTCATTCCTCGGTCCTCCCCTACTTCATCAAATAGGGGTGATCCCAGTATAACTAAAGATATGTATTGGGCAATTTATTAAATTGGTACTTACTATCCTTAGCAAAGCAAATTGTCTCCAAATTGTCTCTACTCGTTACGTACGAGTGAATGCCTGGAAAATTTACAAGGAAATCTTATTAACCCATTTGAGAAGTTATTAATGTTGCTTTGGATAGTTTATATCAATATGAATGCAATTTATTAAATTAACTCAATAGAGCTTTTGCCAACTTCTTTGTAACTCCAACGGTAAATTTTATTAGGACCTATGGATTAAGAACTTTCTATCCGCGATATTGTGCTAAATGGGAGTTCATGACCTCAGAGCAAAAGATTACCAATCTTTCAGAAAAGTTACTGCCAAAGCGTGGGCTAATCTTTTCCTAGTTTTAAACGCATAAACTACAATGGCTTGTTCCTAGATTGTTTATACAAACCGATAACTTACTATCTCGGGCGATTTTACTAAATTGAATTTATCATCACATGGAAAAATTTACTCACTCTTTGAATATGCAACTCTTTTTTTATATAAAAATAATTTAAATAGATGCATGGTAACTGTACAAAAGATTTTCCACACCCTTTTATGTTTGATTAGCAATCATCATTATTCTGACTCACGGTAATCAATAATATTTAATTTCATGTGATAAAAAATATATTTACATAGTGCGTCTAAGAGATATAATGAATTTCACTTATCCCGACGAGCTATTTTAAAAATAGGTTTGTACGTTGCCACCTCATAGAGTAAATGAAGCTTAACAACCTTAGAAGATGCAAGTGGTACCTTATAGAACTTGTAGGATCAATGTGTGTACGAATAATCTAAACATTGATAACTATTGTTATTTTCAAACGCGAGAGAGAGGATAGCGTTCCGGTGGACATACATCAAACGGACGAAACGAGCTGTTCTCCGCAGAAGAATGTCTTGCTATCGACAAGAGTCTGCCAGACACAAACACCAAAGACATGGAAGAAGAAGCCGCCGTTTACCGTTGCGTCGTCAGCGTGCCCAATCGCAAAAATTACAATACCTCGGATCCGTCGGGTGCCAGGAGAAAGACGACGCCGCTCGAGAATGGGGAAGGTCCAAGAGAAATTCAAATCAGGCAGACCGAAATTCTCGTGAATTGCGGGCAACGGGAAAGCCCATGAGTCGGATGGACCGGCCCGAGGTGGTCCTGAAGAATTCTGTCCTGGTCACGTGGCTCGGCATCGGCATCGGCATCGGCCCCGGTCGTGTCGATTTCGTAATTAACTTATCTCATCGTGTACGGGAACGTTTGAATAATGCGTGTGCACAGGCAAATTTGAAAAGATTCACTCCCCCCCGTCCTTTCAAAAGCAAAACCTCCCTAATAATTCCACTACTAAAAAGTCAATCGGCCGTTGTTGCCTTTCTGCAGTCTCAAACGGCTACTCGGCAGCATGCCCTCCTTCCTTCATTCTCTCCTTTTTTGTCCTGTCTGTTTCTTTTGTTTTGTTTTTGAATACCAAGTCGTCAACCACTCCATCACCTTAGCCGTTGCGGGACTTTCTTTCTATTTTTTATTTTTTTTTGTGTGTGTGGACCCTTTTGCTCTTTTGGGAAGTTCGGATTGGTGCCGTATTCCCATCGCTTGCAAAGTCGCTTGGAGTTTCCTTTTCGTTTTCAATTACTGCCCTGCTTACGGAGTCACCCAAATCACTTCTTTGGTGATAATAGTACGTCCAAAAGTAAAATCAAGATCGAACCAAAAACGCCATGAACAATCTTGATGGAAAAAGGTGAGGGTCTATTGTGCGAGAGAGAGGTGATCTCAAGCAACCATCATAATATTTTATTATCCTCTTAAATTACAACATAATCATCGATTACTTGTGTTTATATTTATCCAATTTGAGACCCACCTTATCAACTAACAACTTAAGTCGGCGATAAACTCATAAAATCTCATATGCTATCAGAACAAAAGATCCTAAATTTAAATTTTGCTAGATCTCTATTTATCTCTTTAATGACATATGTCCAATACTAAACGTGAGGACACATTTATCTAACAATTTAGTACTGGTCAAACAAACCGGTGGGTCATGAAGAATAGAGCGAAATTGTGGCGGTTGGGACACACCTAACTCTAGTTGCTCCTGTTAAATGACCTTTGCTCCCCCTCAAAACTCTTCTTCAACTCCTACGCATTTTCCCCTTCTTTCAGCTACCAAAAAAAAAACCGTGTGCAAAGGGGCGAAAACAGGGAGCTTTTCATTTTCTTCCGGTCGCATCAAACATATTGAATTCGTCTGAGGAGGGTTAGGGAGGTGCGTTCACCGTTCAAGAATCTAGTACTCCTCCCACAACGATAATTAGTCAATCTGATGATGCCAGAATAGCGGAAAGAATTCATTTTCTTATAGCACATATCTAATGAAAATTCCATTTTTAACGTGACATAAATTTCCCACCTTTTATGCCCGAGGAAGTGGAGATTGCGAGAACGAAGCCGCAGCATCTGATGTATTCATGGGGTCTGCAATTATTTTATTAATAATTTGAACGTAGCCCCTACTCTAATCCTACTCTAATCCGGCGAGATCGAAAAGGAAAGAGAGACGTTGCCGTCGCATGTGGGCACTTGGCAGTTACCCTCTCTCTCTCTCCCCCCACAGCTTTAAAAATCAAATTTTTCACACGCAGGAGAGAGAGAGAGAGGGAAAGAGACCAGCAGCAACATAAGCGGACACAGTTGCAATCAAAGCCAAGGGCCAAGCTTCAGAGAAACCATGAACTCCATTAATCCCCGACCTCGCATTCTCCCTCTCCTTCCTCTCAAGATCCCTTTTTGAAAACGAAGCAGCAGCAGCGGTCCATCTCGTGAACCCTGCCCGCGCATTCCGCTCCCCTCGCTCTCCTCCATTATAGCCGTCGATCGCTCCTTCTCTCGCTCTTTGTTTTTCCTTGAACGTTTTGAAATGGGAAGTTCGGCGAAGAAGAGCGAAAGCTCGAAGAAGAGCAAGAACTGTCGGGACTCTTCCGGGACCGACTCGAGCACCGAGTCCAGAGACTGCAGCTTGAGCTCGACCAGATCGAGCTCCGAGAGCTCTTTCACCGAGGAAGCAATGAAGGCGAAAGAGAAGGAGAGAGAGCGCCCCTCGCCTGCTCCGCTGGGTTGGCCCATCGGAAAAGCTGATTTGCACCGAAACTCTGTTTCCTCCGTCAAGGACGACGAAGGCAAAAAGTGTGAAAACGACGAAGATTCGAAATTAAAGAAATTGGGCTCAAAACTTTCAGGTTGGTTTAGTTCCGATGTTTTTTCAATCCCCTTTTTACACTTTTGTTCTTTACGGTGCTTTTCTTATCTAATTGCTGAGTCAGTGAAGATAAAAGTCGAGAATTCAAAATTCAAACTTTGGACTTTATTTAGCTACCATCTGTCGCCATGACACTTGAACAGAGCAGAGGAAATTTCCTAGATTCTCCGTATTTGCTTGGATTTGGTGGCTCTTGCTTAACTCCACCTCAGGTTTAATGGTTTTGTATAAATTTGATTAGAGCTGGACATGATGAAGGAGAGATATGCAAAATTGTTGCTTGGTGAGGACATGTCTGGCTCTGGAAAGGGTGTTTGCACTGCTTTGGCCATTTCAAATGCCGTCACCAATTTATGTGGTATGCCCTCTTCTAATCTTCAATATTTGTGATGAGACCTCACTCTTCGTTTTCTTGTGTCTTCAAGTTTTTTCCTTGAGGTCTGTCATGACCATTTTTGGTGCGCTTACTTATTTTGTTCTCGTATGAGGCAGGAACTATTTTTGGGCAACTTTGGAGATTAGAACGCTTGCCTCCTGAAAAGAAAACGATGTGGAAAAGAGAGATGGAGTGGCTTCTTTGCGTCGCAGACCACATCGTCGAATTGATACCCTCTTGTCAAACATTTCCTGATGGTAGCAAGCTTGAGGTATCTTGATTCTACTCTCTTCTCTACGGAATGGGTAATTTTTTTCGATCTTGTTAACTTAGAGATTTTGAGGCAAAGCAACTCAAATTTCTGCTCCTGGGTTCAAAACACCTGAGCAGTTCATATTCAGTGGGGTCAATCCAGCTATTAGAGTTAATGAGCTTTTTATACTTGTGATTGTAACTTTCTGGCAACAAAATCGGCAGATTTTAGGTCTCTTTCTTGATGTTCAAAAGAAGAATTGAGTGAGGTCAATCCAGCTATTAGAGTTAATGAGCTTTTTATACTTGTGATTGTAACTTTCTGGCAACAAAATCGGCAGATTTTAGGTCTCTTTCTTGGTGTTCAAAAGAAGAATTGATGGCCCCGTTAGTAGATCCCAGTTCTTTGCTCTGTCTGGCAACTTGGCAAAATATAGGAACTTCAGTGAAATTCATTTCAGAACCGCATGTTGTTGAATTTAGTCATTTATGGTACTCAAGTTTACAACTTTTTTTAATTCCAATGGTCTGGTGTTAGAAAAATTTAAGTTCTTAAATCAACTCGGTTCTTGTTCCTTGTTACGTCCAATTATGGCCAGTTATTTGGACTTGGAACCAGAATAGTAGATGGTGAAGGAAAAGAGTACTCCAGATCCTGCAAATCATTCTTTCCTCTCATACTGCTTTTTGTTTCATTTTTAGGTCATGACTTGCAGGCCCAGAGCGGATATTTTTATCAATCTTCCAGCTCTTCGCAAACTGGACAACATGCTTCTTGTAAGATATGAATATCTTTGATGACTTGGAGCATTATACATCATATATGAGGGAATAACTATACTCATTCAAATCCTTTGCATTCAACAGGAAATATTAGATAGTTTCACAGATACAGAATTCTGGTATGTTGATCAAGGCATAGTAGCCTCAGATGCAGAAGGGTCGGCCTCTTTTCGGAGGACAATTCAACGGCAAGAGGAAAAGTGGTGGCTACCAGTGCCTCGTGTCCCTCCAGGTGGTCTCAGTGAAAATTCAAGAAAGCATTTAACTCAAACTCGTGAATGCACAAGCCAAATATTGAAGGCTGCAATGGCTATAAACAGCATGACCTTAGCAGAAATGGAAGTTCCCGACTCATATCTGGAAGCTCTTCCAAAGGTCTGAAAATATATTGTTGCAGCTTCTTTGGTTCTTCATCTATATAACCAAACTGATCATGTGCCAATAGTCTCATATTGACTGGTTTTATTTTCAGCACGGGAGAACTTCTCTGGGGGACGTCATTTATCGATACATCACTTCAGACCAATTCTCTGCAGATTGCCTGCTCGATTGCCTTGACCTGTCTTCTGAGCACATTGCGCTAGAAATTGCAAACCGAGTAGAAGCCTCTATGTATGTATGGCGAAGAAGATCTCACCCTAGACCACCAACTCATCCAAACCGATCCACGACCAAGACATCATGGGAGATGGTTAAAGAGCTCATGTTAGACGGAGATAAGAGAGAACTGTTGGCAGAAAAAGCTGAAAGACTCCTGCTTTGCTTGAAGCAGCGGTTTCCATGTCTTGCACAAACTGCATTAGACACTAGCAAGATCCAATTCAATAAGGTGATGATCCCTGATCCCTCTATTCTCTAGTGAAATTCCAGCCTTTCTTTAGCTTTCCAATTTTGTCGATCAGGAGCTATTTTTTGCAAATAATATAAGCCTTGAAACTTTCCAGGATCTTGGTAAATCCATTCTTGAGAGCTACTCTAGAGTGTTGGAGAGTCTGGCCTTCAATATTGTTGCGCGTATAGACGACGTGCTGTATGTAGATGACTTGACCAGACATGCAGACGAGTTATCTCCGATCCCAGGCGTTAGTGTGATAGCCCAGAAGAAGAAGTTATCCATGCCATACTCAGTGCATCTCTCGAGCACTCCCTATAAGTCGGCTTTTAGCACTCCAAGCTTTTCCCCGGCGCCCCTGATAAGCCCTATAAGGGGAGAGAGGACTCCTTTTATCGGCAACAACAATAACAATGGCAAGCCTCCCCGCCGTGGGTTCGGAGTTAAACGGGTCCTCACTAATTATCTCAGTGGGGACACGAAGCCAAAGCTATCGGGCAACGGAACTGATGTGGCTTGCCCTGTACTGAGCACAAGTTCCACGGACCTGGAGTGCAAGAAAGGCTAACTAAACTTTACTCGCTCGAGTTCTTTGAACGAAATTACAGCGATCCACTGTAATTTGGTGTGATTACCATAGGCTCTCTATACTAGATTATTAGTTGTGGAGTTCTTTTCTTCACCTGTACCCTGAACCAGTTTGATTAACAAAACTATTCATTTGCACAAAAAAAGGTCTTGTGTCTGTTCTGGTGTCACTTGAGATGAAAATTCATCATGGGACGAGACGGATTGCTGCTGTATTAAACACGACTTCCGAGTTCCGAGTGTCTTCTGTTTTTCGTCCTTCATGAGCTTGCTTCATCATGAAAATGATAGCAAAAGTCAAAAAGAAAAGCAGGGGGGCATTCCGAGAATTGAACTCGGGACCTCTCGCACCCTAAGCGAGAATCATACCACTAGACCAAATGCCCTTAATTGACATGACCCGCAAAGTTAATCAATATGAACAGAAAAGGACAAAGTTTTCTTGCATCCAGCGTTGTTAAAGAAAGGCAAGGAGCTGAACTGTCCAAATCCGTCCACGAAGTCTTTCCAGCGATGGTGTCTATATTTATTTAAAATTATATCTTATTTTTCTGGTCCTACTTCCTTCATTTCACATCACTTTACTAAGACCCAAACGGCAAGAAAAACCTTGAATTATAAAAAAATATATTGAGTTTGGTTCGTCTTGACTAAGCACGGACGAATAACGACTTTTGCTTGCTTTCTTTCTTTTTCAGCTAAAGGAAAAAACGAACGGCGTTGTCCAAGTCGCCCCTGCCTCCTCCTTCACTTTCACCCAGCGAAGTTCACGGCCCCCTTTCAAACTCTTACAACCGGGGATATTTGAGCAGACAGTCGTGATAGTCGATTGTAAACCTTTACCTAAATGGCAGCCAGCCAAGTAAAGAGCATTTCGCCTCCATCCACTCACTTTAGGTACAGAAGGCTACTCTACTTGTCTATCAGTAATAGTCAAGATCAAAATCCCAACGTGATATCTATCTTCACCACTACAAATCCCCTAATCCTTCCTCAAATCTTCAATAAGAAATATGTAAAATAACATTGCAGAATTTCCTATCTAAGGCAGATTTTCCGTGTATTTTTTTTCTTGTGAGTTTTTTGAAGAGTAACTCAAGTCCAAGCGATAGTGTTTGTATATTCAAAATTTATTTCTTATTTTTGTCCTACTTCTTTCATTTCACATCAACTTTACTAAGAACAAAACGGCAAGAAAAGCCTCAAGAGTAAAAAACGAATTTCCAGTTGAGAAAGTTGGCTCGCATTGAGCATGCACGACAACGACTCCAGTCTGCTTTCTTTCTATTTCAACCCGAAGGAAAAACGGACATCGTCGATCAAGTCGCCCCACCTGCCCTCCTCCTTCACCACAGTGAAGTTGGCGACCCCGCCCTTCAAGCGCTTCACCGCCGCCCCGATCACCGTCAACCCCGCGATGTCCTCCCACACGAGCATCCACGTGACGGCGCTCGACGCCCTGGTGCACGTGAACTCCCTCTTCACGTTCGCCCTCTTCTTGGGGCTCTCCTGGGACCCGTGGGACCCGAAGAACACCCTCAACAAAGACCTCCGGTGCGCCCCTGGCCCAGCCGTCAAGCGCGACCTCGTCTCCTTCCAGGTCTACTCCTTCGGCTCCTACCTCTTCTCCAGCTTGGTCGCTCTCGCCCTCAAGCAGGTGAAGTGGTTCTCCTTTCTCGTTACTGCGCTCTTGAAATCGAGTGTCCTAATGATGTTGATGAGAATAGAAGAGAGCGGAAGATCCGACGACGGAGTTTAGTTGGATTGGTGATTCTTGGTCTCGATAGGGCCGAATCTAAGGTTAAGCCAAGATTTCATTTTTCTTTTCTTCTTTGGCTATCAGGCTATCCGGAACGGGCGGGCTCTGAGCCACCACCGCCACCATGTGCATTTCATCGCTCAGATCAATCGGGATTTGCTGCGGGTCGGGATGTTGTTGTCCGCAGTCGGGTCGGTCGCCGGATCTACGTTGCTGATGCTGGCCCTGATCAATGTAGTTCAGATCAAGCTCGGGATTCTGGCTTGTGGGAGCACGCACAGCTTAGCTGCCGCCGTGTCCCTCATGATGTTCGTCCCCACGGGGCTTTTGGTATATGTATGCATCATCGTGTATGCTTTTACTCGATAGGATTTGGATAGTTCGTCATGGTGATGGATATGGATTAGAGGGTCGGTGGCCCTTTTTGGGGAGTAGGGTGCTTCTGTATGTTGGGAGAATTAGTGTCCTATTTCGACAATTACTTAAATACATGTGGATGCAATCACTGAGATGCGGAAATCGACCGCCAGTTATGTTTCTGTTAAATCCTCTAATGAATATCCATCCGGATTCTTGTGTGGACTTATATAATCATAGAATTTTCAAAACCATATCCAAGTAATTTGTACTTCGATCCATGAGTAGGGTAACGCGTGCAACGCAATCACCTGAATCTTGTGCTCTTGTTATTGTCCCATGCTTCTCCGGTGGTATATAAGGCTAATTTCACTAATTAATTGGTCTTTTTAGTAGCTGTTACATTAGTTATGCTTGGTCAGTTTTCTTGGTGCATGTTGTGTTGCAGCATTGTCAAAAGAAAGTTGCTTTTCCAGGTTCCAGCGATAATGTCTATCTACGTAATTTTCTTTTGTGTGTGTGTCCCCTACTGCTTTCATTTCACACTGCTTTACTAAGACCAAATGGCGAAGGATAATCTCAGAGGGGAAAAAGAATATTAAGCTTGCTTCGTCCCGACGGACGGAGTACGGACAAGACAAGCGACTCCTGTCTGCTTCCTTTTATCTTTTTCTGCCCAAAGAAAACCGGACACCGTCGGTCGAATCTACCTACTGCTTTACCCTCACGACAGCGAAGTTCACTTCCCCCTTCTTCCCCGCCTCCGAGCTCTTCACCGCCCTTCTGATCACCCCGCGATGGCCGCCGGCACGAGCATCCATGTGACGGCACTCGACGGCCTGGTGAACGTGAACTCCCTCTTCACATTCGCCGTCTTCGTCGGGCTCGCCTGGAACCCGTGGGACCCGAACAACACCCTCAACAAAGACCCCCGGTGCGCCCCTGGCTCCGCCGTCAAGCGCGACCTCGTCGTCTTCCACGTCTGCTCCTTCGCCTGCTACCTCTTCTCCAGCTTGGTCGCTCTCGCCCTCAAGCAGGTGCTGTTGGTTCCTCGTTTCTCGTTTTGTGCTTTTGAAGTCAAGCGTGCAATGATGTTGATGAGAAAAGAAGAGGGCGAAAGATCCGACGGAGTTTAGTTGGATTGGTGATTCTTGGTCTTGATAGGGCCGAATCTAAGGCTAAGCAAAGATTTCACTTTTTTCTTTTTTTTTTGTCCCTTTGGCTATCAGGCTATCCGGATCACGCGGTCTCCGAGCTACCACCCTGTCGAATTGCTCGCTCGGGTCAATCGGAATGCTCTGCGGATTGGGATGTTGGCGTCCGGAGTCGGGTCGGTCTTTGGATCTGTTTTTCTGATGCTGGCTCTGGTCAATGTAGTTCAGATCAAGCTCGGGACTCTGGCTTGTGGGAGCACGCAGAGCTTCGCGGCAGTCGTGCCGCTCCTGATTTTCGTCCCCTTGGGGCTTTTCGTATATATATGCATTGTCTTGTATGCTTTTACTCGGTAGGGTTTGGATGGTTCGTCATGGTGATGAATATGGATTAGAGAGTAGGTGGCCCTTTTGGGGGAATCGGTACTTCTGTATGTTGTGAGAATGAGCTCGAGTGATATGTCTTGATACTGAGCTGATGGTGTCCTATTCTGACAATTACTTTTATATATTTAGATGCAATTACTGAAATGTGGAAATCGACTACCTGTTCTGCTTCTGTTGATTCCTTTAATCAATATCCATCTGCATTCTTGTGTGGACTTATACAGCCACAGAAGTTTCAAAATCATACCCAAGCGAATTGTGCTCTGATCCACAAACAGGAATGGGTGCAATGCAGTCACATGCATCTTGGGCTCTTGTTATTGTCCTGTGCTTCTCCAGTGCTATATATGGTTAATTTTGTTAATCAATTGGTCTTATTGGTGATAGTTTTACACCAGTTACACTTCATCAGTTGTTTATCTACATGAACTGGGGAGAGTTCCATGTATTGTAGAAGGACTCCAGATAGGAATATGAATATGTGTGCTCTCTGTTAGTGGACTGTATTGGGAGCTCCAGGGGAAAA
The DNA here is from genome assembly GCA_014182845.1 of Corymbia calophylla. Classification (NCBI taxonomy): domain Eukaryota; kingdom Viridiplantae; phylum Streptophyta; class Magnoliopsida; order Myrtales; family Myrtaceae; genus Corymbia; species Corymbia calophylla. The sequence continues at coordinate 34,026,030 of CM024699.1, read as the reverse complement.
ATGTGAGTTTGTAAACTTGTTGGCATTTTAAAGGATACTCATGCTTCTGTCTTTCTAGGTATATGATTATCCAACAGAGGTAAACGTGAGTGGAGCTGCCTTGCTAGCCACTTGTTGAACTGTTCATTGGGAGCTCTAGATGCATCTTGCTAAGGTACAACAAGTAGTAAACCATTTATTTGCCAATTCAATGCAACTCATCTATCGAGTAATAAAAGAAAAAGGTTTTGTGGAAAAAGTTGTAGATGCAATTGAAGATGCTAGGAAGAATGAGTGTGAATCCATAGAAAAGGATAATGACTTAAGTTGATAGTGGGAGATTTGGTTTAGGCAACTGATATTGTTGCAGTTGAGGATTCATTGCTTGGTGTCCTTTGCCATCCATTATTAGATTTAACTGACAATCACTTCAAGGCATGTTTCAGTTATCGAAAGACCCTCTGTCCAACCTCCCATAGTTATCTTCCCTCCTTGTCTCAGAACAATCTTGTTTCCTTGTGTTGGAGCTTTGTAATTGGTCTTTGTTAAACTCATAAGAACAATGTATGAACAATAAAGTTCAATGTGGATGCTGGTTGTTGAATCATAGTTGCTCTCTAATTTGGGGACCTCTACATTCTGCTGGTCTAGCTTCAAAATCAATTCCCAATTGTGTAGTCGTAAGGATAAGACGCAATACCTAAATTGGTCTGAACGCACGCACACTTTTTTGTTTTGGAATCTTGCCATCACTTGTGCTTGTGCTGGTAGTTTTGAGTTAGCCTAAAATAATTTTATATTGATTGCATAGGATGATGATAATGTTATCTTGGTTTTCTTTTCAACGAAATTTTGCACAAACAAGTGCATGTGTCTTGCACAAATATGTGGGGTAGCTTGAGGGGCACTTGATGTTGTAGTTGCTATGCTGGCTGCTGCTCATCAAAAGCTTATTTTTCCCACTCCGGCTGGGAAAGGCAACAGAATGGTGGGAAAGACTTTGAGAAGTCACTTTATCTCCTTTGTCTTCATTGGATTAAAAAATATGGGTGGATCTATATTTGCATATCTGAAGGAGTAGGTGTCGAATAAACAAAAACCAATCTTTCAATAGTGGTGTCACCACTTTCTTTGTGGTTTACACATTTGAGAACCTTTTGTTTCTTATAAAAGCTCGCAGGCTGAGACTCATTATGTATAGTTGAAGATATGGAAGCTCCAATGAAGCAAATTACTGTTCTGGTGTTTTTGGCAGTTTTGGCCATTTCAGGTCTCCAGATGGTGTATGGGGCCGGTGAATGTGGCAAGTCTTCAACACCTGACAGGGAGGCTTTTAAGCTGGCCCCTTGCATGTCTGCGGCGCAGGATGAGACCGCACCTGTGTCGAGCAGCTGCTGTGCTCAAGTGAAGAGAATAGGGCACAACCCGAGCTGCCTATGTGCCGCCATGCTGTCAAATACGGCCAAAATGGCGGGAATTAAGCCTGAAGTCGCTGTCACCATTCCAAAACGCTGCAACCTTTCTGATCGCCCTAGTGGGTACAAGTGTGGAGGTCAGTTTTGCCTTCTTTCAATCACTGCAGAAGAGTTATTGTTTGGAAACTTGTATCTCCAGATGCATCCAGCATCAGATGTTACCATGTTGTAAATTATTCAGCGTCGTGACCTTTGCTTCTGCTAATCTTATGGGATGATCACCCTTTCATGTGTTAACTTGGTGCTGATTGTGTCTAAATAATCTTACTAGATGGAGTGTGCTGACAAAGATGCTCGTTTTTTGGGATGGACTGTCTTTTTCTCCTTATCTCCCTTATAACTTGATGCGTATTTATACGATTTTACTTCATTAAAGTTGTCATGATTTTCGAGCACCTGATTTGTTAATCTTCCATTGCTTTTGCTTTTGCAGATTACACAGTGCCTTAATGGTCATGGCCGGTTGCCAGCTTGCTGCAGTTTGGATTGCTCTGTTGTGTTAAAATAACTTAAGTAATATGGTTGCTGTTAACATGTAACAGTGGTGATGATGAAATGTACTCGCTAAAGCCAGCAATGGCCGAGTAAGTTTATGCCCATCGTGTGTTTTTCAGGGTTTGTTGTTTAAAAAGGTTCCTATATATGGAAATGGATTATCCTAACCCTGTGTAAACTTACTGAAACTCTGATGAACAACCAGGGGGACTCCATTTATTTGGAAAGACTGATATGGCCTATCAATCTTCTTCATTGTAGAGCATCTATACTCTGAAATTTGGTTATGCTGGACACCGGGGACATAAAACTATTTCACTCATGGTAATGGGCTGGGCAATCATGTCAGGGATTGACTTAGGGAAGGTTATTAAGCACTGTGGACTTGTGGGGCCTTACAGGACAGTTGATCAACCAAATCAGAAGTTGCTAAATCAGGCAAACGTTACTTTAAAGGTTTAGAAATTGGCAAACAATCCATCTTTCCATTTTGTCTTGAGCATACGGAAGTTGCATTATTGACCTTTCGTTGAAAAACCAATACAATCTCTTTGTCAGGATTTCCCCACTCATGGTATGGCCCCGTCTTAGAGTTAAACCTCTGTTGGAGATAAGCTGGGGGAAATTATTGGTGCGCTGTGATGCTGATTGTACAAGTAACTTTTACTTACTATGCAATGTAAGTTTGGATCCGAGACGGTTGCACAAGTGTCTTAGTAAATGTCCATTACCGCATATAATGTCATAGCTCAATTAGATGTTTTGAGCGTGAATAGACCGGAATATCGTTGCACTATCTCAATCCAGATCGAAACTGAAAAAATGGAAGTGCCGGTGTTAAGATGAATGAGGAAAAAGCCAGGCCCGGAGTTGTAGCTACGGCCCTTCTCCGCCCCTATCATGTTCCGGAAGCGAACCTGAAAGGCTCTTTCCTCTTTCCGGTCTACTAGGGATAGGCCTGCTGTCCGTGGTGTCCTCCTTCCTTTAAGGACTTCTCCCACCTTAGTACATCAAAAGGACTGTGGCCCATGTATTTAGGGACCCCGTCGTGCCCTGTCCCTATAATTTTCATGAAAAGCACTTCTTCATAGGACTACTGGGGGCAGGACTGCCCGTTCCTAGTGTCCTAGAACCGTCCCAAGAACATTAAAAGGCAAGTTCCCCTCACCAGTCCTGAAAATGAGTCGGGGTGACGAACTGGCGATGGAAGCTGCCCGTCTGTACCAGATAGCAACGACAGATGCTCATCGTTTAACGAGGGCACCCGCGTCACCTGTGCCCTTTCATTTAGCAGTGAGATTTGAGAGATGCTTATCGATCCTGAATGGCAATTTTTTATTTTGGCGAGAACGATTGGCTTGACAATGACTTCTTATAATTCCTCCATTAAGTTGTTTCATTGCAGCTTTGATCATACCTTAAAATAAACGAAGAAACGAAGTAACGAACCCCCTAAAGTCATCGAATCAATCGTTTGTTTCAGTGGACAAAAGTCAATCTCGATGATCAACTTTTGCAATACTTGATTAGAACTCATGGGGGCAGAGAGTGCTTAATACTCGTGCAAATAAAATAAAGTGCGAATCGCTTTCTATTTAGTTTCCAAAGCAAAACGGACATGATGGGTAAATATGAAGGGCAAAAGCTATTAAAACTGATGCACGATTTTCATAATGAGTCACATATACCTTTTAGTTAACATGGATATATAAAAATGCGCATAGCACATTGACTTTATTCCATAACTTTCCATTTGATCTCACGGCTGTATTTGGTCACCTGTTTACGTGCATAATAATGCAGAATTCTGATACTCAATGACGATATTTCCATGGCGAGCATCGCAGTTTAGAGCACGACCCCTCTGCCCACTCGCTCCTGCATTCACCTCTCTCGCCATCACAGCACTTGCAATGGACTCCGAGAGTAGCATACATGTTCGAGTCTCCTGCAAAATTTACAACAAGATCACTGATTTGTTCATTATGAAAGAAAAAGGCAACAAATAAAAATTGTGGTTTACATGTTGTACATATCAGTTTGTTTTAAACTGTAGAGTTTAGTAAGAAATTCATGATGCTGCATATTCTTTTTTAAAGACGTTGGGAATATATCTTCATACGGAGTTGATGATGGATAAAATACGGAGCTGCTGCAACTTCTCTTGGGCTCGTACACAGCACAACGATCATCATCACAAGTAGGCCGAAGTGCTTGAGACCACTCATTGCCAAAAGAATGAACAGGAGCAGATCTCTCTCGAAATGTTTATATCACTAAGAAGGCAATGAAACCCTTGAACTTAAGCTCCTATTTAAGGAGTTCTAGCTTGCCAAAAGATAATTTAATAAATAAATAAAAAGAGTTCTATATCTTCTAGATAGAGCGGCCAGACGTCCTTTGGAAAGAGAGGACAAAACTACTAATTCAAAGTTTTGGAAGTTTCTGACTTTTCATGCCGTGCAAGAGAGGCTATAGGGGAGGAATTATAATATGAGTTTAGGACATGTGTTAAATAGAATCGGACCATTGAATACGATGAATTACATATGGGCCTCACGTGAAACCCATCAGATCTAACGATTCACATTAAGTTTAATACATGTAATGGATTCATGGAAGTCTTACTTGGCGACAAGACTCACAACAACGATTTATATTGTCATGCATGGTTGTCTTCTTAGTTTCTACGTTGTTTAATTGATTTCAACCTACATATTTGTCGCTTTCTTTGAGGTGATAGGCCTTGATGTGTTGTGTAGCACATGTCCGGCTTCGACCAGAAAATTTTTTCCCTTTCATGTGAGAAAGCCATTCTTCAGTTCACATGGTATCACCCCAAGATTCAGAATGTCGCTAAGCTTCCTGATTGAATGATATACTCTCCAGGGACTAAAAGGACATTAGTACTTGATCCACCTTTCTGGCTTCCTAGAGTAGAATTCTTTTACACGCTACTGCTGCTTCTAGAATCCCTACAGGAATTGTTCCACGAGAGTTGATAGCCATTAGATTAAGAAGAGGTAAATTCTAGTGTTTGTATGTTACGACTGTTTGTATGAAAATTAGAATGAAACATAGACCGTTACGATCACATTACAATTAGCGAATGGTTTGTAGAGGGACCACGCTGGAAGACCCTTGGGGAGAAAGAGCAAGAATTGAACATCATATGATAATGTACAATGTGAAGTGAAGATCTATATCACGACTTTCTTGTTACATTTTCCAAAAAAATGGATTTTTCTTTCCATGCCGCTACATTTCTAAAGGAGTTGGTAAATTTAAAAAATAATATTTTGTGGCTCATTTGTTTACAATTGAGTAAAAAGTACTTTTTAATTTTTCTGCCATCAACTTCTTGAGTAACCGATGAAAGTGGTATCATCTGTAATTGAATAGTGGAAGAAAGATCATATAAATAAATATCCTATTCAAAGTCTTCATTGCATATGGGTATTAGCGTAGGGGTAGGATTATTGACGCGAGATGGACTGTCAAAAAGGAGGGATTCTTAAAATATTATCTAAGTTTCAAAAAGTTATGAAGAAAAAAGTAGGTGGATGTTCTTTTTCCCTTTCGAATTCAATCTTTTTCATGTTCGGGAGAGATGTTTGTGCTTCTCATGCTTCCGAATGGTTAACCTCTGTTAAAAGGCAAACCCTATTTGCAGAAGTGAAACATTCATGAACAGATAAATCACAAAAAAAAAAAAAAAAACCTTTTAAATTAAGAGACAAAATTCATAGAAATTGTACTTGATTACTTCTAGCGTCACTTTCATGTGGAAAATTGTGCAATTACTCTAGATGTATGTCAAGACCTATTAAGTGGTGTCCCCGTCTAAATTATGTAGAAAATTAGGCAGCAACAACAACTGCCTTAATTTGCAGAAGAATCATGGTAGAAGTCAAAATTCAACAAAGAAAAGTAGGAGAGAACAAAAGAAAATCAATAGCCCAAAGCCTTGACATTTGAAGTCCATGACTCCACATTAGTGAATCAAGAGATGATAAAAAAAAATGTGAAAAGAGAGAATAAAGAATGATTTCAAAAGGGGAGAGAGGGGAAAAAAAAACAAAGACCTCTTTTCCACAACATGATGAGATTTTAAGCATCAAGAAATTTCCTATGCAGTGTCTAGAACACGGGAAGAAGATAATGCAAGGAGGAGAAACACTAGTGAAGAACTTTTCTTGGCTCTTGATTTCTCCTCCTCCATGTTTTTAAATTTCTAACAATCTATGTACATGGCAAATTTAGGTGATTCATGTAAAAAGAAACCTTTTTCTTAAGGTTATTATTAGATAAAAATCTTGGTAGAAAAAAAAATTTGGGTGGAATTAAAAACCAGCTTTTTTTTAGAAAGAGCATAAGAATTTATTATTAAATCATACAAAAAATAATCCCTTGGTTATTTAGTCAATAAACTTAAAAGATTTATAAATGCACACGCACTTTCATCAGAAACGAAATAAGCAAAACTGATGAAGAGTTATTGTTTAGGAACTTGCATCTCCATATGCATCCAGCTAAGGATATCATCATTTTTTTTTTTGGTCAATTAGATTTTATCACGTTGAAAATTATTCAGAGCTGCATTGCACATGTCCAATTTTATTTCATTGCAGTTGTCATGATTTCAGAGCTGCATTACACATGTCCGATTTTTGGTCACTTTCATCAGTAAACGAAAGAAGGCAAAACTGATGAAGAGTTATTGTTTAGGAACTTGCATCTCTATATGCATCCAGCTAAGGATGTCATCATGTTTTTCTTTTTTTGGTTAATTAGATTTTACCACATTGAAATTTATTCAGAGCCGCATTGCACATGTCTGATTTTATTTCATTGCAGTTGTCATGATTTCTGATCACCAGATTACTTAATTTTCTGTTAGTATGGCATTTGCAGGTTATACAGTGCCTTAATGATCATGGTGGATCACCAGCTTGCTTCAGTTTTGATCGCTCTAATCTAAATGAGTTTAATTATTTGCATGTTGTTAACAGGTAATGGTAGTGATGATGAAGTGTCCATCTTAAAGCAAGCAATGGCTAACTATCTTTGCGTCATTCCCATCATGTGTTTTGCAAGTTTACGTTTCAAACAAACTCTGATTTATTGAAATGGATGATCCTAACACTGTAAACTTAATGGAACTCTCTGATGATCAACAACGAGGGTTCCATTTATTTGAAGAGAATGATATGCGGTGTCAATCTACTTCCTTGTACAGCAAGTTATTCTCAAAATGATGATGGTTGCTAATGCTGGACACTGGAGACATAAAACTATTTCACTCGTGGTAAATGGTAAAGGGCAATCATGTCATCAATTCACTGTTATGAAGCACTTTGGATAGGTAGAACCCTGTAGGGCAGTTTCTGCCCAAATCAGAAGCTTCCGGTCGCTGGATCAGGCGAACATTACGGTAAAGGTTAAGAAATTGTCAACCAATCAATTCCATTTTGTCTCTTTTTTTGGTCAACATCTTTCCGTTTTGTCGTGAGCATATGGAAGTCGCATTATTGACTTTTCGTTGAAAAACTCAAGAGAGCCTCTAATCACGATTTCCCTCTCATGGCATGGCTCTTCATACAGTTTTTTATATTTTGTCTAAAGGAAAATCTTTATTTCACATAAAAGAGATACATAACTTTAAGAAAAAACCAATTTAAAAAATTTATAGTCCAGTGCAAATCCCAAAAATGAAACAACTTAGTACATCTTATAAAGACTCGCTCATTCTACAACAATGGATCTATCATAACTTCAAAATACAACCGTTGGCTAATTATCAAAACTTGCATCATCATCAATAATAAGTACACACTGATATTTCCCTCTTTAATAGCTACAGCTTTGCCAAAAGGCAGTGCAGGCTTAGTTTCGGTGTCCCAACGCCATCATTGTATAGAGACAACAATACCACCAATAGGTTGATAGAGCACAAATAACACATTGCAAATCCCAAATCCATAGCTATAATGAGATAAAAGAGCACCACAGATCTAGATTTAACTCTAATCGAGAGAGAATAGCTGCAAAACAAATATTACTTGATCACAAAATCACTTTCAAATAAGCCGACTGTTGAACACGGATTTGCGGAGCGTGATTGAAGCAAAAACTAGAGCCAAAGTGAGTGAGCAGATCCGAAAAGATCATATCCTTCCGAGGCGCTTGCACTTTGATCGTCAAAGCCCACGGTGATAGCGTTGTCCACAAAACCAACGAAGAGGTCTTGAAAAAGTCTTGAAGATGGAGAGATAGGGAGATAGGAAGAGGGAGAGGGAGAAGGGAGAGGGGGCCTAAGAGAGGGACGTCTCTCTCCCTATAGAACATAACTTCAGAAAAGGGGCTGGCAACCTCGGAAAGAGGAAACCTTAAGAGAGGAAGAGAGGTGGCGGAGCCGAATTAAAATCTTCTTACAGTTAAACTTCTGTTGTGGATGAGCTGATGGGAATTATTGGTGTAAATATTCATCACCGTATATTATTTCATAGCTTAATTAAATGTTTTTAAGTGTAAATTTATCAGAATATTGTTACACTATTTAATCAATATGGTTACTGAAAAATGAACATGTAGATATAACGATGACTGAGGAAAATGCAACGCCAAAGGTTGTAGAGACGGTCCTGCTCTGTACCTACCGAGTTCCGGAAGAGAACCTAAAAGGCTCTTTTCTCTTTCAGACTACCAGGGACAGGCCTGCCGTCCGTGGTGTCCTCCTTTAAGGACTTCTCCTACCTTAGGACATCAAAAGGAAAGTGGCCCAAATATTTAGGGACCCCATCGTGCTCTGCTCCTACCATGTTCCTGAAAAGCACCTCTTCATAGGACTACCGGGACAGGAGTGCCGTTCCTAGTGTCCTCGAGCAGTCCCAAGGACACTAAAAGGATCGTTCCTCTAGCCAGTCCTGAAAAAGAGCAGGGGTGACAAGCTGGCGATAGCAGCCGCTCGTCCCTACCGGATAGTAACGACGGATGTTTATAGTTTAGCGAGGGCAGCTGTGTTGTCTTTGCCCTTTTATTTATTAGTGAGAGTTGAGAGATGCTTCTCGATCTTGACTGGCGTTTTTTGGCCAGAACGATTGGCTTGACGATGACATCTTATAATTCCTCCATTAAGTTGTTTCGTTGCAGGTTAAATCATGCCTTGAAGTAAACACAGAAAAGAAGTAATGAACTCCCAAAAGTCATCCAACTAATAGTTTGTTTCAGTGGACAAAATTCGTTCACGATGATGAACTTATGGTAACTTTTGCAATACTTGATTAGAACTCATGGGACGGAGAGTGATTGATATTCATGCAAATAAAATCAAGTGTGAATCGCTTTCTTTTGGTTTCCAAAGCAAAACGGACATAATAAGGTAAATATGAAGTGCAAAAGTTATTAAAACTAATACACGATTTTCATAACGAGTCACATATATGTTTTACTAAATATGATTATATAAAAATGCACATAGCAAAGCAACTTTATTCCATGTCTTTCCATTTGACCTCACGGCTACATTCGGTCACCTATTTATATGCACAATAATGCAGAATCCTGACGGATAATATTGGGAGCTGCGCCAACTTCTCTTGGGCTCGTACACATCAAAACAAATGAATGGAAAAGAGCTGATCTAAGAAGGGAATGAAACCCTCGAAATTAAGCTCCTCTTTCAAAAGTTCTAGCTTGCCAAAAGATAATAACAAAATAAAGAGTTTTAGATCTTCTAGATAGCATCCAGATTTCCTTTTGGAAGAGAGGACAAAACCACTAATTCAAAGTTAAGTCAAAGTTTTGGAAGTTTCTCAGACTTTCCATGCCGTGCAAGATAGGCTGTAGGGGAGGAATTATTAAATGAGTTTAGTACACATGTTAAATTGGATTTGAACCATTGAAAATGATGAACCGCATGTGGGTCTCACGAAAATTCAAGCAGATCTAATGATTCAGATTAATTTTAGTGTATGTAATTGATTTATGGAAGCCTTATTTGACGGCAAAATGCACAGCAATGATGTATATTGCCATGCATGGTTGTCTTCTTGGTTTCTACGTTGTTTAATTGATTTTGACCAACATATATTTCGCTTTCTTGGCCTTGATGTGTTGTGTGGCACATGTCCGGCTTTGACCAGAAAAATTTCCCCCTTTCATGTGAGAAAGTCATTCTTTAGTTCTCATGCTGTCACACCAAGATTCAAACTGTCACTGAGCTTCCTGATTGAATGATATAGGGACTAAAAGGACATTAGCACTCGATCCACCGTTCTGTTTTCCTTGAGTAGAATTCATTTACACGCTAGTGATGCTTCTAGAGTCCCAACAGGAATTGTTCCTCGAGAGTTGATAGCCATTAGATTACCAAGAAGTATATTCTAATGTTTGTATGTTACGGCTATTTGTGTGAAAATTAGAACGAAAGGAAGACCGTTACGATCACGTTACGATTAGTGAATGGTCTTTAGAGGGACCACGCTGGAAGACCCTCGTGGAGAAAGAGCAAAAGTTGAATGTCATATGTTAATGTACAATGTGAAGTGAAGATCCATATCACGATTTTCTTGTTACATTTTCGAAATAATGGATTTTTTCTTCCATGCCGGTACATTTCTAAAGGAATTGGTAAATATAGAGAATAATATTTTGTGGCTCATTTGTTTACAATTGAGTAAATAGTACTTTTTAACTTTTCTACCATCAACTTCTTGAGTAACCGATGAAAGTGGTATCATCTGCAATTGAACAGTGGAAGAAAGATCATATAATAAATATCCTATTCAAAGTCTTCATTGCATATGGGTGTCTTAACTGTAGGGCAGGATTATTGACGTGAGATGGATCGTTTAAAAGGGGGGAATTCTTAAAATATATCTAAGTTTCAAAATGTTATGAAGAAAAAATTATGTGGATGTTCTTTTCCCTTTTGAATTTGATCCTTTTTATGTTTGGGAAAGATGTCAGTGCTTCTCACACTTCCAAATGGTTAACCTCTATTAAAAGGCAAACCCTATTTGCAGAAGTGAAACATTCATGACCAAATAAATCACCAAAAAAAAAAAAAAAAAAGTTTTAAATTAAGAGATAAAATTCATAGAAATTGTACTTGATTACTCCCGGGGTCACTTTCATGTGGAAGATTGTGCAATCACTCTAAATGTATGTCGAGACCTATTAAGTGGTGTCCCTGTCTAAATTGTGTAGAAAATTAGGCAGCAATAACAACTGCCATAATTTGCATAAGAATCATGGTCAAAGTCAAGATTTAATAAAGAAAAGCAAGAGAGAACAAAAGAAAATCATTAGCCCAAAGTCTTGACATTTGAAGTCCACGACTCCACATTAGTGAATCAAGGGATGATAAATAAAAAAAAACAGTGAAAAGAGAGAATAAAGAATGATTTCAAAAGGGGAGAGAGGAAACAAACAATGATCCCTTTTCCAAACAATGATCCCTTTTCCATAACATGAAGAACTTTTCTTGGCTCTTGATTTCTCCTCCTCCATGTTTTTAAATTTCTTTTAAATTTAGGTGATTCATATAAAAAAAAAACCTTTTTCTTAAGGTTAATATTAGATAAAATACTTGGTAGAAAAAACTATGGGTTGAATTAAAAACTAGCTCTTTTTAGAAAGAGCCTAAGAATTTATAAATTAAAATTTCCGGTTATTTAGTCAATAAACCTTTTTTTTTGGTCAGTGTCAATAAACTTAAAAGATTTAACATGGGTAAAGAAAGAGGCAAAAATGGAGAGTTAAGAACTTGCATCTCCATATGCATCCAGCTAAGGACATTATCATGTTTTTCTTTTTCTTTTTTTGTTAAATAGATATTGCCATGTTGAAAATTATTCAGAGCTGCATTGCACATGTCAAATTTTATTTCATTGCAGTTGTCATGATTTATGAGCATCCGATTACTTAATTTTCTGTTGGTATGGCATTTGCAGGTTATACAATGCCTTAGCGGTCATTGCGGATCACTAGCTTGCTTCAATTTTGATCGCTCTTGTGTAAATGAGTTCAATTATTTGCATGTTGCTAACAGGTAATGGTAGTGATTATGAAGTGTACATCCTAAAGCAAGCAAAGGCCGACTAACTTTTCGTTATTCCCATCATGTGTTTTGCAGGTTTATGTTTTAAAGAAGCTCTGATTTATTGAAAGGGATGATCCTAACACCGTGCAAACTTATTGGAACTCTCTGATCAACAAGGAGGATTCCATTTATTTGATGAGAATGATATGCGGTGTTCATCTACTTCACTATAGAGCAGTTATTCTCAAAATGGGGATGGTTGGTGATGCTGGACACTGGAGAGATAAAACTATTTCGCCCAACGCCGGCAAGGGCAACATGGCTTCCCTTCGCCAGCTGGGGGAGGAGAGAAAGAATGAAAAAGAAAAAAAAATTTAAAAGTAAAAGATGAAAATGTAATTTTTAGCTAAATAGTTTAAGGTAAATGTCTCACACAGATATAAATTTAGAGTTTTTGGTGTTACAAAAAAAAAATTCGGAGTAAATATGTCACAATTCATAAAGTCCAGGGTAAATGTGTCTTGTATCATAAAAAAAGATTTTAGCATAAATTTATCATAGTGGATAAAGTTTGGAATTTTTAGTGATATTTTTCCAAATGCTGCATATCCTTTGTCAAAGACGTTGCAGATATATCTTCATACGGAGTTGACGATGGATCATATTGGGAGCTGCCCCAACTCCTCTTGGGATCGTACACATTACAACATTTGAATGGAAAAGAGCTGATGCAAGGAGGGAATGAAACCCTTGAAAGTGAGCTCCTCTTTCAAAAGTTCTGGCTTGCCGAAAGATAATTTAATAATAGAATAAAGAGTTCTAGACCTTCTAGATAGCATCAGATGTCTTTTTGGAAAGAGAGGACAAAACTACTCGTTCAAAGTTTAAGCCAAAGTTTCGAAGTTTCTCAAACTTTCCATGCCGTGCAAGGGAGGCTGTGGGGGAGGAATTATTATAGGAGTTTAGTACATGTGCTAAATTAAATTTGGACCATTAAATATGATAAATTGCAGGTGGGTCTCACGTAAATCCAATCAAATTTAATGAGTCAAATTAAGTTTAGTATATGTAATGGATTCATGAAAGCCCGATCAACAACAGGAGCTGAACAATAGTGTTGAAAAAGCACAAGAGCCGCATTGGTCACTTCATCGGCAAAGACGATAAATTAGATTTTCTGAAAATAGAGCGAATATTCAATAACAAAGAAAAAAAGATAATGTGACTAAATTTTAAAATTCAAAACGACATGCCAGAGCTGATCGAGGGAGATGCGGACTCTTTCACCCAGCGAGCGGAGATGCACTTCGTGAAGAGAGCCGAGCTGATGAGCATGGCGGAAGATTTCTACCGCGCGCCGTCTTTTGGCCAACCGGCACGACCAGCTCAAGTCTGAAGTGGTGAGACAGCTTCTCCGTGTGAGGAGGACACAGAATCCGAAGTCGAGGATCCCAAGAAGGGGGAAGAAACCGGACACAGGCACCAGGAAAGCGAAACCAGTATCGAACGCAAGCCCAACCAGAAGAACGCGGTTTTCTCACGAAAAGGATGATGCCCGGCCCAGGAAGATGCGAAAGTAGAGACGGGTTTGAGCTGTTTCGGTGAGGACGAGGTGAAGAAGCTAGGAAGTAGAGTGGTTCGAGGACATTATTTTCATAAGAATTTAACGAGCTGAATTCTAGAGATAAAGCACGTATAATTTTGTCAGTGACTCATTTCTTATGGCCACCTAAGCAATTTGATTAGGAGAATGTGAGACGTTCCAGCTGTTCCGTGGGAAAGTGTATTTAAGAGTAATCCTCACATGGTTTAAAGTAAATGAAATACGAGGATGAAACTGTATTTGCATCCGCATGGCTCAAAAATTATTAAGGTCTTGATTGATGACAGGTTGCAGTATACCATTTACGGCAAAAAATTCATCGACATCACCTCCTAGAACACGACTTCAATGATTAACACCCAGTTGTCTTATATTGTTTTCAGCTAAGAGGAGGTCTATAAACGATGCAACATATGCTCGATCCCAAATCCAGAACCATTGATCTCTTTGTTGCAAAATCGTTGGCTCAGGACTTTTGGTCTTCCAACGCTTGGAAACCCTGGGTTTTAAACTTATTAACATAAAAAGGTTATAAATAGGTCACCGAAATCTTATAGAAACTACTTAAATGAGTTTGAAGATTGAAAGCTTAAAATAAATGAATTATTTATAGATTGGACTTAAGACCCGTTTCTAAACCTATTTTAATAGCTCACACTCTCACTTTCTCTTTATAGCCTTATAAAAATCGAAATTATAATTTTTTTCTTATTTCTTTTTCTTCCTTTTCATGTTTTTTATTTTTTTTCAGCCGGTCACCGACCACGATGACGGCCGGCGAGAGCCTCAAGTGAGGTCGAGGGCTCACCGAATTTGGAGAGGTCAAGGGGCTAGCCGGCCTCGGGTGAGCTCGAGCTCGCTAGATCTGGCAAGACCAAGGCCTTGCCGACAAGCCAATGAGCCGGTGCTTGTCAATTGGTGAGGTCAAGGCTTCACCTAAGGCTAGTGAGGCTCGAACTTCGCAAAAATCGAGCAAGCACTAGCTCGCCTGAAAAAAAGAGAGTAAAAAACAAAGAAAAAATAATTAAAAAATCGATTTAAAAAATATAAAAAATACATGGAGGAAAATCGAATAAGATTTTCCAAATTTTTAATTTATTTTGAAATTTAAGGCAAACATCTAAAAATATTGTTATGTTCTGGTTCTCGATGGAAGACCTTCCGTCTCCAACTCTGCAAAGACCTATGAAAGAATACAGTTAAAAAAAACTCAAGCACATGAGGACTCTATAAACAAGAATGTGCGGTAAATTAATGCCAGCAACATCCTCTGTGCCGCAGCAAAATTCTTTGACCAAAGCCTTCCATCCCCTGCAACCAAAAGAATCAAGCAGGGAGTATGACCAATCGTTCTCTTGCAGGACCACACTAGATAGATAAATTCTACGAAATGACCTTATCCTATACCATAAACCAAACACTCTGCAGAAAGAAAGAGTTTCACTCCGTACATAGTAATGTTGTGGGCAAGCTGAGCAATCTGCTTCAATCCACAGTTCCTTCGGAGACTGCTGATGCTTATCCCGATCTTAGTTTTCTGCGAGAAAATCAGAGATATTAATACAAATTGTAGATGCAAAAAGCATGTACCACTCGATATAGAATTTTAATCAAACTCCAATGTATCCACAGTGATAGTCATTGATCAGAGTCTTCTTGGTGATTCAAGCAGAGCGGAATCAGACTGCCATACCAAAAAACAGGACTGGAAGGACAAGAACAGTCAAACCAATAGGAAATTCACCACAAAGCTGAGCTACAGGGCACGAGGATTTGAAGGACCCAGTAAATAAAGTGGATTTCCTTCGGGCAAACAATTAAGTGAAGCTTATGCACGTGATGATATATACTAATTGGAGAAGATTCACTTACGAATTCAATAAGCCTCCAGATTAATTAATAGAAGAATTAGCAGTCTTAGTACGGACATTTAATTGTCATACTTCAACCAAATTACATTTTTATCCTCGAACTGGCTAGCAAACAATAACAACAGCCAAAACAACGGCCTTATTCCCATTAAGTGAGGCTTGAGTTGGGCAACTAATGGAATAAAGCATAATCAAGGAAGTATAATGCAGAATCGGGGTAAAGCCATCAACCAATCTTCTAATATTCAAACCTGGATGCTCAAAAGGACTTTCTTGGAAGCTTTGCATTTCACGTTCTTCTCTAATGTTTCTCCTGCACCTCAAATTTTTCTACGAAAACTTCAATGGTCTTTCACGAGACAAGTACAGAAACTCAGACCATGGTCCATTCTCAAATGGTTTCCGAGAAAATTTGAAGACACCCATTTGAGAATGGACCATGGTCTGAGTTTCTGTACTTGTCTCGTGAATGACCATCCAAGGATTTTTATAAATTGCCGTGCGGTGAAGAAGACAGAACGAAACGGGCATGAGTTTGAAGCTTTGAAGCTTCAGAAGAAGAAAATTAGTTCGTGCTAGCTCAGACGGATGGACTCTCGTACCTTTCTTTGGTGGCGAAGCTTCAGTCGACAGCTTTACTCGGCTCTTTCAGCCAACTCCATCTGAAGAACAGCGGGAGTTGCGAAAATGCAGCTTCCACCCCGTGGGAGGATGAACCGTGGCCAAGTTTGCGCCGGGCACAGGCCCAGCCCACTACTGTACCGGGCCGGATTTACCCAGCCCATTACAGGACCGGGTCGTCGGACTCATTCTAGCGTCGTGCCGGAGCCATTTTCTCAATCAAGTGCCAATCTTGTTGAAATTCGATGTAAAATTGCGATCGAGATGGGAGGGAAAATCTTTCATACATTGACGGTGCATGAAACCGATGGTTCTGCCCCTTACCATCTCTGCGCATCACTAATAAAAACCCATTAGATCATTCATATCTCCTCTACATCAACAATGAAACCCAGGCTGGAATGCTTGGCATGACATTATAAGACGCGTTTGCTACTATTTTTTTTTCAAAGATCTTTCAAAGTCAAGGGGCCCTTCTCAATCTATGAAGTGTAAGTTCAAGTATCTAAGGATTACCCCCCTCAGTTGTTTTCGTTCTCTTTTCTTCTGGGACTATTTGATGATCATTAAATGATTATTCATGCCTTCTCCTTCTGCTTCTGCACCTTCTTGGTCGAAGAGAGTTCTCTTCAGAACTTGGTTAATGATGGCATATTCGTTTTCATCTTTGTTAAAATCAAGGAGAAAGTAACTCTTGGGCTAGAATTAGTGTCTTTAGGGAAATTTTTAATTAATTTGCTGATTAGCCGTGATCAACAAAAAGAGGTTAGAAAATAACCCGATCAGTCTCGATCTTCAAGCCACATGCGTCTCTTGAAAACAGCACGAATCGAAGCTAATAACACCAACGATGGATGGACATCGGCCTAAGTGCAAGAAATCTTTAGAATCAGCTCTGAGGCAGTGATCAATCGCACAATGATCGATGGAAGTTTACTTGCAATATGCCCATCACTCAAATTTAGAACTCAAGATTTGTATTTTCTCTGGTGTGTTCAACCTTCTCTCACTTGCTGAGCAAACTCAGTTTAGCCATAATGTTAAGGAGAACAAGACAGCCAAGGCATTGAAACAGACTCGTGACAGCACAGGTACTAGTCCAGAAAGAGAACTAAGAATCTCCAGATATATACTCTGCTCCGAAATAAATCGCATTCAATAGAAAGATCAAAGCAACCTAGATGTCACCACTAAATCAGAAATGATACAGGAATAAGCATTCGAAACTTTTAACTTCCAATTCAGAGAGAGAGAGAGAGAGAGAGAGGGGTCATGCTACGCCATATTAGAGCTGATTACTGCTTGGCACCGTAATAAGGATAGCCACCCATCCTCATAGGCAGTGTCGAAGGGACACCAAGCTGGTCTTTCTTCAAGGCAACTTGAGGGTAAGTCATTTGAGACTGTGCCACAAGAGGGCTAGGGCAAGCAGCACCTGGGTGGTGTAATAAGGATAGCCACCCATGCTACACCATTTTTGAGCCAATTACTGCTTGGCACCATAATAAGGATAGCCACCCATCCCCATAGGCGGTGTCGGAGGGACGCCAAGCTGGTCTTTCTTCAAGGCAAGTTGAGGGTAAGTCATTTGAGGCTGTACCGCATATGGCATAGATGCCGCAGGAGGGCTAGGGTAAGCGGCACCTGGGTAAGCTGGCGCAGCTTGAGGATAAGGATATCCAGCAGGATCCATGCTAGGATAGGCTTTTGCAGACTGAGGATATCCTGACTGAGGATATCCTGCTGCCATTGGTGCACCCATTGGAACCATTGTAGCAGGTTGCTGTGGCTGTGCCGTTCTGCGTCCATGTGATTCTGCAAATTTGACAGTTATGCTCCGTCCCTGAATGAAAAAGAAAGCCTCATCAAGTGAATCCATCTACCCCATAAAGAGTCAGTCAGATGATTCCATCCATCACAGAAAGCCTTAAATTAGGCATGGACAAGTGAAATATGTAAGGCTTCATGTTTGCAAGAACTTGTGCGTTGAAATAAATGATGTGTATAAAACAAATGCAAGAGGCCAATTAGCTCATTATCCGCCTACCCCAAGTAGCTTTTGTGGATCATCGATGGCTCTTTTGGCAGCATCGGATGTCTTATAAGTAACAAATCCAAACCCACTGCAAACAAGAACAATGTAATGACCATCCACAGGGAAGTAACTGAGATAATCTCAACTAGTATCTGAAGATGAAGAGAGACACTCAACCGTGATTCAGTTGTATCTTTATCATATGCAACTGAACCTTCTTCAATATCACCGTATCTTCCAAAAAAACTGAGCAGCATCTCACTAGTGACATCTGGTGACAACCCACCAATAAATAGCTTCCTCTGAGCTAAATCAGGTGTACCACTTGACCCAGTCAGTCCCTCACATGCCAGATTACAGACAGCCATCCTTCCCTAAATTTAAAAGTTTGTAAGAACAACAGTAATTAACTACAAGATTCAAGAGGAAGTGCTACGTGTTTCAACAAACAGCCTGGCTTCTATGTCTAAAATGGCTACCTTACAATAGATAGCAATTAAATTCTCCTTATCAATTTTCAAAAGGAGGAAACCATCTTGAACAAAAAACTCGGAGCTATTGCTTCTGCAAATAATTATAACATGGCAAACTTAAGGACTTATCTGCTTCTAAGCAGTAAGATGATCTTCCATAGTAATTATGCCTTAAATTTGATTTATGAAGCATTTATCTAAAATTTCTCTTAATTACAATGCTATGAGATCTCAATTGAAAACTGCCTCCCTTATCAATGGAAAATGCTTCAATAAAGCTGATTTTACAAATTAAGATTTATGTCCTCCATCTTTTCTTCAATCAGATGATATAAATACTCATTAATGAAACATCATATATATACGGCAATCTCCATAATTTATCATGCCATTCAACAGAGAGTTTTCGAACTCTAGTAAAGTGCATGTGAGTGCATCTATCAGGGAAAAAAGCTGAAACAGTGAGAAACGCGCACACAGAGAGAGAGAGAGAGAGAGAGAATAAAGCGTTAGCTGCAGAAAGTGAGAAATTGGCATATACATACGTCAATCATTTTGCTGGGTGCCCTCAGTGCAATTTTAGTTGACTCCATATTTTTGAAAGTAATAAAACCATAACCGCGAGATTTCCCTGTTGTTTTGTCATAAATGACAGCACCTTCTTCTATTTCTCCATGAGCTTGAAAGGCCTGGAACAAAAAAATGTCCTTAATTGCTTCAAGATAAAAAAAATCCTTGCATAGGACCTCTCCTGAAACTTCAATAATGAGTAGACAACATCTAGAAGCAAAGCACATTTAAGGAATAAATATCTCTTCCTCGCAATTGTGACAGCTCGAGATGGGGAATTCGAACACATCGGCACACGGACACAATCGGCAAGCGGCAAGCAATTCACTCACAGCACACAAGGTTTCTGAAGTGGTATTCCAGGCCAAGCCACGGACAAAAAGCTTTCGGTGGACTGGATCTGCACTCGCGATACTTTTTATTTCTTCTGCAATCGAAGGGTATTGGGATCCTCTTTATTCGTCAACATGCAAACAAACACACATGCACAGGGTCAATCACACAGCATACAGTTCACTAGCACAAACATTACATTCTCAAGTAAAAGCATGTATGGAAACAAAACTGCCCTTGCACATAGGCAGACATAAGTGGAAAGAGCAAGCTACCCGCCAAAGCATCCCTCATTTGCTATAATCCATGAAATTTTATACAGGAGCTTGAATTAAGGAGGGTCTGATCCCAGTAAAACTAAAGGAGCATTGTTGAAACTGAGGAGTGCCACAACAGTATTTCCAGATAATCAGACTTGTATTAGTTTGAAAACGAATTCGGCCAAGTCAGAACCAGACTCGTCCAGACTCAGGAGTCTGAAGGAACAATGTTACCATCAAAAGGACAGCGATAAATATTGATATGTCACGACAAATTAACAAAAAAAATATAGGCAGACCATCTAAGAAACAAAATGCGAATATGGCTATAACCTATCAATAAAAGCGGAGGCAGAGCCTCCCGGTTTGGCCATAACTGAATAAGCCACAAAGATTTGAGAAGGCATAGCAGCTGCAGCTGGTTCTTGGCATTAACGGCACATAATGAAAACCTAAAGAGAAGATGTTGTCACCCCTCATAAAAATTTTCAGCAGGCTGCCATCGTACTCGTACATTCACCCCTAAAACCCACGTCCCATCAAATCCATTTGAATCAGCCATGGTGAATAAACTAGACAAAATAATCAAAACTACAGCAAAACTCACAAGGTTCTGAAACAGATCACGCAGATGAATTCAACAATACTAACAAACGAAATCCCAAAACGTTTGAATACCCTCTTGAGAATACCAGGTAAATTTCGCATAAATAAACGCACCCCCCCAAAAAAAAAAAAAAAAAAACTTCCACTCGCCTCGCTGAACGGATTAATGACACTCAAAGCTTGTTCTTTTCTTTTTATGACTGCTCAAGATTTGTCAACTGAAATTCATCAAAGACGCCCACCGAACTAGCTCACCCCGTCATCCAACGATGCTAATCTACGCCGATTGCGAAATCCAAATGCTTAAAAAAGAAGGACAGCAAAAAGATCCAAACGCCAAGAAGAAACGAGCGAGGCAAGAGAGACGCACAGCTTAGCGAGGAGCTCGACGAGGTGGGGCTTCGCGAGGGGCTCGAGAAGCGAGCGGAGGTGCTCTTCGGAATCAGGAGAATCGCCATTTCCGGCGGTCTCGTCGAGCTTTCTCTTCTTCAATTCTTCCATGTTTTGCTTCGCTGAATCTCTCCTCTTCTTCTTCCCAGCGTCGTGGCTTCCGCTTCCGCTTCTTCTGGTTCTACTCCGGCTTCGCCTATCCTAGGGTTTGTGGCTTTATGGGATTGGACTGCTTGCGGGGATTTCCACTTTGCCCGTCGAATTCAGGAAAAACTTCAAATAAGACCCCAATGTACATAATTTTCTCAAATAAAAAATTAAAATAAATCTTATTTCAAATAAAAATTTAAAATGTCTTGATTTTTTTAAATAAAAACTTAAAATGGACCTTATTGCAAGACTTGACCTGTATTTCCGTCATTTACATAATCTTATTTTCTTCCCTTTATTCTTTCTTTTTCTCCTATTCTTTTGTTGTTTTTTCCATAAAAAAGACAAAACTAAAAATAAAAACCAAAACTTTAAAAAAATATACAAATTAAAAAAAAATCCACCCATATGCGGTCGCCACCTCCCATCGTCGGTGGGCATCGGGCATGGCTAGCGCTAGTGGGCATTAGGCATGGCTAGCAAGGTCACCAACGCCAAGACACTAGAGACCTCGTTGGCCATGGCCGACACACCCCATAAGCGAGAGAGGACTACCAGCCCTCCCACCTGTTTTCTTTTTCTTTTTTCTTTTTTAATTTTTTAGCCTTTTTTGAGTTTTTTAAAGAAAAATAGAAAAATGAAAGAAAAAAATAAATGACAAAAATGCTATTGACCAACTACTAAGATCAGGTCTTTCTTTAAGACTACCAAGCCATTTCATGCTCTTACATTTCATGCACTTATTTGAAACATGGTCTATTTCATATATTTATTTTTAAATTCCCTATTTGAGACAAGATTCATTTCCGGCCCCTTGTTTGAGAAATAAAGGTACTTCGGATTCTTATTTAGAATTTTCCAAAAAAATTATTGTATACGCCATCACGCATTACCACTGTGGAATAATTTTTATATAATGTTTTAATATCACTTTTTAGAGGCACTCTAGAAATGAAATATCAACTTTTTGACATCAAAATTCTCTCCAGTTTGCATAAGCACGTGCAAGGGTAAGAGTCAAGTAAACACCATCAACAAATTCGATTCATTCACATAAAAAGAAATCTTTTTCATCTAAACTAGATAAAAGGTTTGGCAAAAAAAAAAAAAAAACACGTGCCGAATTAAAAAATAGCTTTCTTGAAGAGTGAGACTAAAGATTTTGTATCATACAACATCCACGTACACTTCCCCCAATAAAAAAATTAAAATTAAATTTTACACACAGTTGTCCTTCAAAGAATTCATCCTTGAAAATAAGTTATGTAAGTGATACAGTTAAAGGATTTATAAAGATACACACCATCACGTCTCATCGATGTGGGACAATTTACATATGATCTTTTGACATCACTTTTAGAGACACTCTATAGGCTAGATATCGACATTTTAGCATCAAAATCTTCTTGAGTTTGCATTAGTAGGTGCAATGGCATCAGTCAAGTAACCACGGTCGGGTCCCAGAGAGAATGATTTCTGAGATACAAGAGTGGAGGTCAATTTTGCCTTCTTTCATTTACCGATGAAGAGTTATTGTTCGGGAACTTGTATCTCCATATGCATTTAGCTAGGGATATTACCATTGATTTTTTTTTTTGGTCGGCTGGATATTAGCATGTTGAGAATTATTAAGAGGCCCGTGTCCGATTTTACTTCATTGCAGTTGTCACGATTTCTGAGTACCGAATTACTTAATTTTCTGTTGGTATGGCATTTGCATGTTATACAATGCCTTAATGGTCATAGCGGATCACCAGCTTGCTGTAGTTTTTATCGCTCTAATCTAAATGGGTTCGATTATTTGCATGCTGTTAACATGTAATGGTAGTGATGATTAAATGTACTTGCTGAAGCCTGCAATGGCTGACTAATTATACCTTATTCCCATCATGTGTTTTTCTGGGTTTATGTTTACAAAAAAGTTACCGATATGTTGAAATGGATGATCCTAATACTGTGGAAACGTACTGGAACTCTCTGATGATCCACGAGGAGGACTCCATTTATAGAGAATGATATGTGGTGTTAATCTACTTTATTGTAGAGCAGTTATTCTTATATGAGGATGGTCGGTAATGCTGGACACTGGAGACATAAAACCATTTCACTCACGGTAAATAGTAAAGGGCAATCATGTCATCACTTGACTGTTATTAAGCAATTTGGATTTGTACAACTCTATAGGGCGGTTTCTATACAAATCAGAAGCTTCCGGTCGTTGGATCAGGCGAACATTACTGTAAAGGTTAAGAAATTGTCAAACAGTCAATCTTTCCATTTTGTCTTGAGCACATGGAAGTTGCATTATTGACCTTCCGTTGGAAAATTCAGAGAATCTCTAATCAGGTTTTAACCTCTCATGATATGGCCCGTCTCAGGGTTGAACTTCTGCTGAAGACGAGCTGGTGGGAAATTGTCATGCTAGCGTCGTGGTGACGGCCTTGCCCCGCCCCTATCACGTCCCGGAAGAGAACTTGAAAGGCTCTTTTCTCTTTCAGGACCAGTGGACCAGATATTTACGGCATATTTGGTAACATTCAAATTCTTTTCTATTTCTATTCTTTTGTTTTTCGAAACAGAAAAACAATAGAAATTCATTTGATAATGTCAACTAATTTTTTTATTTCCGAAACATATTTGTGACAAGAGAATAGATTTAAGAAAGAAACAATAAGTAGAAAAAAAGCTGATATTTTGTTCTTATGAATAATTTCTGAAACCAAGTCATTTTCTTTTTTGTCATCATTTCTTCTTCTTCCTCCCTAACCAATCGCTAGGCCTCGACGAAGTGACCGATGAGAGACGAAGTCCAGCTATCTCACGGTGCCTAGGCAAGGCTCAACCTCGCTCGAGCGAAGCCAACCTTGCTGTAGCCAAGCAAGGTCACCGACTCTTGTCTTTGGCTGGTCGCCGGCCATCGCCCAGACCCATGCAACTAGCTAGAGAAGGAAGAAGAAGAGAGGAAAAAAGAAAAGAATAGAAAAGAATAGAAAAGTCTCATAAAATTATTAAAAAATTAAAGAAATTCCATGTCATAAAAAAATTTTAAGGTCATACCAAATACATTCCTATTCTTTTTTTATTCTGAGAATAAAAATTTTGCATAATTACCAAATATGTTCAAATGTTCATAAACTCATCTAAGAAACAAAAATAAAAATACTATTTCTAAATAGACATTGATCTCAGGATCGTCACCAAATGCGCCCTGAGGGACTCCATCATGCCTTGTCCTATCATTCTCCTGAAAAGCACTTACTTCATAGGACTACCTGGGACAAGAGCGCCATTCCAAATGCCGTCCCAAGAACATTAAAAGGATTGTTCTCCTCACCAGTCCTGAAAAAGAGTAGGAGTGACGAGCTTGTGATGGAAGCTACCAGCTCGTCTCTACGGGATAGCTACGACGGATGTTTATAGTTTAGCGAGCGCAGCCACGTCGCTTGTGCCCTTTCATTCAGCAGTGAGAGATAAGAGATGCTTATCGATCTAGACTGAAATTTTATTTGCCAGAACAATCGGCTTGACGATGACATATTACAATTTCTCCATTAAGTTGTTTCATTGTAGCTTCAATCATGACTTGAAATGAACAAAGAAAAGAAGGGACTCCCTAAAGTCATCGAATTAATCGTTTGTATTGGTGGACAAAAGTCAATCTCAATGAACTTTTGCAATATACTTGATTACAACTCATGGGGACAGCCAGTGATTAATACTCACGCCAATAAAATCAAGTACGAATCGCTTTCTTTATTTTCCTTTAAATAATATTCATGTTATCAAACTTCTTATTCCAAAGCAAAACGGACATGATGGGTAAATATGAAGTGCAAAAGCTATTAAAACTAATACACGATTTTCATAACAAGCCACATATACGTTTTAGTCAACATTAATACATAAAAAAGCACATAGCACATCATCTTATTCCATATTACTTCTATTTGGCCTCGCGGCTGCATTCGGTCACCTGTTTACTCGCATAATAATGCAGAATTCTTAAACTCAGTGGCGATATTTCCATGGCAAGCACCGCAGTTTAGAGCACGACCCCTCCGCCCACTTGCTCCTGCATTCACCTCTCTCACCGTCGCAGCACTTACACTGGACTCCGAGAGTAGCATACATGTCCGAGTCCCCTGCAAAATTTACAACAAGATCACTGATTCTATCGTTATAAAAGAAGAGGGCAAAAAACTAAAAGCTGTGGTTTTCATGCGGCACGTATCAATTTGTTTTAAACTGTAGAGTTTAGTAAGAAATTAATGATGCCGCAATATTCTTTGTTAAAGAAGTTGGAAATATATCTTCATACGGAGTTGGTGATGGACAAAATATGGAGCTGCTGCAACTTCTCTTGGGCTCGAACACATTGCAACGATCATCATCACAAGGAGGCCAAAGTGCTTGAGACCACCCATTGTCAAGTGAATAAACGAGACCAGATCTCTTTCGAAATGTTTATGTCACTAAGAAGGGAATGAACCCTTGAACTTAAGCTCCTATTTAAAGAGTTCTAGCTTGCCAAAAGATAATTTAATAAATAAATAAAAAGAATTCTAGATCTTCTGGATAGCAGCGATGTCCTTTTTGGAAACAGGGGACAGAACTACTAATTCAAAGTTAAGTAAAAGGTTTGGAAGTTTCCCAAACTTTCATGCCGTGCAAGAGAGGCTATAGGGTGAGGAATTATTAAATGGGTTTAGTACATGTGCCAAACTAAATTTGGACCATTGAAAATGATGAATGGCATGTGAGTTTATATTGTCATGCATGGTTACCTACTGAATTTCTGCGTTGTTTAGCTGATTTCGACCTAGATGTTTTTCTCTTTCTTTGAGGGGACAGGCCTTGATCTATTATTCAGCACATTTCCGCTTTTGAC
Organism: Corymbia calophylla; assembly: GCA_014182845.1. Taxonomy (NCBI): domain Eukaryota; kingdom Viridiplantae; phylum Streptophyta; class Magnoliopsida; order Myrtales; family Myrtaceae; genus Corymbia; species Corymbia calophylla. The sequence continues at coordinate 34,000,236 of CM024699.1, read as the reverse complement.
CAGAAAAATTACCCCCTTTCGTGTTAGAAATTTATTCTTTAATTCACATGCTAGCACACCAAGATTCAAATGTCACTAAGCTTCCTGAGCTTCCTGATTGAATGATATACTCTCTAGGGACTAAAAGAACATTCGTACTCGATCGACCTCTCTGGTTTCCGAGACTAGAATTCTTTTACACGCTGATGATGCTTGTAGAGTCCCCATAGGAATTGTTCCTCGAGAACTTATAGTCGTTAGATTAAAAAGAGGTATATTCCGGTGTTTGGATGTTATGGCTATTTGTATGAAAATTAGAACAAAATGTAAACCGTTACGATCACGTTAGATTTAGAGAATGGTTTCACACTAGAAGACCCTTGGGGATAAACAACAAAATTGATATCATATGTGAATGTACAATGTAAATGGAAGATTTAACCATTGGGGTTTACCCCAGGCCACCCTTTACACATGAGAATAGGGAGGTGGAGAGTTCGAATCCCCACCTTTTTAGAGGGTTGGGGGGACAATTTAGTTTTAAGAATGGATTTCAACTCCTACGTCATGTAAGAAAGTAGGACAAAAGTCTAAGCGTTAGAGTATAAGTAGAATAAGACCGATCGAAAAAAAAAGTGAAGCTTGTTACATTTTTGAAAAAATGAATTTTTTATTATGGGCCAATACAATTATAAAGGAGTTGATAATGGCTTGTTTGTTTAGAGTTGAGTAAAAATTGGTTTTTTACTTTTTTGTCATCGACTTCTTGAGCAACCTACATAAGCGGTATGATCTGCAATTGAGCAGTGGAAGAAAGATCACATAATAAATATCTGATTTAAAGTCTTCGTTGCATATGAGTGCCGTAAACGTAGGGATAGAATTATTATCGTTAAATGAATCAAGAAAAATGGAGGGTTTTTTTAAATATTATATAAAATTCAAAAAGTTACCTAAAAAATGCATGTGAAAGTTCCTTATCCCTTCTGAATTTGATCCTTTTCACGTTTGGGAGAGACGTTAGTACTTTCCACGCTTCAGTATGGTTAACCCCTGTTAAAAGGCAAGCCCTCTTTGCATAAGTTTACTCCCGGGTCACTTTTGTGTGGAAGATTGTGCAATCACGCTAGACGTATGTCGAGATCTATTAACTCAACTGGTGTCCCCAACTAAATTGAGTAGAAAATTAGGTAGCAATAACAACCGCCTTAATTTTCAGAAGAATCATGGTAGAAGTCAAGATTCTATAAAGAAAAGCAGGAGAGAACAAAAGAAAATCAATGACCTAAAATCTGACATCCCAAATCCACGTTCGTGAATCTAAGGGATGTTAATAAAAACATTTGGAGAAAAGAGAGATTATAGAATGATTTCAAAAGGGGAGAGGAAAATAAGCAATGGCCTGTTTCCATGCACTGATGAGCTTTTAAGCATCAAGAAATTTCCTATCAAGTGTCCAGAACATGGGAAGAAGACGGCCAATGCGTGGAAAAGAAACGCCAGTGAATAACTTTTCTTCGCTCTTGATTTCTCCACCTCCATGTTTTTAGATATCTGACAATGTATGTATGTGGTAAATTTTCATGTAATAAGAAATCATTTTCGTGAGGTTATAATAACTAGATAAAAGTCTTGATAAAAGAAAGTGCTGAATTATAAGGATTTAGTATATATGTTAAACTGAAGTCAAACTATTGAAAATGATTAATTGTATATGAGTCTCCATAGGTCTTATCAAATTCGACGATTTTCGGATCAAGTTTATTATATTTAACGAGTTCATAGAAGACTTGCTCGACGATAAGACATGTGGCAGCACTTTATATTGCCATGCACGGCTGTCTTCTTACTTTCTACGTTGTTTACTTGATCTTGACACATATGTTTTTCTCTTTCTTTGAGGTGGTTGGTGTTGATCTGTCGTGTAGCACAAGCCCGGTTTTGACCAGAAAAATTCCCGCCTTCCACGTTAGAAAGTAGCTCATTATAATTCTCATATTCACACGCTGTCACCCAGGACGCAAAACGTCACCAAGCTTCCAGATTGTTTATCCTTTCGAAACGATGAAACCGGGCCTCTTTAGTCTTTAGATGAACGAAAATGTCACACTCTCCAGAACTAAAAGAACCTTCGTACACGATCAACCTCCAATTGCATTCCGGTTTCCAGAGACTAGAATTCTTTTACACACGGATGATGCTTCTAGAGTCCTTTTGGGAATTGTTCCTTGGAGTCGCTGGCCATTGTTATATGAAAAGATATATTCTAGTGTTTGTATGTCACAACTATTTGTATTAAGGCTCTATTTGTTTCATAAAAGTGAATGATTTGGAAAATATTATCCTAAAAATGATCATTTGTCTCTTTTACAAAAAAATATGAACAAAAAATATACTTGCTATCCACGATAATCTTTAGACACATATTGTCTTTGAAAATAAAAATCTTTTATATCAACTAATTATTAGAAATGATCATTTTGGAAAAATTATTTATTTATTTATTTTCTACCAAATAAACGGAGTCTAAAGTTAGGATGAAATGTAGACATTACAATCACGTTACGGTAATAGAATGGTTTTTAGAGGGAACACCTAGAAGGTCCTCGGGGAAAAAAGGCAAAAATTGAATAGCATATGTGAATGTACAATGCAAAGTGAAGAATTATGTCACGAATTTCATTGTTACATCTTTGAAAAAAAAAGGAAATGGTCCGTTTAAAAAAAGTATTGGGGCTTGTTTGTTTACTATTGAGTAAATAGTAATTTTTTTAACTTTCTCACCAACCCTTTAAAATATTTTCTAAGTTTCAAAAAGTTATGTGAATACTTCTTTTTCCTTTCAATTTTGATTTTTTGTTTGTTTGAGAGAGCCGTCTATACTTCTCACGCTTCATAACGGTTAACCCCTATTAAAAGGCAAACCCTATCTGCAGAAGTAAAACATTCATGAACAAATAAATTATGAAAAAACCATTTAAATTAAGGGACGAAATTCATAAAAATTGTTCTCAAATACTTCCGGGTCACTATCATCTGGAAGATTGTGCAATCACTCTAAACATATGTCGAGATATCTTCGCCGGTGTCACCAACCAAATTGACTAGAAAAATAGCCAACAACAAAAACCACCACCTTAATTTGCAGAAGAATCATGTCAGAAGTCAAGATTCTATAATAAAAAAAAGGAGAGAACAAAAGAAAATCTACAACCTAAAAGTCTGATATCCCAACTCGACGTTAGTGGATCAAGGGATGATAAAAAAACACGTGGAAAAAGAGAGATTGAAGAATGATTTCAAAAGAGGAGAGAGGAAATAAACAATGACCTGTTTCCATGCAATGACAAGCTTTCAAGCATCAAGAAATTTCCTTTCAAGTGTCCAGAACATGGCAAGAAGGCGGCCAATGCGTGGAAAAGAAACGCTAGTGACTTAACTTTTCCTCGTTCTTCATTTCTCCTCCTCCATGTTTTTAAATTTCTAACGATATGTGTGCATGGCTAAAAATATATGGGTTGGATTAAAACTTGCTTTCTTGTAGAGAGAGCCTAAAGATTTATATATTAGATTATACAAACAATAATCCCTCAAAGAGCTAGTTATTCACTTAATAAACTAAAAAGATTTATAAATGCATGCACCCCATTACGTTTTATTGATGTGGGACAACATATACATGATTAATATAAAAAAAATTGCAATTCGAATTAAAAATCTAGCTTTCTTAGAGAGAGCCTAAGGATTTTGTATTGTACAAGACCCACGTACACTTTCCCCTTATTATCTATTTAAATTAAATTTTACACACAAAAATCCCTGAGAGAGGTCTCCTTTAGAAACTAGTTATTTAGTTGGCAGATTTAAAAGATTTATAAACGTACACATCCCATTAATATCACCGATGCGGTACAGCTTATACATGATCTTTTAACATCAGTTTTTACAAGCACTCTGGTGACGCGTCAAATTCTTCTTGGGTCTGCATTGGTAGATGCAATGACATGAGTTGAGTAAATATGATCAGTTCCCAAAACCCTAAAATGTTTTGCCTTTTTAAAAATGAAAATCTCCTATTCCACCAAGAAACACTGACGGAGAAATTTTGTTCGCTCTTGATTTCTCCTATTTCACTAAATGAGAAATGGAAAAGGAAATTGTTGTTTGCATGCTGTATATATTGATTTGTTTTGAACTCTAGAGTTTAATGAGAAATTAATCATGCCACATATTGTTCGTTAAAGACGTTGGAAATATGTCTTCGTACGTAGTTGATGATGGATAATATTCAGAGGGGCTGCGACTTCTCTTGGATTCGTACGCATCACAACGATCATCATCATCACGATGAGGCCAAAATGCTTGAAATTATTCATTGCCAAGTGAATGAAACAGAACAGATCTCTTTCAAAATGATTGTATTACTAAGAAGGGAATGAAACCCTTAAAATTAAGCTTCTATTTGAAGAGTTCCAGCATGCCAAAAGATAATTTATTTATTAAAAAAAAAAAAAAAGAGTTCTAGATCCTCTAGATAGGATCTAGGTGTCCTTATCAAAAGAGAGGACAAAGCTACTAATTCATTTGGGAGTTCTCAGAATTCTCATGCCGTGGGGGAGGCTATAGGGGAGAAATTTTACGAATTAAGTATATATTATCAACCGAATTTAGACCTTTAAAAATGATAAATCCCACGTCGATTTCATCAGACCTTACAGTGCAAATTAAGGTTGGTATATATGCAATGAATTCATGAAAGCCTTGCTCCGCCCGACACGACATGCGGTAACAATTATGCATTGTCTGCATGATTATCTTCTTAGTTTCTATGTTCTTTACTTGATTTTGACATGCATGTTTTCCTCTTTCATTGAGGTGATAGGTCTTGATCTGTGGTACAGAATACGTCCGCTTTTGACCAAAAATATTTCCACCTCTCATGGCAGAAAGCCATTCTTCATAATTCATTTTTTCATGTGCTGTTACCCAAGATTCAATATGTCACTAAGCTTCCAGATTGTTTTTCTTTTCGAAAGGATGAAACTGTGTCGCTTTAAATGAACGAAAATGTCAAGCTCTCAATGCTTTCCGGTTCCTGAAGACTAGAATTTTTTCGCCCACGGATGATGCTTCTAGAGTCTCTTCAGGAATTCTTCTTGGAGAGTTGATAGCCATTATATTACGAAGAGATACATTTCATCCGCGTTTTAGAAAATTCTAGTGTTTGTATGTTACCCTTATTTGAGTTAAAATTATGACAAAATGTAGATCGTCGCATTCACGTAATCATCAGACCATGATTTTGGATTATCTTGGAAGGCCCTCGGGGAAAAAGGCGAAAATTGAATGTCATATGTGAATGCACAATGTAGACTAACAAAGTTTATCGTGATTTTATTTTTACATTTTTCTAAAAAAAGAAAAACAGTGCTGATTGATTTTTGAAATTGGTAAGTATAAAAGAATATTGGGCTTGTTTGTTTACAATTAAGTTTTAAGTATAAAGTACTTTTATGCTTCCTCACCAACACTTAAAATATTGTCCAAGTTTCAAGAAAGTATTAAAAGAGTATATGTGCATCTACATGTCAATATTTGTATGCTGTGAATAGGTTTTGAACTATTAACTCTCATATCATTTTTTTAATAATAATTTGTTAACACTTAACCAAAAAAAAATTTATCATTTCATGTTAGAAAGTCATTCTTTATATTTCCTTTTATTCACATGCTAGCACCCAAGGTTTTACGTTCTTACTAGATAAAATTAAATCAAGAAAATTCATACTAAATGTGTCCACTTGATACTCTAAGTATAGTATTTTTTTAGTTTGGTATAGAGGTCAATCCTTCCCAAACTTTAGAAGGCAAACCTAAATCACAAAAAAAAAAAAATTAAATTAAGGGGGCTTTATTCAAAGAATTTGTATGTTGAATATTGCCTGATCACTTTCATGTGGAAGATTGTGCAATCACTCTAAATTTTCACTTTACTTGATTAGATAAATATTTTATAACGCATGTCAAGATCTCTTAACTAGTGTCGCCATCTAAACTGAGTAGAAAATTAGGCAACAAGCACCCCCTAAATGAAGTCAAGATTTTACGAAGAAAACAGGAGAGAACAAAAGAAAGATCAATAACCTAAAGTTTAAATTTAGAGGGTTATAAAAAAATGCTTTAAAGATCGACCTTCACGCTAGTAAATCAAAGGATGATTAAATAACCATAAAAAGAAAAAGAAATGTAAAAATAGAGAAGAAAGAATGATTATAAAAGGGGAGAGAGGAAAATAAAATATGGCATTTTTTCCATAAAATGATGGCCTTTAAAGCATCAAGAAATTTCTTGTCAAGTGCAAGGACATTGAAAGATAAAAATGAGTGGAGAGATGTTTACTTTTTTACAATCAAAATCTCCAAGTCCACCAAGAAACGCTAGTGAAGAAGATTCATTCGCTCTTCATTGGTGCTTCCTCATTTTTGAAATTTCTATTCAATATATGTAGGTGGCAAAATAATTTCATTCACATAAAGGAAATCTCTTTTATTGTATTATTATGACTAACTAAAAGTCTTGATAGAAAAAACTAGTGTCAAATTAAAAACTAGCTTTCTTAGAGAGAGCCTACGGATTCACATAAAAGGAAATCTCTTTTATTGTATTATTATGACTAATTAAAAGTCTGTTGAATTAAAAACTAGCTTTTTTAGAAAGAGCCTAAATTTTGTACTATAGAACACTTTTCCTCCAATAAATGATTAATTATACATCAATAATTCCTAAAATAACTCATTCTTGAAAGCTAGTTATATTATTGATAGACTTGAAAGGCTTATAAACTCACGCACACCATCACAAATAACCAATGTGGGACAACTTATATACAATCTTTTAACATCACTTTTTAGAGGCACTCTAGAGAGAAGATATCAACCATTTGATATCAAAATAAGAGTTTGAAGTATCGATATTTGTCTATAGCATGAGTCAAGTAACCATGGACGGTTCTCAAAGCCCTAAGTTGTTTTTAACTTATCAAAAATCAAAGTCTCCTAGTTCACCAATAAATACTAGTGATGCACTTCTCTTCGCTCTTCATTTTGTCCTCCCGTGTTTTTAATTACTTTTCAATTTAGGCAGGGGAAAACTTTAATTCATTCACATAAAACAATAATCTTTCATTATGTTACTATAACTACCTTCGCTTAGTGATAATTTGCTGATGCTATTATGAAAATTCTAACTGATTTTTACAAAGAAAAGCAAGAGAGGACAAAAGAAAATCAATAACCTAAAGTTTAAAATTAAAGATTTTAAATATCGACCTTCATATATGTGAATCAAAAGATTATTAAAGAACTGTAAAAAAGAAAAAGAAAATGCAAAAATAGAGAAGAAAGAATGATTTATAAGGGGAGAGAGGAAAATAAAGAATGGCATTTTTTCCATAAAATGACAACCTTGAAAGCATCAAGAAATTTCCTAAGTGCAAGAACATGGAAAGAAGACAATGGGTGGAAGAGAAGCATGAAGAACTTTTCTTAGCCCTTGATTTCTCCTCTTTCGTGTGTTTACATCTCTATTCAATTTTTTAAGTCTCGGTAATAGAATATACATCGAATTAAAAACTAACTTTCTTGGAAAGAAAACTTCAAAATTTATAAATTGAATGATACAAACAATAATCTCTCGGAGAACTCATTCTTGAAAGGTAATAACTAGCTTTCAAGACTTAAAAGACATATAAACCCACACATATCATCCTTGGGTACTATTGATACAGAACAATTTATATAGAATCTTTAAATATCACCTTTTAAGGCCCTTTAGAGAGTGGATATCGCTTTTTAAGGAACATGGGAAGAAGACGATGCGCGAAGGAGAAAGACTAGCAAAGAACTATCCTTCGCTCTTGATTTCACCTCCTCCTTGTTTTTATATTTCTATTCACTTTATGTATTATGGAAAAATTTAACCAATTTGTATTAAAAGAGTGTTTTTTCATTTGTTATCCTTGAAAACAAGCTATTTAGTTCATAGAATTAAATGATCTATAAACACGCACAGCAGCACAGATCATCAATGGGCATAACTTTATACGATCTTTTAACATCACTTTTTAAAAGGTGAAATATCGACTTTTTTACATCAAAATTATCTTGACTGTACAGTTTTGGTACGTGCAATCACTCTAAATTTTCATTTTATTTTAATGGACAAATATTTTATAATGCATGTCGAGATTTCTTAACAAGTCTCGCCATCTGAATTCAGTAGAAAATTTGGTAACGATAAGAACACCTGCATTGCAAAAAAATCTTGGTTGAAGTCAAGATTTTACGAAGAAAATCAAGAGAGAACAAAAGGAGAGCAATAACATAAAGTTTAAACTAAGAGGGTCATTAAAAAGACTTTAAAGATCAACCTTCACGCTAGTGAATCAAAGGATGATTAAAGAATCATAAAAAAAAGAAAAAAAATGTAAAAACAGAGAAGAATGGAAGATTTTAAAAGGGGAGAGAGGAAAATAAAAAATGGCATTTTTTTCCATCAAATGAAGCCCTCTAAAGCATCAAGAAATTTCATGTCTAAGTGCAAGAACATTGAAAGAAGAAAATGAGTGGAGAAGAGATGTCGACTTTTTTATAATCAAAATCTCCAAGTCCACCGAGAAATGCTAGTGAAGAAGATTTCTTCGCTATTCATTTGTGCTTCCTCATTTTTTTAATTTCTATTTGATATATGTAGGTGGCAAAATAATTTAATTCACATAAAAGGAAATATCTTTTATTATATTATTTGACTAATTAAAAGTCTTGATAAAAAAATTTTGTTTCCTTATTTTTTTAATTTCTATTCAAATATGTAGGTGGCAAAATAATTTCATTCACATAAAAGAAAATCTCTTTTATTATATTATTTGACTAATTCAAAGTCTTGATAAAAAAAATATGTATCCTCATTTTTTTAATTTCTATTCAATATATGTAGGTGGCAAAATAATTTCATTCACATAAAAGGAAATCTCTTTTATTATATTATTATGATTAATTAAAAGTCTTGATAAAAAAAAAATGTGTCGAATTAAAAACTAGCTTTCTTAGAGAGAGAGCCTATGGATTTTGTACTATAGAACACTTTCCCTCCAATAAATTATTTTAAATTAAATTGTACGTACAATAACCGCTAGGATAGCTCATCCTTGAAAGCTAGTTATATTGTTAATAAACTCGAAAGGTTTATAAACTCACACACACCCTCACAAATAATCGATGTGGGACAACTTATATATAATCTTTTAACATCACTTTTTAGAGGCACTCTAGAGAGGAGATATTGACCTTTCGACATCAAAATCTTCTCAAGTCCGAAACATTAATACATGTCAATGGCATGAGTCAATTAATCATGGTCGGCTCCCAAAATCCTAAGTTGTTTTTAACTTATCAAAAATGTTCACCAACAAACACCAGGGAACACTTTTCTTCGCTCTTCACTTGACCTCCCTCTTGTTTTTTAACTTATTTTCAATTTAAACTTTAATTTATCCACTTAATACAATAATCTTTCATTATGTTATTATAACTACGATGGGCTCAGCTCAGCCCACGAACCTATAACATTTAGGCCTTAACAACTCAGCCCACTTTCACTTGCTCTTCATCAGATGTATATGTGAGCGTGAAAGGGGAAAGAAGCAACCGGCCACAAAAACAAGGAAAAAGAGGGAAGGAGAAGAGAGAAATTTTCGCGTGCACACTTATGACGTCTCAACAAGCCGAATCAATTCTGTTTTGCAACGCCTAATAAGAATTCAAGCTATTTATTCATCTAATCATAGTAATTTTTCAAATTAGTCCATAAATTCGGAATTGTGTGAACTTTGAATTGCGATGTTCGATTTAAAAGTTGTTAAGTGGTGCAGTTTTGAGAAAATAATAATTTAGAGCATTGTGGAGCTATGGGATTCGACAAAAATCGATACCAAAATATGGTTTGAACAAAACAGATTTTTGAAGTTTCGCACGTGAGTTATGCATAATCGACAGTATGCGTAATAGACAAAAATGAGTGTTTGTTATAAATAAGTTTCTTTTTTAATGCGTGGGAGTCGATTGGACGATGAATAATCTTTGTAAGTTGATATTCAGCTTTTCCAAGTGAATCTTGGTTGAAGGCACGATCATGCCAAGAGAAACAAGAAAGGAATCAAATCAAGGATCAAGAATCAAAAGAGATGCTTCTCATCTTCTTTTTCTTTTCTTTCCTTAAAGAAGGTTTGACTCTGGAGGTACTAATCATGCTGTAAAGGAGGGAAAATTCTGGGCTAAACCCTAGCCCCACGCTTAGATGAATAGAAGGAGATACTTCTTGACAAAACTCACAACGACAACCCTGATTTTTTGAATGAATCTCGGTTGAAGACAAGATTAGGTCAAGAACATCAAGAAAGGAGTAAAATCAAGAAGAATCAAGAGAGGTGCTTCTTTATCTTTTTCCTTTTATATTAAAAAGGAACACGTGCTGGGAGTACTAACTCCGGAGAGAGGAAGTACCATATTATCATGGTCAATCGAATTCAACACAAAACAGTCATGAAATCTGTAATTTAATCATAAATTAACACTTCATTGAATATATATATTCTTTAATGGGAATAAATAGTTAAAAGCAATTATCAATTTGGTAAAATAGTAGGGTTGAATTCTTTTGAATCAACTAAGGTTTTGGACTTTTGTATGTTTTTGGTTATGAAATGGTTAAAATTCAATTATCAGTAGTTTTGTTCGCCTGATCTTTGGTGATGATGGGCTATTAGATACGAGACAACAATCAATTGGTTGATGGTTTCTTTCAATTCGTTGTCATGACCTTGATTACCACCCAAATTAGGGTTTGAATAGGATCTCCCACCATCCAATTGGGTGATTGGCAATCTCAAAATAATTTCATTCACATAAAAGGAAAAGTCCTTTATTATTTTATTATGACTAATTAAAAGTCATGATAGAAAAAAATATGTCGAATTAAAAACTAGCTTTCTTGGAGAGAGAGCCTACGGATTTTGTACTATAGAACACTTTCCCTCCAATAAATTATTTTAAATTAAATTGTACGTACAATAATCTCTAGGAGAACTCATCCTTAAAAGCTAGTTATATTGTTAATAGACTTGAAAGGTTTATTAACTCACGCACACCATTACAAATAACCAATGTGGGACAACTTTTATATAATCTTTTAACATCACTTTTTAGAGGCACTCTAGAGAGGAGATATTGACATTTCCATATCAAAATCTTCTCAAGTCCAAAGCATTAATACGTGTCAATGGTATGAGTCAATTAATCATGGTCGGCTCCCAAAATCCTAAGTTGTTTTTAACTTATCAAAAATGTTCACCAACAAACACTAGGGACGCACTTTTCTTCGCTCTTCATTTGGCCTCCCCCTTGCTTTTTAACTTCTTTTCAATTTATGCGGGGGAAAACTTTAATTCGTCCACATAAAACAATAATCTTTCATTATGTTATTATAACAACGATGGGCTCAGCCCAGCCCAAAATCCTATAAAATTTAGGCCTGTTACTCAGCCCAGTCCATTTATTTTGTAGAAAATGTTTGAGCTTGAATTCGAATTCAACCTTATGATCTACGTCAAATTTAGGAGGTTTACTTGTAGCACTATAATGTCTTCTGCCATCAGTTGGGCCAATTACCTAACTGGATTACTTGGAAGATAAGAACACTTCTTGACACAAGAAATATTAAAGCTAAGAGCATCATACATTACATTAATAACTGACATAATGTGTGATGTCAATTAATTTTATTATGTTATATTACGTAAATCATCCACCTCGATTATTCTCGTTTTCTCCATGCGGTGCCACCCTAAACAAAAAATCGACGTGATTTAATCAAAATTTATGTTGGCTGATGGAGCCGGATGTGCTATTGCTGCCCAACATCTTCTGCATCTCGTCGAGCTAAAGAAAGGTGGAAAAAGTCTGTCCTCGCTAAGAACTTGTGGGCTTGGTTCCTTCCCAAGCTGTGCGCATAAAAAAATTCAGTTTACTTAGAAATCATGCCTACTTTTAATTTATCTAACCAAATCCTTCTTCTTTCACAAATTTTTTTCCAACTTCCTCCAACAACAAATCCGGTTTAACTCAGCTGACAAGGCCAGATAACGTTGTCGTGCGACTTTAATGAAAAAAGTTAGATTAAACAAAATGCAAATAGTAAAAGTCTACTCTAACATGCTCGGTTACCTAATTTTATGATAACTTACTGTTAATTTACTGAAACAATTACGAAAATGCTAACTGATTTTTATAGTATGCAAATCACCAACTTTTTCTTGTCTTTTACCAACTTTCATTTACGTTTCATAAATACGCCTTGAACCAATATATGAAATTACTAGCTTTAATTCATATGATTTATCAACTTTTATCTACTTAAGTTAATATTAGGTTTTGGACTATCAATTCTCATGTCATTTTTTTTATAAATAATTTTTTGACACTTGCCAAAAAAAAAAAAAAATTTCTCATTTCATGTTAGAAAGTCATTCTTTATAATTCTTTTTATTCACATGCTATCACGCAAGATTGAATATTCTTGCTAGATATTATTAAATCAAGAAGATTCATCCTATATGTGTCCACTTAAGATACTCTAAATATAATATTTTTTTAATTTGGTATAGACCTCAATGCCTCCCACTCTTCCGAATGGTTAACCATCTTTAAAAGACCAACCTAAATCACGAAAAACCTTTTAAATTAAGGGACTTAATTCATAGAATCTGTACATTGAACATTGCCGGATCACTTTCATTGTGCAATCACTCTATCCTTCCATCTTATTTTAGCAAACAAATATTGTATAATGCGTGTGGAGATCTCTTAAACTAGTGTGGCCATCTAAATTGATTTGAAAATAAGGCAACAACAATCACCACCTGAATTGCAGAAAAATAGGAGAGAACAAAAGAAAATCAGTAACATAAAGTTTAAATTAAGAGGGTTATTAAAAAGATTTTAAATATTGACCTTCATGCATGTGAATTAAAGGATGATTAAAGAAGCATAAAAAAGAAAATTAAATGTAAAAATAGAGAAGAAAGAATGATTTTAAAAGGGAAGAGAGGAAAATAAAGAATGACATTTTTTTCCATGAAATGACGACCTTGAAAGCATCAAGAAATTTCCAGCCAAGTGCAAGAACATGGAAAGGAGAAGCAAGAGGAACTTTTCTTGGCCCTTAATTTCTCCTCTTTCAAGTGTTTACAGTTCTATTCAAATTTCGAAGTCGCACCACAAGAATATTTATCAAATTAAAAACTAACTTTTTTCGAGAGAGAACTTAAAGGTTTATAAATTAAATTGCACAAATAATAATCTCTTAGAAAACTCATCCTTGAAAGCTAATAACTAACTTTCAAGAATTAAAAGACATATAAACCCAGCAAACATCATTATTGAGTACTATTGAAACAGAACAATTTATATAGAATCTTTAAATATCACTTTCAAAGGCCCTTTAGAGAGTAGATATTTATTTTTTGGAACATGGGAAAAAGACGATGCACGGAGGAGAAAGACCGGTGAAGAACTACCCTTCTCTCTGAGCTTCACCCCCTTAAGTTTTTATATTTCTATTCACTTTATGTATATGGAAAAGTTTAGTCCATTCACATGAAAAGAGATTTTTTTTTTTTATTTGTATCCTTGAAAGCAAGCTATTTAGTTCATAGAATTAGAAGACCTTTAAATGCACGCTTATCAACACATATCATCGATGGGATAACTTTATATGATCTTTTAACATCACTTTTTAAGAAGAGAGATATTGACTATTTTACATCAAAATTATCTCGACTCTACAGCTTTGGTACATGTAATCACTCTATTTCTATTTTACTTTATTAGACAAATATTTTATAATGCATGTTGAGATTTCTTAACTGTTCTTGTCATCTAAATTGAGTAGAAAATTGAGCAACAAGAAGCACCCCGGCATTGCAAAAGAATCTTGATCGAAGTCAAGATTTAAAAAAAAAAAAAGTAGCAGAGAACAAAAGAAGAACAATAACTTGAAGTTTAAATTAAGAGGGTTATTAAAAACTCTTTAAAAATCAACCTTCACGCTAGTGAATCAAAGGATGAGTAAAGAACCATAAAAAAAAAAAAAATGCAAAAATAGAGAAGAATGAATTATTCTAGAAGGGGAGAGAGGAAAATAAAAATGGCATTTTTTCCATCAAATGATGCCCTTTAAAGCATCAAGAAATTTCTTGTCCAAGTGCAAGAACATTGAAAGAAGAAAATGAGCGGAGGAGAGATGTCGACTTTTTAACAATCGAAATCTCCAAGTCCAACAAGAAACGCTAGTGAAGAAGATTTCTTCGCTCTTCATTTGTGATTCCTATTTTTTTTTATTCGATATATGTAGGTGGCAAAATAATTCCATTCACATAAAAGGAAATCTCTGTTATTATATTATTACGACTAATTAAAAGCCTTGATAGAAAAAAAAAATAATGCGTCGAATTAAAAACTAGCTTTCTTGGAGAGAGAGCCTATGGATTTTGTACTATAGAACACTTTCCCTCCAATAAATTATTTTAAATTAAATTGTACGTACAATAATCTCTAGGAGAACTCATCCTTAAAAGCTAGTTATATTATTAATAAACTAGAAAGGTTTATTAACTTGCACACACCATCACAAATAATCAATGTGGGACAACTTATATATAATCTGTTAACATCACTTTTTAGAGGCACTCTAGAGAGGAGATATCAACCTTTCAACATCAAAATCTTCTCAAATCTGAAGCATTGGTACGTATCAATGGCATGAGTCAATTAATCATTGTTGGCTCCCAAAATCCTAAGTTGTTCATGTTCACCGACAAACACCAGTGACGCACTTTTCTTCGCTCTTCATTTAACCTCCCCCTTGCTTTTTAACTTCTTTTCAATTTATGCAGGGGCAAACTTTAATCCGTTCACTTAAAACGATAGTCTTTCATTATGTTATTATAACTACAACGGGCTCAACTCAGCCCAAACCAAAACCCTATAAAATTTAGGCCTGTTACTTAGCCCACTTTCACTTGTTTTTCACCGCATGTGCATGTGAGCGTAAAAGGGAAAAAGAAGCAACTAGCCACAAAAACAAGGAAAAAGAGGGAAGGAGAAGAGAGAGAGAGAGAAATTTTCGCGTACGCACTTCTAACGTCCCAACAAGCCAAATTCAATTTCGCATCGCCTGGTAAGAATTCAACCAATTAATTTATCTAATCAGAGTAATTTTTGCATGTTGATTTCCAGCTTTCTCAGTTGAATCTTGATTGGAGGCAAGATTGATGAATCTTGGTTGAAGGCAAGATCATGTTAAGAGTGACAGGAAAGGAGTCAAATCAAGGATCAAGAATCAAAAGAGATTCTTCTCATCTTCTTTTTTTTTCCTTTTTTTCAAAGAAGGTTTGGAGGTACAAATCATGCCGTAAAGGAGGGGAAATTCTTGGCTAGGCCCTAGCCCCACGCTATGAGTAGAAAGAGATACTTCCTGACAAAACTCACGACGACAACCCTGGTATTTTGAATGGATCTCGGTTGAAGACAAGATTAGGTCAAGAAAATCAAGCAGAGTCAAGGGAGATGCTTCTTTTATCTTTTTCACCTTATATTAAAAAGGGCACGTGTTGGGAGTACTAACCACGGCGAGAGGAAGCACCATATTATCATGATCAAAGGAATTCAACACAAACAGTCATAAAATCTAAAATTTAACCATAAATTAACACTTCATTGAAGTATATATATTTTTTGAGTGGATGATTGTAACGGGGATGAATAGTTAAAAGTTATTATCAATATGGTAAAATAGCATGGTTGAATTCTTTTTGCATCAGCTAAGGTTTTGGACTTTTGTATGTTTTTGGTTATGAAATTGTTAGAAATCAATTATCGGTAATTTTGTTCACCTATTTTTTGGTGATGACTAGTTATTAGAGACGAAACAACAATCAATTGGTCACGACCTTGATTACTGCCCGAATTAGGGTCCAAATAGGATCTCCCACCATCCAATTGGATGATTGACGATGTGGAATGAGATAAATTCAGATATATCCAAATATAATACCTGATAAGTAAATCGGGCACTAGGTATGAGATGAACTAAAATTGAAAAGTAAAGGAAATGGCGAAGAAAACTCTTTAACAAGAAAAATCAGACATCGCCATCGTAATCATAGAAGGCTTGAAGCTTGCTCTTCCTCGGAGCCAGCATCGACACCGAGGGAGTCAACGCCCGAACACCACCGCCACTCGTGGTGATCGCCATTAGGCCCATCGCGGCGATTGCAATCCCTAGAATTAGGATCATCCTATTGAGTTTTTTTTTTTTTTAAAAATAATTTAATTGTTTTTTTTCAATCATATCTAAGTGCCCCAAATATTTAATCAGATTATAAATATATTCACATCGGCAATCCGATGAATTTTTAATCCCATCTTATCATCTAATCTTAATCCATATTCTGAATCTCTGATGACCACAAATGAGAGTTTTAAAGTTGTTGAGATCTTCACAAGCTTAAGAACAAGCAATATAGTCTAGTTTTGACTTACTACGGCCTCAGCATCACGTACAATTTACAATTGACTTCTCTAATGTATGCTCGTAATAGATTTTAAGATAGAACCCACCATTTTAATTTGCAGGCCATTTATTTTGTAAAAAATGTCTGAGCTCAAACTCGAATTGAACCTTCTAATCTACACCAAATTTAGGAGATTTACTTGGAGCACTGTATAATGTCTTCTCTGGAATGTCCTCAATCGGTACAATTACCTAATTGGATTGCTTAGAAGATAAGAATACTTCTTGACTCGAGAAATATTTAAGTTAAGAGCTTCACACATCACGTCATCAACCAACATGATGTGTGATGTCAATTAATTTTATTATGTCATATTACAAAAATCATCCATCTCGATTCTTCTCGTTTTCTCCATGCCCACCACACTAAACAGAAAATCGACGTGATTTAATCACAGAATATCTTGGTTGATAGAACCGGATGTGCGACTGTTGCCCAATATCTTCTGCATCTCGTCGAGCTAAATGCGGGCTTGGGCTCGTTTTTTCACCGGAATTCCTTTTCCTTCTCAAGTTGTGCACGTAAAAAAAAATCAGTTTACTGAGAAATGATACCTACTCTAATTTATCTAACCAAATCCTTCTTCTTTCAAACTATTTTTTCCAAGTTCCTCCAACAATAAATCATGTTAAATTCAGCTGACTAGGCCAGACAACATTGTGATGCGACTTCGATAAAAAATTAAATTAAATTAACAAAACTCAAATAGTAAAAGTCTTTTCTAACAAGCTCAATCCCCTAATTTCATGATAACTTATTGTTAATTTACTAACGCAACTATGAAAATGCTAACTGATTTTTATGGTATGCAACTCACCAGCCTTTTTCTTATCTTTTACCAACTTTCATTTACATTTCATAATTACGCCTCAAACCAATATATGAAATTACTAACTTTAATTCATATCATTTATCAACATTTCTCTACTTAAGTTAATAATATGTTTTGTACTATCAATCCTCATTTCATTTTTTATACTAATAATATTTTGACACTTGCCAAAAAAAACTTTCTCATTTCATGTTAGAAAGTCATTCTTTTTAAAAAAAATTATTCACATGCTATCACCCAAGATTGAATATTCTTGCGAGATATTATTAAATCAAGAAGATTCATCTATATGTGTCCACTCTAAGTATAATATATTTTAGTTTGGTAGAGACATCAATGCTTGCCACACTTCCAAATGGTTAGCCACCTTTTAAAGGAAATCATGAAAAACCCTTTAAATTAAGGGACTTAATTGATAAAAATTTTACGTTGAATATTGCCGGATCACTTTCATGCGAAAGATTGTGCAATCACTCTAAAATTCCATTTTATTTTAGTATACAAATATTTTATAATGCATGTTGAATTCTCTTTAATTGGTGTGGCCATCTAAATTGAGTAGAATATTAGGCAACAACAACTACCACCTAAATTGCAGAAGAATCTTGGTCAGAGTCAAGATTTTACAAAGAAAAGCAGGAGAAAACAGAAGAAAATCAATAACCTAACGTTTAGATTAAGAGGGTTATTAAAAAGATTTCAAAGATCGGCATTCACGCGTATGAATCAAAGGATGACTAAAGAACCTTTAAAAATATTTGAAAATAAAGAAGAAAGAATAATTTTAAAAGGCAAGAGAGAGAAAATAAAGAATGACATTATTTCCATAAAATGAGGACCATGAAAGGATCAAGAAATTTCCGGTCAAGTGCAAGAACAATGGGTGGAGAAGAAGCATGAAGAACTTTTCTTGGCCCTTGATTTCTCCTCCTACGTGTGTTTACATTTCTATTCAAGTTTTTGAGTCTTGGTGTTGAAATAAGAACTAGCTTTCTTAGAGAGAACTTAAGAATTTATAAGTTAAATTGTTATAACAATTTAAAAGACATAAACCCACACACATCATCATTGGGTACAATTCTTATAGAATCTTTATATATCACATTTTAAAGGCCCTTTAGAGAGCAAATATCGATTTTATAGGAACATGAAAAGAAGACGGTGCGTGGAGGAGAAAGACTAGTGAAGAGCTATCCTAAGTATCCTTCGCTCTTGATTTCACCGCTCCATGTTTTTATATTTCTATTCACTTCATGTATATAGAAAAATTTAATCCATTCATACGAAAAGAGAGTTATTTTTTATTTATTATCCTTGAAAACAAGCTATTTAATAATGATCTATAAGCACGCACGTGCACTGATACAAATCATCAATGGGCTTAACTTTATATGATTTTTTAACATCACTTTTTAAGAGAAGAAATATCGACTTTTTTACATCAAAATTATCTTGACTTTATAGCTTTGGGACATGCAATTACTCTAAATTTCCATTTTATTTTATTAGACAAATATTTTATAACGCATGTCGAGATATCTTAACGGATTTCGCCATCTAGATTGAGTAGAAAATGGCAACAACAAGCATCCATGCATTGCAAAAGAATCTTGGCCGAAGTCAAGATTTTACAAAGAAAAGCAGGAGAGAACAAAAGAAGAACAATAACCTAAAGTTTAAATTAAAAGGGCTATTAAAAACACTTTAAAGATCGACATTCATTATGAAGAGAGGGCGAGTAAAGAACCATAAAAAAGAAAAAATATATAAAATAGAGAAAAATGAATGATTTTAAAAGGGGAGAGAGGAAAATAAAAAATGGCATTTTTTCTATCAAATGACGCCCTTTAAAGGGTCAAGCAATTTCTTGTCTAGTGCAAGGACATTGAAAGAAGATAATGGGTGGAGGAGAGATGTCGACTTTTTCATGATCAAAGTCTACAGGCCCACCAAGACATGCTAGTGAAGAAGATTTCTTCCCTCTACATTTGCTTTTCCTATTTTTTTTAAATTTTTATTTGATATACGTAGGTGGCAAAATAATTTCATTCACATAAAAGGAAATCTCTTCTATTATATTATTATGACTAATTAAAAATCTAGTTAGAAAAATAAAATGTGTCAAATTAAAAACTAGCTTTCTTGGAGAGAGAGCTTACGGATTTTGTACTATAGGGATTTTGTACTATAGAACACTTTCCCTCCAATAAATTATTTAAATTAAATTGTACGTACAAAAATCTCTAGGATAACTCATCCTTGAAAGCTAGTTGTACTATTGATAGGCTTGAAAGGATTATAAACTTGCACACACAATCACAAATAACCAATGTGGGACAACTTATGTATAATCGTTTAACATTACCTTTTAGTGGCACTCTAGAGTGGAGATATCGACCTTTCAACGTAAAAATCTTCTTGAGTCCGAAGCATTGGTATGTGTCGATGGCATGAGTCAACTAATCATGGTCGGCTGCCAAAATCCTAAGTTGTTTTTAACTTATCAAAAATGTTCACCAACAACCACCAGTGAGGCACTTTTCTTCACTCTTCATTTGTCCTCCCCCTTATTTTTTAACTTCTTTTCAATTTACGAAGTGGGAAACTTTAATTCGTTCACATAAAACGATAATCTTTCATTTGTTATTATAACTACGATAAAGTCTTGGTAGAAAATGTACTAACGGGCTCAGCTCAGCCCAAAACCTCAAAAAATTTGGGCCTTAACAACACAGTCCACTTTCACTCGTTCTTCACCGGATGTGCATGTGAGCGTAAAATTTTCGCATGCACACTTCTGACGTCTCAACAAGCGGAATCAATTACGTTTTGCAACGCCTAGTAAGAATTCAAGCTATTTATTCATCTAATCATACTAATTGTTGAAATGAGTCCATAAATTCAGAGTTGCGTGAATTTTGAATTGCAATATTCGATTTAAGAGTTGTTAAGTGGTGGAGTTTTGAGAAAATAATATTTTAGAGCGCTATGAAGCTATGGGATTTAACGAAAATTGATACCGAAATATGATTTGAATGAAATAGATTTTTGAGGTTTCGTGCATAAGTTATGCATAATCGAAAATATGCGTAATGGACAAAGATGACTGTCTGCCACATGAGTTTCTTCTTTAACACGTAGGAGTCCATCAGACAATGAATAAGTATAGTTTAGTAGAGCCATTCATTAGAATATTATTTTACTTGGCTTTTGATATCGATTTTCGATTAATTGATGGAGTTAGTCAATTCAAGTAATTTTTGCATTTTAATTTCCAGCTTTCCCAATTGAATCTTGATCGAAGGCAAGATTGATGAATCTTGGTTGAAGGCAAGATCATGTCAAGAGAAACAAGAAAGGAGTCAAATCATGGATCAAGAATCAAAAGAGAAGCTTCTTTTCTCATCTTCTTTTTCTTTTCTTCTTTTCAAAGAAGGCTCGGAGGTACTAATCATGCCGTAAAGGAGGGGAAATTCTTGGCTAAACCCTAGCCCCACGCTTAGATGAGTAGAAAGAGACACTTCTTGACAAAATTCATGACAACAACCCTGGTTTTTTTACTGAATCTTGGCTGAAGACAAGATTAGGTCAAGAACATCAAGAAAGGAGTAAAATCAAGAAGAATGAAGGAGATGTTTCTTTTATCCTTTTCCTTTTATATTAGAAAAATAACACGTGTTGGAAGTACTAACCACGACAAGAAGAAGTACCAAATTATCATGTTCAATGGAATTCAACAGAAAATAGTCATAAGATCTAAAATTTAACCATAAACTAACATTTCATTGAAGTGTATATATTCTTTGAGTAGGTGACTGTAACAAGGATGAACAGTTAGAGCAATTATCAATTTGGTAAAATATGCAAGGATGAATTCATTTTGAATCGACTTCAACATCATATGTAATTTACAACAAACTAATTTATGTTCGTAATAGATTTTAAGATAGAACCCATCATTTAATTTGCAATCCATTTATTTTGTAGAAAATGTTTGAGTTCAAACACAAATTCAACTTTTATATCTTGGCCAAATTTAGTAGATTTACTTAAAGCATTTTATAGTGCCTTCTCTGGAATGCCATCAATTGGGCCAATTACCTAACTAGAACGTTAGAAAGATAAGAATATTTCTTAACCTAAGAAATATTTAAGTTAAGAGTATCAATTATCCTTATCATACTCTAATTTTATCAACCTGTAGATAAATTTTCCCATGCACATGGGCCTCCACATGCTTTACCCACATCATATTTCGACGTGAGTCAATGGTCATATCAACTAAATTTAGTTGAATATAATGTCAGAGGAACTATATTAGGAAATTTTGTGAAAGCAATAGAACATGGTCAAATAAAACTCGAAGTGCACGTATAATTTGAAAATATGTAAAGGTATAGAGATGACAAGTAGAATTCATCCCAATAAATAATGACTTGTGGGATATTATTAGTAGTATAGTTTGAACCTACTTATCAATAGCTTCTTCAATTTTGCATGTCTCTTAAATTATCTGCATAAATTTTAAAATCATTTTTTTCTTTTCGTAAAGCTCTAAAAATACATTATATTACTATAATGGACTTGAGTAGATTTTTAAAAGGCTCAATGTAGTAAGAGGTGAACGTCCATCTTAAAGTGAGAGGTCCCCCTTACCTTCCGTATTTCTTGGGTGAATGGAAGAAAAATATTTATTTTCAATAAATGATATAAGGCGTGTAGATATCGATATATTAAAATAAAAAAATACGGCCTGATTGAGCGCCTTTACTGAAGGGATCCATTAGCAACACCCTTAGATTCTGAAAAATGATTTTTTTTTTCTCTCTTACATTCCATTACTATACAGTCCCACCTACCCCCTTTGGATTTTGCTTGATTGTACCATATACGTGCCATATTTTAATTTTTATATATCAGATGGGAAAAGAAGAAAAGAAAATTCTCGCACACGTGAACCGTACGGACTGATATTGCTGACTACCCGGTCATGTCAGTCCCCGCAGGTCCAGGCCCACCTGTCCTTTGGGCCGGTCCGTAATCACGGCGGGTCGGCGGCCAATCGCGAGCCCCCCACTTCGAGGATCGTCCGCCGACGATCCGTCACACGTGGCGAGATCACAGAGCTCACCCCCCGGCCCCCGGCCCGGCCGGCCCGCACCTCACCCCAAAACGACGCCGGAGGGGATATTCCCAATCGAGCCCCATCAGATATTCGGCGAGGGGGAACCGCTCCAGCCTTTCCCGCCTCACCGCAACGTGCCAATCGGCACCGCCGAATCCGCGGACCCCTCCAGAGTCGGCTCAATCGACGGCCACGATGAGCCGCGGGGACGTGCGTGTCTGAGCGCGGGAGCACGAGCCCCGGAAGTCGGTTCGGTGACTTTTCTCCGAACCCAAAAGTGACGCAAGCCCTAACACTTTCGGACTCTAGAATATTTTGACATTTTCCTCACATGCTCGAAAACGAGGACGGGCCCAATCTAAAACGAGGAAACGTCGTCGTTCTTGGACTCGCGAGGGTCCATCGTCTTCGCTCTCTCCGTTTAAATTACGCAGAGCCCAAGGCGAAGGTGGAGCGAGTGCTCTGAAGGGAAAGTGAAAATTCCGAGGGAAAGGAAAATCCGCCGGAGTCGGCCGTGAAATCTGCGAGGCCGGGGGCGTTGGCGGTGCCGGAGAGGCTTCGATTTCGGGTCCGCGCGTCGTTCTGTGGTTGCTTCTGCGCGAAGTCTTTCGATTCTCGGCTGCTTCGTTGAGGCGGTCGGATTGAAGAATCGATTTGGACGCGGAGCGGAGCGGAGGGGAGGGGAGGGGAGGGATGCAGACGGAGGCGAGGGTCGGGGTCGTGGTGGAAGGAGGCCAGAGAGGGATTGGCTCCGGGCACGGGAGCCTCGCGGCGGTGGACGGCAAATGCTCGCAGAAGCGGCAGCATCAGCAGCAGTCGCAGATCGGGACGGTGTCGCAGCTGCTCGCCGGCGGCGTCGCTGGGGCCGTCAGTAAGACCTGCACGGCTCCCTTGGCGCGGCTCACCATACTATTTCAGGTTGATCTTTCCCCCCTCTTTAGAGGGATTTCCGGTCTTTCTTCTGGTTTAAGAACATGGAAATATGGTAGGCTTTCCTGTTTTGGCTTGGACTCGTGTTTTTGGCTGTAGTCGTAGATAGGAGGGGCTCGTTGTGTGTGCAGGTAGGTTTTGACGTGCTGGTGTGGATTCACCTTCTGTATCGTTCTTTCAATCATTCTCTTCTTTCCGGAGGATGGAATTTGTTTTGTGACATTGATTGGATTTTCCCTTCATATTTGCGTAAGGAGGAGCAGCTAGCTATTCCCCATGGATCTTCAAGAAACTTGTTTTAGCTTTTTTGTTGAGTTTCAATTCTGAATGATGAAAATACAGTTGATGTGGTAATTAAGAAGGGCATGGACAATCTTGTCACATTGACTCAGCCAGGCAATCCATGAGTTTTACTATTGAAAAAGTATGCTACCACTTTAGGTTTATGTAGCCCAAAACAAGGCGAGAGTAGGAGACAGTTGATGCTGATTCTAGTACTTGGATTTGACCTTTAGTTGGATCAAGGTCGTATATTTGATGCAGGAGTTTGTTGCTAAGGTTCTTCTGCTGTAGGTCAGATTTATTTGGTCTACAGAGTACGGCAACTTAAATGGCTGAATTTTCTTTAGTTATGTGTGCTATCTAACAGGAAGTATGGATCAAGTTAGTTTGACCTGCATTGTTAGGCTGGGTGCCGCTGATGGTTAGCGAGGACTGTAGGATTATTCAGAGTTCCTATGAGGGGCATCAATTTTTTTATCATGACCTGTGAAGAAAACCAGGGCAGTGCAATATTTATTATATGGCTTGGAAATTAAAATAAATTTATTGTGTAAAACCTCGACTTTTTACATCATTTCAACACATTTATCATATGTTGACAATTTCCCTGTGGGCACCCTCTAACGTCTTCTATTTATGTATCTCATGGAGCTTGTGCTTTCAATTGTTCTGTGATTAGAGTGCAAATCAGTGCAAGTGGAGTTGTAGGCATCTAGGATATTGAGTAAAGTGCTATTTCTCGGACAGGTATTTGATTGCTGTAGTTACCACTTATTGGCCAATCTGCTGATACTTTTATACGCATTTTCAGGTGCAAGGTATGCATTCTGATTTAGCAACTCTAAAGAAGGCCAGCATATGGCATGAGGCTTCAAGGATTGTGCGTGAAGAAGGATTTAGAGCTTTCTGGAAAGGGAATCTAGTCACAATTGCCCATCGCCTTCCTTATTCTTCTGTAAACTTTTATACTTATGAGCAGTATAAGAAGGTGCTTAACTTGACTAGCTTCTGATCTCATCTGATTTTATCATTTAGGGGTTGCCTTATGCAGCTTTTTGATTGGTTGAACTATCTTTCAGTTGCTTCATATGATCCCGGGAGTTGAAAGTTATAGGGGAAATATGAGTACAGAGCTTTGCATACATTTTGTTGGCGGTGGTTTAGCAGGAATGACAGCTGCAACGGCTACATATCCCTTAGATCTTGTCAGAACACGTCTTGCGGCTCAGGTATTTCAGTAGACGTTTGGTGTAAAGGCCAAGAGCTGAAGGCTTTCCTTTTTATGTGTGCTTCTGTCTAGAGTTTGATGGAGGCTTCATTTGTGTGTTTGATTATGCCGATGACATTCTCCTTTTATAATTGTGCTACTCGATTCAAAAAGCACTTAACATAAACCGGTTTCTTTTTCTTTTTCTTTTTCTTTTTCTTTTTTCTTTTTTTTCCTTTTCTACTTTTTGGTATTGTCATCAAATTGTTCTGAAGTCTGGTTCATTCCTACTCTTGTTCTGAGGGAAAATTGTTGCAGTTTTTATTGTAGAGCTACATGTTTTTCATCCCTTCATTCCTTAGTAGTGAATTCTTCCAGTTCTTAAGTTAATGAGATCTATTATCTACAATCAAACCCTATCTACCTATTGCACATTCATCATTTCTTTCGATAGGAAAAAGACTCAAAAATTTGCATTAATCATCAGTTGCTAGTGACATTTGGGTGCTTTAATAGTGTTTCTACATGGGCAACTTGATTGGGCCACACTTGGTTCTGTACTTGTCTGAGCTTAGAATCTTGTGTTTCTTAGGAACTTCTGCTTTCTCTGTTGCGTCTTCGTTGAAACTTTTACCATGTCATGATTCTCAAATTGCTTTGATGGCTGTGAAACTCTATGAATTGTATGTTTGTCCCCAGTTTGTAGAATGTGAAATTTATTGATCATGTACTCATACTGATTTATTGTCGTTTCAATGAAAAATTTGCAGACAAATGTTATCTACTACAGAGGTATCTGGCATGCTTTAGGAACAATAAGCAGAGAAGAGGGCATATTAGGACTTTACAAGGGACTTGGAGCGACTCTTTTGGTATGTGCTTAGTTTTTATTTTGCTCAGTACTTAGGCCGTATAACTCAATTCTTGACTATTTGTTTATCATTGTTCCAGAGTGTGTGCCCCAGCATAGCTATAAGCTTTTCTGTGTATGAGACCTTGAGATCTTCTTGGTGGTCACATAGGTGAGCCTGAGCACGTTGCCAGTTTATTTCTTTGATGTTGTTTGATTTCCTTTCCTGACACAGTAGTTGCATGAATTTTATTTTTTTTATGCTAAATGAGCTTTCTAACATTTCAACCAGGCCCGATGATTCCACCATTGCTGTTAGCCTGGCTTGTGGCAGTCTTTCTGGTATTGCATCTTCAACAGGTGAGTAATCCGTATGACTAGAATATTGCATACTTATGGATCATATATAAGAGCTGCTTCCTGAAGTGTGTATTTCACTTCTTTCTATTTTTCCAGAATGTCATCCTCACATAATGATTCTCATGATACTAAATCTTACAGTTCCAAGTTCTAGGGATCGCTGAGTTTCATTTGGTTATGGGTTAAATGACTACTTCTAGTGACACCCTTCTTCAGAAAATGTAGTTACTATTCATAGATCTTATATCCTTCACAGTTTGCACATCTTCAGATTACACAGTTTTAACATAAAACTGAGTAGTTAATTCGTGTAGCTTTTTGTCATGCTTTTGATGCAGAGACACAGGTTGTGGTCCAAGCTCTGCACTAAGTTTCTAACCTGACTGACTCATAGAACCAGAGAGCCAGAGTGGTGTTGTTTTTTATCTGGCATTTGTGGATTTTAGTAAGAAAACAAGAAATTATATCCTGTCTTTCATCTAACTGTGTTCTATATGAAAACCTGTGATTAACCTCCATCTCTCCAACATTTCCCGGGTTAATCATCTCCCAAGATGCAGTCGGTTCCATGATTTTGGTTGTTATGCAGTCCTCCAAGTGAGAGGTTTCCTCAGTGAGGTATGCTTCTCACTTAGGCTTGCTGAAACAGTTGATTAATGGGTTATGGAATCCTTCTAGCATCACCATGTATCTCTGAGTTGTAATATGACTTATTGGGAATGATAGAAATTTCCTTTCATTTAATTTGCTACACTCAGCTGACTCTCTGGAAGTGCTAGTTGTGTACTTGGTGAAGTGCTGCTGAGATACTGTAGTTAATAGATAAATGAATCATAAGAAATAAGATGGCAAAGACTAGTGATTCTAGTTTGATAGAGAAGATATGTGCCACAAGGTGTGGACTGCACATATGTAAGTTTGTGCCTCACCTTCCTGTTTATATACTGGTTAGGTGTCCACCCAATGAGTAAGTTTCACCACCTAATCTGTTGTGATGCGAACTGTTCTCTTGGCTTGCCTTATTCCATTTGTGGAAAGATAAAGATTGTTGAGATGAAGAGCTTACTTTGAAAGCTAATAATAGAGGCCGAAGTGTGTAGGAAAACAATATCATTGGAACATGTCGGTTGTGATTTATCTGCCAGAGCATCTAGCTGGACATTAACATTTGAAATTCAGAAAGTCATTTCCATATCATTGTAGTTTGCATACTCAGTGGCAATTCCTATATGTATTACTAACTCAATTTCGGAGGTTGCTTTGAGCTTAAAATAGATCCGATCTTGACAAAAATTTTCTGCTCTTATAATCTGCAGCAACCTTCCCGTTGGATCTTGTGAGGAGACGGAAGCAGTTGGAAGGAGCAGGTGGCCGAGCTCGGATATATCAGACTGGAATATTCGGTACACTTAAGCACATAGTCCGGAATGAGGGATTTCGTGGCTTGTACAGGGGGATCCTTCCTGAATACTACAAGGTGGTTCCAGGTGTAGGCATATGCTTCATGACCTATGAAACGCTGAAAATGCTTCTTGCGGAAATTGCTTCTGATTTGTAGTGTCGCTGCAAATTCCTGGATGCCATTGACTGAGGGGGAAGGAGGTGGTGGATCATAGGAGCATGGTGCTGTTTCCACTCCCTCCGAATTGGCTTAGGGTGATTTTGTTCGATGAGTTTCCTCATGGCAGTTCAAAGCACTGTGCGCTGCTGTTTGGAGCTATTTATCCTTGTACAGTATACATGCAACATGTTACACGTCTTTAATTGCCAGCATCAAGATAGTCACAAATGTGCTACCTCAATGGAAAGTCATTTCTTAGTTCATCTCTCTCTCCCTCTCTCCCTCTCTCTCTCATATACACCCGGTTAAAAGGGCTGGAATTGTGTATTCTTGTGTATTTTGGCCTTTGTGATAATTCACTGACATTTGATCCAAAGATTATTCCACTGACAAAAGGAAGAAGAGCAAGTTCCCCACGAGTGCCATCAGCGAGACTCCTCATCGTGAACAGATGAAATGATGACCTACATCTTATATATCGTGCCGATCCACTTCCCTCTTTTGGTTAGTCGCATTCATTTGGGTTTACATATGACTTATCATTTTCAGTTTAAATTTCGGTTTAGACCAATACGATGCATGGCAAAACAATCCCTGACGAGATGAGAAAAATCAATGAAATGTGCTTCTCATTTGAGTTTTAAGCCCGAAACAGCTGTTCATGTCCCGTTACCATTTGTCAAGTCAAAAGCCAAAACTGAATATGAAACCAGATAATGAATATTATTAGCA
This sequence comes from Corymbia calophylla, assembly GCA_014182845.1. NCBI lineage: Eukaryota > Viridiplantae > Streptophyta > Magnoliopsida > Myrtales > Myrtaceae > Corymbia > Corymbia calophylla. The sequence goes on along the minus strand of CM024699.1, from coordinate 33,971,691 downwards.
TTGTAAACATTCATCTTTGAGAACCCCGCAAAAATTCAGGGGGGCGTTTACAATTTGCCATGGTCCACTCAAATCTCAGAAGCTGAAAGCATTTCCAATTCACACAAGTAATTGGAGAGGTCGCATTGTGGGCGACGAATGCTTTCACAAGGGAAAGAGACCGGTTAATGTAATGTGGTCCAGAGTACGTCGCAGACCATACTTATTAACTGCTGCATTGGCAGCCCTGAAACCTCCTCCATATGCTGGGGAAGCGTCGTTGGCAATTTGATGCTTGAAAAACTCACCGAGTTTCGTTTCAACCGCAGACTTCTCACCTTTCTTGGAAGATGTAGAAGATGAGGAAGCTGCCGATGTAGATGGCGCACTTCTGTATCCAGGCATGACTTCTGATTCGAGCCACATGTACGATAGTACTTGACATAGACCTTCTTCTACCTCAGGATTAAGATTGCGGTAACCTGCGAATATAAGTTTAAAACTTCAAGATAAGCCCCATTTGGAAATGCAACCACCGGAAGATGATGCTGCAGGGTAGAAAGTGTTGACCTTTAAGGCGTAACCATCCATGCATTAACTCATGCGCAAGAATAGCACCGGTTAGCAACCTACAATCAGCAACGAGCAGTTAGATTTCTAAAACATTAGACAAAATCAAGGTGATGTGCATTAAGTTTCACATCTTTAGCATCCACAACTTTCTTTTATGAGTAAGTGGTTGCCTTTCTGCATCCTCCATTTTCAGTGAGATCTCAGCCAGTAAATACATTTCCGAATGCATGTCAACTTTTCCTTATATTCTAGCTAAATGCGAGGTGGTTTTTAGTACAACAAGAGAAGCCTTCAGAGTCCCGTTATGTCTCCAACAAAAAATTCCTTTCCTTGAGAAAAATTCATCCGTTGATCTATACTAGAAGTTTCATTAGCGCAAGACCATTTTTATGAATCTCTATGTTGGGAGAGTCTCTCTGTCACGGCTCAATGGGACTTCCTAACAACAATGCATTGGAAAAGTTCAGACCGTCTGCTTAGGCCAAGTATGTGGTTGTTCGTCAACTCATCCTTAGAAAGTCTTTCTGACCTTCTAATTTTTAAAACATGGATATGAAGAGCTATTGTGTTCTTAATAAATATAAACATTACTTTGCGAAACAAAAGCTTTTCGGTCACACTTACCTTGGTAGACCGTAAAGAACAAGAATGGCAGTAACTTCGCATTTCCTTGTCAACTTCTGGGGTTGAGTTCTCATTCCAACAAGCCTGTTGCCTCCAAATCTGGGCCTTCTGTGAACCTGAACACAAAAGCAATGAAATGAGTGTAAAATTAAATGACTAAATCTTGCTCGAGAATTTGCTGTGGATTTCCTGAAAGAAAAATTAGTAGATGTCCACTATCATACACTGGACACGGTTTGCTCCTCAGAAAGGCATAAACCTCTTGTCTCAGGCATGTGATGGTGGCCCTGCAGAAAAACTGGCATCAGGAATGGTGTACCAACTTTGAGAGAAAACCCAAATCTCATAACATGTCTTACATTTTTTTCTCCGACAATAGCCTCGTTAAGTGCTTGTCTTTCAACCAAAAGCATTGGGATTTGCTGATCCAATTTCATGTTCATTCCTTCATAGAAGTCTCTGATCGCATGATAAAGTGGTTGACAGTCACCAGTATCCATGATTGCAGATTCCATGCACTCTAGGCATAATCTCCGTCCATCTCCCAAAGATACATATGTTGAGTTCCATGACTGTCGGTAGGTAAAAGAAATTTCAAAAGAAAGAAAAACGAAAACAATGCGTACGGTTGCTTCAACACATTTAAAATTTACAATCCCTAAGATTGTGGGAAAAAAGCATGGCATTGCATTTACTTGTGCTAGCCTAGACCAGTACCTCCAAACGCTCACAACTACAACATCGAGCTGTGTTGTCATGCTCATGCGACGGACAGTACTTCTGGATCCAGAAAGGATGGCATCTATACTCAATCAAACCAGCTCCATTTGTTGGGATCTGTGAAATGAAATGGAACCTTACAATAGAATCAATATGTAAAAGACTTAAGTTACCTTAATGCTATACTCTCTTGAAGTTGTATAAACATAATAGACAAGAAAATCTTGGACTTAGCTTCTCTCACTTCAGTAGTTTACATTTTTAACCAATCCCAGGTCTACATACAGAAGGCTCAATTAGCAAGATATTTTTGAATGAAATCACTCGTTACAATTTCACCATGTCAATTTCAAAAGCTAGAAGCAATCTCTTAATATCGTAGAGCAGTTCGACTTGAGCTACTTCAGTGATGAGTAGGAACTTTATTATCTCCCAACATGACCACACAGGGGACGTCAGCATTGTGCATAAAAGGACAGCTATTGCAGTGATGTAATAATACTTGAAAAGAAATAAGTGTCATAAGCTTAGTAACAATTTCTTTACGAAATGTAAAAACAGCAAATATTTGTCAGGTAAGATGTGATAGATCGTTCTTACAAATTGATGGCAAACTTCACATTTTGGATGTGACAACTCCTTGAAGCAAGACTGGTGATAAGGATACTTCCCTGCTAATGAAAACTTCAATCAACAGAAAAAAGGGCTAGTAAGAGCTACCAGATTGAAGTTCCAGAATGAGACATATTCATGTCAAAGTTGACAGTGCCAGACTGACAAAAGAAATACTGAATATTCACATGTCTTGTAGACTGTGAACAGCTTGAGGGTAAATTCATAGGCAAAAAGAGGTAAGAAATGTCGAGGAACTACTTACCTCATATTCTGTAATGGCTTTCCCACAAGCACGACAGCAAAAGCATTCTGGATGGAAGAAAGTTCCCATACATCCCAAATAGTTGCCATAGCCTATTTCACGGTTGCAGCCACCACATACTCTGTACCGGTAGAACAAAGTCAATTCATGAAATGGTCTCGCGACATTTCAAGTCCATAGGACAATAGTGCACAATATCTGCGTAATTATTTTTAACTCTTCGTAACCGAACGAACTTGAGGCTCTCTGTCCATAATGACAACTTGGTTCAAGTCGATAATGACATAATGATCCAGTTTACTGAAATCAACTTTCCCATGCTACTTTGGCAAATCCAACATTTGTTTTCAATCACAATCAATGAAGTAAAACCCTCTGGACACCAAGTGCGCTGAAAATTTTCTTCTAGTTCATGATAACCAATATTATTCAGAGTAAGATCTGACTTGATCAGCACTTCAGTCAATTTTACAAAATTTGCCAACCTGATTATGGGGGCAAGAGAGAACCTTTCAACATTTTAGACAGCAATATTGGAATGTTAAATGACCTTAGTCTATCAAAGACACACTTTTGACTGCAAATTACCTATATCCTACTCTTTGATGATATTGCTCAGGTGAGTGAGGAAGGTATGAAGGTGCATCTAGACGATCTTTAGGCTCCCTAGCAGCGTTTTCATCATCATCCGTCCGCCATCTACACCCTGGCAAATTCACGACATGGTTAGACACTACTTTTGGAAGGGGGGGAGAGAGAGAAGTGAGAGAATTATTTAATAGCCTCAGACCAAAATACGAAAGTCAAACCTACCATTTTGCCGCCTCAGATCTTCAGCTGAAGAAAGTGCAACTGCTCTGTCAGCATCCTCTTTTTCCTTGTCACCTCTAGAGTGATCATCCTGATGATGTTCATCAACAATAAGGAGGGGGTTACTGAATACAAAAGCGAAATATCATAAACTTCACGGCATTCGGGAAAGCCAGCTGGTGGTAAATGGTGAGCAATGTGCAGACGAATATTTTCCCAACAGACAGTGGCAATGATGATAAGAATAACAGGGAGTTTACCACTGATCTAGCAGGGGCGTGCCAAACCATGTTCTCGTCGCCCAGATACTGTGGATGACGACGACCCCCTCCTCGCCCAGATCCACTCTTAAAGAGTTTCCCCAGCCATTTCATGAAACGTGATTTTCTCTCTGCGTATGAAGACACAAAGTCCCCTGCTTAACATAAAAACCCATCCAATAAACCCCCATCTATGCATAAAAGATATTGCATTGCACACCACTGTAAAAAAGAATAATTTAACTCATGCCATCTAGCTAGCGAGTAGCTACAGAGAATCCACATAAGAGCTAGGAAAAAATAGGCAAGACACGCAGTGGAGACTCCCAAAGTCGGATGAAAAAAGTAAAACCCACATGAGCCGATCGATCAATTTAAACACTTCATCAAACAAGTAAGCGGCGGCGGCAATTATTCGACCACCACAAAGTACCAGAAACAGGGGCCACGTAGCGTACCGTAAATACAAGGCTGAGAATGATGGTTGACGCTCGAAGAAGGAGGAGCCATGTTGGGAACCACGAAATATGGACAGAAAGTCGCCGGAGCATAAACAGAGCAGGAGCGAAAAGGGGAAAGCGGAGGAGTTGGAAAAAGGGAACAGGGCGAATGGTGGGGGGAGAGAACAAAAGAACGGAAGGGAAAGTTGGAGGTTGCGGATTGAGCATCATCAAAGAAAGACCCGGAGGGAGGGCGACGCGGAAAAAGGAAAAGCAGGAAAGAATCTCTTTTCTTTTCTTCTTTTTTCCGAGGCCAGGCAAAGGAATTGTTAGCTAGATGTAAACGAGAGATGGGTTGGCGGAACTTCTTCTGGTCTCTGCTTTTCCCCCCTCCCCTCTCTCTCTCTCTCTCTCTCTCTGGAGGAGCGTGGTGAGGGGGCGGAAGATTCTTGGCTTGAGGAAAGCGATCAAGAAAGTAGCAGATATATGTCGGTCGGCAAGAATCTCGAAGTGAGGGCAGAGGAGGCATGGAGGGAGGGGGCGGGAAAGCAACGGTGGACGACAGGGAATCGCCGAAGAGGGAATCGTCCGATCGACACAGCAACGAAGGAGGGAGAGAGAGAGAGAGAATATCTTCGGCTTCGGCCTTCGCTCTCTTGGCAGGTGTCTGGCCTTTGCTTGCTTTCCTGTGCTGCAGCGCAGGGGAGGTTTTCGAAATCTTAAAAATGGAAACTTTTGCCGCGTTAAGTTCCAGGAGCTTTCGGCTCGGCCCGAGTTCTTTATTCCTTTGCCATGAAGAAGAAGAAGAATAACGGCAGACAGATAACCATCGATTCGTTTGAAGTGATCTGATTTTCCATTTACCTTTGTGATAGATTCTCCTAGAATGCTTGATCATGGCCCGACTTATCTAGATGCCCGTTTGCATTTCTCGATTATTATTATTATCATGATTATTATATCAACCAAATTCATATCACGATAAAGATGCGACTTGAAGCCATTGCTTATTAGTTCGATTTGGCTAAGGATATTTTAAACGCGTTGTCTTGAGGCCAAAGAATAGTGGAGATCAAATTTATTCGAAAGCGAATGTTGAAATTTGTTTGACAAAAAAAGGAACAATGTTATTTGTTCTTTTTACTTTACTTTTGCGCCGAAATTTAATATATCACGTGAATTTCGAAAATTTTTGTGAAAAAAAAAAAGGTGTGCGTGAGTCCACATGTCTGCATTTGAGTGTTCTTAAAAGTTTCATGAGTTCTGGATTTAAAAAAGTTAAAAGTACTTGACTTTGAATATTTAGATTGGCCACAAATAAAAGGATAAAACTAAACTTAGATACAACTTTTGATTGCTCGCAAAATTCCAGTATTAGGATTTCTCCTTTACTAAATTTTTTGAATCACATCACGTAGATGATAATTCAAAGTCAAGAAAATCATTGTCATTCTTAATAAGTAATAAAAAAATTTATATGTCGACTTCTTCTATCATTATTTCTACATTTCAAAAAGCTCAGGACTCTCGCGACTTGACTTTATTTGATCAAATTCAGATTGAACCTCTTAAATTTTAGTATGAAATATCGCACGCAACGTTATCTAATGTTATATTCTTAAAAATACTTTTTCAATACTTAAACTTTAGTGACAAGTACCCTTTGTCGGTATTACTTCGAAGCACAAACTTTGCTCCTTTGAAAATGATTGAAGTTGCTTACGCACCGTTGCTGTCTTTTTCAATGTTGATTAGGTGCTGCCACCTCGAGTCAATTTTTAGGCAACAGAATAGATCAACTTTCTCGTTTCGAACGGCCAAATGAGAGCTACCCATCCACATGAGAATATATGGCCGACACCCCCCAAAAAAAGAAAAGAAAAAGATTGTCGGACTTCACTTCACGATTCTAAAGACTTAAATTCTCAATTTCTGTATCACTCCACTTGCGATGATTATGGAAAGTTCTACGGGTAACATCACTTTCATGGACGATTAAGAGAGCTCTGACCTCGAGTTTGTCATTGAAAATGATATTTTGTTTTTTTTCCTTCTTTGGGCGAACTAAAAGAGGGGAATAAATTTTGATTTTTCCGGAGATAACCTTGGTTTCTAACTTTGACATTTTCAAAAAAAAGGAAAAAGAAAAAAGAAAAAAATATGCCACCTCCTCAAATGTTAATTGAGAATCAAAACATGTTCCCACTTGCTCAATGGTTACTAAATTACTTTATTCAACGAATAGCTGCTGCTCCCACTTTCCCACGTCATCAACGAATTCTTTTCCACATTTCCTTTTCAGCCCTTATTTATTTATTTATTTATTTATCTGTTTATCTATTCTATTTTTGGCGTCCAAGCAACGCTGTAATTGTTACTGCAGGCAGATTCAAAAGAGCCGATTACGTATTACAGGGACATCCAATAGTATAATGCGCGCATATATATATATATAATATTAATTTTATAAAAAATTTCAAGCAAATACACCTGAAATAAATTTATCTTAAACGAATATTTTGACCACAAAAAATCCAAATTGGTACATTGATGATTAATTTATTTTATGTTAGTTTTTTTAGATTTTACCGTTAAATTGCCGAATTTGATGATACGTGACAATTAATAGATATACCAGTTTAAGATTTTATCCTCCATTTGTCACAAATGTAGGTCATTCATGGTATTAATCTAATTTAATAGAAATCAATAGAGGTAAATTTGTGCCCATTTGGTATTTTTGAGCTCAAAAAATTAGTTTAAAATAAATTCCTTAAATGTGTACTAATTTGAGATTTTTCGTAATATTATCTATATATTATCTATATATATACTTTTTGCAACGTGCTTTGACATCACACCGCAAATACAGCGAGAGTTTTTCTACATCCATGCGGGTGATTATTCTCTGCTCATAGCATAATTTAAAGGGGCGAATCTATAGAAAGACAATATTACTATCGTCGTGGTCATTATAATTAAGATTATTTGTTATGTAAGAGATACCCTTTGTTGGGGATACAGATGTCAGGAACCTAAAAAGGCGAAATCCAGGTTGTAGCAAAATGCAAAAAGTGATGAGATGGGGTGATCTGTGTAAAAGAGGACATTTTATTCCATGTCCGTTACAACTCACTCCCCCTCATCTCACCAAAAAGCATCCCAAAGCCCGCCAGCCACCGCTGTAGATTTTTTTGCCTTTTACCATGTGGAAGGGGGGCGGGAAAAAGGAGACAATTTTTCCTCCCCCTTTTTTTAATTGCTCTATTTCGATTATTTTATTTTATTTTATACAATCAAGAGGCACGAGTATTGAGATTCGACTATCTAGAAGCATAGTAGCTTGCATGCAATCGATGGGATTTGAATGAGTGCATCCTAAATTCTAACATCCCGGCCTCGGACACCGTCTGACTGCTGAAACCGATTTTATTCATGTCATGTGTCTCTTATATTGCATGTCAAATTATGACAGTTTGCTCTTTAACAGAACTATTGTTCGGCAAAGGCCATTTCGGTCGTGGAACTCCAAGCCAGCACCACGACATCGGCCCAAGTGAGAACATATGAGGCCCAAGGTCATGGAAGCCAGGGCCCGTTGGGCTGGTCGGGCCGGAATAGTCTTATCTTAGAGTCCATGGGAACAAATATTCTTTATGCCCGTTGCTATTGCGTTGCCCAAGCCTCGCATGAAGAAGCCCAAGCCCAAGAAAAAAAAAAAAAAAAAAAAAGAGTACTTTCTCAAAACCGGCCGGATAGAGTGCGAGAAAGATGGATTTAGGGGGTGATATCAAGCCAAGCCACGAGCAAGTAATTAGGGCTCAACTCGCCTTATTTCAAACCGGGCTCGAGCCTGAGCTACTCTAGTATATTGTCGAGTCAAGTTGGAGCTCACCAATATTCTATTCGACACACTCACGAGCTTAATCGAGCTTTTATTTTCTTTTATGAAGAAAATTTGCTAATTGCCGAATACACAAAAGAGCCGGTTAAATCACATTTTCAACCCCCATCCACATGTATGTATGAAAAAAAATTATTTGAGCTTAAGTTCACATATAACTGTAATACAGTCGAATTAAGTGGCGGCGTGACGATGTCCAATTCTGTGGTAAGCGCTTGGAGATTGCGAGTGGAGTTTGATTCACGGAGCAGTTTCAACACCAGATCCATCTTTCCTTTTACTTTACGATTTCGACTACATTCGATCCCAACATGGAAGTTCCGTTTCAGTTCTTTCGACTAATTTGTTTGACAGATGCACGACAGACTATGCTTCTCTGAACAAAAGAGAAAAGCCTGCCAAGAAAAGATCAGAAGAGAGAGGCTCGATGAAAGGCACGATCCTTGCTCGGTTTTCCTTCGGCATATTCTGTTCCGGGTCGAAGTAAACATCGACGTCGTTGTCTTCTCGATTCAGGTTTTCAGAATTTATGTGCAGTTATTAAGTCTGGGCGAGTCGCGATTTGTCAACTGAAGAAACCGCATACTGAGGTGGAGAAGCTCAAGAAAAAGAAGGAACCGTTAACTACAGTTTCGATCTGAAGGTTATACGTACAACTAAGGATTCGACATTTATTTCGGGGTCAAGCCGACGAAGTTGCAAAGTAAATTAGTTCGGTTCGCAGTGTCGTCAAACTTTTAGCAGGAGATATAATGGAGCCGATAACAGCCTTTGCTGTGATCTTGGCCATGATCGAGTAAATTCCTCTTCTGGCCGTGGATTCCGCTCGGGGACATGGATGCTCCGCCATCGATCGGCATGGCATTGTAGATAGGTGGATAGAGGAAAGGTTGACATGGACAGAAGTAAGGAGGAGAAGCAGACGAGACTCCCCAACGTAACCACTACTGCCCGAGATGATACGTGGACGCCGAAGCAGTCCCGATCTGGCGACCTGCCACCGGCTCTTGGAACGCGCACTCCAGATGGACGTCGACGGGGCACCACTTGCTGTTGCTGGTGTACCGCCAGGAATCGCACACCTGCTGACAGACGGCGCATTTCGGCCGCTCGGCACGCCGGAGGGTGAGGAGTTGGTGGGGGTGCGCGACGTGCTCCACCGTCGCCGGCAGCTCCGTGCACAGCTGGTGGACGTCGAACCCGCATGCCCGGCACGTGTAGTACAGGCGATGAACCTCCTCGTGGCAAGGTCGCAGAACCTACCGAGGGTCTGGTCGACGAGGTCGAGCGGGTGGTGGGGGTGGAGGTGGGAGGAGAGGGTGATGGGGCACGAGGCGCAGCGTTCGTGGAGGTCGAAGTCGCTGCCGGAGCAACGGTAACGCGGCCCGTGGCAGCCATCGCACTTGAACTCTCCGGCGAGGTAGGTCTCGAGGAGAGGGTGATCGGGATGCAAAGCCCTGGTCCAACGTCCTGGAAGCTTGCGTTGGTATCGCTGGAGCTTGAGAGGTCGTCCATGCCATGGACTCCATGGTGCCTCCATGCTGGGGCTCTCTCTTATATTATGAATGAGTCTGTATTTGTTTCATAGAAAATCGAGCGTAAGCTCGTTTCGTGGAAAAATAGAGAAATTTTCAGATGCTCAGCTAAAATATAAAAATGAAGTGAAAAATACTTTTCACTGTTCGGTAAGAAAAAAATGTTTCTAAGGAAGCTCCCAGGAAAATGCTTTTAGGCTAAATTATGAAAATAAAATGAAAAATATTTTTTCGTCAACGGGATTGATGGAGGAAAATACTTTGGTGGTGGAGTCGTCGCTCTTCTCCATTTTTTTTAATTCTTATTTTTATTCTATAAACTCTGACTTAACGATCATGACTTATCATGGTATTATGTACTTTTTCTTTTTTGGTGTCGAGATTGCGTCAATCTAGGTTTCCACTTCCGGTTACATTTAATATCACGAGGACAAAAGGGCATGTTCAGCCTTTACTCTATGATGTATTTTCCATCTCTCTTCGGAAGATTCTTAATCGTTTCGTTATGATACTTTTTTTTTTTTTTGAGTGGTATATTCATTATGATACTTATAAATTATTCTTTTTATGATTTTTTTTAAATACAAGAAATTGTTGGGTCTAGAGGGGAGGCCACGGGTAGGTAGACCTCGCTTAGGTTCGTCCTGAGTAACATTTTTCTGATTGACTCTTATTAAGGGACGAAAATTTGCCTTCTTCTATTCCAGTCTCGTCGCTCGTGCACTGGATGGGTGACAATTGGTCATTCGAATTCAGTTTGGGATTAGATAGGATGAGTTGCAAAAAAAAATTCTTAGATAGAATTGAAAGTCTTTGTAAATCGTACCTATATAACGCGATCTACCTTGGAATCTCCATTTTGTATTTAGTTTTTTAAGTTTATTTTAAATGCTTAAATAATTAATTTGAAAATATTGATTACCCTCAACTGTGTGAATACTCAAATTCACGTGCCTTATTAGCATTTAGCCTATAACTAGACCTATTAAAATGAGTCATATATTCATTTCTTAATTCACATTCGATGAATTGGGTTGTCATATGAGTTACCCCATGAAAAGGGCATGTGTTTAGAACATGAATTTAGCAAATGTAGGTATTTAGTAGGGGTGTGCAAAAGAATCGGGATCCGCCCGGAATCGGACTGGACCGGTCTGGAACCGGTGGTTCCTAAAGGGATCGGTCCGGTTCCCGGTTCCATGGGTGGATCCTCCCGTCCGCCCACCCGGACCGGACCGGTATTATAATAATAATATATATTAATTTTTATTATAAAAAATATATTTTTTTGGTTGAAAAAAAATTAAAATTTTGAAACCCCATGTTTAGAATTCTTATTTTTCTATTTGGAACCCTAATTTCCTATTTGCCAAATAGCCCTTGCAATTCTTATTGTCGAAATCTTGAAGAAGCACAACAAAAGTCAAGAAACCTAGGTTCATTAATGCATATTGAGTAGGCGTAATTGTTTATGAGACCGGTTCCATGGATCCACCCGGATCAAATTTTTGGAACCGGTCCTTAGCGGGCGGTTCCCGGTTCTAGGGTGAGAACCGCCCACTCGGACCATGCACACCCCTAGTATTTAGTTCCCTTGCGGTGCCCGTTTTAGGCCTTATCCCGTTGAGATCAACTTTTAGTATTCAGCTAAACTCTCATTCCAAACATAAGATTATCTAGCCTCAATTTCTAATGGACAAGATCATTATGAAGGCAAGTGTAAATCATACTATTAGGATAAAGTGCCATGTTACCATTCAAAGATGTTTAATACCATAAAGAAATTTGAAGAGGATGAGGAAGTATTGGCCTTGCATGTTTTAAGCACACAAACATTGGTCATAAATAGGTTTTGAGTGGTAAAACCTAATATCATCATTGAATGAGTTCATAACTTACTTAGACCTAAACTCACTATTATAGTTCTCTTTTCATTCTATCTTGCTCTCATTTACTCTTTGCCCTCACCTTTGAATTTTTCCAAAATTGGGTTAATTATGTAAGTGTTTTGGCAGTATGAGTTGCGAATCGAGCATAAGTTCACTAAATTTGTATTATGGGAAAACGGTTCAAAATCAATTGAATTGGTCAATTTGAGATCAATCATTCCGATACGTCTCACCCATTCAATGGGTTTACCTTACAACAGGGGTCCTCCTTAAGCCCAAGCCCAATGGCCCACGGTCCGATTAAAAACTTCCATCTCCAGGTCGGGGGTTTAGGCAGGCCTCGATTCTCGGTCCGGTCGAGCAGCTTAAACCGGTCCAGACCGTTGACTCTTCTCCCTTTCCCGCGCCGGTCCAGTCACGCGCTCCCTCTCTCTCCTCTCTCTCTCTCTCGGAGTCATCGATCGTTGCTTCGGAACCAAAGTTCTAGGGCTCGTTCTTCCAGAAACGATCAGGCGAAAAAAAAATCCCCAAAATCTCTCGATCGTTCATCGCGCGATGGCTCTCTTCTCCACCTGATCGAACGAGCTAAGTCGCGCAGGAGCATCCCTTCCTCCTCCTTCGTCGATCTCCTCTCGCCGCCCGTCTCTCCTCCCTCGCATGGAAGAGTCCTACACGAACCTCCCCACCAGCCACCTGCTGGGCTCCGTCCCCGTACGGTCTCCCTCTTTTACTCCGGTTCTCTCCTCATTTTTTTCTTTATCGATGGAGTTAATCGGTGAATGTATTGCGTGGCGATCTTGCTCGTTGGTTTATCGCTGATTTTCTTTTATCTCCTCGCGATTGATTGATTGCGTTGCCCTGGCGAATGAAGACGGAGGGTAGTGTACTTGCTCCCTTTTTGTTCACTTCCCTTTCTTTTTAACGAGGAAAGAGCGGGTGCTTTGCTTGGTTTCTGGTTGAAATGGGGAGACACTAGTTAGAGCTCTCGCGCTCACTTCGCAATGTGAGTTCTTGCGGCGGCGGAAATGGTATTTTCGGGGAGAGGGGAAGATCTTTTGCCACTTTTTTTTTGGCTGTTGGTGTCGCGTCCGAATTTCGAATCTTTAATCAACTGGACTTAATGGGGGATCTATGATTAGCTGCCATCCCTGTTGTTTCTCGATCTGCTTTAGGAGGTCCGGTACTTTGCCGTTTTCTTGGGCATACGTACAATGGTCTTTGATGGGTGTGCTGTGAATAGCTTTTTGTTGAATTGCAAGAACAACTCCTTTTAGTTAGTTTATCCAATCCACACGAGGTGCAGGATAGTTCCAATTTGGGATCTTATGAGGAGAAATGAACTCATCATGACTCCATTTGCTCACTCTGACAAATTTGTAGTGCTCATTCCAGTAGCTCTATATGATGGCCTGTTATTTAAAGGGAAAAGGGCCGGGGGGACTCTTTTGGCTTTGTTAGCATAACATTTTCTCTTGCCTTCTCCGTATCTTGGGAAAACAGACTTTTTTCTTTACGTGCTGTTGCTTGATCTGTTTGTCCTTCTTTCTCTGGATCTGTGATTTTTAACCTTTTGATCTTATTAACCCTCTTCTTCGCTTTTCTATCAATGTTCAATATGCAGGCTGTTGTTGACGATGGAAAAAGTTCCCCTCGCTATGAAGGTAGGAGATTTTAATACTGAAATCCTTTGAGCAAAGCAAATGTCATCTATCCTACTCATGGACAGTCTCATGCTGATATCATTTGTTGTTCTGTTGTGATCTTTCTGCAGCACCAGAAGCAAATATGCAGACTTTTCCTCCAAATAATGCAGGAGACAGAGGGCGTGGCTATCAATCTCTTGCGGGTCCCAGTGGTATGGCAAGGCTATCAGTATTCTTGTATTTTACATATGGATGTTCACTTTACGAAATGGTCGGAGAGTGCTATCCAGCATTTACGTTTCTTACCGACTTGGGGTTTAATTGTTTAACTTTAGATGTGGATATGAGATGAGTTAGTCACACCATTCCTCCGACCTGTTTGCCTAAGTTAAATCAATCATGCGGGCCATTGAATTATAGACTTACATTTCTTTTTGCCATGGTTAGTAGATTTTGATAATTGATATTATGTCAATCTTTTCGTCAGTCTGACTTGAAGAATGCCAATTGAGAACTCTATTTTTATTTTCTCATTCTTAATTGACCCATTAATGGTCATCGCCAAAAATAAAATCAATAGTCTGAGATTTCTCTTAGCATCACTCATCTAGAATGGCATAAATCAGTTGCTCTGGAGCATAATGGCAATTCTTGTCAAATGAGTAAATACAAATTTTCTGTATCTGCTGTGCCAATGTGATGGTATAATCCTTATCCACGTTCTTCTGCCCTTGTCTCTTTAGCTTTTCTCACTGTTTACAATCAATTTGTACATAAGATACCGCTTAGGTTCACATGAGACAAAGGAAGAAAAGGTTGATATCACAGTGTTGTGGATTGTGTTTAAGATCCATGGTGCATGCAACATGACCCCAGTTTGTGGGAGCTACTTTTCAGCAACCCATGTTAGTTTAGTCTTGTCTTCTTGATGAGAAGGAAAGTGTATGGGATTGAGTTGGTACTCATCCTAATTTAATAGAGTGGAGGAGGCTTCATCTTGCAATTTGCCTTTTCTTATCCGGGATTCATCAATTGGACATCCATTGGTTACTGCCAGAATGTTTGTCTAACTATGGGTTGAACACATATGTGTTAACTTCACTGCTATGATCTCTTTTTGATATCAGTAATGACTTTTCTTTTTGTCGACAGTTGATATTAGTGATGTCTTATCAACTTTTCTTGCAGAGACGTTTGAACAACAACCCGCAAGCAACTGGAGAGGAGTCTTTAGCATCTCATCCTATACACAATATTTCAATGTTGATACAGATGTAGTTTTAAACAGAATGCTGGGTTCGTTCTTCCCAACTGGTGGGGATTTTTTCAGCAAGATTGATGCAAATCCAGATCTGTGAGTCCTTCCCAATTGTTGTTTATCTTTTTATTTATTTTTTCATTAGTTTATTTTTTGTGCCTTTTGGTCCTTTTGTTGGGTGAGGAGAGTATGCCAATTTTCTGTTGAAACAGATTGATAAGTGTTCAATCTACAATTTGCATTGAATAAACAAGAAGGAAAGAAAAGGAGATTCAGTCCCCTAATATGCTATGCATTGTGGAAACTTAACTGCTGTGCAGTATCTTAAGTTGCCAAACTGTGAAAATTCTGTCTATTTTATACTTTCACTTGGATCATCATGTATGATTATGCTGAGAATCATTTAGTCGAGTAACTAACGGCAGGTTGTTAAATTCTTGCATTGGTTAGATATGGACCTATCTGGATCTCCACTACATTGATATTTGTGATCGCTGCCCTTGGAAACTGTGCTACCTACCTCATGGAAAAGAATTCTGACACAAGTACCTCATGGAGCTTTGATGTTGGTTATGTAAATCTTGCGGTTTGGTCAATTTATGGTTATGCACTTGTGGTTCCGCTAGGATTCTACTTCTTGCTTAAGTATCTGGAATCGAATCCCAGCCTCATTGGGTTTTGGTGCATGTGGGGATACTCTCTCTTCATCTTTATTCCGAGCTCTGTAAGTGTCTATTTATAAGCTATTTATTGGAACATCCATCAATCTCTCCCACCGGCTTTTCTCTAATATCTCGATTCTTTTGAAACATTTTTGTGTAATATTTTTGCTGCAATTTGATAGAGTTAGGACTTAAATTACTGCAATAGATAATTAGATCACTTGCGGAACTCATTTGATATTCTAGATGAATTTTCCGAAGCTTATTTAGAGACTAACATGTTCTCTTCATATAAGATATTTCTCGTTTTACTTTCTATTTTAGAATCTTGGCAGTTATTCTTCCTGTTTCACACATCTGTATTCCATTGCTTTGACTGGGATATCTGAGCCATTACTTGTATACATCTGTTTTTAATGAGGAAGGGGAGCCTTCATGCAATGTTAAAGTTGTCGACATGTGACCTGGAGGGTCATGGGTTGTGGAAACAGCCTCATGTAAAATTTGCAGGTTAAGGCTGCATATACCTTGAGCCCAAAGTGATTTGATCCTTCCTTGGATCCCGCGCATGGGAGCTTCCTGCTCAGGGTGTCCTTTTTTCTTCATGAGATGTATTGATTATTCCAACCATATATATGATTTTTGCACCTTTGGTGCACTCTTGAAGGCTTTTACATAACAATAGCTATATGTTATTTACTCTGCATAGCATGAGCATATGTAAACCCTTGACGGTTGTCTAGGCTATTACATAGATTTGAATGTTCAACTTCTTGTCTGCTTAAGTTATCTAACACAAGCAATGTTTTTTTGCTTCCAGTTACTTTTGTTGATTCCACTTGAGGCTCTCCGTTGGATCATCATACTCCTTGTTGGTGGGGCCTCAGCTTGCTTTGTTGCTTCGAACCTCAGGTCATACACGGGAGGGAGTGATCTTACAATTGTAGTGGTAGCTGCATTTTTACTGCAAATGGCTCTAGCAATTTTCTTCAAGGTCTGGTTCTTCCCATGAAGACCCAGAAAGATATTTCTCAAGGATCAAATCCCGTCTTCTTCAACTTCTGTCTCTTGTGACATTTGATCCTCTTGTCTAGCTGACTGGATCTCAACCGGCGACGAGCTTTTCTGAGTTTCCAGGTCATTTAAAAAGTGGCATTGTATTGTATGGACGACCTTGCTGCGTTGAGTCTGAGAGGATGAAATGTCGAGGACAAACCTTTAATAGTTCCACGGAGATAGGGCTTTGTATTGTATTTTCCGTTGTTTCTCATCAGCTAATAGGGTGGTGATAGTTTTGGCAAGAAGAAAAAGGAGATGTGGCCCGCCTGATGAATTCCCTTTTGAATTATGGAGACTTGCATGTGGAAGTCAGCTTTGTAAATACGGATCTGCCTTTACAAGTGATGCTACAAGCATGCGATCGACCATGTGTGGGATCAACTTTTTCCACGGACTTTGCCTGAGATCAGGGTACATTGGGAAGCAAAAGGTTCGGCTTGCGCGAGCCAGAAATGGACACGTCGCATGTGAACGGTTCTGGGTTTTGGTCTTGGTTTTGGGATTTTGCTATTGGTTGGTTGGTGACAAACGATATGAAGGACGACACGTTTGTATTTCACGTGGTTGGTAACTGGCAAAAGGGACATTGTCCTGTTTCCCGGGTTCATAGGATGCGGAGACTCGATCATTTTAAAAATCAACTTCGATACTATCAATTTGGACCTATTTGTGTAATGATCCTGGGAGAAGCATATTCGTTCTACTTCAGATGCAATCTGATGGTATTTGGTTAATGGGCTTTGTTTTGTCTCCATCGATGCCCATTTCATTGGATTCGTAAGATTTTTTTAGAAAAGTGATGCGTCTCGATGTTGATGATCATCGAGATGCGAGATACGAGATACTAAAAGGGGTGGTGTTTGTCTGGTGTGGGGCTAATGAAAGTTGCTGGTGATTAAATACTAGATAGGCACATTTATCTGGGTATTCATAGAAGTTATCAAATGCTTGAGTCGACACTAATTCTCGAGCGCACGAAGAAGAAGGAGGAAATATGCGAATGAATTAGCAAACCGGGGAGTGAGATTCTTGAAAATCTTTATTTCCGCTAATCTTGAAGCTGATCTTTTTAACTCGGGTAATTTTCTCGCTCGAAATCGCATTCTCTAGCCACGTGTAGGACCGAAATGAATTCCTGGATCATAGCGGATCCCCCCTACATCTACAAATTAAATGTGAATTGACCACTGCCTAATTGAGTGGGATCCCCACATGTCTTTTGAAAATGGAGGCCGTTTCGGATTCGGCATTCGAAAATGATTTGCTCAGCCATTGTGATCTTATCAAAAGTCTTATTCAGTAACAATGAAATGATTGGGAGCCCAGCTCGGGGCTTGAATCCGTCCACGGATGGGATCGTGGCCGGCTCCGATCTGGTCAAAATGCCGATCCCATCAAATTCGTTCCACCGTCGATATATTTTGCTCGAATTTCTCGCTGTCGCACCATCATGCGGCCGCTCCTTCCCCATCCGCCGCACCAGTAATTTATTTTACTACTTTTTTTTTTTTTTCCTTTTGACAATCTCGTCGGGGCGCCGCTAAAATCAAACGCGATTGGACGGAAATATCGGTTTTTTTTTTCTGATCTCGAAATCGGGCAAGTTCGCATTAGATTTTTGTTAGTTACGTGGCGCGCTGTCATTGCACGCTTCACACGAATCGGATCAGCGTGGGCGCACGGTTTCGTTTTTTTTTTTTTTTTTTTGGTGGTTTAGAGAGAGATAGAGAGAGAGAGAGAGAGAGAGAGAGAGAGACGTGTCCGTCTTTGTCATCGTACTCCGACCCCTCAATAAAAACCCTATTGTTTCGTCCCTCCTCCATTCGCACCACCACGTCTATTCGCACCACCACCACGGCGACGCCCTGCAGATGCCGGCTCGCACAACCGGGACGACGCGACTCGCCGAGCTCGAGACGCCGAACATGGACTCCACTCGAGGCTTCGTCAGGGACGTCAAGCGCCTTGTCGTCAAGGTTCGTCCTCCGCCTCTGCCTCCGCTTCCGCTTATGGCTTATGATGCTCGGAATGCGTGCCGGTTTGCTTCTCCGGAAGCGCTTTCGATTCGTTGACGAGCCCGGAATGTGCCGCCGATTCGGGTTTCGGGTGATCGGATTGTATGCGTGTGTGTGTCTGTCGATGCCGAGTCTCATTTCGGTTCCGTTTCGAGTGTGGTTGAAAGCTGAATTTGGCGGGAGACATGATCCGGTGTTGGTTTGGTGTTGCGGAGCGGATGAAATTGTGGTTTGGCTCGTTCTCGGTTTCGTGCTCTTTTTAGGAGTCGTCGATGGCAAATGTAGATGTCGAGATTGCTCTTTTCGGCATTAAACCTTTTTTTCTTTCTTGTAATTTCGGAGCGTGGGTCGTTAATTGTTCTTTTAATGGCCGCTGAGCTTTTGACCTGTTTTGATCGCCCTTTAATCTCTTGTTTCATTCCGGCCATTGTAGGTTGGCACAGCAGTCGTCACTCGATCCGATGGGCGGTTGGCGCTCGGAAGACTAGGGGCTCTGTGTGAGCAGGTACGCCGTTTTACGTTACACGTGATTTGTGCAGTATGTTTTCGGCCGGATCGAGAAAGATCTAAGTGCCGCATAGTAATCCGCCGTTCCTAAGCAGATAAAAGAACTGAACTTACAAGGATACGAGGTTATTCTGGTCACGTCCGGTGCTGTTGGCCTTGGCCGCCAGAGGCTTAGATACCGTAAGCTAGTAAATAGCAGGTTTGTATCGTAGCCCGTACCGCATTTAATCGTTCAGCCATTTGGGCTGTTTTTTATTTACATTTCCTAGTGGAGAACTAGGAGCTAATTGATGAATTTTGCTTCCATCTGTTCCAAAATTTGTACAAATTGCATATTGGAGCAAATGATATTGGACTTTCATTCTTCCATAGCCATTAAAGGTTCTTACGGTGGGCGTTCGCTTTGTGTTACAGCTTCGCTGATCTCCAGAAGCCACAGGTTGAACTTGATGGGAAGGCTTGCGCAGCTGTCGGGCAGAGTAGTCTTATGGCCTTGTATGATACCTTATTCAGCCAGGTGATTGAATAATTCTCTATGTTCAAGTTATGCAGGTTTTCTTATGCTCTGTTTGGGCACATGTCTAATTGGTTTTGCCACCATTTCCCTTAGGGCTTATGGATTAAGATGCTTTATGCCCTTTCTTGTGCAGTTGGATGTTACATCAGCTCAGCTTCTTGTCACAGATCATGACTTTAGGAGTATTGAATTCAGGAAACAACTGAGTGAGACCGTGCAGTCACTGTTGTCCCTAACAGTTGTTCCTATATTAAATGAAAATGATGCTGTCAGTACGAGGAAAGCTCCATATGAGGTATGGTCCTTTGCTTTGGTACTTCATAAATGTTGAGTTTGTAGATGAATGCCTTTTTTCTTTTGTTAACTTCCTAGCCTCGATGAACAAACGAAGAGAGTTCACCAAGCATCTTTATTGTTGGAATTACATTTTGCTTGTAAATGTCTATTGACATATGTTCCTTTTGCAGGATTCGTCTGGCATATTCTGGGACAATGACAGCTTGGCAGCATTGCTTGCTTTGGAGCTTAAAGCCGATCTTCTTATATTGCTAAGTGATGTTGAGGGTCTTTATAGTGGCCCACCTAGTGATCCGAAATCCAGATTAATTCGCACATACATTGGGGAAAAGCATCAAGGTGAAATCACCTTTGGAGATAAGTCTCGTGTAGGGAGGGGTGGTATGACTGCGAAAGTTAATGCTGCTTTTAATGCAGCAAAGGCTGGTATCCCTGTGGTCATTACCAGGTACGTCAATCTGGTTTTGTCTGCATGCTTGTCTTAGTTCTTTGGGATAAAATGTCTTTTTGTAGTGTAGGACACTATTGGTAAGGTACACAATGATCTGCATGATGCTGTGTAGTGCTTTGAACACTATCAGTAGGAGAAATCAAGGTCATAAGATTTTGAACATTCTCTCTGTGCAAACCCCTTTATACAATATCTATTATTTGGGTAAACCCCCTCATTGTGGTTAAGCAAGATGCAATGCTCAGAATTTGATCAATTTACTAAAAGATAGTAGGCCTGTAATTAATTAGTACTTGCCAAGTTGTGTAATGACCTACTTTTGTTTTTTCCATAGTGGGTATGCTCCTGAAAATATCCTTAAGGTTCTTCAAGGAGAGGATATTGGTACTCTCTTTCATCGGGATGCACATTTGTGGGCACCAAGCAGAGATGTCAGTGCAAGGGAAATGGCTGTCGCAGCCAGGGAAAGTTCACGGAACCTTCAGGTGGAATCCTCAGCTTTATGGTTTAGAATGTGTGTGATTGTTTGGCTTAATACCTTCTTTTCAAGTTGATAAAACTTGCTAGATTTAGTAGTTCTTTGTCTCTGCATAGCTGATAGGATTTAACAAATGTTAGAATTTCCTGTCTAGCAGCTATTGGTTTGTTGAAGATGTTATGCTGTAGATATGTCTCCTAGCCATCCGGAAGCTTATGACAAACTTGCAGAAGGGAACCACTGAAAGATCCAGTCTATACAGTTGTTTGCTTAGTGCTTCTTTCTCTTGACTTTTTATTCAAATGAGCGGCACATTCTTCTAGTTGCAGCCTGCAGGTTAAGATGTTAGGTCTTGAATATTTTATCTTCATGGACGGTTCCAAGGGGGCTGGTGTCCAGACCAGCTAGACACTAGCTCCCAAGGCCAAAAAATTTCTAATATCATATGCTTACTAAGTTAATAGTTATATTAGTCTTTAAACAATCCCCCCCTTCTCCACGATCTCAATCCTTCCGAAAAATAAGCTTTGGTGCCTTTCATTACAGAGTTTAAACTTTTGGATTGGGTTTTTCCTTGCCAGTATTATATTGTTTTACAATTTGCCAATATCTTATTTGTTCTATAGGCCATATCATCAGAGGATAGGAGAAAAATCCTGCTTGACATAGCTGATGCGCTCGAAGCAAATGAGGAACAGATAATGAAGGAGAACGAAGCCGATGTTGCTGCTGCAGAAAATGCAGGATATGAAAGATCTTTGATTGCTCGGCTGGCTCTGAAGCCTGGAAAGGTTGGAGATCTGAGTATCTAATTAATCATCACACCCAATAAGAAGTTGTCTCAACACTTCACTTTTTTTCTTTGTTCTTTTTTCCTGAATGCAGATAACAAAACTTGCCAATTCTATTCGTGTACTTGCAAATATGGAAGAACCAATTGGGCGTGTTTTGAAGAGAACAGAGGTAAAAAGAAGTGGTCTTAAGGATTTGCTGCTTGGACTTCTTTTATTCTCTAACATACTAGCGCATGCATCAACCTCTTTTTAGAGTTTTCTTTAACATTAAAAAATATCCCTACTACTGAGAAAAATCATCAACATAGTGATTATGGAGTTAGAATGGGACTAATGGTTGTTGACTTATTAGAAAAATAGGTCTTCTTCGTGTGAAATGCTGGTGATTTTCTATCGCTTCTCTCATTCTTTCATGTTGATTTTGCATCCAGCTGGCTGATGGGCTTGTCCTAGAGAAAACATCATCTCCTTTGGGTGTCCTGCTGATTGTTTTTGAGTCTCGACCTGATGCTCTAGTTCAGGTAGTTGCTTCTTTCTCTTTTTTATTATTTGCTTTTTTTTTCAGCAATTTATCAGGATCTTTATCTTTTGGGAGGACTGAAGTATGGGTCTAATCTAGGCTGCAAGAGTAGGCACATTGTCTTAAGGATCTATATCTTGGATATGTTATTTTGATTTTAGAAACATTGGAGCAATTTAAACTCCTCTTGGAAAATGGTCCAACCTTACTAGGTTGTGCATGGTGATACTTTTGTGCAACATAAAAGCTGGCTTGACCTCAAGTACTTATTGTGTCCTCGTGGCATATTGATCAGTGACTATCTATGCTTGTAAAATGAGTGGCAATTGCATGAATGTTTGTTTTGAAATGGGTTGAAAATTCGGTGAAGCTTGGACATGCATGTTGAAAGTTGACATAAATATAGAGCTTACAAACGAGCGCAAGGATTGCTTTTACTTCTTAGGTTGGTTATATGTGTGTTTTTCTTTGCAATATTTAGGAGTCTGTTCTTATTTCTTGGTATCACAAAGTAGGGATGCAGTCAGAGTTCATACTTGATGTTTTTTATTATGGAACTGAGCTATGACTTGGCTAATAATGTGAATGAACAATTGTCATTTTTTTTTTTTAAATTTTCTAATATTGTGACAGATAGCTTCATTAGCTGTTCGAAGTGGGAATGGGCTACTGTTGAAAGGGGGTAAAGAGGCCAAGCGATCAAATGCCATTCTGCACAAGGTTTAATTCATATAAACATCTTGATTACAATTTTATTTTGATACAGTCTGGTCAGCAATGAAATTACTGCATCACATTCTCATATTCTCTCAAATCATAAGGTCATTACCAATGCTATTCCAGACAGCATTGGTGGGAGACTCATTGGACTTGTAACTTCGAGAGAGGAGATACCAGATTTACTTAAGGTGAGTAAATATGAGTAAGAAAAATCTATCTAATCTCTTGGTGTCTATTATCATGATCAGTTGGGGAAATCAAGTCACTGAGGAATTATTATGTATCAGCTTGATGATGTTATTGATCTCGTAATACCAAGGGGGAGTAACAAGCTGGTTTCCCAAATCAAGGAATCAACTAAAATACCTGTTCTTGGTCATTCCGGTGAGAAAGAACCCCCTTGCTTATTTTATATTTCATCTTATCTCTTGCAAGAAGACTGTGATTGTTGATCAATTGCATTTAATCAAACTATTTGTTTGCTAGATGGAATATGCCACATTTATGTCGACAAGTCTGCAAACATGGAGATGGCAAACCGCATCATTATTGATGCAAAGGTAGATTATCCAGCAGCCTGCAATGCAATGGTATGTGGCATATGTTTGTTTCTTTATTTTTATATAAAATCCTGGAAGGGATCCCTGAGTTGCAACGATTGTTTGGGTTACTCTATGATTCTGCGAACCTTAATATCTGCTTTGAAAGATGTAGCCCCAACTTACTATACATATTGAGAAAATTACTACAATTGAGAAGGGTAATGTTACAGGATACTTTTGGGGGATTTTTTTTTTTGTTGGGTGACTGTAGATGTACTGCATTTGTATGTCTTTTTTGGCTTTGGATGGTGGACTTTGGCTTACGTCTTAGTGCTTTATCTACTTCCAGGAAACACTTCTCCTCCATAAAGATTTGGTGCCAGCTGATGGACTTAACGAAATTGTGTTTGCGCTTCGGAGCAAAGGTACTGTATTATATCATCTGAAGATAAAGACAAGTTGTGTGGGAGTCTTGACAGGGAATTAGGATGATGACTTATTGTTGATAAGTCCCACTTATTACTCGAGTGGAAATGCTATGTTAAGGCTTGAAAATCAAGAAAATTTACATATGTTAGGCATGAAATGTTGGATTTATTTTCTTGTCCTGGTTTTATAGGGTGAATTTGCCTTTTTCAGCACCTGTCTTTCTGGAGTAACTGAAAGGTTTCAGATTTCAAGGCAGCTAACTTCGGGCTTATTGTTTTTGGATTTTGTTTTCTTGTCTCCAAATGCAAAAGAATTTTGTGGTCATTATAGTCTTATCTCATTTTACAGCTGGAAAACAAAAGTAGTTGCAGTATGCTAATGCCATTCTAGCAACTTCAGTGACCAATGCTGTCCAAGTACAGACAGCTATTAGCCAGCACTGAAGCATATTTAGTGTGCATTCCTTCATTACAGTATGCATATTGAAATCTCTGATGCAATTGCTTAATCTTTTGCAGGTGTTACTTTATATGGTGGACCAAAAGTGAGCTCCATGCTGAATATCCCACAGGCAGAGTCCTTTCATCATGAGTACAATTCAATGGCATGCACCATCGAAACTGTAGATGATGTTCATGAAGCCATTGATCACATTCATCAACATGGAAGGTACTTAGCTATCTCTAAATTTAAAATTTTGGGTGGGAAGCCAGCCAGAAGCTAGGAAAATATAGTGGAAGCTGGCCAAGAAACTGACTATTGCTCTCCGTTTGCCAGTGCACACACTGATTGCATCATAGCAGAAGACGATGAAGTTGTGGAAACCTTCCTACGTCAAGTTGACAGGTATGATTTCTTCGCTAACTTTAAACTCTAGGGGAGGCACAACTTTCTGAAGACAGACGCCAATCATATACTTCATATTGATTTGGAAAACATATTCTTCCATTGCTGATAAGTCCTGCACTTATGCTGCAGTGCTGCTGTTTTTCACAACGCCAGCACAAGATTCTGTGACGGAGCACGATTTGGACTGGGTGCAGAGGTACTAGTCTTATTTTTCATCAATTTTGAACTATAATAAATTGGATCATGAATATTTTCTTCTGAAGAGCACTTTCAAATGGCCTCAATAGGTTGGGATAAGTACAAGTAAAATCCATGCTCGGGGTCCAGTTGGAGTTGAAGGATTGTTAACCACAAGATGGTAGGATTCTGGACTAGTTATTTTAGTTCTGGTTATCCGTATCAAGAAGAGGAACCAAATCATTTGAAACGTTCCCCAATAAGTGTACATCCATTGATATTGAATATACATTTGCTTAAACTACAAGAATGTTCTTAAATGAAATATGGCAAGTTAAACCATGCGGCAATGCTAATATAATGCTGGATGATGTTGCTTTTGTTTTGGGTATTCTCGTTTCACGTGAGTGGTTGAATTGCGTTGTCTCTTTAATTGCAGGATTCTCAGAGGGAATGGACAGGTGGTGGATGGTGATAAAGGGGTCACGTACACCCACAGAGACCTCTCCACCCAGTCATAAGCTGTTTCCAGTGGGGTGCAACTGTTGCTGCTGCTGCTACGTATAATTTATTGGCCCCCTTGAAAAGGGGAGGCAAGAGCGGCTGATTTATAGATGCCACTGTCTTTGTAGAGTGTAGTTCGGGGTTCACTTGTTTACCAAGCTATCTAGAGAAGAAGAATTGTTCGCCTTTCTTGTCGATTCTGGAGTTCACTCGTCTACCAAGCTATCGAGAGAAGAATGATTGTTCTGCCTCTGTCGATTCTGCTCTTGGCAGCTGCAGCTTATTTAGTTACCATATGTTACCGCAAGTATTCTATGGATTTTTCTAGATTTCTGGTCGGCCATTGCAGTCGTACTTCCCATTCTTCAATAATTGCGGTGAGGTTTGTGCTTTGGTGCCAAGTTCTGCTTCTTCGTTTTGTTAAATTCCATTTTTTCTTTGTTTCTTTGTTCCTCTTCCTCCTGTTTGCGCGCATAAGCAACGGTGAAATATGGATCGCATCCCACTTTCCCGAATGTCAGAAATCGCCTGCTACCCCAAGGCTTACGGTTGGCTTTAGGAAAAGCCAAAGAAAATAAGACTGTAATCTTCCCAACTACAGCGGTCAACTTCCATTCTCTGTAACACTGGTGTGTTTGATTACCTGTTTGCTCACCAGCTTTGGATTTGCAAACTCAGGATTTCTGCGCTGGTAAGACAATTTCCTAAAACCTCCGTCCCAAATTTCTCGATTATTCTCTCAATCACAGCAAGGAGACCGTCAATGATAAATCGATTTGAATGAACACTTTTCCTCGATGGAAATGCGCAAAAACAAATTACTGTAACAGGCAGAATTGCACATGGGCACTTCCATTACTGTAATTGGCAGCTAGTCATAATTAACAACCAAATGTCTAAATGTAGACCAGCGGCAATTTAAACAAACAAGTGCATTGACAAATTAGAGTTGTCATTTTATCAAATAATTTCAGCCCTCTCGACTAAAGATGTTCCTTTCAAGCAGCGGACAACGCTTGGTAGTCTACATTTAGGTGGATAAGCTGTTGCAGTGGAGGATCTTGAACCAAAACTAGACTGAAAAACCCTACCAAGTGACGACGACGACACCTCCAACAAAATTATGCCTCGACAAACTTCTTGAGGTTCTTCAACCACATCAAATACTCTCGGCTGTCTTTGTTGATCATGTATTCATGCAAGAAATTGGTCGTGCTGGGCTTGATTCCTCTAATCTCTAAATACTTGTGGAATGCTTTCTGCAGGTTCTCATCCAAATCCCTGGAAGATAGGGAAAGCATGAGAGAAAATGTAATAGTTAGGTCAATTGGACGTGTATGGCAGAAATAAGGCCAATGATGAACTGTATCTCACAGAGGAGGGGAAAAGAAAACCAAAAACAAGAAAAGCTTACTGAAAATCAGGCCCTTCATAAGCAATTTGGTCCTCAGCGTTTTCTGGATTCTTAACAGCCAAGCTGTCAATGACGATTTCATCAGGGTAAGCAGTGCAGCAGAATTCAATAAACTGCCCATTACCCTTGGCAACGCTTACGACCAGAGGAATGCTTGACTGATTAGCCTTCTCATCATCATCATCCTGGTTGTCATCACCATCATCTTCTCCAGTCACAAGATCAGGCATACTGACTTCAACTTTTATCTCCTCACCCTGATATTCCCTCGACAGAGTAATGGTTTGAAATCCAGGCTTGTCTTCAATTTCAAAGGGGAATCCGCCTGGTGCCTCTTCAACCTATAAACCACATCATAAGTTTAAAAGAAAAGGCGAATCTCCTAAGTGACATTTTTATATCATCATAGTTCTTATTTAAATTGTATTTAGCTTAAAACTGCAAAAGATAGGATCGGTAGGTCACCCCATGCAGATGAAGAGTTTCTCAAAAAGAGGAAACTCAAAATTACTATAGCTAGCTTTTCTTCCCTAGCAGCTGGCACATTCTACACAGTTTTGCATAACCAAAACAGGAGCGAAAGCATATATAATGGCATGATCCTTAATAGCCAATTAAAAGCCACTTAGGTTTAGGTGCTTGTCCCTTCCTCAAGCTAGGTTTACTCTTCTGCAAACAAAGAAGGTTTAATCATTTGACTGAAAGAATTCCGTCCTTTCTTCTCTGCCCTTCCCAGCTACTGTTTAACTAGATGACACGAATTTCTCCATGATCCTCTTTTTTTATTTCTCATGATCCCGACAGGTACACAAATCTGGAAGAGAAAAACCTCAGCTACATTTGCACCTTTCGTTCATTTGATAATAAACACGCCTAGCGACAGAAACAAGACTCGGCAGCATATGCCGAACAATCATGGGTCTTTTGGGTGAGTCTCGACCCGGAATTTCTGTGTTCATGAGCATATATTAATTTATTCCCGCCAAAACTAGACTAAGCAGGCCGCTATGGCGAAATGATCCTCATTCCTATCAGAATCACATCAATCGCGCCAACAAATTTCTTCCCCACCTCACATTTCCTAGAGATGCAAACAACATTTCAAGAGGCATATAATCAAGCAACAGCATAAAGGTACCGTCAGCTCACCCGGTCGTGGTCGTCGGTCTCCGCAGCGCACTGGATCTCCGAGTCGAGGACCCGGAGGAGGTTCTCGTCGGAGCTCGGCCTCTTCGTGGAGTAGCCGCGCGGCGGCAGAAACGGGCTGAGGCGAGGCTCCCCGGGGACGATCGTCGACTGGTTGAGCGCGGCGAAGACGGCGGCGGAGGGGCAGCTCCGCCGGCTCCGGAGAGCGCGGGACGCGAGGGGCGCGAGAGAGGAGGCCGATCGGCGAAGAATAGAGGAGAACGCCATTTCTCGGTAGCTGCAGAAGAGAGAGAAGGTTTATGGGGGTTTTCTAGGGTTTAAGGGGGGAGAGGGACGGACAGAAGCGAACGGGAATGTAGGGTTTTAGAACGAGTCGGTGGAGAATATACGGTACGGCGCGTCGTATTTCCGCTGGGGGAACTGGGCTGCCAGTGGGCCCTCGAAGGCCCGTTTAAAATAATTATGGGCCCCCTCCGTCGATCATTTTGGCCCGTTAAAAAGTGCGTGGGCTCTTTCAGAATAGAAACGGACCCACTGCTAGGGAAAATGCTAGGCCAGTGTACCTGTATAAATTTACACAAAAACTAATTTTTTAATCATAAAAAATCCTAAACTGATGACAAATTTACTATATGTTAATTTTCATTAAATTTTAATATTAAATTATTGAGAAAGATAGCACATAATAGTTAATAAATATACAATTTTGGCTTCGTTTGTCACAGGTGTGTTAATTTTAGGCTTTTCGTGATATTAATTCAATTTAATGAAAATTAACAAAAGGTAAATTTGTGAAAAACTTACCAGTTTGGAGTTTTTGGTGGTTAAAAAAGGGGTTTTTCGTGATATTAATTATTTTATTTAAGGAAAATTTTAAACAATTTCGAAGTGGGATCATTTTCTTAAAAAAGAAGAAAGAAGAAGAATTCTACAAAGTGGGCAATCTTTCAAAGAATGCCCTAAGATGGCCAACTTGATGTAATATAAGCTCCTAAGCTTGCCGACCGGCCAAACTTGCTTGCGCAAGTCTATTGGTAAGAGAAAAAGGAAATTTATACGATGGGTGGACTCTTTATGTAATTAAGGAGTAGTGCTTAAAATAATCGAAGCGAGTTTTAGGACTTACAAAAATAGCTTTTAAGAAACTTGTGATCAACGTCTCTCTCTCTTCAGGGGAAAATGCATGCACGATTCATGACAATAAGCGGAATTGAGAGCCCGCATGATTCAGCCGCAAGTATCTCCTCTTTTCACTTTAGTCGACGGTTGCCGTTCGAGGTACTTGTCCTGATCTTAGGTTCTGCTGCTTTGGAGAAAAAAATAATAATCGTTTATTTTATAAAAAATAAAGTCTGATTGTCAAAAAATACGACGTAATTGATTTAGCACGTGTTAGATCTGACCGAGCGGGGCTTGCGCTGATCTGATAAGCACTGCAGTGGCTGCTGGTGGCTTCAATTATAGGACCCCCAAAGTTTTCAATGCTTTTCAGCTCTAATTTGTCCTTATCTGTTTCCTTTTCTTCTTTTTTTTGATAATTAACATTTTTTTTTTTTTTTTGTTTCTTTGCGATTATTATTATAGTTGCCATTTCACATCACAGAAGGGTAGGCCAGGCTGGCTTTTTTCCTTTTTCCTTTTCTCTCCTTCTCTATTTTTTTGTCAATTTCCAATTTGGTATATGAAAACCATTTCTTTATTTGAGAAGAACATGCATGAATCACGCAAATCTTTTTATTAAACAAGGGAAAACCATTTCTTTATTTGAGAAGAACAGGCATGAATCACGCAAATCTTTTCGTCCCCTTATCTTGACATCCTTACACACAATTGGCTTTTTATTCCCTCCGAGTTTAATAGAAAAAATTAGGGTATATCGTTTTATTAAACAAGGGAAAAATCTTTTCGTCCCCTTATCTTGACATCCTTACACACAAATGACGTTTTATTCCCTCCAAGTTTAATAGAATTAGTCGAAAAATCATCGCAATAGGGTATATGCTGTTTTATTAAACAAGGGAAAACCATTTCTTTATTTGAGAAGAATAGGCATGAATCATGCGAATCTTTTCATCCCCTTATCTTGACATCCTTACACACAAATGACGTTTTATTCCTTCTGAGTTTAATAGAATTATTTGAAGAATCATCACATATAATTAGACATAAGTCAGGATCAAACCATGCCAAAACAAGAGTAGTTGAGGACCAGAGAGGGGCATTGATGCTAATAGTCGATCTACTTATGCTAATCGATCAAGCCCTCGTCAAGCATCGATCATGATACAACTATCTTCAAATTGCACAGAGAAATGCACTTTGTTCACATACTCTATCAAGTGTTTTTCTATGGTTTCATGCCAGCTTCTGTATTGAAAATCATCATGTTGACAAGTAAAAGTCCTTGATCATTGCACGTAATGAAAGTATTAGTACTGTATCGATGAAATCACTGTCGATTAGAGAACCATCACGATGACTTGTAGCCAAGCCCCTTTTCTGAAAACGACATGATGAATCTCAATGGTCTTGAATTTAGACGACTAACCCTGATGATTATTAGGCAAAAACGCAATGACTTAAAGAGTTTCGTGGAATTCACACCGTCCGATTCCATTCGAGACAGGCAATGCTGAGGTGCGACTGGTATATAAAGCAATAAACAACACTCGCAGCCCACAGCTTGACAGCCAACCGCACTGTTTCGGAATATACCAAAACTCCTGCACGACCTCACCGACGCCATAAGCTACTGAGCTCGTGCATCATGCTCAGTTAGCTCTCTCTCAAAAACAATAAAAAAGAAGAAAGGAAAGTGTTCACAGCTGTCGATCCAACAGTGCATTAAAGGCACATTAAGATGCGTGCAAAGAAAAAACTACAAGCATCCATGTCCAACTCATTCAAATCAGAACCGGAGCTGATACCGTAAAGTTGCCCTCTGTTGTGTACATAGGGTGTGCGTAGAAAATGCCCTGAGATCTTGTGCTTGACAAGCCTCGTCCCAAGCAGTCTTGAGAAGCAAGGGAAGTATCATTCATTCTGATTTCTGCACTGTCCATCCAAGGACAAACACAAAACACAATCAAAGATCTCAACATGGGGCAACTCATGGCACTCGTTATTGTGACTTTTGCTCATTGGAATTTGGGCCCCATGCACGTGCCACAATTCACGCAACCATCGCGTGGGCCTGTGGGGCCAATGGAGAGTTGCTTTACAGAGCACTCTCTCCAATGAATACAAGGAAACAGGCAGATGTCGGGATGGAGAATCCAGCAAAGAAAATACATGCAGTCTTTTCCCCTACACAGTTCTGCACGAAAGGCCAGAGCAACCAACCCATGACTAAACTTTTATTTCTATACATGTTCTAGAGATTACAAAGCTCACACCAATCATAATTTATGCCCTTACACTTCACAAGATACTGACCTTCCAACATCACTCCACTCCCAACTTGAAGCAAGCGACCAATTCGTACACTTGGGCAACAGAAAGGGAAATGGGAAAACGCATGAACCAACAAAGAAAAGAACAAAACACCTTCCTTTTTTTTCCGTTCCTTTTTCCATTTTTGAACCTGGATAGAATACAATCCCTAAGCATATGCTCTACTGACTTGACTGAAAATCTTACTCTCACATGACGATC
This sequence comes from Corymbia calophylla, assembly GCA_014182845.1. Classification (NCBI taxonomy): domain Eukaryota; kingdom Viridiplantae; phylum Streptophyta; class Magnoliopsida; order Myrtales; family Myrtaceae; genus Corymbia; species Corymbia calophylla. The sequence goes on along the minus strand of CM024699.1, from coordinate 33,940,444 downwards.
TCCGGTTTCAAAATGCTAGACTTGATCTCCTTGTGTGGTAGGACGACGCCTCCGTTGCTGTAGATTTCATCCCCAACATGGACATCTTCCCCCAATATAGTCATGTTTTCCACCCGGGCCCATTGCCCAACCGTCGAGTGCCATCCTATGATGCTGCCGGAAACACAAGCATGCTTCTTGATGCGGACTCCGCGCATGACCGTGCAGCGAGATAGTCTAACTCCCGATTCGACCACACAGCCTGGACCAATTGCCACATCTGGACCAATCAGACATCCCTCACCAATCTTAGCGGTCTCATGTACCAAGACGTTGCCGACAATGTGGGGTCCAGTTGCCAATTTCTCCGATGACTTCTTTCTAATTGAGTCAAGGTAGAGTCTCAGCCCTGTGATGTAATCCCTTGGCTGTCCAATGTCCATCCAGAAACCAGGTAAGACCATTGCAAAGAGCTGATTCTCGGCCGCAATCTTGGGGAAAACCTCCTTCTCGATGGAAGTAGGCCTCAGTTGGATCCGGTCAAGGACCGACGGGTTCAGCAAGTATATTCCAGCATTAATTTTGTTGCCAACAAACAGTTTTGGCTTTTCCACAAATTTCTCAACTCTACCAGTTGACTCTTCCATGACCACCACACCATACTTTGATGGCTCATCCACCTGCATGATGAAGGATGGAGTTTTGGGTTCTCGTCAGCATGCACAAAATCTTTAGCTTTAAATCCCTCCACTCAAAGGAAAAGGCATAAATGAATGAGGGATGACTAAGTAGGACACTCACCTTGGTTACCATTATAGAGGCCTCTCCTCCATGGGCTTTGTGGAATTCAATCATTTCTTTGAGTGGGTACTCGCTTATCACATCACTGTTGAGAACAAAAAACGGCTCACCAGAATCATCCAGCAACTTGTCCCTTGCCAAAGCAAGAGGGCCAGCAGTTCCAAGTGGCTCAGTCTCTTGTGAGCATGTGATCTTAATCCCAAGCTTGGCCTCAAAGTCTTTCAAGAAGTTCAGCATAATCTGAAAATTAAAAAGAATACCAAATCATCGGACTAAACATACACCACTCACTTAATGAGTACTGTAGACAAACATATTGTCGAAAAATTCACCTCTGGTTGGTAATTGATAGCCAAAACCACTTCACTCACTCCGATGGCCTTGAGTGCCTCTATCTGTACATTCCAAAGAGGAATAAGCTTTAGTGCATGACGGAAAGCAGCCGCAAAGGACTGACACAATTAAGGATGTAGATCCTTTTCTTCAAGAATTGAGTATAATCATCTGAAAAGTAAAGCAATTCGACTTCTAAAACAGTCTGACCAAATAAAAAAAAAACTTCTAAAACAGAGTTTGAACTATCTGAAATAACTATGATCAGCCGTCTCTCCTAAACAGCCAGGCATCAGTAAGATGCTATATGTTACTCGGTAGAGAAAAAGAAAATCAATAATCTAGCAAATCATCCAGGAACATGGTAGATGCAAAACCGGTTTGCAGCCAATAATGAATTTACACTAGCATTGCAGTCTTACATTACTCAGACTGAATACATCTTACGGGTAAATTCACAACCAAGATAAAGTTATCTTCAAGGATGGAAGAGTGAACATGATTTAGACAGAATCAGAATAGAATCTCAAACAAATGAATCTGAAACAATACCTGATGCAGGATCATGGGTTTGTTAGCGAAGTCAACGAGTGGCTTGGGGACACTAAGTGTGAGAGGCCTCAACCGAGTCCCAAATCCACCAACAAGAATTAGAGCCTTCATTCTGATGTTGTCCCTAGGTTCCTGCAGGTTACAGAAGCTGTATATCAGAGGCGACTTGAGGTAGAATACCGGTGTCTGCAATCCCGTATATATTTAGAGGCAGATCAATTGCACGCCTTTCCTCATATACTGACATGAAGGGAGAAACGGCTCTAATAAACTCCTAGTCGACATCAGTAGGCAATGTCAACGAGCAGGTGCTCGGTGACAAGTGTTTCTAAAGCCGTGAAAAGATGCCAGATGCAAATAAAAACAACACCAATCTATCAAGTCACAGATGAAACAACCGCAGAATACGGATTAAAGAAATGGCAAAAGATTCACGCAAGCACCACAGCTTACATCACCCCATTTAAAGTGCGGGGAAAAAGCACACTGGTACTAAGCAAACAAATTCCAGCTGCAACACAGCCTGGAGTTATAAATGAGAGAAACAAACGAATTTATCTACAATCAAATGCTGATGGGTGTTCACGGTTAAAAGCCAAGAATCCAAAATGAAAAGGATACCTCAAATGGAAAACAAGCCAATAACATGTTAAATTGTTTGATACTATGACGTCTTACAATCACTACCTTCAGACATTATGGGCAAAGGTCATGTTAAGCAAAAAACTCATACGACCGCATGCATAATTCACTGAAATAAACGAGGACTATAGGGACTACTCAACAGGAGGAAAGAAAGGGAATGTTTTCATTCAGAAGTTGAGCCATGTATGTGAAACGGATGTGGCTACATATCGACAGAAAAGGAACACTCACACATACCCAGCAGCTGGATCAGATTACGGTCTTCAAGAACTAGCAGCAAATAAGAGCAGATCTAACCCAAAAAAAAGCTCTTTTTTTTTTTTGCAGCTATTAGAGCTGAAATGCGCTTGAAAAGTCGTTTCAAACGAAGGAAGGAATATAAACAGAGATGATCTATGAATTACTCACACCGCCGGCACTCCTTTAAAGCTGAAAAGGAAAGCTGCATAAAGAGAAAAAGAAAAGAAAAGAGGGGTAGGAAAATGTCAATCGGAAGCCGAGACAAACAACAGAGAAAGCAGTTTCGAGATAAGCCAACGCGTATGTGGGGACAAAGCTTCAACCTTTCCTCCCGCAGTAACAACCATTCAAAGAAGAAACAGGAGAAGAAAAATCTCAATCCAACCAACCCAAACCCAAAATCAAAACCACCCCCAATTGCATTACCCAAAAGCGTTCAATTCCCGCAGAAGGTGAAGGAACGACCCCTTCGCGAATCAGTTACGTTCGACCAATACCTGGGAATTCCAACCGGATCCGGACGAGGGAGAGGCTGCAGGGGAGTTGGCGCTCGAGAGAGGCGCACCCCTCACCAGAGGAGGAGGATCAAGGGGCGAAAGAATGATTGAGAGATGCGGAGCGCAAGAGCGAGGAGCGAGAGAAAGAGATTGGTGGGTATTTATATGTGTGTGGACTCCATTAACGAACACTCAAAGCTCTCCTCCCAGCATGGGATCCTCGAGGAGCCCCGGAAATCGAAAATAATAAAAAGAAAACAAGAATTCGGAAATTTCGAAGGTTTCTTGGCCTTTTGTGCGGTCTAAGGAAATTCCGGGAGTGGTTTCCTGGTTGTTTCAGTTTTTGTCTGCTTCATTGGGCGAGGGGTAAAATCGTACTTTGCAAATTAGGGCGTGAGGAAAAAAAAAAAGGAAAACGGTATTTTGATAATATTCTTTTATGGAAAATGTGTGGACTTTATAGGGAAGGAAAATGAGGTAGGTTGATGACCGTGGGATAGGATTTTGGAATATCTTTTAGCTAATTTAATTTAATTTAATTTATTTTACCTTTGAATTAAAAAATTTGCAACCTTGACAAAAAGTGTGCAAATATCATTTAATAACGATTCGATTTTGGCACACTTTTTTTTTTTTTATTGATTTTTCATTTTTCAAATCTAATTGAAATATTAGGAAATTTAAGGTGTGCTTGATAACTATCCTCTTATCAATAACAATTTCGACTTATAAATGATTTTTTATTATGTTCCCAAAAATAATTTTTGAGTATTTAAAGGCGTTTGATAACTATTTAAAATTTCTATTTTCGAAATAAAAATACATTATGATAAAACTCTTAAAATTTCTTGTCAAAACCATTTCCTTTTAATTTATTAATAATTTTATTAATTTTCTCTTTTTTATTTTCCTTTTCCCTATTCATCTTCTCCTTCCTCTAGTCGTCAGCCATGGAGGAGGAGGATTTTTTTTTTTTGAATTAGTCTTAAGAACAAAAAATAATTTTTTTTTTACTTATAGATTCTGTTTCAAATCTATTACTGGAAATAACAACAAAAGATTTATCAAACAAATTTCTGTTTCAAATTTATTACCAAGAACAAAAAAATATAATTAATTACTATTTAGCATGTTAATAAACAGACCCTAAGAATAATTATCCAAAGACTATAGAGCAAGAGCCAAATGATTATTCCGAAATGAAGGGAGAGATTGACTTGGCAATTTTACCTCATTTCTTAGAATATGTTCATCTTTACAAGCAAAACTACAAGGGTTATCGTTGGGACTTAAAATGCAAAGCAACAAGATTTCCACAAAACTCATCATTGAGACAGACTAATTATTATTGATCTTGTTAACAAAGGGATAGTGGCGGATAACACTGGACTGGCACTATTCAAGGATATTAGAAGGCTATTGAACTCTCATTTTGAGTTCAAAACTCATCGCATTTATCGAGAAGGCAATCGGCCTACTACTATGTGTTTTAATACTACGTTTTATTTGCAGCCTCTGCATATTTTGCTTAGTGATAAAATTTGCTTAGTGATAAAATTGGGATTGTAGATTTTAGAGGTTAATTTCTTAATTTTGTAGCTTTTGTTTGCCCAAAAAAATAAAAACCCTATAGAGCTTGGGCATGATACTAGGTGTTATTAAATATTTCGATTTTTTTTGTTGTTGATTAGATCGGCAGATCATAGAATCACCAATAAAGGAGAGTTTCAAAAATCATTTGGATTGTTTACGGATTCAAATATTATCTTAGAATAAGTAGATTTTCTTATTTGGTGTTGTTTTTTTGATTATTTTTTTCAATCGATCCTTTTTTGATAGCAACTCGAGAAGATCTCTCATCAGCCATTATTAATTTGCTGTTCTACGGTAATTATTTACGATTAAATGGATGCTCTTGGATCATGTAAGCTATATTTAAAATTATAGGATTTTAAAAAAACAGATATAAAATTAAAAAGATTGTGAATACGCTCCATTTTAGATTAGTTGGGGTTTCCAATTTATTTATTTTACGATTCTGTGTTCAAGATAAGATGCATTTCCAAAGTAAGAACTACTACCACACATGGACAACAAAAACAGAAAATGAGTCATATTCAAATACAGACTCACAATATATCTTGAAATATAAGAATCACACGAATGAAGTGAGATGTAAAAAAAGTTAAAAAATTAAAAATTATTGAAGACGACGCACGATCTCTTTGTTTAGGTATATATATATCCCTGAATGATAATATTAGGTAATGTGAAAAGAAGGAATGGCAGAAAAACAAATATGAGAGCGGAACGAAAAAAATCTAAAAATCATGGAAAAATCAAGGAAGAATCATCCGAGAGGCCTCCATTCATTCCCAAATCCTTATAAATAAAAATTAGCGAAAAATACATTATAATAATTGTATCATATGATGGGAGTCACATCACATGCAGCTTCGCACTAAAAGCCAGTACAAAATAGGGAACATTTAGGAAATGTAGGTCCATTTGCTCATCCTGTACCACTTGCAACGAAGCTAATCAAAAAATTGAAAAAGTGAAAGGAGCATATTCCTTCTGTGTATTCCTTTGTCGAGTCACCTAACTTAAGTTTCTCCTATCTTTGGTCAGAAATTAAGAAACCCTAAAGTTAGATAATGCTGATTTTGGATCGAAGTTGACTTTGATAGTTCATTAGGTAAAAACTTAGATCAAGACTATCTTCCCATCGTGAAGCATTTAAACTGGGACTCTAGAAGAAACAGAATGGTCTAGTCATCCGCCTAGAGCCAACAATGCCATCAATGATGCTTAGGTTAATCACTATTTCTCCATGCATTTAATGTGCAATACACATGGGAACAAGATGACCTGCGAATTGTTTGCGTCTAGGGCATCATGCCAATCGGGGTCACGGCTTGCACGCGGGGTTTCGGCCTTGAGGTGTCGTAGCTCCCCGACCTACATTGCGATCAAACTTATTGATTTCGCCAATCATCCCAAAATAATGAATTGAAGGTAGTGCTCCAGTTTTCTTCTCTTTTTTTCTCTTTTTTTAAGAAGAAAAGAGGACGATAGCACCTTGGGTTCTATAGAGAGAGAGAAACACCCATCAAGAAAGGCTCTTGATCTGCCTCCGATTCCAGCAGCGGATCGTTGACTGCAAGCAAACAAGAGAGAATCAGATCTGGGTCTCGAACATGCCACCTTCAATTAATATCAAATTCGACTCTCGATTTCTCTTCGTTTCTTTCCTTGCCTTTCTGGCCATCCGCATGCAAACATGTGCCTTTATCACGGCTTCTCCCCTTATTTATTGTTTTATATTTATTTATATGTTGGCATATAACACATGGGCAATGAAGAGAATTAGGTTTTACAGGTCAAAACCCAGTGAAGGACCATGTTAGGAACTTAGGATGGTCTTTAATGGGGAGTTAGGTGCTAGAGGAGTATGAACATAGATCTGGAGGGGGTTTCTGTCCTCGTAGATACCTTCATGCAAATAACCTAACACGAGAATGGGCGTTGACTTTCTTCGGGTTGTCCCCTTTGACCACGTAGCAAGTTATGGCTACAAGTTTGGTTAAGATCCTCTTTTTAAGGTATTGGGCGGCTCAAGGTCAGAATATTCTCATGGCGCCAACGTATGTTACCCAAAGTTATGCCCTGGTTTTCCTTTTTCCATTTTCGCTCCTGATTAGGTTATATGTTGAAAGACATGTACGTGGACGATCTTGAACCTTCTCGGCCCACCAACTCGAATTCTTCTAAGATAAAGGTTTCCCATTGAACAAGTTGATGCCCAATTGTTCAAGTTTTGTTGCTGTAAAGGGGAGGGATGCAATGCAATGCAATGACCCAGATCAGGGAAAAGGGAAAAGGATGTTATATCTGCCGAGAGAAAGCTTTGGGAGGTCCTCTCTCTCTTTCGCTGGCATATCTTGAGGTGCACAATTCACTAATACTTGGCAGCAAATACGAGGCATGAGATCCGGGAGAACGTGCCGGGGGGGGATGTGGACGGGGGACCGACATGGACCCTTGAAGCCTCGATTAGGGGGTAATTATTATAGGCATAATTAAGGTGACCGCGGTCGTAGCAGAAATCTTTGTGGTTAAAGACTAGTTTTCTAGATTAATATTTGGGAAGCTTATCATCATCCTAATCCTTACCCCAAGATCCGATTCTTCAATGGCGGAGCATGATGCGCCGGAACGCATTACCCCACCGGAGATAATCCCGTTTAGAAATGAAAACTCGTACCTGACCCGCTTGCGAAATTGCTTCGCGCTCCGATTGCGGAGATTGAATTCGAGCGCGATTTGGTCAACGTCGACTGGCGTGCTCCGTCGCCGGGACGTGCCGCGAGAATTCCGGCCGGCTGGTCGCTGGGTTCGCGAAGGAGGAGCGAGCCCTCGTCCGTTCTTGCAGCTGAAACCCTAGCAGTCAAGGGAGCGCCACCATTGATCTGGAGATAGCGTATCTGCAATTGATACGTTCAGTGGCTTATCAGAAAGCCCATGAGCCATCCGAAACATGGCTGGAAGAGTGCAAGGAATTGCTGGCCCATTTTAAAGGTTTTCCGATGGTTTATCACCCTGATCGAGAGCCAGACCAGATCGCGAAGACCCATCGAAAAGGATCCTTTTCCCTTGAATTGGCTTACTATGCCTCCTATCCTTTTTGGGATTTATTTTGTTCATATACTCATCGACTTTGTTCTCATTTTGTGACTAGTTAAATGAATATCGGCTTGTTTCGAAAAAAAAATGATCACAAGGGCTTAATTTGCTAAGTTTACTACGTGTAGTAATCACCTACTTCCCAAGTTAAGCGTGTTCTGGTGGACATAAAACCAATTTGAAAATATTGTTATGGGTTAAATGCCCACATCCACAAGTGAATGGGAACCGAATAGAGTGAGAGTTTGATAAAACTCGAGTCTAGTTAGCTAGCACTCAAACTCCGTTTTGAGTTTTGAGATGTGATTGGTTTAGATTTGTCAAGGTTGAGTAATGTTAATTCATTATCTATTGACACCTAAAAATACCTTTGTTATCATGTGCTAGTCACGACTCGCAGCAATAGAAGCAATGTAGCCTGTATTGATTACGGAAGATAAGGATAATTAGAATTTTCAAAGATACGTGGACTAGGTTTTGTTGGATTTATAGATGGATATGTTTAATTCAATGGCAAGGTAGTTAATTGAATCGTGTCAGGCTCTTGGAATAGTACATTAGATTAAGAATTCGAGTAGAATTGATGTTAAATTTCAAGTGGGAACATTTGATGCATGAAAGGGTGCATGGAAATAGGGAAGCGATTATTTACTTGATGAACAAGTTGTGCAAGCGTTGTCGACAAGTCAGGAAATAACTAGATATGGATAAAACAATCAAGAGAATAAGAAAAACCTGGGAAATGTTAAGAGTAGTGCTCAAGGAAAAGTAATCGATTGAGGATTACTAGATTGCTCTATAAATATCACAAGCCATTTAATGAAGAAGCCCTCGAACAACACAACAATTATCTTTACTTTTATCTTTATTATATCGTACTTTAGCCATAGTTTTCAAAATTCTCTTTGTCTAATTAAATTCTAATGTATATCTTTATCTGGTTCAACATCATCGATTAGATTCCGGTATTGTTCCATAAGCTTAGTGTCATCGATTGAATTCCAATGTTATGTTTTCTATCCAAGGATATTGCTGTTAATTAAATTTCAACCATTTCCTAAACAAACCGTGTTGTTAATGAAATTCCGGCATAATTTTGGTTCCGAAGTACAAATCATACAATCGGCTATGTTTAAACTACGTTGTTGATTAAATTTCGGTGTAATTCGTTCCCAGAGATTGTGGGTCATTGAGTCATCTTTTGTATTGATTGTTAGATTTGTAATATATAGGTTGGGAATGATATTCATACTTGCATATAACATTTTTGTCTTAATTCAATATGAAACCTGAATCTCCTATAATAAAAATCGAAATGTACCATTTGATGAAAGATTTTTCATGAGAATCAAAATCGGTGAAACACTATCTTTCTTGCTCAAATTAGATACTAAGCATGTGGGTTCATCATAAAAAGAAAAGATTCATTATTGATGCTCGCTTTCGTCGCTATTCAAGGCATAACTCTCGTAGAAAATGACATTTTTCTAGCGCCGTGTCGGACATCTCAAGCATTAGAACATCCCGAAACTTCATCTTGTAAAGAAATTGAAAGACAGTCGCCGAGATAACCGGTCCTGCGATGCGATGACTTGCCAATAAGAGAACTTATTAACGGCACGCGTTAATTGAGCAGAAAACCAGAAAAAAATCATGTCGCATCGGTCAGTAGAACCATTTCGTCCCTCTTTTCTGTCCTCCTCTCTCTCTCTCTCTCTCTCTCTCTCTCTCATTCTGTCTGTCTATTATTTACCAACTTCATATCCTGATGTATCTCCTTACGTGCCATCATCACCATTCGGTTCCAATCTGGTTTTACGATTCAAATCAGAAAGAGACACGGTCAAAGGTCGTATGTTATGTCTTAATAGCGATGTTGCGATTGCATTGACCGATGCGCTTAGGACTCGTTCATCAATTAACCCCTAATCTGCCGAACAAGGATGCACTACCTTTTCAACTTGACTCGGACACACAGATTACCCACATGGCTATAACTTCTAAAAGATACAACAAAGTGAGAGCGTTGGTAGATTTTCAATTTACTAAATCAAAGGCCGCCCTGTACAAATCCCATTGCTTGTATGTGTACTATTATGAGTCACGATCACCTACACAAGCCAAATTGTCGACTTTTGATTGTTTCGTAGGACTTGCATGGGGTTCTGTTATTCTCCAAATATTCGGGTTTCTAAATTCGTACAATTGATTTGTCAAAATAAGGTAGAGCTTCATATCGTATAAATATACTCACACCATCTCATTATAACTTACTTTCCAAAGAGTGAAAGAGATTAGGATTACGTGTGCTTTCGATAAGTTTTGAAGTGGATATGTATAGTTATTCTGAGAAGAAAGAACACGTGTAACTTAAATTTTTTTTATTAAAAAATAACTAAATCCTAATGCAAATCCTTCTTAATTTCTTTTTCTTATGTCATTCCATCTTGTAGAACAGAAGGTTTTTATTGGGCCCGATAAGCCGGTCCGAGTCCACAGAGGGCTCGCATGCCCGGCTCGCTAATCACAAACCATTCTTCGACAATGAGCCCGGATCCACCAGCCTCTACGGGCCCAAACACGTCATACAGGCCCGCCCAAACGATGATATATATATCTTTTCCTCCCTATCGAATCTCGTTCCCATAATCTTTTTCCTCTTCGATTTTCCTCCGTTCTCGCCACACAAAAACCCTAGAGCCCAACCGTAACCTCCCGACCTCACTCTCGATTCTCTCCTTCTCAAGAGGATGGCGTTCGACAGGAACGGATCGGCGGCGCCGGCGAAGCCCAGCAAGCTCCGGTGGGGGGAGCTCGACGAGGACGACGGCGAGGATCTGGACTTCCTGCTGCCGCCTCGCCAGGTGATCGGCCCCGACGAGAATGGGATCAAGAAGGTGATCGAGTACAAGTTCAACGACGACGGCAACAAGGTGAAGATCACCACCACCACCCGTGTCAGGAAGCTCGCCAAGGCGCGGCTCAGCAAGAGCGCGGTGGAGCGCCGGAATTTGGCGAAGTTCGGTGACGCCGTCCACGAGGACGTCGGTGCCCGATTGACGATGGTGTCCACAGAGGAGATACTGCTCGAGAGGCCTAGGGCTCCTGGTATTGTCTTAGTCCTTTCTTTCTCTTTTGGGCGTTTTCTCTCTATGACTGTGATTTTGGGTGCGTATATAGATATGCATTAGTATGTTGCAAAACTGTGGGATCGTTCTGTGGAGTTTGTAATTTAATTTGGCATCGATAATTGGTGCTCAGCATATGAATTCCCTAATTTTCTTCCATATCATCCAATTCTTCTCGGAGAAGAAATCTAATAGTTTGTCTACCTGAATCTGTGCAATTATGTCTTGATTAGTTTATCTGCTCTCTGGGTTGAATTTGATCTCTTTGACCTGCTGATCTTTCAATCTGCTGCTGGAGAAAGCAATGTGGAAAATTTGAATAAGTTGCATTTGTTTTTCATTGTAAAGACGTAGTTGCTTGATGCTTTGACGCTTTTCCTGCTGATGAAATCTCTCAGTTTGACAAAGCTTTGAGTGGGAGTGAGTTGGCAATCTCTCGTGAAGTGGTTTCTTGAAGGAATCTTTATAGGTCCAAGGTTGGTCAGTTTTTTTTTGTCTAATTGAAGGAGATCTTGATGACAGGTACTAAATCTGAAGAATCAAAGGCAGCTGGGGATAACTTGGCTCAGCTTGGGAAAGGAGGTGCTGTTCTCATGGTTTGCAGGACTTGTGGTAAGAAGGGAGATCACTGGACATCAAGATGTCCGTACAAGGACCTTGCTCAACCGGTTGAGACTTTTGTTGATAAGCCAGCGGCAACAGAGCCAACATCCACTAAGGGAGCTTATGTGCCCCCGAGCATGAGAGCTGGGGCAGAGCGGACGGGGACTGAGATGAGGCGTAGGAATGAAGAGAATTCTGTCCGTGTGACTAATTTGTCAGAGGACACTCGGGAGCCCGATCTGCTTGAACTGTTCCGCACATTTGGCCCGGTTAGTCGTGTGTATGTTGCGATTGATCAGAAGACAGGTTTGAGCAGAGGTTTCGGTTTTGTCAACTTTGTAAACAAGGAGGATGCTGAGAGGGCTATCAATAAGCTCAACGGGTATGGCTATGATAACCTCATCCTTCGTGTTGAATGGGCGACACCGAGAGCAAACTAAAATGAAATATGCAAGGTGTTATCTAGGTCCACAACCACTGCCGTTGGTGGGTCTGGACTTTTTTTTCTTTGGATGTATTGAAGAGTTTATGGTATTTTAAAGTTAATGTTTCCATTCTCTTCTCTCTTGTGGAATTTGTTGCAAATATTGTTAGGGGAGTTGGAACTCAATTTTGTTTTGCAATATGAAATTAACCCTGCTGCTTAGGTAATGTCAGCTTCCTTCTCATTCAAGTTTAGGACATTTCCCTTTTTCATGGGGACTTCTTTGTCACTGCTTCCTGGACAAAAAGAAGTGAATGTCTTGTTTCATGAGGCATATATCTTTGGACAAGATGTAATAGTCTTGTCTGAGCCTCAGCTTTGCTAGTTGAACGGTAGAGGTTATATCATGGTTTGGCTGGCTTGTCTAATCTTTGCTTCTTAAATTCAGTTTGCTTATTGTGGATTTAGATCCTTAGCTTAGCTGATGTCTGTATAATTGGAATGGATGGACCTCAGCTTGCTTGTCAATGTAATGTATCAACCCTTCCGTGCGAGTGTGATGTCCCACTCAGATCATTGTTACCTTTAACAGCTCTGAATTTTGTATGGCAATTTTGTATGTTGCCATGTTTTAGCTCTTTTTCCTCATCAAGTTGGCATGGATGTAGTAATGTCAGTATTTCCATCGAATCCTAAACTATCTTTCTGGAAATCAGGTAAGTCTTGTGATCCTTCTATACAGGGTTGGTAGGTCATGTGGATTAGCATCATCGAAATTCCATGTAGGGGCTTTGGTTTCTTGTTGTTGGATGCTTGCACTAGCATGGAAGAAGGAACTGTTCTACAGGATGATGAACTTGATCTCTCAGTTTAGAGAGAGTGCGTGACTGTAGGAAGAGGTCAAACGATAGGAATATTTGATGCAGAGTTCGTAATTTACTTGGAAATCCTTTTCATTTGCGTGGAAGTCTTTCATATTGCCAATTTGGAACTCGGCCCAAAATTACGTAATCCGGTTTCTGTCCCGCAAGGAACCTTATATCTGCATGGCTGCTCTATAACCAAGGTATATCTTGCTGAAAATGGACTCTGGGAGACTCCAGGACAGAGCATTCTGCTGCAGATAGTCATACGGACAAGGTTCTTCGCACGCGTTACATGGAAGCTCCGGTACTTGGGCTTCTAGCCGAAGAAACCTCGTTGCTTCTCCAACTTTTGGTCTCTTCTTAGGATCTGGATGCGCACATCCGGAACCCACCATCATCAAGCATTATATTTGCTTCCAATCAAAACAAGACCCCGACGGCCCATCAGCTGCGTCAAGGATGCTATCTGACAGGTAAAGCTGTCGAACCCACTTAACTAGCGGAAAATGGTATTCCACAACCTGATAACTAAATCCGTTTCCCAACCGCATGTGTCATTTGAGTGCCCTATCTACGGTCTGACGGGCTTAGCCACTCCGAAATTGCCGATCTTTGTCCTGAAATTTGCCTCCGATAGTACACGTGCTGATTTTGTCTCTGAAGTACATTGCTGTAAGTTTTTGTGAAGATAGTCAAGGGCCGGCGCCAAGCCTAGAGCTATGCCGTACCTCACATCCCAAGAAAGACTTTCGACGACTGAAGAGATGATTTTCAAGTCTGCCATTAGGCATGTGTCCTATACAAGCAGAAACTCACCTTTCTCTTGACACCATCTAATAAATTGCGCCAGGTTTCGATGCAGGCTTCACTTCATGTATGAACACTTTCTGGGAATGCCTGGATTTTGCAAAGATTCTCTCAACGGCTACTAGATGATCTATGCAGCACAGCGTTCCTTTATAACTTGGCCAGATGCTCCTTGGCCAAGATTCCTATCGTTTGCAAAGCCATTAGCAGCTGCAACCGACTCGTGATCAGAGAAATCCATCGGAAATGCTTCCTTATTGCTCTATTAACGTCAATGGCAGTGCCTGCATTTACAAAGTAGGCATCTTAAATTATCATTTGATTTTGATATAGTCCAGTTGCTCCTTAGAAAAAACACTCGGTTTCTTTGATTTGTCTTGCCATAAATATGAATATACATCGATAGTTTCATTGCATCAGAAATGCGTACATTTAATGATAGTTGCTAATCATTTTAAGTAATAAGTTTATTTTCTTTGGCTCTATGAACAAGAGAGTGAATAAGATAGGTTATGAAATGGTTTACAATTGGGTGTAATAGTTTGCTTTCGTTTTCTATCTTTATCTTCTCTTCGTAAGGGGACGGACATGTTTCGCCATCTCTAGTGATAGAGGGCCAAGAGACCTTTAGTTGGGGAAAATTGTTCAAAAAGTCCTAAACTTATCGCACTTTTACCAATTCAAGTTTTAAACATTTTAATTTTGCTAATTCAATTCTAAACATTTTCACTTTTTGACAATTTAATCCTAGACCTTTTTTTTTTTCCTTCCCTTCTTCATCCTCAAGTCGATCTCCAAGCCTCAGGCAAGGCTCACTCTTGCTAGTGGCCAGCGAGGGCGAGCTTTGCTTGAGGTTGACCTCACCAACTCTTGCCTCTAGCTGGTCGCCAAGAGTTGGTGACTTGCTAGAGGAAGAAGAAGGGAAGGGAAAAAAGGAAAAAAGGAAAAAAAGGAGAAAAAAAAAAAAAAAAAAAAAAAAAAAAAAAAAAGAAAAAAATTATTATAAATTGTTTATGTTAGGTCGGCCGCACCACGTAGGACAATCGGGTCCGTGTAAGCTAAAGCGTAATGGATTTAAAATTGTTTATGTTATAAATTGTTTTCATTTAAAATTAAATTGGCTAAAGTGTAATGAATTTAAAACTTTTTAAATTATTTTCCCTCGGCAGCAGCTAGCAATGATATGTGAATAGGGATTGACGAAGGTGGTGCTTATTTAACTCTATGATTTCGACCGTCCTGTCCATCTTGATATCTTAGGTATATTACCATTATCGATTAATCTCCAATTTCAAAGTACTCATGAAAAAAAAAAGCAAAAGAAAAGAAAACACTCATATCCCTTTATTCGGGGGTCCGTACGGTTAAAACGAAAAGAGCAATGCGAGAGCAAAGTCAAGGTTGATTTATTAAGTGGGGTAGAAGATTTATTCCGGATTCTTTGAACATGATCTCCTCATTCAAAAGCCCAAACCAGTAATTTTAGAATTGTCGCGACCTAAAATTTTCTAAATAATAATAGGTTTAGGGGTATTATTAATTTCGGGCCGACGGTCCTTAATTAACTCGGGCTCTCCCAAGCCCATACCCCGCGCGACGTTGGGATATTCGTAAGAAATTTCAAACAAGGAGTCGCCACTAGTCTATTGAGGTGACTAGGAACAGGGCGAGACATGGGTGTGTGCTCGCTTTTTTACGCAACCAAAGGGTCAGGTCGGGGACTTGATTACGTTAATCATATGACTAACGCCATTTCGGTACCTAATTTGATCATGTATTAATGAGGTCATGGCAAGTATTCGAGAATTCTAAGATATGCCCTAACCTGGTCCAAGGTAAGAAAATAACGTTCAAAATGTCATCGCAAAAATAAGGTGCGGGAATAATCCTAATAACTTAAACTAGGAAAACCTATTGTAGAGCCCTAAAGGCTTATTCAATTTTAATCTTTTTTTTTTTTTAAGGGTTTTCTATTTTTTTTTTTTTGGAATTTTTCTGAATTTTCTGAATTTTTCTGAATTTTTAATATTTTTTAATATTTTCGAATTTTCCGAAATTAAATAAAACAAGCTTTCAAGATTTTTGATATTTTCTGACTTTTCTGAAAATTTAAGAAAAATATTTATTAATGTTTTTGGAATTTTCTGAATTTTCTATTTTTTTTTGAATTTTTTTAATTTTTAATATTTTCGAAAATAAAATAAAATAAAAATAAAAATATTTGTGTTCGAAATTTCCAGATTCCTGAATTTTTCCATGCATTTTCTGAATTTTCGAATTTTTTTAAATATTTTTTGATTTTCTGAAATTTTTTGGTTTTTCTTTGGTTTTTTTTTTTAGATTTTTTTTTAATTAAAAAAGGTGATTCGGACCGGGTTGCGAGACCCGGCCCTACTAAACTGACCCGGACCCTATCGGTCCGAATTGGGCTAAAAAGAAAACTATACTAAAGCCCATCTTGAATTAATCCTAATCGGCCCACGAAACTTTTTTTTAAGAAAACAGCCCACTCGAATTTTAGTCTCAGCCCAACCCGATTTAGCCCATGCCAAGGCCCGCTCGGCACTCTCTCAGCCCAGCCCCTATCTTTTATTTTTGGCCCTTTTTGTTTTTGTTTTTTTTATTTTCTTTTAATCTTTTTTTTTGTTTCTTTTTTTTTTTGGTCTTCTTTATTCTGGCCTTCTTCTTCACGTCTTCTTCTGCATGCTCCCCATGCACGCTTGACAGAAGCTCCTGCAGCTTCTTCGCCGGCCCGCCTCCACGCCCGACGAGCCCGTGCCGGCTTTTGAGGGGTCGCCATGCCACCTTCCGGCGTCGGTCGTTCCGTCCGACCGACGCCGAGCACCGCCGGCCACTAGCTGGCCGGTGTTCGAGGGTCGCCGGGTTGGCTCCGGCGAGATACGCACCTCGGCCTACCCATAGGCGCAGAACCTACCGAAAAGCTAGGAAAATGACTGAGACGGTGCATGACAACGGTATAACCCTGAACGAAACAAGAGAAACCGAGAGCCGAGCTCCGGTCGAGGGTTTGGTTCGGTTTCCTCATTGAGGCATTTCATCGAACAGTTGACGGGCACTACTAAAATCAAAGGTTTCCGGCTCAACCGAGCCTCGAACATGCTCTAAGGGTCTTCGGACATGTAATACAAGTAAAATGGAAGCGAAATGCTAGGACGACGAGGGCCGGATCTTGCGCGAGCCGGTCGGCCGCGAGCTCCGGCCCGGTATTCTCCCGAAGAATAGAACGACCGAGGTTCAGGGAGACCTACCTCGTTCGGGGGACGAACTGAGGCGGACGACGGTGGCGGATGGGCTTCCGGCGACAGCAAACTGCTCCTCGAGGTTTCCTTCTTCCTCCGGTTCTGTCTCGTCTCTCGGTCCCTCTCCCTCTGGCTTTCTCTCCTCTGTTCTCTCTTTCTGCTCTCACCCCTCCGTTTTTTCCCCACCCACGTTCAAGCTCTCTCTCTTTAAGCTTTTTTCACTTGTTTCCTCCCCCGGTTTTTCCTTCTCAGTCCCAATCTGCTCTTCTTCTTGTTTTTTTTTTCTTCCTCAGCTCTCCTTTAGCCAGAACTGCTTCCCCTGGCCCACCTCCTGTCCGATTCTCTCGGTGGTGGGGGATCATTCGAGCGGCATCGTTGCCCTCTCCCCCCACGTTCTGCTCCTTCGCTGCGTTTTCGCGTGTGCGTGCGTGAATCCGGAGAGAAGAGAGAAAGGAAACGGCCCAAAAGAAAGACAACGAAAATGGGCCCGCGTCAGAAATAAAGAGAAGTGGGCCAAAAGGAAACAAGAGGGAATAGGCCCAGGGAGAGATTGTATTAGGGCCGAAACTTTGTGAAAAAGGAGTGGGCCGTATTATGCCCATCCCATTTTTTTAATCTTTTTTTTCTAAATCAATATGTATTTATAAGTGCAACATAAATGGGGAATTAGAACAAAATAAATAAAAATTCGGGTGTCAACAAGAATCACTGGCCCAAACAAGACGGTGCGCGACAGTGCTTCAAGAGAAGCACTTTCGCAATTCGTCATAGGTCAACCACGCCAAAAGAGCAACAAGCACTCTACCTGCCTTCCGGATTGAGCCTCGTGAGGACTTTCCGAGGGCCTACTATTGCATTCACTTGAGTGCCACTCCGCCGGAAAAGCTGACGTGGCACCGGAATACTGATATGGCAGTTGGAAAATAATATTTTAATATTTTAATTAATTTTTTTGAATTTTTTTGAATTTTTTTGAATTTTTTTGCTTTTTTTTTAAGGGCCGGCGAGGGCCACCGTTGACCCTCACTGGCCGTCGAACTCTCGCCCAAATTGGGTGAGGGCCCCCTCGCCATCGGTCGTGAAGGCCTTGGGTGAGGCCGGCGAGGCCGTTAAAGGCCCTAGGTGAGGCCGGTGAGGCCGTCGATGACCTCACTGTGGTAGCGACGGCGAAGGCTAGGCCGCCCTTGCCCAAATCTGGCCCTGGGCAAGGCTGCAATGGCCCTCGGCAGTCGCGGGGAGACCGCAACGGCCTCACCCAAGGCCTTCGCGGCCGATGGCAAGGGGACCCTCGCCCAATTTGGGTGAGGGTTCCGCGGTCGGCGAGGGTCAACGGTGGCCCTCGCCGGCCCTTAAAAAAAATCAAAAAAATTAATTAAAATATTAAAATATTTTTTTCCGGCGGTTACGTCAACTTTTCCGGCGGAGTGGCACTCAAGTGAACGATTTCACTTCAATTTGGCATTCAAATAAGCGAAAAAAAAATTTTGGCACCAAAGTGAGCGTCGTACGAAAGTATTGGCACTCCTAGTGTCCTAACCCCCAAAAATTAATTGCTTTCCATTATATGACTCAGGATCCCAACTGCCATGTACTAGCGAGGAAAGTGAGATATTGATCCCAGTGTAAGTGTGTAAAGGGTTAACTTCTCTATTTCCAAACTTTGTCAAACTCGAAAAATAAAGATTTTGGTTCTTTGTGCCATGACCCACGGTGCTCTCGCCGAACAATCCTAAGTAGGCATGATCGAAGTTGGGTGGGATTACGGAGCCAACTGGCATGAGGAAAAATGCATAGCCATCGTGGATCTTCATGGGACTAAATCTTCAATGATCAAAATAGAATCAAGCTGAAAGATACTTTTGACAGTGTTATAACTTTATCACAATGCTCATTTTAATGTCATTACCTTCTAAGCGATTAATAAATTGCCACAATTTTAAGGAAAATTGATCATTCAAATGGCAATGACCATTTGTGTTGTGTGAAAATTTTACGTAGCTTTATTTCTAGAATAAATTATCCGATTTGTTTCGCTATAGATGTCGACATTTAAGATACAAATCAAATGACGTTCAGCAACACAATTTTTCTCCGGATCGAGAAATTAGGTTCAATTTGCTCCATAGCTAAACCATAAAGCACTTGAAAATGTGTGGACGTGGTTTTCTCATTCAACATTTCTAGATGAAGATGGAGAAAATATTGGGTGAGGCTTATCTAAACCATTCCTGTCGCTGATCAACAGGGTCCACATTTTAGATTTTTCAGAAATTCCTTTTTCAATCACCTGGTCTTTTCCATAAACACCCATCACCTTCGTCTTCATATTCTCGACAAAACTGCCGTAGCCACTCCAACAACCGGACTTCAGAGCTTGTGGACTTTTCCAGTGCCGGATCACCTCCTCTGCAGCTGCATGACAGACAATACACATCGAATAATATTTTCTTTTCCTTAGAAAAAGGACCTTTACACAATAATAACTTTGGGAAAAAGCTGCACGCTGTTTGGGCGCGCTCCACTGCATTTGAATTTTCCTCGCCATTACACAGCTACTTCTTCTGTCTTCTTCATTTCGAAATTGGTTCAGAAGTCAAGGGTTTCACTTCTCTCGTCGCATTGCCTCTGTAGTTTTTGGTGGATTGTGATATGAGACGACGAAGTCAATTTTGTATTCCCCTCATTTTTATTCTTCTTTTCGTGCTGATTAGGCAAAGAGATTCCATGCAATGGGTGTGTGAAATTTTGTAAAATTATTGCTAACTGTTTTAAAAGCTTAAATTATTAAATGAAAGCATGATTTATTATTTAAATATTTTAATAGTTGAACTCAACATGGAGCAAAAACAAAAGATGTGGACGGTGTTCATGTAAAAGAGCGAGTGAGTGAGAAAAGGATTCCTGGAGCAGTCCGAAACAAGGGCTCATTGGACACATGCTGATCCACTAAAGAGTGATTTATTACTTGATATTGCTAGTACCAACACTTAGAGGAGGGGGGTCAATAGGTGTAAATAAAATTTATGCACTAAAACAAATGGTGTAAAGTCTAATAGTAACATAATCAAAGTATAAGTTTGAGTACAGTCTGGATCTGGTAGACTTTGTAGTATGCAATCAGAAATTAAAAAATGAGAGAAGAGAAGATTGCAAACACAATTATAATGGTTCGGCTTTTGTCAAGTCTACGTCCACTCTCCACACGATCAGCCAATTGACTGAATTTCACTATATGATCAAAGGTGATTACACACTCTTGAGTATTAGTATTTGGTGATAATATATCTTACTAAGTCACTCTTCTTGGCAATACACTTGGATCATTCGATTTTTGCACTTTCTCAGACAATTAGTGAATAAAGAAATTAGACTTTGGAATATTATATTCTCTCTCCTTTTTCTGGTCGCATCCTCCCTTTATATACTCTCCGAGCCACAACTAACCGTTGGTCTTCACCTTGAGATATTTGCCTTCCATTTCCTTTCTTGGACAGACTCCATAAAGAAAGGTTTCTTGACCGTTGAAGATAGATTGAATCCCATTAGATTCTGTTCGCCCATACAATCAGAATATGGGTTTCCATAAGTGTTTCATCCTTCTTTGGAAATTGTCTTGATGATTGATCTTAGTTAATCAATTTGATTTACCAAAATCAATACGAGTAAGATAAGTGAAATTCATAGCCGTTGGTGATCTTGTCCTCGTTCTAGTCTTGTAGGTTCGTTCTGGTCCTGACAGAATGAGATTCTATGTCTCTTTGTTTCTCCTTCTGTTACATATAGACTCAGAAACGTTCCTTTGCTTCTCCTTCTGAAACACGTAGACTCAGAAACGTTCCTTTGCTTCTCCTTCTGAAACACATAGACTCAGAAGGATACGTCAACTTCCCCAGTTTATATTTGAAGTTCTGTGGGCATAAAATGGTTTGTTAACATCAAAACTAGGAGTTTTCTCAACATTACTGACACCGACACTCAATATGGGGGACCACGTGAAGGAGTGACTTTTCAAGAGTAGAGGTTATTTATGGTACGAGAGAGACCAAGTAGATATTTTCCTAGTAAGTGGGTCCCTTGTCCAACCACTTCAGCAGAAACTGCAAGGAAGCTGTTGAACGGGTCAAATTTTGGTTTTAGGAATGCGTGGTTCATTATAAAGCAAACTATCTCAAACCAGTTGAATGGTGCAAACCTCATATTTAACAGCTGTAGAATACGCTTCTCCTTACAACCATGTCTTGTTCTCTTCCTTTGTGCACTCTCTTAATCCTCTTCTCCCTCGTCTGCTGTCCTGCTATTCCCTTTGTCAGTTCTCTTTCCTTCAATATAAGTAGCTTTGACCCGAATGGAGGCGACATACTGCTCGAAGGAATTGCGAAAACTGTGTATGGATCTGTTGATCTAACCAGTAAAGCTATCAAACCATTCTTTAAGTATCAAGTAGGCCGCATTCAGTATTCCAAACCCATTGATATATGGGATTCTGTCACCGGGAGACAAGCAGACTTCTTTACTCGTTTCTCAGTCACCATCGATACTTACAACGCCCCTGAATATAGTGATGGCATTGCCTTTTTTCTCGCTCCTGTTGGCTTCCCAGTCCCCCCTAACTCAGCCGGCGGATTTTTAGGATTGTTCAATTGGAGCACACATGATGATGGGCCTCGGAACCAAATCGTCATGGTCGAGTTCGATACTCATGCGAACCAGGAATATGATCCTCCAATGCAGCACATAGGAATCAACAGCAATTCACTCGCGCCGCTTGTTCATACCAGTTGGGATGCTGGATCACACAGCGGCAAAGCAACTGACGTTATGGTGATCTATAATTCTACTAGCAAAAATCTTAGTGTATTCTGGTCATTTGATGACAAGCCGGTTTCTCTGGATAACAAAAATTCCTCGCTTTCTTGCCAAATTGATCTTGCTAAAGTTCTTCGTGAATCAGCAGCAATTGGATTCTCAGCTTCGTATGGCCCGAATGGGGTGAGACACAGCATCAATTCATGGGAGTTCAATTCAAACTTGGACATTGTGCGTCGCCCGCCAGAGGATCCGTCAAAAAAGGGTGTAAACCCTAACATTTATAGGATTCTTACATTCATCGCTTTTCCAGTAGCATGTCTCTTGCTGGTCATTTCAGCAGGTTCTTGCTTCTTTATGATCAAGATGAGGAAAAAATGTGAGTTTCGGACTCTGACTCACATTGACAAAGAGATAGTAGCATTGCCACTGAAATTCTCTCGTGAAGAGTTGCTTGTTGCTACAAATGGCTTTGCAAATGATCGAAGACTAGGCCAAGGAGGGTCCAGCCAAGTTTACAAGGGACTTTTGAACCGTTTAGATCGCCTAGTCGCTGTCAAAAGAATCTTTGCAGAATCCACACATTCAAAGAAGCTCTTCACCGACGAAGTGAAGATACTAAGCCGCATGATACACCGAAATTTGGTGCAATTCATTGGATGGTGCCAAGAAGAAGGAGAGTTTTTGCTTGTCTATGAATATATGCCTAATGGTAGCCTTGATAATCATCTCTTTGGAACACGAAAAAGTCTGCCATGGGATGTGAGGTACAAGATAGCTTTAGGGCTATCATTAGCCCTCGACTATCTTCATGAAGATCTAGAGCAGTGTGTCCTCCACAGAGATATAAAAGCTGCCAATATATTACTCGACACGAACTTCAACACTAAGCTCGGAGACTTTGGTGTGGCTAAGCTTGTTGACCCTCGGTTCCGGACACAAACGACAGACGTGGTAGGGACATATGGTTACCTGGCACCAGAATATTTGAGTGAAGGTAAGGTTACTAAAGAATCCGACATGTTCAGCTTTGGGGTTGTGGCTCTAGAAATCGCATGCGGTAGGAGGAACCATCAGGAAGGAGAATTTCACGTTCCGCTACGCAAGTGGGTTTGGCAACTTTACCTTGCAGGAAACATGCTTGAAGCAGCGGACGAGACATTGGGTTTGAGTTTCGATAGGAAGGAAACGGAGTGCTTGATGATGGTAGGACTGTGGTGCGTGCATCCAGATCCGAAGAGAAGGCCGAAAGCAAGACAAGTTATCAAATTTCTTCAGCAAGAAGTCCCGGTGCCTGAGCTTCCACTTGGCAAATATGAGGCTCCCACTTCATGTCAGCCATCAGCACATAGAACGGAATCGTCCTGTATTCAAGAATTCAGCTCTTTTTCAGCAAGATAGATCATGGCTCCTAAAGCCATTTTGACTTTTTGGAAATAAAATAAATTTGTGACAAATTATTTATGATCAATTGACTTACTTTTTGCTATAAAGATGCATCATGGCATTGTATTAGTTGATCGATTCACCAAAAGAAAATAGTGAAAAGATGCTCGCTCAGGAACTCTTGTAGGATCACAGTAGGAAGTAAGTAACAAATTCTTCAAAAGGTGTTTGACATTTCTTAGTTATGCTAGATGAAGTTACTCTAGTTATCACGTTTGTCAGTGTGAACCTACCTCTTCTGCAACCCGAAGATAGCAAGTCCATGATAGTTTACCCAAAAATCATGGGAGACAAACTATTATTTACACAATGTCATATCATGGTAGATCAATTCCTATTTACCATTCAATCATATCTACTACCTCTCACATATAATCTATAAATAGAGGTCGGCTTTTATTCAGATCATGAATTATCTTACTTCTTGAATCTAGTGGTCATTGAAGCTTGCATAACTCTTTTATATATTATCATAGATCTCACCCTCGGATTTATAGATCACTTTGATCATTATTAAACATAGAATTAGCTAAACTTTATTGCTCTTACTTAAATAATGTAAACGCTTATAGATCAGTTATTTGTTTAAATCCTTTGTTTAGGTCTTTTCTTTGAATAGATCCCTAGATTCTGCAACCTATAATTTTACAATACCTTTCCTAAAATCATTCCCAAACCATTCATAAATACTGAAAGGTAATAAATGCTTGATTCAAACTTCTATGCAACAAAAATACCATTTGTAACTCCTACTATATTTTTAATCTATATCACTTCTGGAATTATGAATTTTCAAGCTCGAAAAGAAAGTGTGATTCACCTGGGAAAGCCTAAAACCAAACAACAAAAAACAACAAAACTTACTCAAATCAAAGAACTTGTAATCCTATCAAATAATCAAGAAATAACGTAAAAAATCGAGTAAAGCGTTACCTCAGCTACAAATGGGCTAAATTAGGTTTATTCACTAACAAAATGACTCCCACTCATCAACAAATTATTGGCCCAAAGTAGATATTCAAAGCTACCCCCAACGTGGAGCTTGAGTGTGATACTTCAAAAATTCATTTCGATCAAACTATAGTTTGGAATCAATTTCTGTCAAACCCCGCATCCTTTCAATGTTCTAAACCATCATTTTAATATAGTTCCATAGTTTAATCAACCCTCAATCGGACCTCCTCGTTCAAATTTCACATAACTTTGAATTTGTGTCCTAACTCAAAAAATTACACCGGTTAGATAAACAAAGAGCTTAAATTCTTACCAGGTGTTGTGAAACAAAATTAGTCTAACTTGGCAAGTCCACGTCCATGCAGAGTTTTTCCTTCCTTTTTTTCTTTGTTTTCCCTTCCTTTCTCTTTCTTTCTTTGCCTTCCCTCTCGTCAGTTCGTGCTCTCCTCTTGTATAGGCCGGATGTCCACTTTTCTACTTCTATTTGACTAGTTAGTGGTCATTTTTTTAAGGGATAAATGCACTAAAAATCCTAAAACTTGTTACAAAAGTACAATTGAGTTCTAAAACTTCTTGCGATCGTACAATCAAGTCCTAAAATTTTTAAAAAGTGCAATCAAATCCAAAAATTTGTCACAAAAGTATAATCGAATTCTAAAACTTTCAAAATTTGTTATGATAGAATGACTTGATTTAACCAATTTGACAAATTTTAAGATTTGATTACATTTTTTGAAAATTTTAAGACTTAATTACATTTTCGTAACAAGTTTTAAGATTTAATTATATTTTTGAAAGTTAATTGCACTTTGTTGATAAGTTTTAAGACTTTTGATTCTCTTATCCCCTTTTTTATATCAACTTAAACCCCACTTTTGACCAACTGAAAAAAAGAAAGAACATAATATTACAAAAATAATCCGACACTTTGCATAGAGATGTTGATATTTAGAATGTGTTTTTTTGGCAAAAAATGAGTGATTTAGAAATTATTTTTCTAAAATGATCATTTATATTACTTATAAAAATGAATTAACGAAAAATATATTCATCATCCACAAAAAAATCTAAACATAAATTGTTGTTGATACTGAAAGCATTTTTTTATTAGCTTTTTATTCCAAGTAATATAAACAATTATTTTTAAGAAAGTATTTTTCAAATTATTTATTTCAAGTGAAACAAACAAGGCTTTATGATACAAATCAAATAACTATATTCAACAACACAATTTTCTTCCGAATTGAGAAATTAGGTTGAATCTGCTCCATAAATAAACCCTAAAAGCATATGAAAATGTGCACATGCAATTTTCTCATTAAACATTTTCAACTGAAGATGGAGAATATATTGGGCGGGCCTATCTCGTCAAGTCATTGATAAACCACTTCATTCATTGATCGATACGTGTCCGGTGAAACGACACTTCAAATTTTAAGAAATCCTTGCTCACTCCCCTACTCTTTTCCGTAAACACCCCTCACCTTCCATCTTCATTTCCTCCTCGACAAAGCTGCTATGGCCACTCCAACAACAAAGCTTCAAAGCTTGTGGAGCTTTCCAGTGCCGGATCAACTCCTCTGTAGCTGCATGACAGAAAATACACGTGGAATAAATATTATTTTCCTTAGAAAAGGACCTTACACAAAACTAATTGGGAAAAATCGGCACACTGTTTGGGCACACCTCACTGCATTTGAATTTCCCTCGCCATTACACAGCTTCTGCTTCGTCTTCTTCATTTCTAATCGGTTCAGAAGTTAGGGGTTTCGCTTCTCTCGTTGCATTGCAAAGATGGAGCCTCTGTAGTTTTTGGCAAATTGTGATCTGAGACAACGAAGTAAATTTTTGTTCCTGTTTTTGTGGCGATTTGGATTGGATTTTACTGGTCACTAGGCAAAGAGATTCCGCGCCATGGATGAACTTAACATGGAGCAAGAACAGAAGATGTGAACGGTTTTCATGGGAAAGAGAAAGCCGATTGGAAAAGGGATTTCTGAAAAATCTGAAACATATGCCGAAACATGCGCCTCGCCCTACACATGTGATCCACCAATGGAGTGATTCATGGCTTGACACTGACATTGAAGGTGGGAACCGAGTGACATTTCAGAAGCAGCCTGACTTTTTCCTAGTCATGAGAAAGACCAAGCGACCGGGTTGATATGTTCTTAGTGAGAATGTCCCTTGTCCAACGATTTCAGCAGAAACTGCAAGGAAGCTGCTGAACGTGTCAAAAACTGGTTTTAGGAATCATTATAAAGCACAATCTCAAACCAGTTGAATTGTGCAGAGCTTATCTTTAAACAGCTGTAGAATACAGTTCTCCCCACAGCCATGCCTTGTTCTCTTTCTTTGTGCACTCTCTTAATCCCTTTCTCCCTCGTCTGTTGTCCTCTTATCCCCATTGTCAATTCTCTTTCTTTCAATATAAGTAGCTTCGATACCAATCTAAGCGACATACTGCTCCAAGGAGTCACGACAATGGCATCCGGATCCGTTGTTCTCACAGAAGGCATCGAGGGGACCTACTTTCGAATAGGGCATATGCAGTATGCCAAACCAATAGATATATGGGATTCTGTTACTGGGAAACGGGCAGACTTCTCTACTCATTTCTCTTTCACCATTGATACTTTCAACTCCAGTCAATATAGCGATGGCATTGCATTTTTTCTTTCTCCTGTTGGCTTCACAGTCCCCCCAATTCGGGTGGTGGGTACCTAGGATTGTTCAATACGAGCGCAGTTGATGATGGGCCTTGGAACCAAATCAAGGCGGTCGAGTTCGATACTTAAGCTAACGAAGGCTAAGATCCTCTGGTGCCACACGTAGGAATCAACAAGAACTCACTCTGGTCGCTTGTTTATGCTAGTTGGAATGCTGGAACACACAGCGGCAATGCAACTAACGTTATGGTGACCTATAATTCTACTAGCAAGAATCTAAGAGTATTCTGGTCATTTGATGACAAGCCAGTTTCTCTAGAGAACAAAAATTCCTCGCTTTCTTGCCAAATTGATCTTGCTAAAGTTCTTCCTGAATCAGTAGCGATTGGATTCTCAGCTGTTTTTGGCGTCTTTGGAGAGAGATACACCATCAATTCATGGGAATTCACTTCAAATGGTGATAATATGCGTTCCCTGTGGTGAGATACATCAAAAAAGGGGGTAAACTCTAAGATGTATAGGATTCTAACATTTATCACTGTTCCTGTATCATGTCTCTTGCTGGTTATTTCAGCAGGTTCTTGTTTATTTATGATCAAGATGAGGAAAAAATGTGAGTATCGGGATCTGACTCACATTGACACAGAGATAGTAGCATTGCCACTGCAATTCTCTCATCAAGAGTTCCTTGTTGCTACAAATGGCTTTGCAAATGATCGAAGACTAGGCCAAGGAGGGTCTGGCCAAGTTTACAGAGGACTTTTGAACGGTCTAGATCGCCTAATCGCCGTCAAAAGAAGCTATGGGGAATCCAGACATTCAGAGAAGGTGTTCAGCAACGAAGTGAAGATAATGAGCGGCATGATACACTGAAATCTGGTGCAATTCATTGGAGGGTGCCAAGAGGAAGGTGAGTTTTTGCTTGTTTAAGAATATATGCCTAATGGTAGCCTTGATAGTCATCTCTTTGGAACACGAAGAAGTTTGCCATGGGATGTGAGGTACAAGATAGCTCTAGACCTGGCGTTAGCCCCCGACTATCTTCATGAAGAACTAAAGCAATGCATTCACCACAGAGATATAAAAGCTGCCAACATATTACTCGACACAAACTTCAATGCTAAGGTCGGAGACTTTGGAGCGGCTAAGCTTGTGGATCCCCAGTTCGGGACACAAATGACGGATGTGGTAGGGACATATGGTTACCTGGCCCTAGAATATGCGAGTGAAGGTAAGCCTACTAGAGAATCTGACATATTCAGTTTTGGGGTTGTGGCTCTAAAAATCGCATGCGGTAGGAGGACCTATCAGGAAGGAGAATTTCACGTTCCGCTACACAAGTTGGTTTGGCAGCTTTACCTTGCTGGAAACATGCTTGAAGCAGCCGATGAATGATTGAATTCAAGTTTTGATAGGAAGGAAATGGAATGCTTGATGATGGCGAGACTCTGGCGTGTGCATCCAGATCCCAACAGAAGGCCAAAAGCAGGACAAGTTACAAGATTTCTTCGGACTGTCCCGGTGCCTGAGTTTCCCCGCGGCACCTATGAGGCTCCCACTTCATATCAGCCATCAGCACTAAGAATAGAGTCTTCCTCTTCTATGCAAGAAATCGGTTCCTGTTCAGCAAGATAGATCATGGCTCCTAAAGCCATCCAGCAACACATGTCGACTTTTGGGAAAGTGAAACAAATGTCGTGATGGATATTTTATGCTCAATCGACCTCTTCTTTGCTTTAATATATTGTCTAGCTGCTGATCAATGGATTGACGTAGATGTCACAGAGACATCAGGACCATTAAAGATTGCCTTTTTTGCAAAAGCTTGCATTGCATAATCTGATTTTATAAGGAATCATGCCAAAGAAGTATGTGCTTTGACTCTGCTGCGGTAACAATCTGGAGATGCCTCTAGCCTTTCTGGGGGGGATAATTTTGTCGAAAGATTGGGTGGTTATTATAGGTAGAAACTTTCGAAAAAAAAATTATTTAATTTATGCATGAGGATGGTAGCGAAACAAGAGCATTGGAAGTGTGTCTGCAATTTGGAGGCAAAAGAATAGTCCAACTGCTAAAACTTGACACAGAAGGACATTAAGTGCTAAAAATTACGAAAGGTATACTTAAGCTACTTTTTTTGAAAATTAGATCACTCCAATGCCAACTCCGGCAACCCCTCCTAAAAATCCTAGATGGAATTTTTTTAATAATTTCTAACACCTACGTGACTCGTTGGAATTCCATGTCAGCTTACATTCACCCAAAACGACGCTATTTTGACCTAAGTTTAATTTTCTATATAAATATTAATTAAATAGTATTAAAAAAAAACTGTAGCAACACAAGGCTGGCAGCGATGGACAATGAGGGTCACCGACATCTAGGCAAGGGTTGGCAGGCCTCGCCAAACAACCGGAGAGGGCAGCAACCCTCTCCCAAGTCTGATGGCCTAGGTGAGGGCTGACGGCACCTGCGCAAGGGCCAGCCAATCTAGCCGCATTACCGGCATGGTGCTTTCTTGTCTTCAGTAGAACAGGCCATTCTGGAAATCAGCGTTGCCACATAACTTGGTTAATGTTACCTACTAAGCTCTCGTTTCTATTACCTTTAAATGCTTTGTATGAGGAACTTGTCGCTAATTATAAATTTTCCTCTCCAAAAGATAAATGCCATACTCGACCAAATCTTTCCAGTCCCACCATAGCTTCGGCATTTTTCAGGAAATAATGGTCTGCAAAGAGGTTTCAATCGAAATAAAACTTTTGTTCCGCTTCCTGGGAACAGTTAATTTAAGGGGAGTCGATTCCAGCAAGAATCTATAACTGGACTGATATCGCAAGAGCAAGTAACCTTCGACTTGTCTTTTACTGTTAGATTACCATGTTTTCTCTCCATGCGAGCCCTTGCCAGATTGTGGAGGGAAATAGATCTCGCTTGACACATGAAGCAAAAATCTGGCTGCAACATTTTTCTTGCCGCTTGTTAGATCAGTTCATGTAATCTCGGAGTAGGTTCTTAAGATCTTTCCCACTTATATCTCATTCGAGTATTTTAGTCATTATCGGGATGATAACATGATCAGAAAAGCTAATTCGAAGATAAGTTGCGTGATCCGCAATTGCAAGCTAAACAATCAGGAAAAAAAAGAGCAGGGAAGTGGAAAGCTTCCCCGGACTCAAATTTGTATTAGCATGGATGGATGTTTTAGCATGTCAGGATGTATCCAACGCCGATGGAATTCGTCTTGGTTGATTTATGAGGCATCAGTTATAATCGAGTCGAACAGCCAAAAGAACTTATAAAAATAGGCTCTACATGTTTCCGGATAGTGAGGTGTGACCCAGATGCATGTCGTCAAAGCTTATTCGCTACAAAATATATCTTCGTGCATCGTTGGATAAGCTTGATTTATTCGGGTCGAAGAAGATGGAGTGTGTTAATCAGTTAACCCAAATATAATCGACCATGGAACAGTGATTCATCAATCAACTGTCCAACAAGGTACTGCTGCTGCTGAATTCGGAACAAGCAGGAAGTAAGCACGTGTATCTAGAGGTTCTGTATTATGCATGGAGAGATAAACTTCAGGATTGGGAAAGGCTCCATCTCTGTGCTTAGTGACAAGTACAGCAGCCACACCTGAAAAACAGAAGCAAACAGGACAAAACCATTCGTCTATGTACCTAATTCTGCATAATTAACTCTCTACTACTTCGGCCGTTGCGATACTCATGATATACTCGATTTCTTCAGCAACTTCTTTCATGGAAGGACGGTTCTGCCTGCGTTCCTCCAAGCATCCCACGGCAAGAAACCCAAGCGCCTTCATGGTCTCCACATCGACGGTGCTCGCCTTTTCCTTCAACATTGGATCCACGACATCCATTATCCTCTCCTCCTCCACCATCCTCCGCACATAGACTGCCAGATTCACATCATCGGTCGCTCGATTGAAGTCTATCACCTTTTGAGACGTCAAGAGCTCCAACAGCACTACTCCGAAGCTATAGACATCGCTCTTATCAGTCAACTGGTAGTTGCGATAGTACTCGGGGTCAAGATATCCAAGTGTACCCTGAGCACATGTCGATATGTGGCTCATATCAGTATGAGCCAACCGAGATAACCCGAAATCCGAGACTTTGGCATTCAACTTCTCATTTAGCAATATGTTGCTGGACTTCACATCTCGGTGATATATCGGAGGAACTGCGGAGAAATGAAGGTAAGCAAGGCCCTCGGCCGTGTCATGCGCAACCTGGAGACGGCGAGTCCAAGATAGTTTACCCCCTTTTTCACCCCGGAGATGATCCAGTAGCGTGCCGTTCTCAATGTACTCATAAACCAAGAGCGGCTGCTCAAGCTCGACGCAACACCCCAGTAAACGAACAAGACTTCGGTGATTGACCTGGCACAGGATCCGAACCTCATTCAAGACCTGATCAGTTCCTTTGGTGTTCCCGAGTTTCGCACACTTGATGGCGACAACTGTGCCATCATCTAGGACGCCTTGATAGACTTCGCCATAACCGCCAGCACCAAGAAGCCGGTCCTTGGAAAAGTTGTCCGTCGCCTTCTTTATTTCTCTCCCAGTGAATAATTTGGCTGCTCTGCCACCATTAGCATTGAGGATATCCTCACGCTCCCGGGCGAGGCGTTCTCGAGCCTCTCTAATACGCCGGTGACGCTTGTATAGGAACAGAGCAACGATTGTCGCAAGAAGGGCCGTCCCAATCCCGGACGTTAAACCTGTAGCGATTTCAAAGTTGTCCAATAGTAAATGACGACTAACATTTGATCTCATAATGACAGCAGTACAAGATGCTTTTATGTAGCTCGAAATGTAATCGTCATCTATATACGGTCTAAGACTTACTGTGAAGGGAATTCAGCTAGATGAAAATTCTGATGATCAACAAATTAAACATGAAGTGTTTGGACATTCCGTTTATGAATAATTTTGTTAAATTGGAGCTACCCTGGTTTGTTTGAGCTTGATTTCCTAGGCATAATTCAGTGGGAATCAGAACCGTGCTTTCAAATTTTGGAATCAGCTGAAGACTTGTGCTCTTCATCAAACGAAATTATAATGATGCAGAACATTTCAGCAAAAAAAAGATAAAAGAAATCAAGACGTTAGAATTAGAATAGAAAGCAGGTACCTGCTATGAGAGCAGTCCTGTCCGTCCCACAGCCACCCGGATCTTGACATGTCACGTCTGCACACCAAAACAACAAGAAAGTCTACTTCTTAACCATTTTTTTAACGTCATCTAACAAAATCATAAGACTACGTAATTTCATAAGTCGTAATCTAGATATCATCAAAAGAAACACTAGAGCAGTTAAATGATAATTCGCCACCAATTAGGGCTTTCAAGAAGCAACATAATAATACTAAAAATAAACAATATGAATGTATAGAAAATTCATGGTTACCCTTGCACCAAAAACAAAATTTATGGAAGAACAGAGGTGCCGAGAATGAAAACTTACTGTCTACACAGACTCCCTGGGTGGGGTCCCACGTGAGCCCAGCGAGGCAGAAGCACCTGCTGACCCCGCTCCCCACCGGGTCAGCCCGGCACGTGGCGTTCCCGTCGCAGTCCGACTGGGCCCCGCAGACGGGCTCTGGCGGCAGCACCCACTGGATCTCCATCCCGGGCTTGGGCCAGAGGCTCACGGGCTCGCTCGGGTCCAGGTTGACGAAGCTCGTGTACGCCCGGCATCCCGCGTCCCTGACCCGGATCGAGTAGGACGTCGTGGACCCGCCCGCCCGGAACGTGCAGCAGATCGGCGCGGCCGCACAGGCCGCCGAGCCGCCCGTGCCGTTCACGTAGGTGTGGCAGAGGCTCGCCGACGAGCAGTTCAGCGGCGAGTTGAGCAGCGTGGTGGTGCAGTTGAGGTAGAGGATGGTGTTGCTGCTGGTGACGTTGAAGGGCAAGGAGGAGTTGAGCTGGACGCCCTGGTGGACGAGATCGGACGCGACGCAGGTGTTGGCGAGCAGGCTCGCGGGCTGGATCACGAGCCGCTGGCTCTCTGAATCGACGGAGGTGATCGGGTACGAGTTGTTGAGGGTGTCGAAGAGGAGGGTCCCACCGCCGTCGCACCGGACCTTGTACGACTGGTCGCCGCACGTGGGGGACGTGCTCAGCGGGTAGGGGACCGGGGTGGAGCCGCAGTCCGGGCACGGGTTGGCGGCGGAGGAGAGGGACAGTAGCGGCAGCACTGCCGCGAGGAGGAGGAGGGCGGCGGCTGGCATCGTGGGAGGGAGGGGGATCATTGCTATCGTGTGAATGAAGGTTTTGTGCGATTGTGATCAGGGTCGATGCAGCATGAAGGATTTAGTATAAAAATGGTGGCGGGGGTGGGGAGTTTGATCGTCAACGCTTCTGAGCAGGAGATGATCTCATGGGAAGATTCGGATGTTTAAAGCATGATCAAGAGATAATTAGGTTAATTCAATGAGTTCGTGTCTGAACTGTAAAGAGGGACGTAGTCTTGTTTTGACTTTGTGTGCATCAGCTGAGGCATTTTTTTGGTCAAATTCGGTGTTCTTCAGCTCCCGGCACTTAGCTTCGCTAATGATCCATTTTGTTTAAACCAAAGTTTATGAAAACTAAATGAAATAATTTGATGGAGAGAGAAATACGAAGATACGTCCCATGGTATGGAGGCAGTTCGACCGTGGATAAGGTTTGGAATCACAAGGTTGGAGTCTGCGAAGAATGCTTTTGTAATTCCAGAAGACTTGGCGAGCTAGAAAGTCTTGTTAGAATATAATATCCCCCATCATGTGGTGTGCTCTTCGACATTTTTAATGAATGCTCTCTATTGAAAAAGGGAAAATGGGGGGCATCTAGAATCGCCAGCAGATGGAAGTGGCGTCTGCAGGTAGAAGTGGTGGTAGGCCCGGACCCTGTCGTTTTCGGCTAACCTTTGACTTCGAATGAAGTTGGTTTTGATTCTTACTGCCAAACATTTCAGAATGTCCAATCAATGATACGTGTGAACCGGTGTCTTGAATCATTTAGGTTCAATCCGCACGTTTATACACGAGTTGAATGTCACCAACTCCACTGATGCCTATGGACTCCGAGGAAATAGTCCTAACCCACATGATTGCACTCCCTCGTGCAGCTGTTCGATGGTCGTGACGTCCAACTAATCACGGATCGAACCGAAACAAAATAGCCCGTCTTATGCTTAATAGGCTAAAAGAAAAATGGAAAAAGGAGATGCAACAGCAAACGTACAGAATGAGAAGGTACATCAACCAATCCTCATGAACCTCCGGCATGCAAATGGAACCTCTCATGCAATATGCGAGTCCACTGGGCACCGAGTCGTCAATCAGTATATGAGTAACCATCAACAGCTAGCTAGGTAGGAAGAGATGGATCAGATTCGGAGGCAGAAGAAGAGTGGAGTGAGCAGCTTTCAGATGCCACTCCATTACCCCAAATACACCAGCCAGGACTACATGGCCATGCCCGAGTGGAAGCTTGATTGCCTTCTTGCTGAGTATGGCCTGCCCATCACTGGTGACTTGACCTACAAGAGACACTTCGCCATGGGCGCGTTCCTTTGGCCCGATCGTCGCCAAGACCCAGGGCCTTCACAAGAAAATCAAGTAGTTTCGTGATTTTATCTTGCGGACTTCTGAGACTCGATCTCATTCTGTCCTGCCCTCTCTCTTCCTTACTTCCACTCAGTTTACAGTCCTTTCGTAAGTGCTCGCATGATGTAATTTACTTTTCCAAACATATGGACCAAATAATTAACAGAGAGATACATGAATGACTTACAAATCAGCATTATAGCACTGCTTTGAATCCTGGATATGATCATTGATGAAAATATTGCACTAAGTGTATATAAAAACGCCATGTTTTAAACATTTACCATCCTGCACCACTCTACAACAACATAAACCCATGTGATTAAGTTAAGTTTGTTACAACAACAGATATTTGAATAAAGAATCCACTTAGGCTGCAAAATTGTCGGTTTCCATCCCTGTAAGGACTGCTTAAGGTGGAAGGCAAATAATAATCCCCTTCACTAAGACCTCAAGATAAATAACACTCTTCACCAGTTGATTGCATTTAGAAGAGGGAGAAAGCAGCAGGAAAGAGCCATTAAATTCAATAGAGGGTATGTTGAACATACATGTATCTTCCACAATGAAGTTTACATAAAACACCCAGCTTAAAATCAATGATCAAAGGAATTAACTCCAATAGCGGGAGCCAATACATCTCTGTCCTCCAGCACGGTCTTTATAACTCCTTTTTTCTAGAACTCAAGCTGTTAAGGCGACGATACAAGCACATCCAATATTCTGAGTTCACACTCAGCACAAGGGCACCATTAACAGTTATCCATATTTCCCTCTCTGAAATTTGCATGATTCTCTGAGCTTGTCTACCAGCTCAACGATGTCAAGCATTAAAAGGAGGGCATCGAAGAGAATCACCATCTGCAAGATGGTACCAGTTTTCAAAAAAAAAAAGCATCCAATTAAATCCTCTGAAAACCTGAGGTTAACAAGTTGCCATTAAAGATCAGATGAACTTAAATTTCTGCAATGGATCTCATGGTTAATTTGCCCTTGTTAAGGAATGATGAAAGTAACAATAACAAACTTCCTATGTTGCCTCAATAGAATTTCTATGCATCAATGCTAGAATAAGATACCAACAGTCAAAAAGACTAACAGAAATTCTAGAAAGACCATGAGGATTGAACTAATTACATGTTCAGACAACTAATTCATCCTAAATTCCGCCTCCTCACACGCCTTCCGTCTATATCCACATGTTCAGCTCCAGTCACAACTGGCCCCGTATCTAGTCCATAAATGCTGCTGCTGCCCCTCTTCTTATTTGAAAATCGGTCAGAGGAATCATCCACTGTTACAAAAGCCTTGAGCAGTTCAGACAACAAGGAAGGGCAGCTCTCCTCCAAGTGCCTGAAGCCTTCTGACTGCATTACCACTGCAAAATTCAAAAAGATTCTTTCACATCATATACATTATTAAGGGCACACTGGAAAAGTAGCTGATTTCCAGATTATCACTAGCAAAGCAAAGGCAGGCATAGGGAAATAATCAAGGGTTAACCAGTAGGCAGCTACAACAACAAGACATACATCAAACAAAAAAAGGCCAAAACCAATAAGCTGAATATTTGTTTTGCACAGCAAGGGAGGGAAGGAGGGATGGAGGAAGGGGAAGAGGGGCTGCCATAGATGAGGAAGGGTACTTCAAATCACTGAAAGCAAATCAACAACAACAATCAGCAAACATTTTCATATAGAGAAACAAGTGAACAGATTTAGCATGTTCAAAGACCTCTAAATGTGTCAAATCAAATATTGTGAGGAACAAACTTTCAAATACTTTTGCAGCCTAACCAAAGCACAGACTCTTAAATATTAATATTTTTCTTTACGTTGTAGAGAAGGGGAGAGGGGGTTGTCAAAGTACAAAAGTGCAATTAACCAGAAAAAAAGTGCCACGATTTTTTGAAGACAAACCCGCTAAGTTTGTTGGATGTGCAGCAAATTTTAGACACATTGCCTTCAGCTGTCCAAACTGGTGCTGCTCCGCTAGGGCAAGTGTTGTAGCCACGGTATCAGCAGTTATCTCCTCACATAATTTCGACTCGCATAATAATTTCAATCGTTCTAGATCGTAGCGGTCGGCAGCAGCTAATAGATGCTGCACTACGTTAGTCAATGTACCAGAAGAGGATGAGCCCGTAATTTCACGTAAATCAGGCATTTCGTCTGTGTAAATGAACAAGAGCATTGCCTGCAAAAGCAAATCAGAAAAACATTGCCAACTGGAGTCAGACACGGTGGTTTGAATACTAGCACAATCAGTGCTCAATAGACAGCAGGAATGGGGAAAGAAAGACATTGAGAATCATGCATTGCCAGTTTGCCAATATCAACATCATGAAGTTTTTAGTACATAAGAAGCTCGCACCGGTCCAAGAAAAAATTAATATCTTACCTTAAAAATTGAGGGATCAATATCCTCGACGACAACTTTCTCTATATTGCAATCACCAACAAGGCCAAAAAATTGGGCTCGAAAGACCGGAGAACGAGCAGCAAGGATCAGTTTATGAGCTCTAAAGGTTTCATCACCAACAACAAAAGCTATGTCACAGCCAACTTCAGAATCTAACAGGGCCTTCAGACACTGGCCCATGTTGGATGGCGGAATAGGGATTCGGTACTGTTTGGGGCCCTCAGTATGGGTTCTCACAACTCCAACAGTACAGTGCATCACAAGGCAATCGTCCTTGATGAAATCAGAATTCTCTAAAACAACTCTTCTCAAGAAACGCTTGTAACCCCTGAAACGGTGCAAATCGCAGACATGAGAAATGGACTCGGATATTTTAAGAGCTATCGGTGCGGGTGAACTCGAAACCATTAGCAGCTCGATAAAAACGTTGGTGAGAAACATGACAATATAACACGCTAGACGATACAAAAGCCATAAGCATCTCTGGAGTTGATATACCCAATTCAATTGATGATCCTCTAGAAACCAAGCGCCACGAAACATCACGTGAATGTGGGAAGAAGTCGTAATTCGGACCCGATTCACCTCCAACATATCCGATGTAGGTACTCAACATCCGACGAATTGTAACCAGACATCAATAGCAGCAATCACAGCCTACCTAAAAGCATTAGGCGTGCCTACCGTCAAATAGAAAAACAATCGAATTGAAAGCCTATGCGCTTACCACATGCTGCCACGGTACTTGAGCGTATAAGGCCCGCTCTGGAGCGCGCGGTCGAAGTGGCTGTGGACCTTGTGCTTCCCCTTCCCGCTCTGGTCGACCAGGGTCAGCTCGAACAGCGCCCTGACGTCGGAGCCATCGCTGGCCAGGGCGATGAAGACGGACACGTAAGTCGTGCTGTCCTCCGGGTTCTTCCCGTCGGGGTAGAAGTAGATGGCCCAGTCGTAGCCCCCGACGGTGAACACGTCGCTGGCGATGAACTTTCCGGCCCCCATCCCCTTGGCCAGCGAGTAGCCGCTGATGGTGAACGTGTGGCTTCCGTTCACCGTCCGGCTGATCGACGTCGAGCCGCACTCGCCGCCGCCGCCGCCGCCGTCGCCGAAACAGGAAGGCGCGATCGGGGCGCTCATCATCGCTTGCTCTACCCGATGGGGGCACGACATCGCGGCCTGCGGCCGGGGGTTAGGGTTAACGATCGGAGACGGAGAGGTGGCGGCGGGGAGAGGAGGATTCAGAAATCCGCGGGCGATTTCCAGGGTCCGGCAGGTGAATCATTCGATCTCCGCCTCGATTTTCCGCCGGATTCTCTGCTGCTGCATCGTCTTCTTCAGGAGAGGGCCGTCGTGATGGGAGAAGAGTGAAGGGGAGAAAGTTCATAAAATCTGCATTCGAAATGACTTTTTATTTTTATTTTTTTTCCCTTTTTTGAGTTTCGGTCGGATTTCTTTCCCGATATTTATTTATTACGTATGCCAGCGTAGATCAGCTTTTTTTTGGCTTGCGAATGACGACAGCGTTATTGTTTTTTCAACTCTTTTTATTCACTAGAAGTCCTAAAATTTGTCACGAAAGTGCAATTAAATCCTAAAACTTACAAAAAATTTAATCAAATCCTAAAACTTATCAAATTGATGGAATCAAGTTCTAAAGTTAATAAGCTGACGTGGCATTTTTATTTTCCACATTGCATTTTTAAAGTAATTTTTATTTTCCACATGGCTTTTTTATTCAATTCTTTTTAAATTAGATTAAAAAACAAAAACAAAAAAATTATAAAAAACAAAACTGAAAAAAAAAAAAAGTGGTGGAATTAAAAAAAAAAAAAAAAATTATTCAATTCTTCACCGCCGCCGCCCACGCCTAGGAAAGACCAAGTTGGCCTCGTGGGGGGCGGCGACCATTGTGCCGAGGGGGAGTCCTCACCGGCACCAAGTGAGAGCCGACAACCCTCACCGGCGTGGCGATGGTCGTTGACCCTTGCCTAGGGCTGCGACACCTTGCCCGGGGGGGCGGGCGAAGGTTGCCGACCCCCGTGAGGGCTGGCGTGCCCAGATCTGGGCACGCTTGCACTCGCCGCAAGGGTCCGCCGGCCCTCACCTGGGCCCGAGTGAGGGCCAGCCACCCTCGCCCAGGGCTGTTGACGCCGGCTCTTCTGGCGATGGGCGGTGGCGACGGTTGAAGGCCTTGCCCTTCTTCCTCTTTTTTTTTTTTAGTTATTGTTTTTTAATAAAATTTTAGGTTTGCTTTTCCAGTTTTTTAATCTAATTAAAATAAGATTGAATAAAATAACAATTAAAAATGATGATGTGGCATTAAAAAATAATTTTAAAATGTCACATCATCTTTTTCCTTTAGTAAATTTGACGGTGTTAATTTTGGGACTCGATTGCATCAATTTAATAAGTTTTAGGATTTGATTGAACTTTTTATAAATTTCAGGATTTAATTGCACTTTCACGATAAGTTTTAGGATTTCTAATGAACATATCCCCTCTTTTTCTTTTTTTTTGTTGACTCGACGATGGAAGGCACTTTTTATGGAAAAGGGAAGGAATAAAAAATTGGGAGAAAGTATCAAAAAAAATTGCTTAGTGTTGATTCGATTTTAAACTTCTTGATTATGTCAATTTGATATTAAAATTTTTCATATTTTATTAATTAAGTTCATCTAACTAATTTAAGTCGGAAATAGCTGAAATAGGTGTAGGCGGTTCCATGTGACACGGGCGGTCGGAAAATTATTATATGATTTTCGGAAATTGAATCTTTGTGTTTTGAAAGAATGCTATAAATTACTTTTTGAAATTTAGAAATGAAGATAGAAAAAACCATTTCTTAAATCTAATGGAGTGAAAAATAAAATAAGGGGATTATTCATCGATCATCCACGGCAACAAGGTAAAGTGGGATGTACCGAGCTACCGCAAAATCACTGCTGCAATTTGACTCTCGCTAACGTACTCCTGATTTCGACATATTTATAGAGAAGCACACCATCGATACTATTATTGGTGAAATTGACAGTTATTTGTTTTTCTTTTTAACTTTTGAGGAGATGAAATTATATTTTATTTTAATATGGAAGATATGAAAATAATATTGCAAATTTTTCATTCTCTCTTTTCCTTTTTATTTTTGTCATTTGGCAATGTGAACATTTCATTTGTGATAACACAATCGTCTCAAATGGTTTCAGGTATATTGGATTTGTCTCCTGAATTGGAAAACTACTAATTAGTATCGAAGGCACTTTAGCTTTACATTGCCTTTCATCTTGCACTCATTTTTTGTGGAAAAACATAGGCATTTTATCTTTTATTTATTTATTTATTTATTTTGTTTGATTTCTAACCCTTCATTAAAAATTCTGATTTGATAGAAAGCTAATTTAGGTAATCGACTACCCGCTTCAGCCCCAAACCCCCCCTCGAGCCCTTTGCTCGAAAATATAGTGATAATAAATAAAAAGGTAAAAGTCAATAAGAATCTTAAAATTGTATTTATGTGACATATTTATTTTAAACTTCATCCCGTGATACTAAAAATCTCAAATTTGTATCCAGGTGATATATTTACTCTAAAAATTTGGTGTCACAGAAAAAAAGTTTGGAAACATCAGATTCATCTCCTTCTTCTCTTCCAATTTCCCTTACTTCAAACCTTTCTCTTCAGTCTCCTCCTGAACTTCGCAAGTCTTCATGTTCAAAGATAGACTATCTTTATGAGGTTGCTTACCTCACAGAGGATAGTAAGATCTCAGACACTCAACTCCCCATGATGAACCCCTACACTGCTTTTGCAAAACCACCTTCATTTTCTCCTCTCCGATCCATAAAACACCTCATCAAACATACTCCTCGTACTGTAAAAGAATATGTCCAATCCTCACGATTTGACCAAAGATCCCATCCAAGCAAGGCGAGCAAGAACGGGGTTTGTCACTCTTCAGATACCACCCGAATTTCCATCTCAATGGATTAAACAAGGCTACACTCATCTCCACTTTGGAGCCATCCGACTTGCCTTAACCTTCCATGGTCGCAAAGGCCTACCAGTTACTGCAAGAATAGCCCTCTTGGACACACGGTTTTTGGAATATCAGCAAGCTTGTGTTGGCACTATCCAGACGACGATGAATGCAGGAACTGTCTTTGTCACACTCTTCCCTAATTTTAACATTGCCCTTGCAGATCCCAACCTCGCTATCGCTTTGAAGGTTCAGCTACAAATTACGGGAGCTCCTCGGACTCGGATCAATTCTTTGCTACCTTGCATTACCAAATGATTTACCGTGTCCGAACCATGCCATTGACCTTAATATTCCCAACTCGAAGATGCCCTTGTTATTTCGGCCGACCATGACCAGACTTCTTGCATCCATGTTCCTCGCCAGATTCCGAGGAATGAGCTTGTTAAGCTCCTCCCAGATAGTTGGGTTACCAACTATGAAAAACTCCATCAAAGTTGCAAACCTGTCCAATCCAGTGAACCTCAGTTCACTCGCAAGAAAGATGGCACTGTTGCCATCAAATTCGGCAAAACAAAAGAGGAGCCTTCCTCGATCTTTCCTACCATTCTTCACTTCACCCCTTGTCCTACTGATCCGGTTTCATCGGAACCAGACAACAAGCAGCATGTCCACTCTTTTGGCCCGCAAGGCCAACCGATCCATTTCTTCAGAGATCCCACAGGCCATTGTTATTGGGATCCTGATTGTGCTTGTTCCTCTTGCACAAAATTTGAAGAAGAAGATGACCGACCTTCTTCCAAAAAGAAGAAGAAAAAAGACACACTCTACCAACGATACCTTGATGGAGATCCAACTGTTGGAACTCTAGGAGAAGATAGTGGTAGATATCAGTTTATTGTCTCTTATGGGCCACCCAAACCTCCTGTGGTAACCACACCACCATCTTGCAAGCCAGCACCTTCTCCCCAGGCACCACCATCCAGACCCATGATCACATCACCTTTTTACAAACCTATCCAAAAATGGGTAAAGAAGAACCCTTCTTGCCCCATCAATTTACCCAGACCAGGAGCTTGTGTGCCTCGACCCAATC
Source organism: Corymbia calophylla (assembly GCA_014182845.1). Classification (NCBI taxonomy): domain Eukaryota; kingdom Viridiplantae; phylum Streptophyta; class Magnoliopsida; order Myrtales; family Myrtaceae; genus Corymbia; species Corymbia calophylla. Next base: position 33,898,639 of record CM024699.1, on the reverse strand, counting down.
CACCTCCCGTCCTGCCCACCATATGTATGTTTTCACCAGATGACTTTCCCCCACTTGAAGCCAAAGAACCTGAACCTAGCAAGACTCGAAAGTTTCCTCCAATGGAAAAATTCTCGGACCCTCACCAAAGGTACCAACATTCCCCCAAGATACCTAACCATACTGGCCTTGATGCCCAAGGACAACGCAAGCAGCCTTCTGCTGCTGAGACTGTCCTAAACTGGCAAACTGAGAATGCTTTGGCCCAAAACGAAGTCCTTGAAACTGTTGCTACACGACTTGAACGGGTAGACCAGAATACTGAGTTGTCTTGTAAAATGTTGAAAGACTTCCAGAAAAGGCTTCATCTGCTAGAAACCAAGCAGACACCGCCTAGTCACTACTTAGAAGACCAAAGACCAGAAATTGAAAAGCTCAAAGCGGATCCACATCCTCAAAAGTCATGACATTCACCCCCGTTGACCAATCTTTCTTTCCATCTCCTTCCTTATCATCAAAACCCGAACCGCTCCACTGGGAGCCTCCTCATCCTTTGTGTTGTTTTAAGCTCGCCGCTCCCCCTCCTCAGAACAATTTTCTGATCCTTCGAGAAAAGCTGAGCAAGCTAAAACAAAAACAGAAGAAATCACCAACCCCCTCTGAGTCATCAGTAGCATCACCTCACACTCCAGAACCCGAACACCTTCTTGGACAGCCACCTCTTGGTACGATGACTATATCCAACCCACTTGAAAGCTTTCTTCGACACCAAATTCCTTCGATTGCTACCATCAAACCATCCATAACAAGACACGTGGAAATCTCTTCCGAATCCGAATCCGATCATTTCATCGGATCTTCTTCCTCGGATGAAACCTTGTTTATGGCAACCGGTGTTAAGGATGAAGAAATATTTTCTGAACCTGAGATACACCACCAGGATCAACCTGATGCAACTCAGACTTTTACTGCATCATCATCCAAAGTTTACTTCACTTTGGATGATATCCCATATTATAAGTGGCCTGATAGGCTCCAAGAATTCCATGCCTGGCTCACTACTAGGCATATTTCTGAACCTAGCACTTATGATATACTTTTGGAGTTCACTAGCCGTTTTACAGGAGCACTTAAAGACTGGTGGCATATTGCTTCAGAACAAGATCAGATGTATCTCTTAACCCAGCCTTTGGATAATGCAATCCAGATTATCCATATGTACTTCATTGGCAAGCCCGAAGATTCCAAGGAACTCAAACGAAAAGAGTTCTTTGAAAGAAAGTGCTTCTCTTTAAGGCGCAAAGACATTGACTGACACTTCCAAGTTATGATCAAGTTATTTTACTTGCTTAGTGCAGATTGGAATCTCAAGCCTATATTTTTGGCATCAATCCCTAGGGAACTCAGCCAAGCGGCTGAAAAAACCCTCCAGCAAAGACAGAAGAGCTTAACAGACGCTACTCTTGGCGAAATCCAGCAAGCTGTTCATATTGCTATAGAAGAACTTTGTCTCCGAAGAGAAACTTTCCGAAGCTATCTCAAAGAAAACAGGTATCTTGACAAGGCGTGCTTCAAGCCTGGTTTAAAGATCAAATGTCCTCAGGATTGCTCAGATCCTTCCTGCACAGGATGCAAAAAGAAGAGACACTTCAAACGGTTTTCATTCAAACAGACACGCAAAGGCAAAAGCAAAGGCAAATGGAAATTTTTGCGGAAAAGCCATCATCGTTCTTCCAAGAAGCGCAACAAAGATAGATGTTATATTTGCAACAAAAAAGGGCATTTTGCAAAAATTGTCCCAAAGCCAAAAACGTGGAAGCCATCGATTGACAAAATCGCCCAAAGCGGCATCCCCCCTTGATGATTCGGATATTGAGTCGTCTTCTCCCTAGACGATCAACCATCCGAAAACACTCTCGTGCTATTCGGACATATAGCTCGGACTCGCTTCAAAGACATCGATTCGATAATGATGTCTTCACCTTATTCCCGGATTCTCCTCCCGACATTCAAATTGCTGAACCTGTCCATCATCCCTACATTCCCGTTCAAATTCTTTTGTCTAAATACCACAAACCCATTCCCTTGGTAGCACTCATCGATACCGGAGCAAGTTCTTCCATACTTGACACCAAAATTCTCCCAGAAGAATATTGGCAACCATATACCAGGTACTTCAACTCTGCTTCCGGTGACACTTTTGCTACAAAGTACCGTAGTAAACCCATCACCATCCAATTCTTTCCCTAGTGTTTTATTACCACTAAGGTCCTTGGCTCTCAGTCTCCGGACAAAGATATCATTATAGGCTGGGATATTCTGACCCAACTTCCTAAGCTTAGAATCCTTTCCCATGGTCTCCGTTTCAAGAACCAATTCAAAGAGTTTGTGGACATTAAACGACTCTATGCTCTTCAACCAGCCTTATTGGACCCAATTATCCAAAGCCTACTCTCTCTTGTGCCGAAACACATTCCCGAGTTTTCTCGCATTTGTACTCGGCCCTTATGGAAAAATTCTCTCTTCTTTGTCAAACTTCCTTTCAAAAGGAATGAAGATATCAATCCCACAAAAGCAAGTCATTTCGGTATGAGCCCCGAACACCTCACTCTTGCTCAACAAGAATGTGCGATCTACGGCACAAGGTCTCATTGAACCATCAGATTCCCAATGGGCATGTGAAGCATTCTATGTCAACAAACGGGCAGAACAGAATCGTGGCAAAATGAGGTTAGTAATTAACTACCAGCCTCTGAATCAATTCCTTCAGGATGATAAATTCCCATTGCCCCATCGAAATTCTCTCTTTCTTAGTCTTGCCAAAGCAACAATTTATTCAAAATTCGATCTTAAGGCAGGATTTTGGCAATTAGGTATTGACCCTCTAGATAGACCCAAAACAGGGTTCTGTATCCCAAACCAGCACTTCCAATGGACAGTCCTCCCTTTTGGCCTCAAAACAAAGACCTTCCCTTTTTCAAAAGGCTATGTGTAAAATCTTTGAGCCCATCCTTCCATATTCTCGGATCTATATTGATGACATCCTTTTGTTGTTTACGATGAACACTCTCATTTCCACCTTTTGATAAAATTCGCTGATATTGTCCAAAAGCATGGCATTATGCTTTCCCAAAAGAAGATGGTTATTGCCCAAACAGAAATTGAATTCCTTGGCATGCGCCTGAAAGAAGGCACTTACTGCCCTGAACCTCATATTGCTCATGAACTCCAAAAATTTCCTGACAAGGATCTCACTCCTAAACAAGTTCAGCAATTTCTTGGTATTGTGAATTATCTACGAGATTTTATTCCCCACATCTCTCAATATCTTCACCTCTCCGAATGCTCAAAAAAGATCCTCCCCCATGGGGACCCAAGCAAACCCAAGCTGTTTCTCAGCTTAAACAGCTTTTACAGCATCTTCCTCCTTTGAAGATCCCATCCACCGAGAAACGAATTCTCCAAACAGATGCTAGTGATAAATATTGGGCCGCCATTCTTCTCGAAGAAATTGATGGAACCAGGCATATTTGTGCCTACAAAAGTGGTCGATTTTCCAACGCAGAAACCCATTACCATTCTACCTTCAAAGAAATACTTGCAGTCAAGTATGGCATCAAGAAGTTTGAATTCCATCTCATTGGACACCACTTTCTTGTTGAAATGGATATGTCCTCATTCCCTCATATGCTTAAGTTCAAACAAAAGCAAGTTCCCCATCCACAGTTACTCCGATGGGCAAAATGGTTCTCCAAATATTCCTTTGACGTCAAACACATTCCAGGAACTAAGAATGTCCTCGCTGACTTCTTATCCAGACCAAAAGAACCAATCCAAGCAATCAACATGTATGTCAAAAAAGAACCTTTGTCAGACACATACCGCACCATTGATATGCAATGCGGCTGGTCAAGTCTAAAATATCCCCCTGATGTCCCATTGGCCATTCGACATAACATTGTGAAAGAACGGCTTCCAGAACTCATGTGGGAATATCATCTCCGAATCTTCAGAGAACATGGAGGATTAATGCTTAGACCGGATGGACTCCACCCGGATTATCCATTTATTCATCCACTCCGGTGGTCTCCCAATGATGAATTTCCAGAAGACCTAAAATGGTTATTTTGGTACATGTTCAATCTGTACACCATAGCCATTGAATTTCCCACTGAGCAAATTTTGCAGGTTTTTATCAAGAATGCGGCTGGTCAAGATCATAACCAGAAGTATCTACTGGATATTTTCGCATGGTTTAAACCTCACCAATATTGGAAGGAACTCTTCAAAATCCAAAATCGTCAAGGAAGGCCTGAACCAGAAAGACACACTATTGTCTTATTCCACCGACCGTGGACATATTGCCATCCCACTGGATGGATTTCTGACAAACCTTCTGTTGTAGGAACATCAAGTTACAAGCCTCAGATTTTTCAGGAATTTGCACGGGTTCACCAGACACTTCCTCATTCCATCTCCACCAGCAGACCTGCATCCCGAGAACTCCAGAGGATCCTATGCCAAGAAAATCGCATCATCCCACCGAAGCATGGCTTTCCCCACATGTGTCCCCGCCCTGGGACCACCCTACACCGGAATCCCACCCGAGACCAGATCCAAGAAGCACTCCAGATTTTTCGGCAGAATAATCCAGACTCCTCCACCCCCTATGATCCTTGGGGGGGCCCTTTCACAAGACCCTTGGGGGGACACCGAAAATTACGCCCCCTTTTCCGGCTCTTTCGGTGCCAGCTCCTCCCGTCCACCAGATCTGTCAGCAGAAGAAATTGAGAATCTCATCCGTGCCTTCAAAAGAGAAAAAGACAGAACCTCCAGTCCATCCGATATCGATGAAGACGCTCTCTTTGCGGAACAACTAGCTCAGAATAGCTCTGATGATGATGACTATAGCTACAATGCTAGAGATGGAAGAGACAGATAAAAGCCGTCCTGAAAACACTGTACACCGGTTACTGTACACTGTTCACTGTTCATCTAGTCTACTTTTACTGTAGCATCAGGCGAAAAACACTGTTCATAGCCTATCACGGGATCTCCTTAGGATTCCCTTTGCGTGTAGCCCATAAGTGGCTAGAGTGCTCTCATAATTATCTCTAAGCATGGCCGCCCGCGGCTTGTGTCGCTTGTATCCTCCTCTCGCCTATATAAGAGCAAGGAGCCCTCATTGTAAAAACCGAGAGAGTGAAATAAGAAGTGTGTTGTGTACTCTACTTCCAACATGATCTTCTAAACACTCTCATCCTCTTCTAGTCCGTAACGATGGTTCGAACAAACACTATGATTGAGAAAATCCTGGAGTATGCTCTGCACTTGCCCTTTTAGGGGATCCTGTGCAACAGAATTTCCGATATTCTTGAGATTACTATGTTCTCAGTTCATAGCTTGAGAAACAACTTGTTGGCTAACAGGCAGTCCCTATTAAGGCCAGGAGTGCCGTGTGTGGGATAGCATACTTGCCATAAGTTTGTAACTTGAGTCTATGAATTTAGTATCATAGAAACCTTATTACATAAGTAAAAGTTTTAAGGTATTTTGTGCCATAAAAAAAGTTTGGGGTAAATATGTTACATTGGTACAAATTTGGAGTTTTTAGTGTCACAAAAAAAGTTTAAAGTAAATATATCACAGTGGACAAAGTTTGAGATTTTTTTAAACTTTTTCCCTAGATAAAAATTGCATAATTGTTCACTTAATCATTCTCTATGTTTTGATAGACTTAGATCATTGTCGATATAGATACATTGATTATTTTCAAATATTTCCATATTTATATCCCTACATTAAAGTCAACCACTAAAAAATTCATATAATTTTAGAATTAATAAAAGGTTACAAGATAGGGTTCTAAAAAAACATATAATATATTAGGGTTAATATTATGAAAATCCAAAATTAGTACATATGTAACAAATTTACCCTAAACTAATTTTTTGATAACAAAAAAACCCAAACTGGTATACCTATAAGAAATTTACTTCAAATGACCACAAAAAAACCCAACATATATGACAAATTTATCCTAAGATAATTTTTTGACCTCTAAAAACCTCAATTAGGTATATTTGTGACAAATATCAATTGTGATAAACGACGGAGAGTAAAATTCCAATATAGTATACCAGTCAACTGTCACATATCATCCCACTCAGCAATTTGGCAATAAAATCTAATGGGAACTAATAAAATGTAAATTTATCACAAATGTATTGATTTGGGATAAAATGTACTAGTTTTGAATTTTTAGTGATCAAAGAATTAGTTTAAAGTTAATTTCTTACAAGACTTCCAATTTAAGGTTTTTTGTGATATTAACCTAATATCTTATTCTTTATTAGTTTTGCAATCCCAGTGGATAAATCACTGCAACACAATCCATATGGGGCATCTCAAATTGAAATCTTTCTGCAAATCAAAGCTAACAGATTGATTAAAAGAAAGAAAGCTATTTTGAAAAAAAGAAGAAGCTAAAATCCAAAAAGAATTGATTCGTTGGTTTTTGTTAACCTCTTTCATTTTCACTCTTACTCTTCAAAGTCAGAAATTCGGCACAAATATCATTCGAGCCGCGAATCACATCCTCGCGTCGATGCGATTCCCACCAATTACCCTATTATGCGCACAAACGGGGAAGGCAAGCGCCCACTTCCCGCCCCGGATCCCTTCACATAAGCCACCCCGAATCAAGATCCTCATGTCACCGAAAAAAGAAAAGGAAAAAGCAAAACAGCTAAACAGCATCGACAGTTTTTACCATTAAGATTTGCTCTCCCTAGTGGCTGCACGCCTCTCTCCCTCATCGAACCTGATCATCGTAAATCTTGGGCCTTTTTGGGTCAAAACTTCATTAAGAATTCAGCCAAGAAATAGTGTCATGAATGATCAAAGAACACAAAATTCTCTGCCTCCTTTCATATATGATTTCCCCTGCTCTGGCCTCTACCCCCGACCATTCCGCGGCTGTTCCTCCCCGGATGGATGGCCGGCAAGCTCATCGAGCGCACCGGTTGCTGACAGCCGAGAGCAGCTCCAACAACACCCAAGGGCAGCTCCCCTCCAGGTGCTTGAATCCTTCCGACTCCATCACCGCTGTGAAATTTTCATATAATTCGAAACGTCTTACTCGATCAGTAAGGGTCGTGCTTGGTAAACGGCGGTTTAACTAGGAAAGAGCTTTGCCGCCTCGTCTCTATGAAGGCTCACCTCCCAAGTTCGCCGGATCTGTAGCAAATTTCAGGCACATTGCCTTCAGCTGGTGGAGCTGGTGCTGATCGGCCAGCGCCAGGGTGGTCGCCACCATATCGACGGTGATCTGCTCGCCCAACTTCGACTCGCATAGCAGTCTCAATCGATCAAGACAGTAGCGGTCGGCGGTGGCCACTAGATGCAGCACCACGTTGGTGGATGCAAAAGGAGAGGTCGAGCCCACGATCTCTCCGATGTCGGGAAACTCGTCGGTGTAGATGAAATCCAGCATTGCCTGCAAGAAGTCCGTCTTGCTTGCTCAAGAAAAGCTTGATACCCTTGCCGACAACAGTCTGAGCAAGGAGACTGGTTACCTTGAAAATTGAAGGATCCACGTCCTCCACGACGAGTTTCTTGATGTTCCGGTCGCCGATGGGACCGAAAAACTGGGCTCTGAATACCGGAGATCGAGCGGCGAGAATCAGTTTGTGGGCTTTAAAGCTTTCATCGCCGACTACAAAATCTATGTCGGTACCCAATCCAGAGTCCAACAGGGCCTTCAAACCCTGACCCATGTCCGACGGCGGAACGGCAATCCTGTAGCGTCCCGGCCCCTCAAGTCGCGCCTTCACAACTCCGATGGTGCAGCGCAGGATGAGGCAGTCGTCCTTGACGTAGTCCGATGCATCGGGATGATCTCTCATCAAGAACCGACGCCATCCGCTGCAACAGCACGAAATCAAAGAAAGCATGTCAATAAGAATCAATCGAACAGTGATCAATCTAATGCGTACCACATTTCTCCGGGCATGAGCTTGATGGGGCCGTGGACGAGGGAGTAATCGAAATGGTTGAAGATCAGGTGGTTGCCGTTCCCGCTCTGGTCCTCCAGCCTGAGCATGAAAAATGCCCTCACGTCTGAGGCCTCGCTCTCCAGGGCGAAGTACGCCGACGAGTAGTCGCTGTAGGCCGGGACCATGCCGCCGGGGAAGAAGTAGACGGCCCAGTCGTAGCCGCCGATGGCGAGCACCTCGCTGGACAAGTACTGGCCCACCGGCATAGACTGGGCCTCTGAGAAGTTGGAGATCGTGACCGTGAACGAGCCGCTCACGGTGTGGAAGACCACTCTGGAGTCGCACTCGTCGGGTCCGGCGGTCATGGGCGGAGCGACGGCGGGGGCCCGGCCGGTTCTTGGTGGCGGGTGATCGGGTCGGGTTCCGAGGTCGGGATTCGGGGAGGAACCAGAGGGAATCTTGGAGAAGGGTGGAGAAAGATTGCGGTGATTCCGGGGCCCAGAGGGTTTCGGGTTCTTCGCCGGAGATGAAGAGGCAGAGGACACATTTGAGAGGGGCGCGGGGGCTTGAATTCGACGGCCGTCGGCGAGCGTGCTTGCGAGCGTGTGCTCCGCAGGAGAAAGACTTTCGTGCTTTTTGCAGATTTATCGTCCATAATGGTAAAAGGGAAAAAAAAATTAAAAAGAAAAACATGATTATTGTGCTTCTCTTGGTTGTTATGGATTTTTTTATATCATATATATTTGAATTGAAATTATTATTATTATTATTATTATTATTATTATTATTATTATTATTATTATTATTATTGTGTGTGTATTTGGCAACAAGAAAGTGCCATTTCGTCACTGGTAACATAATTGTACGCGGTTTTCACGAATTTGCTTCAAAGCACAATCTTCTTGGATAACAGCAATGTTATTGCACATTCTTTTGGTTGGCTCTTGCAAGACCCAAATATTGAGTTATTTTCTATCTTCTAAACTCCGTTTATTTCAAAAAAATAGCAATTCAAAAAATATTTCCCTGAAAATATCCCTTGTATCAATAATTTATCGATGGAAGATATTATAGTTACTAACAATAATATATATCTAAACATCCTCATGAGTGATGAAAATATTCATCATTTCATTCATTTTTGTAATAATAGACATGATTTTTTAATTTTTTTCAAATTTATTATTATTTTTGTGAAACAAATAAAATCATAATTTTTATGAAGCGAGAGTTGCACATACCATATGCAGGAACTATTCTTAAAATGTCATGCGAAACAAATAAAATCCTAATTTTTATGAAGCGAGAGTTGCACATACCATATGCAGTAACTATTCTTAACATGTCATGAGTGCATTTCTTCCAAAATGGGAGTTTAAACCGGTTTTTAATTTTTAATTTTTTAATTTTATATTTCGTTTGGCAATGCGGACATGTCGTTTCATTGTTGGCAACATGATTGTCCCGAATGTTTCCAGCATGTTGGATTTGTCTCCTGGATTGGAAAACTACTAATCTACTAATTTTGGTATCCCAGGCACTTAAGATTTTACATTTGTCTCTTTATGCGGATTGTCTCTTTCACATTGTCTATGATTTCTAACCCTTCATTAAAAGTCACAAAAAAACCCCTAAACTTTGTTCACTGTGATACATCTATTCTAGATTATTTTTTTATGATATCAAAAACTCTCCAAATTTGTATATGTGTAACACATTTATCTTACATGAAAAATCCCAGACTTTTTCCTAAGTGATATATTTACCCCAAACTTTTTTAAAGACACAAAAAACCCCCCAATTTTTTTCTACGACACCAAATTTTTGAGTAAATATGTCACATGGATATTAATTTTGGATTTTTTTGTGTCATAAGAGAAGTTCAGTATAAATGTGTCACACTGTATAAATTTGAAGTAAATATGTCACAAATGTACAAGTTTTAGATTTTTAATGTCACAAAAAAAAATTTTGAAAAAATTTTATGGGCTCAAGTGTCGGGGTGTATTCGATTAAGTTAAGTTCAGGTCTTCAAGAAAACCAAACCGAATCCAATTGTTAAGGTGTGATTCCAAACCCAATTGAATACAAACCAAACCGAAAACTTGGTTCAGTTTGATTTTTCGATTTTACTATTTTTGCATTATTTATTGGAATCAAAGTGAAGATGATCTGAGAAATAAGAGATATTTTAAGATGATTGTTCAATTTTTGTTGAGAAGTTTGGTTTGGTTCAATTAACCAATCGAATTAGAAAAGTTAATAGATATTTTTGGTTATCCAAATCAAAATCGAACTAAACAAAAAATACACAAAATTTCATTTCAGTTTTTAGATTTGGTTTGGACACCCCTATTCAAGTGTTCCTAGTTAGTCGACTAAATGAATGATGATATCTCCTTGACAAAAAAAAAGAAGAAGAAAAATTTGGCCTCCTGACTTTGAGATTGTATGAAGTCCTTATTTATTTGACTCGAAGGACGTTGACTATGGACACGAGTAATTTTGCTTGGCTCTCGGAAGATCCAGAAAACGCATCATTTTGGGTCTTCTAATCTCTAGGAAGCAAGTGATTAGAAGACTATTCTAAACCGAATGCGACACTTATCTAATATGTAGGTACATACCAAAATGGAAGTTTTCAATTTGCCAACTTTTTTTATCTATTTTATTATAATTCTCAACTCACTCTCTCAATCATTTGTCATATCTCTTTGTAGAGTATGGGAGTCAAAACCCACACTTAAAGCTAATTATCCTTACTCTAACCACTAAAAAAAATTTAGAATTTAAACCTCCACCTCTCTATTCTCGTGTGAGAAGAGTGGTGCCCTAGTAATAAATTTTCCAACTTGACAGCACCCAATGGTGCATTTCGTCCAAAATGGGAGGTCAAATTGGTTTTTGATTTTTGATTTTCCATTTGGTAATGTAGACATGCCATTTCATTGTTGGTAACATGATAATCTCCAGAGTTTCCAGCATGTTGGATTTGTCTCCTCAATTGGAAAATTACTAATTTACCGATTTTAATATCCAAGCCACTTTAGATTTTTACACTTGTCTTTTATGTGGATTGTCTCTTTAACATTGTCTTTCAATCTATCATTTATTTATATGAAAAAGGTAGGCGGTTATTTTATTTTTTATCGAACTTGTCGGATTTCTAACCCTTCATTAAATATTTTAATCTGATCGAAAGTCACTGAAGAAATTGACTGCCCTCTTCCCTCCCTCGCTCGACCGTATAGAAAAAATAAATCACACCCAATATAATTGTTCACTTAATCATTTTAGTTCTTTGTTCATGTCAAGACTCCACAAAAACAAGAGTCTTCACTCTCCTCTATAACTCTCTGGTTTACGTCAAAGGTCCATGAGAGTAACAAAAAAGTTGAAACTTCTTTTTCGTAACTTTGTGGTTCAAGTTCAAGTTTCCGAATGTGTTGAGTGAAAGAAAACACTATATATTTCAAAATTACAGAGTTGAATCGTCATGTTTTTTTCACTTTTATTAGATTTGGCGTACACTAGCCGATCTAACTCATCAAATGTGCAATAGCCTATTTACATTTCTTGTCATATTCGAACCTATGGCTCTAGTAGCATGAGCTCATTTTCTATTGGACATGAAGATCTTACGATAATTATGAATTGATTTATAAATGTTATCTTTGTCCTTGCCTTTATGATTTCTTTAGCAGTGAAACTCATGAGAAATTATTATAATCTTTGTTTGTGCATCTTCAAGTTCATTTACCTAGATATGTTACTCATATTAAACAATGAATATGATAAGATATATGAATATATTCGGCTTTGTTATTGTGATTTACCAAACAATGGATAGAATATAACAAAATCTATAAATTTCATATACTATTCTATTAAATGCTATCTTGATTAGGAATCCAAAAGGATCTTGCAAAGACCCAAAAGGATCCTTAGGCTTCTAACTTCAATTTAGGAAGCAAAAATCTTGCATGCGCCACTTATACGGTGAAAAGTAAAACATATAGATACACACCATGGTTAATGAGCTATAGTTACCTCGATCGAAAATCACCACATGAAATGCGGGTCCCGCGACTAGTGGAAAAATATTGTTTAGTGACCATATGTCCGCGATGATTATTACTTAATAGAAAATATCACTTTTGAAGGAGGAGGAAAATGTTCATCCATCGGTCAAAATCCCACTTCTTAAGCAAGAGTAGCGCTTTCCAAGACGGTCCAAATCTCGAGAGGATTTCTATACTCCCCCTTGGTCTAAGTCAAAGGTGTGGGAAAGTCATCTTTATATTTAGATTGGTGACTTTGAGTCAACGAGCAAGTTTTTAAAAGGATAAATATATTAAAATTCTTTAAATTTATCATAAAAATATAATCAAATTTTACAATTTGTCATAAAAATACAACTATATCTTAAAAATTTTAAAAAGTAATCAAATTCTAAAACTTATCAAATTAGTCCAATCTAATTCTTTCTTTGATTGTATTTTTTTGAAAATTTAGGACATAATTTGAATTTCATAATAAGTTTTATGATTTGATTACACTTTTTGAAAATTTTAAGACCCGATTGTACTTTTAATAACAAACTTTAGGGCTTCTAATATATTTATACTTTTTTAAAATGGTTATCGTATTGGCCAAGTAATTATGCTCAACAACATTTTTTTTTTGTCTAATTTTCATCATTGAAGTGGACGAGACCACTAGTCTACGAAGAATACTTTTTCCTTTCTTTTATTTTTTTTAGGGTATCAGCATATATTGTTACTCGTTTAAATTTCAATAATGGCATCGATGTTGTCAAACCATTTTTAAAAAGAGAAATGGAGAATGTGACAACATCGAATGATAGTGAACAACATGGGAGGGTTTAAACATGTGAAATAATTATAAATGCACTTAGTAATCAACAATCCTTACCGTTTACAAATTAAGCTCATTATAAATAATATTGAATAATTATATATATGATGACATCACGGATATATATTTTGACATATGTATGACTAGCTTGACTATACGTTTTATGTGCCTTTTTTAAATGATATAAACATATCATTACTCCGAAATCAACATTTCCTTGACGTTTGTCCTCTTCGAAGACTTATTCTCCATTGTCATAATTAGAGCAAGTATTAATCATATATCGGAATAAAGAAATGTTAGTTTTATTCGTAAATTATTTACTTTATTTCAGTAAATTATTCTGAAGATTGTGATTTCTTTTATTTGGATTCTCGAAACAAATTAATAAAAATTTACTGAGAGATTGAATATTGTGATTGATGCATGCATCATGCACAATTTACTCATCTTCCCTATTTTATCTTTTTACAGTGCAATCACTACGAAAGAAATAATCTTTAAATAAAGAGCAAGATCTGCGAGGAATAATACGATCGGGTTTCCTGTGATAGGAGGAGGCATAACGATTGCCGTTGCCGCGAGGTTAAATTTCCGCGAGCCAATCATATACTATAAAGAGACCGGCGAAAAAAAAAATCATATTCTATGAAAAGAAAAAAAATGTATAGCAAATGACAATCTCCCAAAAAAAAAAAAAAAGTAACTCGTCCCTTACGCCACGCAGTCTGGGCATCCGCGCAAACTTGCGGGCCCCACCACCCAACCTTCCGCGCTAATTGAAATCGCGGGTGCACGTGGGAACGCTCCCCCGCCTCGGTCCCTCCACGTAAGCCCCCAACCGGCCGACGTGTCCGGAATCCGTGCCGGCTTCACCAAAGATCACCGTGCAACTTGCGGTGAGATTATCAGAAGGAACCTGAAAACGATATAAAATTGACGGTGCTGCTTTCTCAGCAGTGCCGACACACCGTCGCCAGCGACGCGACGGAGATCGCAGATACACTGACGCACTCTCTCTCTCTCTCTCTCTCTCCTTTCTTCTCTCTCTAGGGGGGGGCCGCCAAATCTCGCCGTCGATCATGAAGGCGCTCGGCAATGTGGATCTCCTGAGGACTCCGGCGCTCGTCAAGCTCCTGGCGTTCGCCTCCGTTGCCTTCGTCTTTTTCTACTTGGGCAAGCACTGGTCCGAGTCCGACGGCTACGGCCAGCTCATCTTCTTCTCCTCCTCCGCTCGCCGGACGCCTCCGACCGTCGCCCTTTCCCCGAATTTTAACAGATCCTTCGACGTCTCCTCCCTCGTACCTCCAAACCAAACCCTGGCCCTCACGCCACCGCCTGGCCCGCCGTCGCTGGAGGAGACCCCCACCGCATCGCCTCCTCCGCCGCCTCCGCCTCTGCCTCCTCCGCCGCCGCCTGCGGAGCCGTCGATCACGAGGTTCGGGATCGTGGACGAGAATGGGACGATGACCGACGACTTCGAGGTGGGGGAGTTTGATCCGGCGTTTGTCGACGAGTGGACGAATAACGCGACTGAGACTGAAGAGACGGGGGCTGAGGAGATTGGGGCGAGGGTTAAGGTTCAGAGGTACGAGCTTTGCCCTGAGGGTATGATGGATTACATACCTTGTTTGGACAATGTGGAGGCCATCAAAAGGTTGAATTCGACGGAGAAGGGCGAGAGGTTCGAGCGGCATTGTCCGGAGAAAGATAAGGGGTTGAGTTGCTTGATCCCGCCTCCGAAAGGGTACCGGCCTCCAATCCCTTGGCCAAAGAGCCGGAACGAGGTAATTTGCCTTTTCATGACTTTGGGTTGTGCTCTTCTTCTTTGAATTCTAGAGAAAGTGAAGCACATGTGAAGACGATGCACAGATTAAAGAATGACGTTCGCAGTTATAATGCTTTTGGAATTTGGATTGTTGTCAATTTCTGTTGCCTTTTGCATTCAGTTATGAAATGGACTTTGAGAAGAACACTGTGTAGTCTCTGTTCTTGAAAAAACCTTTTTAGCACCTGGATTGTGTTGCCAACCCACGTCTGTCTTAACTGTTGACTTCAACAATTTTAGCACCTTAAACAGTTGCCGAATTCTTATTGAAACGGGTATTTGAGCTTCTTTTGGTCCTTAGTACGGTAAATTCATTGTAAAGAAATTTTCCAATTTTCAGGTTTGGTACAACAATGTTCCGCACACTCGATTGGTTGATGACAAAAGTGGTCAGAACTGGATCACCAAAGAGAAAAACAAGTTTAAATTTCCTGGAGGTGGTACTCAATTTATTCACGGAGCAGACCAATACTTGGATCAGATTTCTCAGGTTCTTAATTTGTATCAGCTACGTCAATGCAAAAGGAAGATCTGAGTGGGGTCCGTGAGAATAAGTGGTTAATTCTTGTGTGACTGATGTTGAATTTTCTACTCGTACTTGTAGATGGTGCCTGAGATTGCTTTTGGTCAACACACCCGAGTTGCTCTGGATGTTGGATGTGGTGTTGCAAGTTTTGGTGCCTATTTGCTATCTCGAAATGTCATAACTTTGTCCATAGCTCCAAAAGATGTTCATGAAAATCAAATTCAGTTCGCACTTGAGCGAGGTGTGCCTGCAATGGCGGCAGCATTTGCAACTCGACGCTTGCTATATCCAAGTCAAGCTTTTGACATGATACACTGTTCAAGATGCAGAATTAACTGGACTCGTGATGGTAGTGACTCATTTCTCTTGCCTCCTTTTTTTTTGTGGTGCAATGCTGAAATAGATAGTTGCTGTAAAATGTTGGGGTTTGCAATTGTTAATTGAGTATACTGGTTGACTTAGTGATCGTTAAAGGGAAATTTTCCCCATGCAAATCAGGATAAGCTCTGTTCCCATGTCTAGTTTTAGAGACATCTAAGGATGAGGGATGAATGTGATTTAATTTGCTTACTTGTTTTCACATTCTTGATTTATGAGGAAAGGCTTAAAAAAGTATTTATTCTCTTGCACGCATATAGATCGCTTGGTTCAGGTGAATCTGCGGAGCTGCTTTGAGATTATCCTGTACCTAGTACTCATGAATGTGCATGCTGCATCTTCTCCTAAAAATCAGCAGAGTGGAAGAAATTATCTCTTATTCCTTCATGTTCTTGTTTTTTGATACTTTCTGCTTTGTGAAATGGGAGGGTAGGTCATTATTTCAAACTTTTGGAAAATTTTCTCAGTATGTTTCCAATCTGCATGGTAACCTTATAAGATAAGTTCATTTATTGTTTTTCACTCCATTTAGTCTTCATATGTTCTGATTTTGATCTTACTCTCTGCATCATGCGGCGAAGATGGTATTTTGCTGCTTGAGGTCAACAGGATGCTCCGGGCTGGAGGATATTTTGTCTGGTCTGCACAGCCAGTTTACAAACATGAGGCTATTCTAGAGGAACAATGGGCAGGTAGCGCACATGGAATTTCTTTTCTCATTTTATCATTGTAGGATGTTTTGTGTTTTTCTGTATGATTTTTCCTCTAATTGCTAAAAGCTGGTCACTTGAATCGAGCATCTGTTTGCTTCCACTTGGGCTAAATTGAAACCTAGTAATTTATCTATTTGGTCAGTAAAGTATCATTGTTTGATAAGTATGAAAGATGAATCTGCCACTGGGTATTACCTTACCATCTTGAACTTTTGCATGCAGAGATGCTTAATCTTACTACTCGTCTTTGCTGGGAACTTGTTAAAAGGGAGGGACAAATTGCAATATGGCAAAAGCCATTGAACAACAGCTGTTACCTGAGCCGTGAGCCAGGGACCACACCTCCACTTTGTGAACCTGAGGACGATCCTGACAACGTCTGGTATTGCGCTTTCTTTGTTCTGTTATGATTCTCTGGTGATCTTGGTGCTCTTTATTGTGTTTTGTGCAAAAAAGAGAAAAGGACATACTCGTTTTTAGAGATGATTTAGTCATACGGAGTGAGTTAATCAATTAATGGCTAGCCATGATAATTATTTTCGTTGTCAAGTTGGCAGAGTATTGCTGTGATAATATGAGGCTTGTTAACTGCCATACAGCTTGAAATATGTGGGACTTCAAAATTTTTACTTTGTCTCGCTGTTTACTGGCACAAGGTAACAATGTTACAATTATGCTTAGACATACAAATGTTGCTAATTTAAAGAGCTATTTTAATATTGGATCTTTCTATACCTACTACTCCAAGATGTCGTAGCTTCAACTACATTTGTTATTTTGTAGCATTTATTTAGCTTGCTACATTTTTCCCTTGTCATGCCTTTTTCTCTGCTATGATGTTCAAAACATGTCAAAAATGTTTGTTCTGGGGCTTTTTACCACTATGACATTTGCATAATCATGTCAGGTATGTTGATCTGAAAGCATGTATTACACGACTTCCTGAGAATGGATACGGAGCAAATGTTACTGCATGGCCTGCACGATTGCAAACACCACCTGATAGGCTCCAGAGCATCGAAATTGATGCTTCCATAGCCAGAAAAGAACTATACAAGGCAGAATCAAAATATTGGGACGATATAATAGCAAGCTATGTTCGAGTTTTACGCTGGAAGAAATATAAATTGAGAAATGTGTTGGACATGAGAGCCGGCTTCGGAGGGTATTGTAGCCAATCTTCCCATCCTATTTTTCCCCTATTTGAGTAGTTGTATCTCAATTGCTTATGTGTTCATTTGGCAGGTTTGCGGCAGCACTAATTGCTCAGCGACTTGATTGTTGGGTTCTGAATGTGGTCCCAGTTAGTGGCCCCAACACATTGCCGGTCATATATGACCGTGGCCTTATTGGAGTTATGCATGACTGGTACTTGACCTCCACTATTCTATGTAGCTAGTTATTGCCAGTATTTACATCCAATTTAAATAGCCTTCTACGATTTCTTTCCATCACAAGCACCCTGCTGCTCTTTGAGACTTAATCACTTGCAACGGTCTTTGGCTTGCAAAACGTCTATTGGCCTCTTTATACTTAAACGGAATAAGTTGCGGTTTGTGTATGATTAATTCTTTTTTTGTTTGAACTGTTCATCCTGCCCACCATCCCATGTTTCTGTTACACTATCAGTTCTCACAGTTATTATTGGTTTCTTTTATATAAGTGGGGTTGATGGATTTGTTGTCCATGGTTGAACGGTGGTATTAGGTGTGAGCCCTTTGATACGTATCCCAGGACCTATGATCTGTTGCATGCAGCCGGCCTCTTCTCCGTGGAAAGGAAGAGGTATGGCTTATTCTCTTGGTCTGAAAGATGGTAGATGGGATTTGTCTATTTCTCTTCTTTCTCAGGGACTGTCATGGTTTCTCCGTAGATCATAGCAAGTTCTTCCTGGATTCATTCATTTTCTACCTAAATGCTTTGGAAAAATGTGCGAATTCATATAAAGCATCCCTTTCTGAGTATTTCCTGATGTCTTTGTTTTAATATGTTAGATGCAACATGTCCACTATAATGCTTGAGATGGATAGGATCTTAAGACCTGGTGGACGTGTATATATTCGTGATTCACTCAGAGTCATGGATGAGCTTCAAGAAATCGCTAAGGCCATGGGTTGGCAGGTTGCTCTGAGAGACACTGCTGAGGGTCCTCATGCCAGTTATAGGATTTTGACGTGTGATAAGCACCTTTTGCATGCTTGAAGGCAGTCGGCAGAAAGTTAATCTGACAGCTCATTCCCCCCAAGGAGGCAAATGCCAACCAGTATTGATGGTAAAGATGCATACAGGAGCACCAAGCGAACTGCATCTAGAGAGAATTATCTGGTGTTCAGGATATATATATGATTTGAGGAGATCTTGCGAGTCCAGGACAGCAATGGTCGTGGAACGTAGTAGGCATCGGTGCTGATTTGATTGCTGGGGTATGGCACATACAAAATGGGATTTCAAAGAAAAGAGTCTCTTCCTGTAATTTAGACTGTATTCTCACGGGGCTAACTATTTTTTTGGTGAAAGCATTAATTATTTTTCTACTGATCAAAGCAGGAAATACGCCATAGCCATTTGATTCTTTATTTGTACGATACTTGGCAGTGGCAAAGAACAATTTTTGTGGTGTATTATCGATCTTTGAATAACTGCAGCCAATGGTTGTGCATGCTTCTCTTCTCTTACATGCCTCTTTTTGAATAGTTCCTTGAGAGAAGTGATAAGAATTACTGAATGACTTATTCTAATACAATAGGAGCTTTGGTTTTTCTCTTATCAGATCATACCATCACTTAAGAACCTTATGAACCATTCTGATCACAACCAGAGATCCATTGTTTTTGCCATCCTCTGATTCTTTTTGGCATTCTCCAGACAGAATGATGACTTTTGGTGTTTGCCCTGACCAACTCCAAGGAAAAGGTAAGAACTGCCGCGTCTTTATTGGTGCTCGGGAACCTAAAATCACGTTTACCTTGCTGACTTCCTCGCGTCTGTTCGCTCTGCCCAATAGCCCCCGAGCTAGTTAAGACTAAACAGTCACTTGTATACACTAATTAAACGCAAGTCAAGATATTTATGTTCCCAACGCAAGCTTACCACATACACGCCGGCCGGACAACCGCAGCAGGAAGAGGCTCAGATCAAAACAGTCAACACCACATGGGGCTTAGCGAGTCACATGCAGGTGTGCGAAATTCAGGGGTAATAATATAAGGGGAAGATGAAAAATCTTCTGGTAAAGAAAATGATACACATACCATACAAGTGTTTGGGACTATGACAAAAAATCAAAAAACCTCCGCGTTTTTACATAGTCCTTGTTCTCATCCAACTCAATTATCAATCTTTATAATCTCTCTTTGCCCCCTTGAGGTTGATAGTCTTAGAACCACTAACGACCGTTCTGCTCTCGGATTCCATGACTCTCAGATGAAAGCAAAACAAAAATAGCCAGCGCAAACCAAAAGCCTGTAGGGAATCCCCGGGGGAAGTTGCTCAAAGCATGCTCATCCAACTTGACACCCTTCACTCATCAACAGTCACTCTGCTAGATCGAGGCTTCCACATTTGCCGCGGTTTATTCTGATGTTGCTGGCTTGGTGTTTGAGGGGTCGAATCCTTTGGAGGATGGCGATGTGGTTTGGGCACAGCTGAGTTGTGGGCAAAACTCTGTGCAGGTCCTTGAAGATTGTTCTTCACTCTCCGATGTTGATGGTGCACTTGAGAGGGTGAGTTTAATGCTCTCTGATTCCATGGCGGCATGTTAAGGCGACCTCCATTATAATTTCCATTCATGACTGGTGTACTTGTCAAAAACTGTACTTCATTTGGCCTGACCAGCGTTGCAAGAAGAGCGGGCTGGTTCTGACTGTACGAAGTAAGCCTCTGGTGGGTTACTTCAAACGCTTCTGAGATTCTCTTAAGTTGTCTGGAGTTCACAGCCCTTGCAGTATTCTCTGGCTGCTCAAAAGGATCCTCAATCTGCCGTGCCATCAGAAGGGAGATTCATAATTAGTAGCAGCGGAAATTAAGAAAACAGACGCTATTCAGAGATGAGTTAAGGAAAAAAGGGTAGTTACAAATAGAGCATAAGTCTGAGGCATCCATCTCATGTTGTTCTTTATTTCTTCCCACTGTCCAGTATATGGGCAAATCCCAAGCTCTGGTGCCCTCAGATTTAAGCCTGAAAACTGCAATGCCCATTTTAAATAACACCTTGAGACTCAAGTCATAAATCAGCATCGCTGCCACCAAGCTTTTCTACTCATGCATGTGAGCAAAATCACTCAATGGGAAAAATTACCATCACCAAGGTTCTAAAAGAAAAACACAAAAGTAACTAAACATGAATGGCAAAAGGTGAAAATCACTAACAGAAAAAGGTGAAAAATTGTTTGTGCAGAAAGCTTGAACTGCCTTGATTAGAGACTACATAATGCATCAAATAAGATGCAAGTGCAAGTGATTGCATACCATCGTTCACTCCAAATAAAGTCTTCTAGCGGTACTTTGACCAATCACAAAGACAGTATTGAAGAAATTCAGAGGTTACCTTAGCAAGAAATGATATAAAAAGCTCCGACAATGAACTTTGGTTAGGCCTTGATATGCTTGATTTGAACCTGGCTATGTTAGCAGCACAGGTTTCTGCTATTCGCCTTTCTGCATCAGCCCTCACACCTGAGTCATGTTCATTAAATAGTATCTCAAGTCATTAATCATCTGGCAAGTTGGTAAAGTTCATCCATCCTTTATAATGGCCGTAATATTGATCTCAAAATGCAGAAGGCCATTACAACTTTCATGCTACAAAAGGCTAAGGTTGTAGCAGAAGTAAGATGCAAGAGAATACTCAAAACATTCTGCAACTTTTCGTCTTTTCATCATGATGATAGCTTGAGTCATGAGAAGTTTAAGGTTGTAGCTTTATTGCAGGTTTGACAGAATCTAAGGAAGCCATGAAAGTTTCACTATGGAACACTGACAAACCAATTAATTGACAACTAAACATAGCATTTGAAGTGTAAAGAGTGTTTTCCTTACCAGTAAAATGATTAAGTTCTGAAAATCAGTAATCCTAAAAGCCTCTCTGTACATCTCATAACCTAATATCCAAAATAACTGTGGTTGCGAGATCAATAATAGGTTCTTCATCTGTATAATCACTACATTCACTGCCTTAGGTGAGAGTTCTGACTCAGGATTATGTAAACCTCTCAAATTATAAACTCATAATAAGTCGCGAAATGATAGAATGAACTTTCCACACATAAACACATAAAAAGAAAATCTCTGCTCTCTTCATGCAACTTTCATTTTATAGTACACAAATCAAGTTCTTAGGAGAGAACACCAAAATTACACACCCAAGGGATGACGATAGATTCTGATGTACAAGGATCAGATGGCCTGACACATTAGTAAGAGCAATGAAAAGACATTAACTATGATAATAAAAGTGATGCAACTTAATGGCAAAGGTGGAAATATACACAAACAACCAAAGAAAATCAAACTGGTTTTTTATCCAGAGTCAAGCCAAAATACCTTGAAGATCATCAACGGCACTACAAGGGTAGATCTCTCTCAGAGGAGGTAAAATTGCTGGGGCGCAAGTCTGAAACAAAATTAATTAATGACATACATTGTTAACAACTTTCGAGTTGGAAAGTGTCTACAAGCCATCACATGTCATTACAATTAAAGGTCGCATGTTGGCTTCCTAGATTATAACCTGTCATAGAGCTATGTCAAAGAGCATCCTAAGGGAAAAATTTGTGAAGCACTGATATGCATAAAGATTTTACTTTCGAGAATCGGAATTGTGCAGTGCCATGCTTTGCACTTCACGACAAAATTAAATATCAAAAACCACCTGTGTGCTTTGGCGATCATTCTAAACATCTTTAGAAATTATACATGCAAAATCTACCCTCTTGACATTTCTAAAGCATGATTACTGTAGGAAAAACTCACCTGAAAATGAAAGATCACAAGCAAACTTAGAGCGAAAGAGTTGAAAGTCCCAGTCTTCGGATTGTTTATATCATGACATTTAGCCCATTCCTTGACCTATGCAGGCAGAGAGAAACAATAGACAAAACAATAAGAAGAAGATGCATATCAGCAAGTACTGTCTTTTGCTTTATCTAATTTGAACTTACAAGCAAAACCATGTCTCGAAAGCGTCCATCAATCTCACTGATCCATAACAAGAACTTTGACTTAATGTAGCCGTGCAAATTATCGATTGAAATGTCACAAGAGATGCTCGAGCATCTGCTCTCAATCTTCAAAATGGGTACCCTGGCATGGGCAATAAACTGCAACCTGCACCACCCACCTGCCAAAATTCACTGCCATTATAGCAAGCAACATGAATATGGCAACAAAGTAAGACCAGACCAAGTAGAAAGAGATACATCCTCCAAAGTACCACAGCCTGATGCACTGGAGGCAACCTACAGTACTGGTTTATCCATGAAAAGATATTCCCGACGCTCAACAATCAGGGTTTTCCACTGAACGTCTAAGTAATTTAATAGAATTCAGCCAACATGCAACCTTGTTCAACCCAAAACCTTTCCTCAGCTAGCCTTTCCAAAACTAGTAGCAGAAATTTATTTTCTCAATTAAAAAAAAAAAAAAAATCTGTAGAAGAGCTATTGAATATCTTGAAAGAATTAGTCCTCTAAAGGTCTGTTGCTGCATTTCACCGTCACTATACTAACCACTCAAGAATATCAATGAAAACTGGCATTCTAACTATCACAGATAGCAGAAAGAACCCAATTGATAGTTTTACAAAATGATACCACAATCCAGGAGCAAGTCATTCTAATATACCAATATGTACCTATAGCTAAGTCTCATCCTGAGGACAAAAAAAAAACAGTCTCATCCTACGTCTTTCCTTTTTGATTTTCTGCAATCAAAAAATCTTTCCAGGTCAGTGAATTCTCCATTATCAAATTTCAAGAGTAAGTTGCCAAAAAATCAAATTACACTGGATGAAGCAAAGACCGTATTTGCAACACATTTTTTTCTCTCACTTCAGAAGCTGTTTGCAGATTTTGATATGGACACATCAGTTATAATTTAGAGGGAAAACAAAACAGTAACACTTACCTGTCTGTCTCAAGGCCTTCAATAGGTCTCCTAATAGTGCCTGTTTAAGTTTCTTTCCAGCAGCCGAGATATATGAACCATTGGGTAACTGAATAGAGATATCCAGGTCCCCCTGTCTAGTGAAAAGATTAGACACATATGAACCAAATGGTTCCACAGTTGCACCTGTTAAAATCACAAGATAAACCGCATGTCACTGAAGAATCTCTTGACATGTGTAGGCATTGCCACGATTATTCCTCTTCTAATTTTCTTTTAACAGTTCAGGGCCATTCACACAGCCGTTGGATGGTCCTCCAGCATGACAATTGTACTGCTTACTTTAGAGACGCTCGTCCAATATATAAGGATATGACACACTAGAAGAAAATATAAAGCTCTGCTTCTTTTAAAGGTTTGTTAAGTGTTTGATTTCTAAAGACAAAAGCCAACAGCCTTTACGGGAACCATCTGTTGCTTTAGGACTAAAGTCTTGCAGCAGCAGAACCAAAGCAAGGCTACTGCACCTAATCCATAGTATCTGACATAAAACCAGACAAGTTTAGAGGACAGCAATTCATTTTTTTCAAATATTTTCATCAGAAATATAACACACGATAGCTGAAGAAAGTTTTTTGAATACAAATTCAAAAGAAAAGCAGCTTTTCATCGTTTCAGTTTCTGATTTGCAACTCCATATCTTTAGTAGATTATCTGTTCTTCAGTGGCTTTCCACTTTCCAGCCACATATAAATACCCCACATTAACCTAATTACCCTGAGGAGCAAGAAAGCAATATACCGCTTTGTTTTGCCGTTAAATCAAAAGGCATGCAATGGGAACTAGGTAGAAAGAGGTTCCCTTTGAGTAAAAATAATTGCCCTACACACACCTCATAAATCTTCAGAAGTATATTTTTGAGTGCAACTATCTTATTACTCTTCTTTTTTTTTTCGGGGGGGAGGGAGTGTTAGGGGCATGCAACAGAAATGATTACCTCTCAAACTTTCCACGGATTCAATAACCTTTCGCAATTCATTTATGATATGAATTCGAATCGCCTTATCCTGTTGTTGCGGTTGTACTGCAGTTAGTATGTCGTTGATAACAAAATTCAGAGCTCTGTATGCACCCATTTCACTGCTGCCACAATAAAAAGATAATGCTTTCAACCGTATGAAAAGATGTTGTTCAAGGACGACTTTTAGCAGAATTATACAAGGATACAACGTAACGTACACACGGAGCCCACCAGGTAAGATGAACTCAATGACAAGTCCGAAAGACCGTTTTGGATTGCATATCACAATGAGATTCGCAAAGGCCCATTAAAACGACCACCATTTCCTGAAAATAATTGTTAGACAACGTTAATCTGAATCTTAGGGTCATCAAGACAATGTTAATCTGAGAAGTTCGCTGCAATCGCAACATAGGTACCCAAGCTGATTGACCAGGTGCAAATGAGTCCGATGATCAACAATTTATCATGAAACTCGCACGAATCTAAAGTTCTATCACAGGAAAAACAAGTGAAAAAGCTCTAATCGCAAAATTCGAAAGGAAAAAGAAGGAGAAACAAGAACTACCAACTATTTGAGGTTCGGAGAAGTTCAGACAAACAAAAACAGTAGACCTAGATACACGTACGGCAAGATCATTGAGTTGGACAGATTACAGCCAACCCAATAGAGACACCCACCAAACCATTGAAATTTCAACGAGACTCGCTATCAAGCAGCCAAGCGCCAGTGACCATCTCCAATTGGATATCCAGACAAACACCTAAACGGCAATCAAGCGAAACCCATTGAAAGAAAACCACTCACATCAGCTGCAGAGGATCAATCGCTTGCTCAGAAGCCCGATCGAAATCGACCCGAGTACTCACATGGGTCTCGGCCTCGGAGAAAGTCGAGCCCTCCTACCCGAAAAGATTCTTGCACCAATTGAAAACGCAGCCAGTGCGGCCAAGTGAAAATTAAGGGCGAGTGGAGAGAGCTTACTTAGCGAGGTAGGTTGTTGTGTCATCGTACACCTTTTCCTATTCAGGACCGAATCGTAAAGACAGGGTCTTTCGACATTATCGATATTCTGGGTCCTACGCAGACAACACGTACGGCGGGAAAACGTGGACGATCGATGCCCAACAGCTACCCAGAGAGAGAAGGAAAAACAAAAATGGAGTCTTGAAAATGTAAAGCGAGGGGCTTCCTTCGGATATGGGCTGGTTCAGCGATTTCGGAGATGTGCCCGGATCGGAATTTCGAGTCTCGCTCCGATCTGCAATTGAAAGTTCTGATTTTTACTGCATCCGTTTGCTTTCAAATCTTACCGGTTTGCAACTCAAGCTTTTCGTCATTAGATTTCAAATTAGAGTTGCTATAGGTCGCGTTGTTCGTTGGAACGTGGAAATTCATCTGGAAACGTTCCTATTGCTCTCGCCCCTTTTTATGTCCATCGATGCAAAGTTCAATTCGATTTTTTCGAGTTCTAGCTGTCGATTTTCAGATACGTGTTGCATGAATTTGAAAGTTGGATGTGTAACGTAGTGTATGTAAATGAAATGGTACTTAGTATAGCTATAAGATAATTACGAGAAGTGGGTAATTAGAGTGTGTATATATACTATATCTAACATTCATGCAGCCGATCGTGTAAATCCAATCATGAATATAAGAGAGTTTTTTTGAGTTCACAATAACCTCAAAAAAGAAACTATGGTTTTATTCTCCAAGCCTCCATTAGTTGATTTCACCGTGGATGCCGAGTCTTCAGCTACTCTTAATCTGAGTGTGATTGTCGATTCAAACTGAGTTCACTATACATAACCTAAACACTCTGTTGTCGCTCTTTCGAAATGTGTTCTCTGCATGTGCATGTAATCACAACCCTAGATGAACAGGACGATGAGATATTATAGTGACGTTATAAAGACGGTGACTTTGGAAAGCTAATAACAACATCTCCTACCATGTTTGAGTCTCCTATTAATAATCATTTTAAATTTCAAATTTCAAATAGAAAAAAAGGGAATTACCACCAAAAATTCCAAACTATGTCATTTGGGACAATTTTACTCTGAACTATTTTTCGTGCCATAAAAAATCTCAAACTATACAGAGGGACAATTTTACCCTAAACTTTTTTTGTGCTACCAAAAACCTCAAACCATGCCACTCTAGGACAATTTTACTTTGAACCTTTTCTTGTTTGACAAAAGACCCTAAATTATACCATTTGGGACACATTTATCTCAAACTCTTTAACTGAAAGGCATTTTCGTCTTTTTTACTTTTTACATTTTTTCTTTCTTCCTCTTCCCTCTACCATGGTCGGTAGGGGGAAGCTGACGAGGGCGGCCCTCACTCGAGTGGGCGAGGGTCACCCCCACCAAATCTGACAAGGGTGTCCCTCACCTAAGTCGAGCCAAGCGAGGGACGCCCTTGCTGGATCTAGTGGGGGCAACCCTCCTCGGCGTCGGACAAGGGATGCCCTTGCCGAATCTGGAGGGGGCAACCCTCCATGGGGTCAGGCGAGGGCGGCCCTTGCTAGCTTCCCTCTACCGACCATATCACAGGGAAGAGAGGAAAATTTAAAAAGTAAAAAGACGAAAAGGCCATTCAATTAAAAAGTTTTGAATAAATGTGTCTCAAGTGGCATAGTTTAGGGTTTTTTATGGCACAAAAAAAAAGTTCAAGGTATAATTATCCCAAATAGCATAGTTTGGGATTTTTGGTAATACAAAAAAAAATTAGGATAAAATTCTCCCAAGTGGCATAGTTTCGGGTTTTTTATAGCACGAAAAAAGTCCAAGGTAATATTGTTCCAAGTAGTTTAGTTTGGGGTTTTTTGTAGTATTTTCCCTAGAAAAAAAGACTGATCAACCAAAGTACTGAATTGAAGAAATCAACCCCCATTAGACTCCAAAACCACATCAAGACATTTGATCGTATTAATGAGCGGATCTTATTATGGTCCAAACCTAGATAATGATACATTGATTGAAGAATCCATTCTGTCCATTAATCGAATTTCGTTTCATGATCTTTGCTAGTGAATAGACCAGGACAAAAGCACCATTGCATCAAATACAAGGAATGCAAAAATTGAGCACCTCAGTTTCGTTTTACTCTCAGTCTCCTGAAAATGCTAATGCTAATCATTCCATGGTTCGATGCTGCATGTTCTTTAAGAGGTGAACAAGAGTCCAATGTTTTCAGGTTTGGACGAGCCTCCTGAGGTTTCTGGGCCCATGGGCGGGCCGATTCCACATTTGGGCCTAAAGAATCACTTATAGGCCCGGCCATTAGTCGAGCCTGGACGGGCTTAGCTGGAACCAAACCCAATTTAGTGTTTAAATTACTAAGCATATTGACAGGGACAATTTCAGTGTTCCATTTGCAAAAACATTAAAGATTTTCCGTTTTGGTAACATTTTGCAAGATGTTGACGAGTCTCGAATGCTGCTGATAAAACAGAAAGAGACTAGAAAAAATGTTTATTTGGCAACTTGCTAGTAAGTTGTCAATTTTTATAAGAAGTTTTTACCGAGTTTATTCATTTGATTGAGAATGACCAATTTTTGGGTCAATTACCGGCTTTTATTTACATAACTAGCCGACTTATCTAATTTTCTAGATATAATATGAAATTACCAATAATTTGTTTTAGTTATTTACCAACTATTCTTTGACTAAATTATCAACTAGTTTCGATTTGCTTACCAATTTTAATTGAGAAACCCAGCCTTATATAAATCACCAATATTAATTTGATTGTTTGAAGATTAACAATGCTTACTTGATTGCCTTAAAATTACTAGCCTCATATGAATAGCTTATGTATATTTGATTCATTGGGCGACATTTTTTAAGTAGCTCGTATAAGAGATGGTAAATTTGACTAAATCATAGGGAAATTGGCGAATCCTTATACTTATCTAGTAGGAGAATCGTTAAACTTAAAAATGCCGATAAGTTTTGCTAATAAAAATTAGTGAACAACCAAATAAACACCGCTAAGTAACTCATAGTTACTCACTTAAAGTCAGTCAATCTGATATGATAAAAGAGTTTTTGACTCAAAATATTGGTGAATTATGCTAATAGAATTAAATAAGTTTTTGGCAAAGCTGCTAATGCACATGCAACTAAATAAATGTCAGTAAATAACACAAAGAAAAGTAGAAAAGAGCTGTTCCAAGTATCACCTCAGACCTGAAACCTAAAGTAGAAAAGAGTTGTTACAAGTTTCACCCGAAACCTAAAACCCTAAACCTATATGTTGGAACATGTTCTTTATGTTTTGGAATTTATAACCTATCCTACATATTTTGATACTTGAAACCTTCCCTATCACAAGTTCCATAATTGATTCCAAGGTCTACACAAATTCCACTGGTTTTATTAATTGAATGATTACAATTGATCATCACCTTTTATTACAACTACTTGCTATTACAATTATCTAATCACAAATAATATTTAAACACACGAAAAAAAATTAAATATTAACAAAATAAAAGTCACGGCCATAAAATGAAAACCCATACTAGTAATTCCAGATTATACACCCATCATTGAACGTGATGAAACATCATAGGATCGTGCAAAAACACAAACCAAGAAAAATATAAAATCTTGTTCCCATTTACTTAGAACTCGAAAGCTACTCATCGAAACAAGTTCCATTTTTTGGAACTTGGGACTAGATAGGTTCATAGTTCTCAAATTTCGGGCTTTACCCCAAAACCATATTCATCCTTAAAGAAAAGCCAACAACATATAATCCTTGTAATTTAAATCATAAAAAATTGATGAGTCATTCAAATTAAGATCGGTAATTTAAATCATGGTATGACAAAAACCGATGAATCATTCAAATTAAGATCGGTAATCCCATGGAAGGATCAATAAATTCACTCAAATAAAGTTCCATTTTGGAACTCGGGACTAGAGTTGGGGTATGACATATAAAGAAAAGCCAACAACATAAAAGAATTTGATGAATCATTCAAATTAAGATCGGTAATCCCATGGAAGGATCAATAAAACAAATAAAAAACTGAGAATTGGCAAGTTAAAAAATTGGCCCCTATGTACAAGTCAGTAACTAACTAATAAACTATTGCCGATCACATTTCTTCAATCGGCAACATTCAGAACTTACCTATACTCACGAAAATTCATCAAATACAACATATGTATATTCCCAATTTTTTTTTAGCTGGAGAAGGTGGACGCACATTGAAAAGGACACGATGGAAAGCTCGAATGAAGTCTCGCCATGCCAGAGAGCCAATGGAATAAAGAGGCATGGTAAATTGGTGATGGTGTGTCTTGTGGCACGGATGGCATGGTTAGTAGCAAAAGAATCGGGTGCGGATTTTGATGAATTGGAAGGGGGTCAAAATGCTTATTCCAATTGGGTGCTTCTCTCACTCCATCACCTGTCCATTTCACCAGTAAAAATTTTAGGTGGAGGAAGCAGCGGAAGAGGGAGCCGACCCAATGCGCGATGAAATGCAAGATAAGATTTGCAACTTTCACCAGAGGAATTTTCCTAGTCCAAGTCTCGGTCCTAACCCAATGAAACAGCACCTAATCATAGTTGTGGCCAAAATTACTCCACCACTGCCTCCCGAATGTGTTGCGTCATGCCATCACTTGGTTT
Source organism: Corymbia calophylla (assembly GCA_014182845.1). Lineage (NCBI taxonomy): Eukaryota > Viridiplantae > Streptophyta > Magnoliopsida > Myrtales > Myrtaceae > Corymbia > Corymbia calophylla. The sequence goes on along the minus strand of CM024699.1, from coordinate 33,868,564 downwards.
CGTTGCTATTCATGTACATAACTTTTCTATTTAGATAAGGCAGGCTCCTTTTAGATAATAATAATAATGACAATTAAAAAGAACCGCGCGTGTCAAAAAAATGCGCACTGACATCTCGTGGAATAAATAATACTTGAGCTGAAACTCGAAATGAATAGTAGAAACACTGGATTACTTGCATTTCTTGTTGCATGGCATGCTCCTAATTCACTCACGCATATCCGTTTCAATTGTCACTTTACCACAATCCTACGGGATTGCTTGGCTTCGTTTCGAAATGATTTTTTTTTATCGTGCAGATTCCATGACGACACTAAATTTTTCTACTTTGATAATGGCATTATCATAACGGTGTCATAATCCTCTACCTCCATCGCCCTCGCATGATCTTAATCAATGCCCGGTATTGTGGAGGACATGAATTGATGTGGAGGCATTAAGAATTTTTTTGGGAGGGGGTGGGGGTTGAAAGAGGCATTTAGAATTGGAATAGTGGAATTTGAATCTCTCTCTGCTTGAATTGCTTTGCTTCTTCCAATTCAACATCTCTCGCCTAACAGTACTTATTCCTCTGTAAGGTGTCTCTCTCTTGATAGGGACGTTGTGCTGGCTTCTCGATGCAAGGCATATTATTTAGTGGCTCCTATTCTCAAGAAACCACTCGAGGGAAACTTGAAAAGACATATGAATACACATGCATTGCATATATCCTTTGTGCATATGTACCTATATACGTATGTACATAGACCTTTATATGTCAATCTCATTTAATTGAACCAATTCGATCCATCTCGATTTATGAAATTCAAGCTGAGGGCAAACTCGAACAATCGATCCTCCTTTTGAAATCGACCCCTTATCTTGGCTTGATGATTTCTCTGCCCTAATAATGGTGAGCTCTTATTTTACCAAGTGTCAATGATTAACTGTAAAGCTTTACTTTTACTCCCGCGTTAATGAGCTGTGCAAAAATTCCCTGGGGGGCTAGGACCCAGAATTCTTGAAATTAGGAAGGGAACATTATGAATGCACATGACGTCTTTTTTATGGGGACATCAATAGCGTACCCAAGTTTTTCCCCCACGGGATGAATATGGAAAGCAACGAAAGTTTCAACTTATGCGTAATAATAATGGGTGGAGTGATAATCCATTGAATGACAGGCAATGGGATTTGGGCAACAGAAGGTGTGATGGCACAGCGGGAAAAGAAAGCAGCAGCAAAGGGGTCCCGTCAGGAGGGCCACCCCGTGTCCTCCGCCACCGGCGAGGGGCACGTGGCCGCGGCACTCCTCGGATCGATCGATGGATGGCCAGGCAAAGCGAAAGAGAGAGAGAGAGAGAGGGAGGGAGCGAAAGCACGACGCAGATATTTCTTTTGTTTTTTTTTTTGTTTTTCCTCCGTCGCTACTCGATTTCATTACGCGACACGAAACGATGGAGAGGCGGGTCGTGTCAAAATCGCCGTGGTGTCTCGCCCTAAACGCCATGATTTGCTCCGAGTTTGCCAGCTATGCGAAATACGAAGCCTCCTCCTCTCCTCCTCGGAGGGGCATCAAACAATAAAAAACCTTCCCGACACGTAACATTGACAGTGGCGTGAGAGCGTTGCTGGGGTCGGCCCCAGAAGGCAGAAAAGAAAGAAAAGAAAGAAGAAAAGAAAAGGCAAAAATCCCATCATCCGACGGCCCCCACACACCACCCGTCCCCGTCGTATCTCGAACAAAATCTCACAGCGAAGCACCCTCGTCCTCGACGGGGGGCTTACGAATCCCAGCTCCCGGACACGGACGTGCCTACGCGTCCGTCGCTGCTCGATGCTTTCCGGTGAGCCCCCCCACCCCCCAACGCACCCGCTTTTTAAGTCCGAAAAGGTGGCGAGAAATTCGTATCCGACGGTAGAAATTCCCGTATAGCGTTCGAATCATATGTTGACCTGCCCCCATCTCTCTCAGTCCATTTGAATGACGTGCGCCCTCATATCACGTGAAATTTTTACCTTTGGTTGGAATGGAAAATAGAAGAACACCAAAATCCCCGACTTCGATCCTTATAATTCGTTGATTTTTGGAGTCGTGCGGGATTTTTTCCAAAAATCCTCCCCCCCTTCACCGTTATCTTTCTGCACTTTCGTAACTGAAGAAAACGAAAGGACAGAAACTCTTCGTTAGAGACGCATAGGTAATATTTCCATTTCTTCATTAGGTGTGCTAAACAGACCGCCAAACTGCGAACCGCCCGCACAGGACCTGCCGATTTCATCCAGTTCGGGTCTGGTTTCATCCATTTCCCGAAAGTGCTGGTCCGATTATCAATTCCCAAAAGTGAGACTACCCAAAAGTGAAACCGGTAGTCGGTAATTTAGCTCTTGATTAAAATCAGAAATAAGATAGGATCGCATTTGACTAATTAAATATATTTTTCATTTTATTATTTATTAAAAATTGATAAAATATAAATTAAATATTATCTTGATTTGATTTCAAGTAGTGTGAGAAAATGATCAATTTATTAGGCCGGATTAAAAACTGAACCAGATTAGATTTTACCTTGAAACTAAACCAAATCAGAAATTTATCACCCCTAACAATGCAATTATCAGTTTTATCTCAGTTTTATCTCGGTGCATTCTCAGTTTCATCTCGAAATCGGACCGGAAACCAGTTGTCCTGCTGCAGCTGGAGCCAACATCTGACAAGGAAAAGAGGGAACTCGAGGATAGGACTTTATCGGTTTCCAATCGCGCATCGCTAGCAAACCGAAAGACGGAAAAGAAAAGGGGACCCCCCCCCTCCCCTCCCCTCCCCTCGCCTCCTTTTTGCGAAAAAGGGGTCCATAGCTGGCGACGACTCACGTCCGGGAAGATCTTAAGACAAGATTTTCTGCAGCAGGAGTTTCATCAAGTTGGCCATGGCGTCTCTACTTACCTTAAAACATCTACATCAAGAACTCACAGCTAGGTCGCACTACAGACGTTATACGATCCGAAGATGGGAAATTTTACAGGTCCCTCTCTCACGCCCCACGCCCCACATTTGGCCCCGCACCCAGTGGGAAGCGTGGGCCAAAACGAATAATTGGGAAAAATAAATAATTTTCTTGATTTCTCAAAGAGGATAAGAGGAATCCTCACCCACAATCCCAAATTCTCAAAGATTCCCTCGCCCTACCATTCTTCGCAAAAGCTCGAAGAAGGTTTTCACACCTCAATTCGATCCCAACCATGTCGTAAGTAAAATCAGAAAAATCAAACGACGCGCGATGATGTAAAAAATTCATGAATCTAGATTTGAAGGGTTTCTTCTCACTCGGGTAAATTGCCATTCTGTCATTCGCCTGATGTGAAAAAACAATTACATCCCCCCCTACTTTCAGAGCTTTAATTACAATTTCGGAAGAACTTTGGATTCTCCTCCTCTTTTCTTTTTTTTTTCATCTTAAGAGCTTCCGCCAATTTTTTTGTTTTTTTGGGGTCCGCTCCATGGTCTCGATCTACAAGCTATAGTAGTAAAATATATCAATACGGGCTAAATTAAGTAAAATGGGGAAAGAGGACGACCGGCGGCGGACTATTGTCGTTGGGGGTCTCTCTTCAGATCGACCACCACGACGCTCACATTGTCCGTGCTGTGCCTAGCCAGCGCCAACTTCGTCAGCAGTATCGAGGCATCCGAGCACGCCTTGTCGGAGCTCTCGGCGTTCGCCCCCACCGCCAGGTCGGAGGAGCCGGGCGACCGCGGCGGCGATGGCGGCCTCTGCGCCCGCAGGCACATCCGGGCCACCCCGCAGGCCGTGTCGTTGGACACCACGTCCCAGAGCCCGTCGCTCGCCAGGATCAGGCACTCGTCCTCGGCCGTCCGGTCCACTATCGTCACCTCCGGGTCGGGTATGACGTACGGTTTCAAGTAGTTGTCGCCTGACAAAAATAAAAAAATCAGCCCACACGTCAGCTACCCTAGCTCGAGAATATACACGTGGCGATCGACTACAGGTCGGGCAGCGGCGGAAAAAATTTACTCACCGATGGCTCGCGACATGGCAAGGACCCCGAGGACACGCGCTCCGTCCCAGTAGATGACCCGGCCACCGGCGTTTTGGATCCGCTCCAGCTCATCTGGCCGATCCGGCTGTCACCCATTAAAGAAAAGGAGGGTTAGTAATGCGCGTGAGTATCACGCGCCGCCGCCACCGGCACGGCGCGAACCGCAAAAATACTTGCAGGGCCAGCCCAGCAACAGACCTTGTGATCGGACGAGAGAGGGATGGCGACCCCGTTGCGGCAGAGGACGGCACGCGAATCGCCGGAGTTGGAGACGATGATCTTGTCCGGCGTGACGATCGCAACGACGGCCGTCGATCCGACGGCGTCGCACTGCGGAGTCTGGAGCTCGCACCGGCAACTCGTGGTCTTGGCCACGTCGCTCCACTCCTGCACCTCGCTGTCCATCCGGGCGAAGCTTCGCTCCATCGCCTCTTTCCACTGCACCGAGGATTCCTTGTAGCTCCCGATCTCCTCCCTCACTATCTCGTGCATCCTCTTCTTACACTTGATAGCAACCTACGAAAATCAAACGAACACTGAAATTAGCGTCGGGTTCGCATTAAAGTCTCCCAGGTTTTGGGGTATGTAAATCTTTAAAAAGTTACGGAGGTAATTATTACATGAGAGCACCCGTGGCCGTCGAAGACGCCGAAAAGATGCAATCCGTTAGGTTTCTGCGGACTTTCGCTGCAGAACGAAGGCTTGACGGAGACGGCGTCTTCCATGTCTCTTCTCCGGCCACAGACCGAAGTCAACCCGAACTTTGGGCACTCCTGCGGCTCAGCCTGCAGGTTCTCCCTCGAATTCAGCGACCCATCCGTCCTGGCCACCTTGATCTCGCTCGCGCCTTTCCCTTTCTCCTCTTCGACCCTGGCCTTCCTCAGCTGGCGGCCGCTCTCGATTTCCTCGCTGGACAACGCCTCGACCCTCTGCCTCTTGCGGCCGCTCTCCAAGGAGGGCGTCACGGCCGCGTCGGCCACGAACTTGAACGGCCGAGGCTCCAGGATCCGCAGCCTCGAGCCCCGGGAGCTCGGCTCCACGGGAGCCGACGGCTCGCTCTCTCCTACCACGCCGCAGCAGATTCCAGCCATCACAAGAATTATCTCGCTCCGCTCCCGACCGAACAAAACCTCAACCTCTTCGACTTTTGGGACCGCAGCAGCGTCGATCGAACTTCAGCTCGTGAGCTCTCGACGACCCAGACGAAAACCCACGAAGACGAACGAACAGGAAGAAGCAACGGAAGGAAATAAAGGGGGACAAACGGAGATACGGAGAGATCTGGTTTTTCAGGGAAATGGAGGACCCGCCATTACAATGGAGGGCTTGGGTGCGGCAACGAACCATTTTTGTAAGGGAGGAGGGGAGAGAGAAAGAGAGAGAGGGGGGTGCGTGTCGTGTGCGGGACCCACGGACGGGGGGGCGGCGGGTCCCTTTGCCCCCACGCTAATAATAATATTATTTTCCATTTATTTTTATTTTTCACCTGGGGGCCACACAGCGGGGGAGGAGGGGTGACGGGCAGAGCTGCCCGCTCACCGCCCCGGGCAGGACCCGACACCTACAGTTGGCATGACGTCGAACCACTGAATGCGAGATGGACCGATCCCGGCCGTCCATCCCCGCATCTCCTGACCCCGGGAGGGGTCACAACGTGTATGATTGCTTTTTCGTACGGCCCGACGTGGCCCAATCAGCGCGCGACACCCACCTGAGGGGTCCTTACTTTACTGACACGCATGTGGTCCTCTCTCTCTCTCTCTCTCGTTAGTCGCCTTTTCGGAGTCCTTTCCTTTCCTTCCTCGTTGATTTCTCTCTCTTCCTTCCTCCTCTTCACACCGTATGATGTTTTTGTCCGAATTTTTTTTAATTCAATAATATATAGAAAAGGAAAAAGGAAAGAGAACGGGAGCTGGTGCTGGTGCTGTGGCGGGATATGACCACGTGGCGACATCCTAGGGTACGAGATGCGGGGGGAAGCCAGTCGCTGGACGGATCAGTGAGGGGGTGAGGGTTCACGTTCGCTGGTACCTACTTTAGGATGTTCTCGCCTACCATTTTTTACAATAATAATTTTCCCCGATGCCCCCTTCGAACTGCTCCGTTCCACGTAACGAGAGTTGAAAAAAGCTTTCGTGTCCTCGCGCCATGCGAAGTGGTCGCATGATTTGAATCCAAAAGAAGAACCTCGAATTATTTTATCTTATGCCCTTCTAGACCTTAAAAAGAAGAAGAGAGATTATGAATGATTACATCCGTTGTTAAATGATGAGTCGGATGGGAAATAATCAAATTCAAATCAATACATGACTCGTTTCTATTTATTTTTCATACAATATAAATTTAGTGATTTATTTGTTATTCATAGTCGATTTTTATTGTTAAAACGCTTTCATATTTAACCTAATTTAAGATACCCAAAATGCATAGATTGAATAAAAAATAATCTAACCCAAATTAGCTCTCGTTTTCATTCATTTCTCCATATCCAAATTTAATGATCGACTTGATTCATATTGCTAAAATATCATTATATTTAACTTAATTTAAAAAAATTCATATCCAAACTGATGTGAGAATATTAAATTTAAGTAAATTGTGAGGACGTTTAACACCTATATTAATTTAGTATTTACTATTCTAAACCATCCATAATTTATTTTGACTAGTCTATGAATGTTATATATCGTGATCACCTAATGATCTCTTCTTCTTCTTTTTTGATATCATATGGTACTGTAACTGTTCAAAAACGAGTGTTAAATTATATTTGTTTGGAGTTGACTAATGATAATTTACGTGCGATGAGATTCGACGAGTGTCGACCCTCCGGGAAATGACTGATTTTTTACGCTTCCAAGCATAATTTACCGTTACGATGCTCTTGTGGAAGGGAAAAAAAATAAATTCGAGCATCGATTCTTTAAATGATTAACCTTAATATTCTCACTAAAAAAGATGTTCTTCCGCACGGATCACGCAGGTTCGGAGTAGATTAGATACCAACGACTTCGCCACGTGCCTCTCCTTCATTTGTCCGGACAGGAGGACCCGGCTCGCGAGGGAAGAGACGCGCGCGTGGAGCGTGAGTGGGGGAGGTGGTGGGCCCCCCCCTGGTTCCAGTTGTGGGGCGAAAGCGTCTACGTGTGACGGGGATGCGGGACACGTGTGGGACCGAGGCGTCGAATTCGGTTTGACGCTTCACGGGAATATCTGAGGTTCCCCATGGCGCGCCCTCGCGACACGTGTCCATTGACTGACGTGGAGGCGATGGTGCAGAAAAACCGGCGAGGACAAACCCCTCGGGCCTGGCGCCAGGACACGTTTCAAGCACTTTGCCTTGCCCCCCAACCCCTCCATCGGTCCCCGGATTTATAAATGTTTAATTCTGCCGTCCTCCTTTGCAATTCCCAAATTTATATTCTGACCCCGCCCGCCCCGCCCTCCGAAACGAGCTTTTGCTTGGACTCTTTTGCATTCTCTCCGCTCTACCTAATCCACGTCTAGGTGGCGAGCTAGGGTTTCGGGATTCAAATTTAATAAGTCGTATGGAGCATAATGATAAGATCTCCCCCATAAGTTCTAACCTCTAAAGGATAGAACCTGTGAAATTTTACAATCATTATAAATTGCAATTGTATTTGAAATATTTAAAAGAAGGATTTGAACGTGCGCTTGTCGTCTTTGACTTTGTTCCGATGATTTATTATGTTATCTTAAATTGTTTGGAATTTATCTTCGTTTACTGTTGAACCGCATTATTTCTTTCTTCTTCTTTTTGGTGAAAATGAGTGAAATGTTATTTTCAAATGAAGAAAAAATAAATATATAAAAGAGTTTCCGACAAAAAAGAGTGAGAAGAAATAGTTAAAGGGGATGCAGCTTTTCACAAAAGACAATAGTATGCATCTAACTTAATCACGTAAAAAAAAAAAAAAAAATCTTGATTTCCTTTAGACACATGAACTCGATACACGTGACTACAAATTTATTGATGTGTCGCTAAAAGCTTGTATCATATAACTCTCTGACCATTTTATCAAGCGAGTTAAGTAATAAGGTTGGGATTTTATGGACGTCCCAATCTTTGGGGGCCACGCTACCATCGTAGTAGCAGGGCGCTATTTAATGAGTATGGACATGGTGATGTACATATATTGGACGAGATTCTTCTAATAAAAAACAGTACGGACGAGTCAAATACCAAGTTTCCAATGTCCTGTATTGCGAAAGAATCTCGTAACTATTAGACGAGGCACCAAAAATATGTTTGATAGATGGGATTTTAACGCTTTATGACTTCTCAAAAGTAAATGCTAGTTATAGAACCTAGTCGTGTGGTAATCAATACACAAGCAGTTGTTTCGATAGTTGGTCATGCCCACTAATAGGGATGAGTATATTGAATTGCCCAAATCGAGAATTGCCCAGATCAGATCGGATCGACTATTGGTCTAGTTCCCGATTCTATAAAATTGAAATCATTGATTTTCGGTTCGATTCTTAGTTTTAAGGGGGAACTGAACCAAACTAGACCATCGAATCCGACCGAATCTTTTTTTAATAAATTTTTCAATCTCTTAAAAATAACAATAAACCCCTATAATAATAATAATAATTATAGTAATTTTTTTATTTTTTCTAAGTAACTAATTTTATTGAAACAAACTGGTCGATTTCCCAATCATAGGATCATCCGATCCAATTCTCGGTCCCAAAAAATAGAACTGGTTGAACTGATTATCCCTACCACTAAGTGGATATAAATTTTAAACTGAATTTATTATGAGCTTCTCTTTTTATAATTTTACCCCCCACTGAGCACTAACATTGACCGGAGCCGACGGGACGCCGGACACCCACTAACAAATCGCCACGTACGCCCACCGGTGTCCCGAAAGCGACCCCCACGTGACTCGGCGAATTACTCCCCGGAGACGGGCGGTCAGCCCGGCGACGTCATCGGCGATCCTCGACGACTCCGCGAGGAAAAAGGAGCCAAAAAAATATTAATTGAAATAAAAAAAAACCGGTGGCGCAGTATTTTTCTAAAACCGCCCTTCGCTTCCCGTCCGATGGAAAATCCCGCCAAAATGGGGTGAGTAGCCGCCCCGCCACGCCGACACGTGGACTCCGAGGTGGGGATCGCCCGACACGTCACGCGCCGGTCCTTTCGTTAAAAGCGGTTTCGCGAGACCGTCGATGGAGACAGGAAACATGTCTCTCCTCCGTGGAAATATATATATTTATTTATTTTTGGTCAGAGAAATATAAAATTGAGGCGGAGAGATTTCTTTCTTCCACCCTTCCCTTTTTTTTTTTTTCTTATTATTTTATTATTTACTTTTTCGCTCGGGAATTACGGGGAGGGACATTGAACGATTTTTCGAGAGGGTGCAATGTATCTTAAGGATTAGGTTGGAGCTGTCATCCGTCCTTTGTTGAACCTTGGATATTTTCTTCTCATGTCTACTTTAATAATTTTTTTCCTTTTTTTAAATAATTTCGATTTGGACTTGAATTTGAGAAGCGAGGGGACGAGAAAGTCTTCAGAAAGGGTGCTTTTTTTTTTTTTTTTTTTACTGAAATAACAAAAACTCCCGTTAAAATAAAAGTGACGTGTCACTTTTAAAAGGGACTGTAATCCTTCTTTGTGAGAAATTTTAGAATTGAATTAGTGTTTGTTTTCGATTATGGAAGAGAATGGGAAAATGTTCATCTAGTGTTTTCTTTTAAGGAAAGATTCTGCGTATTAAGTAAAAAGAAGAAAATGATGTAAAGTTTTTTTTTCCTTCTTCACGTGTAGTTTAAGTCATGCATTCTCTAATCACGTACTTGCGTGGCCCAGGCATGTCACCTAATTTGCATAACGAACATTCTATAAATGGACATACACATAATTTAATCATAGTTATTGTTAAATGCACGGTTTCTATAATAAAACTATCCATACCAACGATTAAATGTAAAATATGAAAATAAAATATTCGACTTGCTTGTGCATTTAGCATTTCATCATTTTAGTATACCTCTTATGTATTTTAACATTTTTATTTTACAAAATCTTAATAAGAAAAGGTCCAAATCTTGAAACGTTCTTCTATAACATGTGTATAATTTTTCGATCGATAATTTCCTTCTATCAACTAATAATTCAAATATCTTGAAATGGGGTGATTTTGCCAAATCAATTAGGTACGAATCTTTCACGTTTTTACTATTACATGTCTCTCGATATTTTCTCCTTTCTCGAGGAGAAAAGAAAAATCAACAAAAAAGGATAAGAACAATACCATTTTTAAAAAAATGGTACTTTTTTTGGTAAAGTAAAAAAAGAAAAAGAAAAGGTATTTAGGTGCAGTCTTTTGTGTCGTAGCTGGCTAGGTGGGGCGGTATTTCGGCTACGGTGCACTGTATTTACAATTTGGCGGGCGTCGTCCTCTACAGATATTTTCCCAATTTCGCTAATTTGTATTTTTTTTTTTGGTCGAAGAATATATATTACATACTGATTTAGTTTTACCCTGCATAATTACGATTTGGGGAGTGCTTTTGGTCTCGTTTTAAGCCAATCAAGCAGCTCCTTTGGATTTTCAGCCAAAATGAAAACACTGCTTTAATTAAAAGAAAAAGACGTAGAAAAAATTTACAAAAGTACAAATGTTACCATATATGTCTTTTTTTTTTATTTGACGTTGAGGATTTTCCAACGTCAAATGAAAGTTCGATCTAAACTTTACCAAACACAAGCAGGCAAACACCTACCTTAGCTGGCCAAACTTTGAAATTCTTCCCCCAAATCCCCCTGCCAAATTAGTCTACTACTTTCGACTGCTGATTGAGTCATAATCAAATCAAATCAAGATCCTAAATTAGGTTGACACATCATTCCGGCCCAATTTGACGGATTGAACAATGTCTCGGTAAATTTATTTTGAGAAAAATAAATTATTTAAAAAATATATTTCCAAAAATATTCGTTTATATAATTATATTTCTTATAAAATTTAATAAACAAAAATATTTTCATCATTCAACTAATTATTTTAAACGATACAAATGATTATATTTTTAGAAAAATATTTTCAAAATAATTCATTTTCTGTCAAATAAATATAGCTTTTTGGTTTTTTTGGGGAAGGGAGGCGACAATGGACAGGCTTAGCATGGTATCTAAGGCTCTAGGCCCGATCTTTTGGCATTGAAAGCTCAACGAGGCCCAATCCAAGCCCAAGCCCATCCAAACCCGCGCATTGATCCCCTCTCCTTGCCCTCACCAAAGGATCTCAAATCACATAAAACTCAAGACAAAATTAAAATGGGATCGCAAGTTTCACCCCAAACACAACGCCTTGTAAAAGGGCACGCATAAAACCAAATGATCGGAGTTCGAAACAACTAGTAGGTGCAATGAAAATTCACAAATACATAATTACATTATGTCGCATAAGTTATAACTATTTCTCAAATAAATAAAAGCATTATAAACTGCTGGTTACTGACTATAATGAAAGAAAAACCTTCAATCAAGTTATTATGCCGAAATGAAAATATTTCCTATATGCAAATGAGTTGCAACAGGATTCAACATTCAGAGTCATAAGAGAGAATTCACGGTTTGCAGTTCTTGATACCATGACGAGGCTTGGATAAAAACTAGAACGAGAGAAAAGAGTATCATGGACGAAAACTTCAGGAACATTGGAGCTAAGTCGAAAACAATTGTCATGACAAGAATATTCATGTTTTGTAGTTCTTTTATCAACGTTCAGAGAGAGAGAAAGAGAGAGAGGGTTCCTCGTCAAGACAGTGCCATTGGGAAGCAAATTGGTTCGACCGATCAACTTAACGGCAAAGTTGGGTAAAAACCATTCACAGTCGTCCCTCCATCAACAGAGATAACCTGACCCGTGATGTATGATGCGGCCGGCAAGCAAAGGAATGCAGCTAGTGAGGCGACCTCCTTGGGTTCTCCGACATGCTGAAGTGGGGTCCGAGCTATTATCGCATCGTAGAACTCCTCGTTCTTCAGCAGCTGCAACGTGAATTAGTTAAACGTGAGATGATGAGAGTAAGTTGCTGGTGGTAATCACAAGGCGATGAAAGACAGGGCAAAGGTTTAATTACATTTTCCACAAGCGAGGTCCTGATATACCATGGAGCTATGGAGTTGCTCCTAATGTTGTCTTTTGCCCACTCACAAGCCAGGTTCTTTGTGATTTGGTTAATTGCACCTGACGAAAAATAATGAAGGGCATTTGGTTTTTCAAGAACCGCAATCCTTTCAATTGCAATGTTGAAGCGAAAGAATGAGGAAAAAATCAAAATCAAAGGTTCAACCTTTCGAGGCAGCATAAATAGATCCAGTGCCTAAACTGACGACCCCAGCTACTGAGGAAATGAAAACAATGCTACCAGCTCCTGATGCTTTCAGGAGAGGATGAGCAACTTGGCAAAGATGATAGGCAGAATCAAAGTTGATAGCCATTATTTTCGAAAATTCTTCAGCTGAATAGTCGATGGTTGGCTTCCTAAAATTTGTTCCCGCATTGTTTATCTGGCATCAGAAACATGACATGGTGTCAACTCCAGAGTCCAATAAACAAAGCTCTCTCAAACAAGATGTACAGTTTAATGATGAAGTCATCTCTTATATCAAACGTGGAGCTTCACGTTGTCATAAGCAAAGTTTTCGTTTGTGCATTTAGTGAGCATCAAGCTAGGATAAGGAAACTAATCATCACTGCAACAAAGAATATCATAGCTGACTTGGGGAAAAAACTGAAGAATGATAGTTTGACATCTGGCACCGAAAAGTGCAACATGTTAAAGCAGGAAAGCAGACTCATATCAAAAGATAGCCATACCAGAATGTTTCAATTTCAGAAATCCTAAAAAGCAAAGGAAAGGAATTGAGGAGAAACACTAGCAATTAAGTGGCTTGTGTTGCCCCTCCATTAGTTTTTTCTTATGAAACTGCCAAACTCAATGAGTTCGGACTATTCACAAGAAAAGTATACAGATGCCAAAGTGTAACTTTATGAGAAAAATGACATTGAAAGAAACAGAGAATAACATGATTATCTGCATCATTTATTTTCCTTCCATGACACTTTCCATTGCATTGCTTATAAAAAAAGAACTCCAAACACTTCCATTTTTATAAATATGAAAGTCAATACAGTGATTCTTTGAACTGCTTTTACCCGACTAACTAAAGTCCAAAATATCCACTATAGAATATGCTTGTGTGCGAGAAAGGTGAATCCTTGGAAAAGTTTGTCAAGTATCCTCAATACAGTGTTCACATCTTACTTGTAGAAAACTTAGAATCCCCAACTCTTTGTATTGACGTAACAACCAAGCTTCTAGCCATGTAAAATATTTAATACTCAACTCTTCTCATGGAGGCATTTCCTTGCAAGCAGGCTTTATCACAAGCTTTAGTCACTCGACTCACTCCATTAATCATTGTTAGAGGTGGAAAGCATGAAGCATATTAGTTAAAGTGACTACATGGAAGGAATTGACAGCATACCTTTGCAACATCTTGGAAGTAAATTAAAGCTCAAACACCTCACCTAAAATCTAAGCCTCGACATGTTGTAACTGGGATGTGTCAGAAGCATGCAAACATCTCTAATTCAGCTCAGGTACACCATATGCTGTTAGATACAGTTGATTGATGATAACTACTAGCATAACCACATGTCTAACTCTATGGTTCATTTTTTTTCCCAACACTTCTCCTTTTATGTTCCCAGGGACAAGGCAGAGCAATTTCCTCAGAATATGGAAGCCCATAAGTTATATATAACCCATGAATCAAAAATACACACACACACACACACACACAGAAATGGAGAAAAAAAATCAACGAGCTGACCAACAGTACCTTAAAAATCAAGTTGCCTTGATCATCATTAAAGCACACAATCATGCCAAATACGTAAAGCTGCGAATTTCAATTGTTATCCCTAAGAAACAGAACTGCCTTGCTTGTGGGCCTAGGTGATTAAAGGAATAGAATTGTCATGGATCAATCCCACATGTCCGCCAGGACATATAATCATCACTTTCCACACCATCATAAGAACAATCCCTCACATCCAGTATTACAGCAGTGACAAAATCACCATTAACAAAAAAGAGATCAGCAAACTTTCAGTTGTCCAAAAACTACACACAATGGAAATTAGGGATGGGCATAATTCTAGGGTAGAACCTCAAACCTGAGAAAAAATTGAGAAACCTGTTTCAACAGTAGGTTCTAGGTTCTAGAACTTGGAACCTCAATCTATAACCTAGAACCTCGAATAAATTTTTGTATTTTTCTGGAACTATGTCTTCGTGCATTCCTGTAGTATTCCATGCGTGTTCGATAATGACTACATAATCTAAAACTACTAATCCGAGCTTTCATTTTATGACTAAAACTTTTATTTTGTTAATATTTTATATTTTTTATATGTCTAAATATAAGTTATGATCAGTAAATTATAGCGACAAATGTGGTTATTAAAAGTTATAATTAATCGATTAATGATAAAAGTGAAACTTGGATGGATTCCGAATCCAACTCTGTAACCTATAACAAAGGAGGTTCCAGGTTTGGGAGTACGTAAAATAGGTTTCGGATTTCAGAAAAATGGGGAACCTGTTCCGTTCCATGTTCCAAGTGGAACCTACCACTAGTGGAAATAGTCTCAAGTGAACACTAGTACGGACAACATATAAGAAAAATAAGAACTTACGAGAATGTTGAGCCTGCCACCGAACTTAGACGACACCTCCTTCATCAGATTCTCTCGCTGGTCACGAGAAGATAGATCGCAGACCGACCCGGTGACCGCAAAACCCTTGCTTTCCCATTCCTTCAAGCACTTGCCCAACTCTTCCTCGTTCCTCGAGCAGGTGTGCACGGTCGCACCGAACCCACTCAGCTCTTCCACTATCGCGTGCCTGTGGCGAATAAAAATTCCAAACGATCGAAGGTCTTGAGAGCGGAAAGACAGGATTTTTATTTGCTCGCCATTGAATTCGAAGCTCTTCAGTGATCAAGCGGAGGAAAGAATCGAGAGAGAGAGAGAGAAAGAAAGCAGGGAAGAGATTACCCGATTCCGCGAGTGCCACCGGTGACGAGAGCAGTCATGCCTCTGAGAGTCCATCGCGATTCTCTGTCATTGCTCTTCGCCTCCGCCATTGAGATATTCAATTCTCTCTCTCTGGTTTCTGTGTGGGGAGTGCGAATGACTCAGTCGAAGTATCAAAACGAGAGACGTAACAGGTTTTTTAGCCATCCAGACCAGTTGTCACGTCATTTGATTTTATCTCTTTGCATTTTGGGTCGGCGACAAATCTGACTTGGACTGGGCCCTAAAATTAAATTCATCAAATACCATGCAAGCTCAACGTACGATATCATTCACAAATTTTTATTTTGTTCAATATAATTTCATAAATTTTATATATGTCCAATTTGGGTCTTGGACTGTGTAGAAATATTCAATATTATCATTGAATTGAAGTTAACGAAAGCACAAATAATTCATAGACTAAATTGAACATGTATAAATCGCATTAAACAAATTAAAAGCTTATGATTGCACACTAGGCTAAAGTTCATGAAACAAATTATATTAAGTCGAAATTTATGAACCATTTTTTGTGTCATTATCTGTTCATGAAAATTTTGAGTGAAATTATACAAATATTTTCCAAACTTTTGGGATGATACACATTTATCTTAAAATTTTTATTATTACACATTAACCCTTGAACTTACATTTTGTTATTGCTGTTAACTTAACTTTCATTTTCCGTTAATTTGTGACTTTTAAGGCACAAACGTATACTTTGATTTTATTTATTTATTTATTTATAGAAGCCTGTCTTTTTACCTAGGATTTTTGTAAAAGACGTGAAAAATAAATAAAAAAGTCGGCGAAAATTAAATTACCTAAAACATGATATCATATAAAAATGAGTATCAATAATAATACTAAAAAGTAAAGATAGTTAAAACTTGATGAATATATCGATTGAACTAAGAAAATATGTTAAGAAAAGAAAAAAAAACTTAAGTAAAAGCAAAAAAAGAAGCCTCGATAATAAAAATATTAATTACATATTCTATATTTTCAAATGGTTAATTAATGTAAAGACATGATAGATCAATAACAAATATCTGAAAAAATCATATTAGATTTCGGTTAGTCATTTCCTTTTATGAGGTGAGGACATCATTTTCTTCTAAAAGTTATAGTTCAAAATTATGTAGATATTTTCAATTGCTGGCATCTTAGTTAATTCAATTCTCTCTCATTTCCTATGTTTTTCATTTTTTTTCATAGCAATGAAAGAGTAAAAGAGAGATTTTCATAAAAAAAAATGATGTCAAATTGTACTTTTACTCTTAAGAATCATGTATACTGCACATGCTGACAGAAAAATATAACAGTAATAGAATGAAAACTTAGGGTAGTGTCATGCAAAGTTTGAAAGCTCGGGGGCAAATGTGTATTAACCCTGGAGTTCGAGAGGTTTTATTCAATTTCTTCAAAAAATACAATGGCTGGTTTCATTTCAACCCGGGAAGAAATGTTGGATATAACAAGTTTTGGAGCCGAATTATGCATCTCGACAATTCATTGCTTTTACATTCATTCACTGTGACAATCTACGTATTTCGAAAATTTACATTATTTGGCAAACTTTCCATTTAGACCTTAAGTTTAGGAGGAAATGAGTTCTAACCCCATATGAAGAAACCGATGAAGGATGATGACAGAATTATCATCCAAAATGACAAGAATGTTCAGCTCTAAGATCAAAGACACATGTAAGGCACCCTTCTTTGGGTTGAACGCTTGAGCTGTGTTCAGTTTTCGATGATTCGATGCACTGCTCAGCGATGATACAAACCCTCCTCTTCCTCCACTCACATAAAATGTTAGCTTACTGAACAGGATGTGAGGGCAAGATTATAGACATCCAGTACCGAATCAAATAAATCGAACAGGGTCTATGTCAGGCGTGCAAGAGAGATTATTAGGAGCTATATCATCGCATTGAAGAGATCTTATCCGAGCACCACACAATATACAGATCGTTTACATATATAGGGAAGCATGCCCATCATTCCTGCTTAAAATACCATACGAACTCAAGATCTGGAGACCGATGGAAATCTCAGCTCCAATGAATAAGGTCAAGCTAAACTCTTTCTTTCATTGCCGTGCTATGTACCCAAAAAAAGGATCATGTGATTAATTGCAAAGCAGTGTCTCACGTGTCGCGTTTCCAGTTGTAGGATTCACCCTAAAAGGAAAAAAAAAATGCAGTCCATATAATTACTTGAGCACATATGCCAAAATTTAACCAACCCCGTGATAATATCTATCTTACCCATCTGCGACTTTGCAAAGGTACTCTCGTTGATCGTCTCTCAGAGGCACATCTGTGAAATCTGCACACATATGGAGTTAATAATCCCAACACAGCAACTTACTGAGAAAGTCCAAAACTGGGGCATTCCTGGAAGTCAATAATGAATATTATACAAATCTTCTCTTTTTCACTGGTCTTGTTGGGTGAAGAGTGAGAGTGAACATAGTGTTCATCTGAATCTTGTGATATCATGAGAAATGTTACTTCTGTGATTTCAAGAGGTGCTCATTGGATCAAACTCAAAGGTATATAATGGCAAATCAAGACTGGATATTTAACTTGGCATTGTCAAGTACTCAGGCATACAAGCCCCAAATTAGCTTGCTTCATGAGCCCTAGAATGGAAAATTAGAGGGTTAGAAGATATAAGTGAATTGAAATTCACATACCTGCGCCTGTGATGTTTGATCCCCTAAAAGATGTGTTTCCTGTTGCTAGAGCACCTTCTAAGTTAGCATTGTTTAGATTCACCTGCAGGAGAAAAGAAGCGGTGCTTACATTTCACACAAATCTTCTTGTTTACATTACTGGAAGATGTGTTTAAGCAGTCTCAAAGATTCAGTCATGGCACGACATGCATAAATCACATGCTTTGATTAATCTTCATCATCAACCCCATCATCAGATTATTCTGATGGCCATCAGAATCTATACTCTCTTCAACGTGGCAGTCAACACGGTGGCAACTGGTGTTGACAAAGCACTGAAACTTTAGCGGCTTACTCAGAGACTTCTTCCATTTGTGAAGGTTTACAGTTCAGCCTTTTTGTATATACCAACTTCTAAGTGTTAAGCCAAACCACTCAACAAACTCTGGAGGTAGTCTAGCCTTCCCTATTATCAGTTCCCTTGACAGTTTGACACTTGGTTTGTTAAGGATATTGATTATTGAGCATCCATGGAGCATTTATTGATCGGGTTTTTACAGACGTTAGATATAATAAACAGTGGACAAACATTTAGAAGATTTAAGTATATATAAAAGATATTCAAGAGGTGTACCTTGGTTACATTAGCCAAGGAAAAGTCGGCACCTCTGAGATCAGCATCTGAAAGGTCAGCCCCTATACACCAGATGTGAAGCAGGATATTGTGCCATAAGCATCATGAGGACAGGAAGTATTGAGTAGAACAACCTTTGTCGTAATAACAACTGGAAGCATAGGCTGACTTGATGAAAAGAAGAAAGTTTCACAAAACCCTTGAAGTAGACAGTAAGTTTTATGGGAACTCAAAAATATTTCTTACTCTTGCAGGATAAGAGTAAACAATAGCTCTTCACTGACTGAGATTTTCCATAATTGCAAAATGCATTTGTACACTAAAGCGCATCAAATCATTTAACCACTTTTCCAAGAGGGCCATTCAAGCATCAAAATTTCATACTCTTGCAGGGTCTTATCACATCTTACAGTTCATATAAATAGGTTTCCAAAGTGTCATAATCTAGTGATTTATTATATGTGTTCATCAGGTGCACTCCCTCACGATAGACAACTTACCACTGATAAGTTATTAGTGGCAAAGCAAAGAACACTAAAGCAAAGAAGAAAGATGAAGAACCTGTCAAATCAGCATCAAAGAAGCTTGCACCGAGTAACTTTGCACCTTTGAAATTGGCTTGTCGGAGTATGGACTGAGGCAGAGAGTTGCATTGTCGATTTATTAGAATTCATTCAAAGACCACCAAAAGCACTTAATTCAAATTATCTTAGGGGTACCGTTTTAAAGTCTTGTCTGATCAGAGTCTTGCCACTGAAATCCTTCCCAGTAAGATCCTGACCCCTCGTAACTTCCGCACCGTATGGACCTCCTCCCTTGCATAAACAAACCCGTAATCTCAATTCACAAACCAAAACACTGAACGCCCAAAAATTAACTACTTTCATCACTCCATTTTGTGTTCTTTAATCTCATTGGACTGAATCTTCACTCAAAAAACTGCCTATTTGACGGGAGGGACACAAGTATTTCCCTCCGGAGTGGCCACCAAACGTGTAATTTGATCAAAATTTTAGCCAAGAATAGACTTACTTGATTCAATTTCAATCTTGCAGTAGAATCAAATGGTACCCATGATTCATAGACACAAAGAGGCAACTCGAAAGTACGGTACCTTGAATGCGAGTGCGGGATCAGCAAAGAACAGGGAAGCGGACAAAAGGGCAAGAGCGCTCGTTCTTGCTACGGATTCGCACAAAGCCATAGGCTTGGCAAGATTTCGAACCTGTCACACCGGAAGCACCCTAGTAACGATTCTTGATTATCTCCAGACCGGGAATAGAGCAACAGGATGGTAGCGGTGAAGACGGAACGTTCTTACCAGTGGAGGAGAATCAGAGCAAATGGGGAGAGACGAAATCTGGAGAGGAAGAGATTTG
This sequence comes from Corymbia calophylla, assembly GCA_014182845.1. NCBI lineage: Eukaryota > Viridiplantae > Streptophyta > Magnoliopsida > Myrtales > Myrtaceae > Corymbia > Corymbia calophylla. Next base: position 33,848,693 of record CM024699.1, on the reverse strand, counting down.
GAGGGAAAGAGAGGGGATTTTGGCGGGACCTTGGAAGCGCACAGCGAGACGCTGAGAAGCGCCATTGCGTCGATGGAGAGAGAGGGAGAGCGAGTGCGCTGGTGATGGAGAAGAAGACATGCAATCGACTGGATAACGTTGTCTAGAAGACAGTTCGAAAAGAAGGCTAAAGAAACAGAGAATGCGCTTGCAATAAAAGTTTATCAACTAGTGATTATCACTAACCAACGCCAAGAAAAATGTACCAAACGTTTTCATGCACAGTATCCCATTTAATTCTAATGACGAAGATTAGAGATCCAAAGACTGTTTATCGAGTGTCGTAATCGTTGATCAAATAAAACTTAGTAGAAATAATTTGCTGCTCTCTAAAACATTAAATGAAAAATTCAAACTAGATGTTGAGGAGCTCACTCCACTCAACTGAGTTGATTAGGTTTCTTGCCAAAAGTTGATTGGGTTAACGCCGTGCATCCATCGTGAGTTAGAGAGCGATGCTTTCTTTTTTCGTGTTTTCTTTTCTCTACGATTAAGTCATTGGTGATGCATGCCGTGTAGAATAAAATAAGTCATTCTTAATCTTACATCATATCATTTTCCGCTTTGAAAAAATATATGAAAAGCTAAGGACATTTCTTTTTAGGATCCGTTCCTATCTTATCCTATCTCGTTGGTAGTAGCAAAACCTCAACCTTTCTACATGTACATGGGATACAGAGCAAAAAAAAAAAATTCTCATTTTCACCGGAATCATCACAACCCCACTCCAAAATTGGCTCCACCCCTTGGAGCCCAGAGGAAGCCAGTGGCCATGCAACAAACTGTATAGATTGCCACAGTTCAAAAAGCTTAAGAAGCTTCTTGGGACATCACTTTCCTAAACCATTTCCACCGTTCAGCCATGAACGACTGCTGAAGGCCTCACGGTCCACACCTTCAAAGAGTCTCTCCAGAAGATTTGGGTAATTGTCACAGAACGGATTCTGATCCTCCCAACCATATAGAGGAGGGAACTGTTCGTTCATTGAGCTTTCCAAGGTCTGGAGGTTGGTGGCCGTTGCAGCTTCTGCCAGAGGAAGAAGTGGGTCCTGCTGATGGTTCAGATAGAACTGCATGTTCATGGCATCATTCTCCGAGAACTGCGGACGAAAATCGCTGGAATTATCAGGAACAAGTGAATTCCTCCAACTGGGAACCCCAACTCCATGGTTGGCCATTTGGGTCCCTAGAATCTCTATCTCCACCTGCAGATTAGCCACCTGCATGTCCATTTCAAAGATAATCAGTATTCTTAGGTCTTGCTCATTAAATTCTGATGACAAGACATGTTTCTTGATTTCATTTGAGACCATATCACAAGGGATGAAAGGTTGGAAGTGATTCCAGGTTGAATAGTATAATTACTGGATCGGTCACATCTAGAAAGTCCCTATTAACAGAATCAAGCCCTAGTCCCGCAGGGGGCACGAGCTGGATGCATGAGAAGAGTTGGATAGCTCACAAGGTAAAGGCATTAACTCCCTCATAACGGGACAAAGCCCCAAGAAAACAGGACAGGCTTGGTGAGGGAGATCGAAAGAAGACCTGCTCTTGGAGTGCAAAAATGTGAGCCACGCAGCCATAGATGGGATCTCTCATCCTGGCCAGGGCTTCATAAGAAATGGTGATCGCAGCATCATTTCGGGTGTGCACCGGCAGATGCAGCAGCAGTTTCGACACATTGCTTGCGCCAAACACCTTGTGAACGGCTGCGAAATGGGTCGAGGCCTGGTCGTAGCAGAAATATGGAGCGAAAACACACTCACTGGTGCACTTCCTCCTCAGGAACTTGCATGCACCACATGAAGAGCCAAGCCCTGTCATTTTCCTAACCCTTTTTTAAAAACCAACAGTGTCGAAATGGGTAATGTTTTCGAGTGGTATTACTTAAAACTATGGGGGAGGAACTTGTTTGTTTAAGTTGAAGAAGCAGTTGAGATTTGCTCTTTATAACCATCATTTGAATAAGGGGATAGTGCATCGGAAATTTCTTTTTAGTTGGGGCCATGACTCAAAGAGACATTCTCCCTTTAATTAAAAGTGTGAGCAAACTTTTAGGTCTCCTTTGTGGCCTACATTGTCATTCTCATATAGGGGGACCTTTCCTAAATTATGCCTTAAAAGAGCTCTTAATTCGTGAAGATTCTTCACCTGCTACACCATCAGATAGAGTTCATCATCTTTCTGATAAGTTTTTAAATGGAAACAGTAGATGCAATTAGTACTTTTTCTAGCATTTCCTACAGTAAGCAAGTACAATAACTATTTCTTTTCTCTCATAACAATAATTCAAAGTACCGTTTGCCCAAAGAAATATGATGACGAAGGGAAAAAGACGATAGAAAGGTCTCCGCACTTCCCAAATTTAGAATCGGCAAGTTGGGGGTGTGCATTCCGAGATGATGATTTGCACAGAACAAGCAAACGGCACAGAGCCGAGTATGACGAGTGAAACTTTTGTCTGGCAAAGCTCAAGACTACATGCAGGGCATCAGAGTCTTCTCTAGCTAGAACACTTGGAAACAGAGAAAACCAGCCAGCCATTCATCGATGACTCTGGTTCTTCTACAAACTTTCGAGAAATCATAGTGCACATCGTTTTCGACTTAAATTAAAAGGGTCATGTTGGACAATGACAGTCCTTTAGTAGCTCAATCTGAGCAACGACGGGACCCATCAGCTCTCTAATAAACGTGCCAAAATTTGAACAAAAAACTCTAAATTACCAACATGCAGATACCGATGTCATACTTCTCTTCTTTTTGTCTCGTAAGGACTTTCAGTCTGAATCAACTGACAGGGGTTGGTGCATTACGGCTCGTGACATAAAAAAATTCCATCTTTTTAGCTGGAACAGTGTCGAAATTGTTTCCATCTGCAAAGCTTAAAGCTTCCCTAGCTTAGGGATTGGGCAATAGAGTGCATGACTCGTGACGGCTATTTGTCCGGACTCAATTAATTCCTCCATTATCATGCACATTCTTTAACCCACCTGGAAAAACTCGATGAGGTTGATCGTCCGTGCATTATTTCTCAGTATTTTAAGCTAAACCCATTATCAGGTTTGGCTGTTGGCCACTCAATAAATAATGGGTGGGTGTGCTGGGTGTGCTCAATGGACCCCCAAATGAAAGCAAAGGAAGCCATTGAAGCTGAACAGTTCACACTGGGCATCAAAGGCCAAGGTGGGCGAGAGAAAAGAAATGGGATAAATTGGACTTCTTGTCCTTGTGCTTCAAAGCTCTAGGAACGAAAGCAAGGGATTGGTAATTCGAGAGAGAAATGAGGAGGGGACAGACGCTATTTTGGGCAACATGAATGGCCCTACTTTGTGTCTTGTCACAGAGACTGGGTAGAAGGCCTCCATCTTTGATTATTCTTTTTCTTGTTTCTGCGCTGCGCTGTGGAATGATGAAATGCATGCATGGGGAAGAGAAGAGAGCGCTGGCTAGTGTTTTGTGGCATGGTGGAGGAAAGTGACTTTAGGTGGCGAGTATGACACTTTCGAGATTAACGATGAAAGTGTCTTTCCCTATCACCGATCAATTATCAGTCGTTTTCTGTCACGCTGCAAGTGCCTTAGGTTTTTGGGGGCTCATGGCTTGTGTCCACATGTGCTTGTCGATTAACCCTAGCCATATTGTTCCAACAGAAGCCAAGTCTACACTGATGGGTCTTTTCTATGCCCTGTTGGCATTAACTTTACTAATATTTTATGAATTCAAAGTCCCCTTTTTACCTTATTGAAACGGGATAATTACTAAAGGAATCTTGAATTTAATGTACGGATGCGATTCAGTCATAAATTTTTTAATTTGATCAGTTTAGTCATAAATTCTTTAACGATTTGCTAATATAGTCAATCTTACTAATTTTGATTGGAATTGCTAATATGGACGACGATCGTCCTATATGGCACAACTGACTGACGTAGATAATTTTGAAAAAGGATTCTTTTTTTTTTTTTTACTCTTTTGTTTTTTTTTTTTTTTTTTAAAATTGTGACCAAGCAGGGCCTGCAAGCCCTCGTCGGCCACTAGCGAGGGTCATAGCCACTGCCCAATTGCAAGTGAGAGCACGAAGGCCTCACCCAATTTGGGCAAGAGCTATGAGCTTCTGTGGCGATAGAGAAAAAAAGAAGAAGAAAGAATATAAAAAAATTCAACAAAAGTTGTTCACATCAATGCTCGTTGTATGGCAATTTTTTCTATTTCCGAATTTCCTTCTCTATACTCCTGAATTTTTGCCAGGGTTTTCTCTCTTCCCATCAAACCATCGTCCAACCCTCCTTTAGTGACATCCTTCAGGGAGAGAGACTCATCTTTAAGCTTTCTTCATTGATTTCGCGAAGTTGCTGTCCACATCCTCCATGAAAGTGCAGAGTTTTGTCCTGTGAGCTCAGAAGTTTGAAGCGCGAGCACCTTGAAAGAAGTTGCTCTTCTCGGATTTGCTTGTTTTCTCTAACTCCGATGCTTTCTCCTTGTAGTCGTGCACTCTGCAAGTCTTCAAGGCTTCTCTACTACTGCCTTCAATAGCCAGTTTATTTGAAAGTGACTTTGTGATCAACTGGTATCTCTTTTACAGGTCTTCTCTCCCAATCTAGAGATAGATCTAGATTTATGTGTTCTTCTATTCTGATCTAAATATAAATTTAGAGTTTTTTTTTGTCAATCTTATTTTAATGCTCAAACTTTTGCCCTACCTCTTGTAGGGCATGAGAGTCGAAATCCATTCCTAAAACTAAATCATTTCCACCCCAGTCTTCTTGAGAATGTAGAGATTCGAGCCTTCACCTTCCCTTTCTCATGAGAAAGGTGAGAAAGGTGTCCATTGGGTATATATTTGGAGTTTACAAGGTGTTTTTTGTGCTCTTTTAACCTGTCGGTGTTTAGTTGTCTCCATACGGTAATGGTGATGATGTTGGGAACACTGAATTTAGGCACACATTACCTTTTGGCAAAATTGTAGCTATTAGAGAGGAAAATCTTAACGTGTACTTATCATTGATGTTGATGCGAGATTCGTTGATCAGTTGCCAATTATGCTTTGATGTTATGACAAGCCCATCTTTGTAGAATGAGCGAGTCTCTATAAGATATACTAAACTGATTTATCTTTTAAATTTACTTATTTTGTGGAATTTGTATCTTTATCTTTAAGTTATGCACATCTCTTTCATGTGTAATGAAAATTTTCATTCCAACCAAAAAAAAAAGCCAGTTGTGGCACATAAAATGGTCGTTGTCCGTGTTAGTAATTTTCGGCCAAAATTGGACGAAATTACTATATTAGCAAATTGTCAAAATATTTATGATTAAATTAGCCAAATTAAAATGTTTAAGATTAAATTTGATAAGTTTAAGATTTTTTTGGTAATTTTCTTCTAATTAAAACTTACTAAGACGAATGCATAGAAACTTTAGAAGACCAAAAATACGAAAAAAGTACCTTCATATACTATAATTATCTGAAATATAGATACCAATTTTTCATGTGAAAAAATTAATAAATACAGGGAGGAATTTATGAATTTAGGATAAGATTGGAAGTTACTTTTCCTCATTGAAACTCTCTAAGCACATGAAAAATAATGGCTAACTAAAGTTTTCGCCATGATTAAAAACTTTTTTCATTCAAAAATTAATTTTATCCATTAACGACTAGTATTTCTTTACACTTGATTATAACTTTTCCATTATGAAAGTAGAATTCATGATATATATACACACACATGCCCTTCTCCATGTTAATACTAATTTTTCAGGATAATGACACAAATAGTATTTAAATTTTGATCCAATAGGTAACTTAGTATCTGAATTTTTAATTTGTTTAATGTGATACATAAACTTTAGCCCAATGTATAATATGATCCATGAATTTTTAATTTGTTTAATATGATCCATAAACTTTAGCTCAATGTGTAATATGATCCATGAATTTTTAATTTGTTTCATATAGTCGCTAAACTTTTGGTACATGTTCAATATAGTCCATGAACTGTATGAAAATATTTAACGTAGTTCTTGGTCTTGAATAATTATGGAAGGATTGCATTGAATATTTTTATATAGCTTCGAGATTGTATTGAACATGTACTAAAAGTTCAGGGACTAAATTGAATAAATTAAAAGTTCAAGAACTACATTGCATATTGGGCTAATCAAGGACCATATTAAACAAATTAAAAAGTTTAGGGACCAAATTACATATTGGACCAAAGTTCATGGACTGTTTGTATCAATTTCCCTAATTTTCAATTATATTTAGTTTGGCAAAAAGAAGAAGATAATAGAATGGGGTTAGTATGATTTATCTACACTATTATAAAATAGTAAATAGGATCCTCTACACTCAAATACTTGCATGCAAGTGGTATATTTATGTGGATCTGAGTAGGTCCTTAGAAGGCTCAGGAGGGAAGAAACATGAAAAAGATTTACCTTAGAGTGAGAGACCATATAATGCTACTTCCCCATATTCCTTTTCAATCGGGAAGAAAAATATTAACTGGGAATTATGAGGCCTTTCGGTGTGAAGGTGACACTACATCAAAACTTCAGTTCTAGCTACTGCCGGGTAGGAAAGGTATAATAGCCTCCCGCATCTAAGGTGAGAGGTGTTGGGTGAAATGTCCACTACCTTGTAGGCTACCCTTCAGGCGAGTCTTGTAACCTATTGCCTGCTCAAGTACCCCTGATTATAGTAAATAGGATCTTCTACACTTAAATACTCACATGTAAGTAGTATATTCATGGACAAATAAGTCACGATAATTCTTAGGTATTTTTCATTAATTTTGATATGGCAACAACTTTTCGCGATGACTTACATTTTAACAATTATTTAATTCATTTCCTTAACCAATATACTTCGACCCACCCATATTTAAAATTTTGCTTCTCCCTTTTCCTCGCTCACTCATTTGCTAGTTAAAGTGAATGGCGAGTTCGTATTAGAGGAGTCAATACGTGAATAGTAATTTTTTATCATGCGACGTGGTAACTTTTTCAATTGCTTAGATATCTTATGAGCAACGATTATAATCGGATTCCGTTTTTATTGAACCCCGCTGGAAAATCACACCTGCTGGGAATATAACTCATTGGCCATGCTGCAAAATACATATTCACGATTCTTCTCAAAGTTGTTCTCCATGAACTTTAGGGCTTCATCAGAAATCTGATAATGTCGCTACCGAAGTCTGGAAAGTGGGAGCTTCGGGCCTTGATGGATGATCAAATGGCGGCCCATCAGTCCTTTAGGGCCCAAAACTACGGCCCACAGATTCCTTGATTCTTCAATTTTCGTTTCATTTTTGCGGCTACCTAAAGCAATGACCTGACATTTCTCCACATGACAAGCAAGCCCATCCAGGGCGGGGCTGAAGGGCGGCGGTCGGTGCCGACAGTCGCCGGCCACCTTGTGTACGGAAATTTTTTCATGAACTTATTTTTTTCAATTATTTTCTATAAAAATATATCATAAACTCATTTCTTAACTCATATTTGATGGGTTGAATTAGTTATATTTAATAAATGGATTTACAACGGTAAAATAAAAAATAATATGGGTATTAAATAGGTTCACAACTTACCGTTATGGACTAAGTCAGTTATGGGTCACAAGATTTATATTATATGAAAATATATGAAAATAGATTAAATTGATCAATATAGGTTTGACCATTTTCTATCCGATCCACTTTTTTAACGGGTCTAAATATGTAAATCTCGCTCCCTTCATGCTTATATTACGTCGAACTCCTTAACCCGCCTCCTTTAAATAAACACTTTGAATTTTTTGCTGAATTAACGTTCGTAATATAGATTTGTCTTTACAGCAGTAATATGACGACATCGTTACAGACTTGTTTCGACAGCCATCGACAATTGATTACGTATGCATACAACCTTTTCTGTTATAAAAATCATAAGATTCGCAAGAATATAGTCAGTTTCATGTCATAACTCCCCTAGAATTCCCACTTTCCCGGACCGTATACATCTTCCCATCGTGTCCTAACCTTGTTTTTTTTAGAGAGCTCCTAATTAAGTAAGAAGTACATCTTATCCCCACTAATAAGTAAGAAGTACATCTTATCCCCACTAACTAACCAAACATTATAATTGATATCACTATTATTATTTTTTGTTGCCTGGCGGATCAATTGGGATTGGTTATTTTTCAAGTATCCACGTTGGAATTGTATATGTACGCACCCGCACACGCAAACGAACGTCACCACCCACCTCATCAAAGCATCTTTCGGAAAAGACAAGGGAGGAAGAAAAAATGGAGGCGGGCGGTTGTTGACCTCGTACGCTTGCCTCCCAGACAACCTCGAAACGACATGGAAAAACCAATCCGATTTCCCCCTTTTTCAATTAAATAAATGCGATGCTTGCCAAACCAATTCGATTTCGTTGTGATCTTCTCGCGCAATTCACTACTCTGCAGCGGCAACGTTAATCATAATATCCACAGAAAGTGACTCATCATTAGTCGACAAATCAACGTGAAAGCGGTCCGAAGCTCGTCCAATTATGAAGTTGATTAGGCTTGGCATCACTCGAGTCTCAAATGCTTTTCGCGCATCACTGCAGGGGTTAAAGGATGATTAGCGGGGCCTAATGATCCTGGATTATGGACATTTTTAATGACCTAATGCGGCTCCTTAAGTCAACTCTCCGCTGAGACTTTTTGGTCTTAGCCTTCTTCTGAAGGAATCAAAGGTTTAGTCAAATTTGCAGGTTTAAACTATCCGGAAATCGTCCGAGGCTTTTGTCCGGCCTTTGACTTTCTGGCCTCTTGGCCTTTCGAATTTTCAGTGCTCATACAAGACTTTCGTCCGCACTAAAGCTTACACACCATTAGTGTAAAAGGTATGAATGCCGATGATTAGAGCTCGCTCGAATATTCTAGTAATGTTCTTCTCATCAAAAAAATTGATTTTCTTCACAAAATTTTTTTTTAAAGCAAATGGAAAGATGGTTTGCAAGATGACCCTCCTTGTTTTTTGGGGCCTTCGTTGAGCGCTGACTAGACGACTTCAAAGTCGGAGGAAATCTCACCCAAGAGATTTGCTCCTATCGCGCTTTAAAGAACGGAGGAGTTGGGACCCTGGGGAAACCATTGGCTGATGTATGGAGCGAGGATGAGTGGAAAGTGGGGGGGAAAAGATGGATGATCGAGCTTGCTGAATTGGAGTGCAAAGCACGTGAAAAAGAATGGCCACGCGCGGTCAAGACAAAGGGCGAGGCACCATGTAATTTCCAAAACAGCGTTCGTGTACAATTTGAAGACCTGTCCTCCAGCATATCATGTGGAATATGGTCTGTGACCATTATTCATGTTGAAGAATACGACCTAAAGCAAGGTCGGTGAGAATACGACCTAAAGCAAGGTCGGTGAGAGAGAGTAGCTTCTAGTTTGAAGTTTGAATTCAACTCCTTAATGTTGGGATTGGGCTTCATAACCTGGCTTTGATATGAGATTAAAGGGACGCGTTTCTTGCTTTCAATAGAGTCTTGTTAGTGAGTATCTTGATGACATTAGTTAATACCACTAAAGATATTAACAACACATGTATGTAAAAGGTTGCACATTCGAAAGAAAAAAAGTTACCCTTTTCGTATTTATGTTTCTAAAACAGAGTTAAAAATCTTCAACGAATGTCTTAGAGATACACTTAAAATAATTGCACATTTCAAGAAAGTTATCTATTTCAAATAGAAATAATTATTTTCCTTATGCTAATATTGGGCGTGTCAATTGTCGTTATCAATGGTTTTACTTGAGTTATGTAAATGTCTCTAAATCTAAAGGATTTCATGTGGCCTGAAGATTATTGTTGAGAGGACGAGAAATCGCTTAATAATTTGTTATTCTTGGGGTTTAATGTAGTCAAAGCAATGTAAATAGGATAAGACTCATTTGATTTCAGGACATACTTATCCCTATTAAGTTGGCAAAGTCAGATTTGTAAAGTATCTCGCAATTTGCATGAATCACTTGATACATGATGCCAAATTCAAATAGTTAGGACCCCCAACTTAAAAACCAAGCGACGTTTGTCGACCTCATTCCACGTGCATAACCAGGCATACAACCCTTATTTAGTCAAAGTAGTGGCCAAATTCACATGGGGTATTCTTATTAGAGGTGCTAAGTACTTCGAAAATATATTAAAAATCTTAAAACTTATTAATAGAAAATGCTGATATGATCTTTTTAATTAGTTTCTCTATCCAGGGTGCCTAATATGATTTTTTAGTACAAGTTTTAAAAATAAAATTGCGAAAACCCGGACAGACAGCAGGGTTTAGGAGTTCCAGCACTCATCCCTCATCCACAATAAACAACTGGAATCATGTGTTAAAGCGGCATTAGCATTTAAGAGCCTTTGACAGGAACAGGAAAAGCTTGAAAAAGGCAGCAAATTCAGAGTGCAGTTTCACCTTCACCAGTTCCTGTCGATCTGTGGTGGGTGGGGTTCCATTCTTTATTGCCCTCTCGTTACCTTCAAGCGTTTTCGTTCCCATTCAAAATCACACGCATTCACAACCGCGGCCTCCGACTCGAGCTCTTCAACCCCACAGGAGCCAAAACCCATGTGAACCAAATGCCGCATTTCCTCCTCCGACCCGTAACCGCCCAACATTCCTTCTTCTCCTCTGTTTCCCCTCAGGGTCTCTCTCAGATATAAACGGCGAAATGTGTCGGCTTTCTCGGTCCTCTGCGTTCAGACATCTCCCGCTCAGCTGATTTCACTCGTCCACCATTGCCCAGAAGCTGAAAAAAACCGCCTTTTTGCTCGTTATCCCTTGGAATCTCGAGAATTCTCTCTGTTTCTATGGCCAGAGCTCTCGTTTCTCTCTGCTTCTTGCTGATCCTTGCGGACCCGTCTTTTTCTCAGCTCGAGGAGCTGTTCTTCAGCGGGTTCGATGGCGCGGGAAGCAACATGAGCTTCAATGGCGTCGCGGGGGTCGAGGGCGACGGCATCCTTCGCCTCACCAACGACTCGCTCCGGGTTCTTGGGCACGCCTTCTACTCATCCCCTGTTCAGTTCAAGAACTCGAGTGATGGCAAAGTGAGGTCCTTTTCGACTTGTTTTGCTTTTGCAATCAACCCTCAGTACCCGAAGCTCGGTGGTCACGGTCTGGCCTTCACGATCTCTCCCAACAAGGAGCTTCGTGGGGCTCTTCCTAGTCAGTACCTTGGGCTTCTGAACACCAGCGATGATGGTAACTTCTCGAACCATGTTTTCGCGGTTGAATTTGATACTGTTCAGGACTTCGAGTTTGCTGACATAAACGACAACCACGTTGGGATTGACATCGACAATTTGGTGTCTAATAAGTCTGTCCCTGCTGCATATTATGCTGAGAATTCTACAAAGCTGGACCTTAATCTCAAAAGTGGTGAAGTAATTCAAGCTTGGATCGATTATGATTCACTGAACAATCGATTGGATGTGAAGATTTCGCCTTCTTCCGTCAAGCCCAATAATTCGCTTCTGTCTTTTGATGTGGATCTGAGCTCGATTTTCGAGGATTCAATGTATGTCGGGTTCTCTGCTTCGACCGGTTTGCTTGCTAGCTACCATTACATCTTGGGTTGGAGTTTTAAGATGAATGGGGATGCTGGATCTTTGTCTCTGTCATCTCTCCCTTCTCTTCCCGGACCTAAGAAGAGCGATACGTCCTTAATTATAGGGGTTTCGGTTACCGCTGCTGCGGTGGTTATCTTGGTGGCTTCATTGGCCCTTTTCATCATCAAGAAAATCAAGGATGCAGATGTTATTGAATCTTGGGAGCTCGATGTTGGGCCACATCGATTCCCTTACCAAGAACTCAGGAAGGCGACCCGCGGTTTTAGAGACAAAGAGCTGCTTGGATTTGGGGGGTTCGGTCGAGTTTACAAGGGGACTATACCGAACACAAACACCCAAGTCGCGGTTAAGCGGATCTCGCACGAATCAAAGCAGGGTCTGCAAGAATTTGTGTCTGAGATTGCCACCATAGGGCGTCTTCGGCATAGAAACTTAGTCCAACTATTGGGATGGTGTCGGCGACGGGGAGATCTTATACTTGTATATGACTTCATGCCCAATGGAAGCTTGGACAAGTACCTCTTCGATGAACCCAAAACCCTTCTGACTTGGGAACAGAGGTATAAAATTATCCGAGGTGTGGCTTCGGGCCTCTTGTATTTGCATGAGGAATGGGAGCAAACTGTAATCCACAGAGATATTAAAGCCGGCAATGTATTACTGGATGCAGAGCTAAACGGCAGGCTAGGCGACTTCGGTCTTGCCAAGTTATATGAGCACGGGACCGCTCCAAGCACTACACGCGTGGTGGGCACGTTGGGTTATCTTGCGCCCGAGCTCACACGTACGGGCAAGCCCACGACAAGGTCGGACGTGTTTGCGTTCGGCGCATTGTTACTCGAGGTCGTTTGTGGCAGAAGACCCATCGAGCCTAAAGCGCTACCTGAAGAGCTCATTTTGGTGGACTGGGTGTGGGAGAAGTGGAGGACGGGGGCTATACTCGATGTGGTGGATTCGAGATTGAAAGGTGAATACGACGAGATAGAGGCCGTGGTCATGTTGAAACTGGGATTGATGTGTTCGAACAATGCCCCGGAGTCGCGGCCTACGATGAGGCAGGTGGTGAGATACTTAGAAGGGGAGCTGGCGTTGCCTGAGACAGTGACCGCACCAGATGCGGATGATGAGAAGAAGGCCAGAGCCTGTGGCGCTGGCACTGGGAATTTTGATGATTGTGCCCATTCCTATCATTATCCGACGTCTTCATATGTTGAGAAGGTCAGCATGTGGTCATCGATGGTTGATGATGGGGATAATGATCTTGAAGCAGGCTCGGTCTCGCCTCTTTCGCATTCCGGTAGTAGGGATGGCAGGTAGCCGCTGGAGAACCCGACCGAAATTTTATTTTTTTCTTGTGTCGACATTTTCTGTAATCTTGTTTGGCTTCAAGCTTTTTCTGCTTTTGTGCAGTGTACATAATATGCGTATCATCTCCCTTTTCAGTTTTTTGAATTATTCAGGGGATTTTTTGCTTCCAGTATAGAGGTCATCGGCATTCATCCTTCTGTTAATTCTTAGTTCGATTCAAGAAATGTTCTTATGCGACCTTTCTTTGCTTGATTTTCATGAACGATAGCGATGGTCTAGCTGCTTATTACGACTTCTTCGTTTTGCTGGGCGGTTTTGTGAGTTTAATGCGGCATATTGCCCCTAGAACCTGGAAATTATGGCGAATTCATCGAGAACTGGGTCATCTTGTCGCGCCTGTTCCTGCCGATTTTCCCTTCTGATATTATGTTAATGGATGAAAACAATGAGTAGGCGGAAGAGAGCACAAGAAGTGCTTTTCATCTGCTGTATGGCACTTTGTTTAATGGGGATGGATGGTGATGCTCTTGTTACTCTTTGGGTGCTGAAAGTTACTTATCCAGAAGAATTGAAGTGGACCCATCTGATAAAATATGAGAAATCGTGTGAAAGCTGAAAAGGCACTACCTGTGCCCCTGATTTTTCATCACGAGTTGGTGCACCTGCCAAGCCACCCAAGTCGGTTATCTGAGCAATTATATTCTATGACAACAACATTAGATGGAGACATTACCCAAGTGAAAGATAGATTTCTAATGCACGGTCCAATAACATTCCCACACGTTCAATGCAACTCGGATGTATCCTGTGGACTTGGATTTCCACCAGATAATTTCTGGCCAAAAAAGGAATGATAATGCAAACATATGCTGTGAAACATTCTTCTTCCGTGAAGCTCCTATATTGTCCGTTTTCAATCAAGAATGCAAATTAGAATTTAAGACTTCCTCGAATTTGCTTTACTCTTACCGGATGCATTTCAACTAAAACTTCATGGCTCGTTCCTTATTATGTTGGCTGACCAACCACAACGAACGGCCAACTGTTTCCTTCAATTCTTACACCTTCACAAAAGCAGACTGCAGATCCATGTAAATAATACAGGGACAAGGAACAAGTCCAGCACGTGAAATGTTTGCTCCTTGAAGAATCATTCAGAGCCAGAAGTGGACAAAAAAGCTAGACTGGAAAAGGACTTTGCTCAAAAACGAAAAGGAAAAGGATGGAGAAACGACATGCAACTTGTTTTGGTGATTTATTAGGACATCCATTTGCCCATGCCAAGATATGGCATCATCTAAGGCCACACCAGGAGGGAAAAGAAAATGCCCTAATGAAATTTTCACAGGGAATCCTAGCTTTATCTGATTGTATGGATTCAGAATGGCACATGGACTCTTCCTGGTAGACAAAGAAAAACCACGTTTGGCTTCTTTAACTCCCTCGAGCATAATAAAAAAACTATGGAACGTTTTTGGGACTGCAAATAATTATAACTTGGCAATAATAGCAATAAGACCTTTCTAAAGGTTTTCATCTTGATGGAGAAAAGGAAGACCAATAAAGCTCCACTAATGAACAATGAACTTGAGGAAATCTCAACTCTGCATTACAATTCCAACTAATTAATATGATATGCTAATCCGAGTTATCTTCGCCCATATTCATCCGATATACATAAATCTTTCCCAGCTATCAGTAAAAATGTAATGTACAGCTCACTACTTCACTAAAAAGTTCAAATCTAGCATCAGTACATATACAGGTGGTAACAACTTAGACCTTGATACGCTGCTCTGCTAATTTGCAGCATTGTCCTCAACATTATCATCTTCTCCATCCTTCAATCTATTCAAGATTTCATAATCGTTGAAACCTGTTTGAGTCATCACAAAAGTTAGACTAAGCACAAAACTTTACTGTGCTTTGATCAAAGGAAATAGATGTACCTGTATCCAAGTCTTCAGTCTCACCAGTTGCAGCTCCTAAAAAAGGAAATGAGCTTGCTGAAGGAGGATCAAGCGCTATCCAATCTGAACTCGAATATTCCTCCAAACTCGAGTCTTTACCGACAATCCAGTCCTCTACAAGATTTTGTCTCTCAAAAGAAATGGGGTCCATGAGACCTCCTCCCACATTGCTGCTGTATGAGAATTAAGGGCTAGTCAGTAAGAGTAGATAACCTATTTCTTTTCATTTTTTCGTTTAAATTGAGCTGTTTTCAACTTACAATTTTCTCAGTTGCAAGTTGTAGTGGACATAGACCAGGTCACTGAGTCGTTGATGCTCTAAGCAATTCTTCGATTCATGGATTTGGTCAAGAGAGATAAGGTTCCGTTGACTTCCAATTGCACAGCAAGTCTGGCTTAGAATTCGGATTGCTAATCGCATCAAATTTGGGCAACCTCCTCCATATGTCGACCACCATTCAGCTAGGGAAGAACAAGGCAAATTCTTAGGAATACAAACGCCTGATAGTGAATTCGTGAAAACATTTAAAGTTGTATCTATTACGAACAATTGCCTCCTAGAGACCTGCAGGGATGGCTGAGAGAACTGAACCATGGTTGCTTTATATGGATTGATCGATTAGCATTAATCAGCCATCCGCACAAACAAATTTATCACTAATTTATTTTGAATAATCTTTCATTTTTTTTCATTAATATCTTGCCTGATGATAGCAAAGCGAGGTCTCTTCATCTTTAAGCCCCCCACACCCCCAAACAACATGCCCACTGAGAAAAATAAATTCAGAAAAAGTGGCTACAACGAGAAGTTGTTAAAGAACTCTCACCAGGAAGTATACTTTCTCTAGCTCTAATTGCCATCTTCCTTCCCAAATCTCCAGCAGCACTTTTGTACAAATTTATCTCTTTGATAATTTTATCTTGAACTTTTGTATCAGTAACCAATCTCTCTATACAATCAAACATCCCTGAAATGATCTCACTGGGTATATCTCCCTCAATGCTATAGAAAAAATTGGGGTTTAGGTAGAATCCTGCTGCATGAAGCGGAAGACTCCAGTGGCGCTCCCACCGGTGATCTATTATGTCCCAGTATGCCACATAATCTTCCCTTTTCAGGAGTTCCTTCTTAATCGCTTCTTTTGCCTTGTACATTCCTGCATAAACATATCCCATTGCAGGCCTCTTCCCACTGCTAACAATTTTAAAAAGCCGCATGAGTGAACTCGTTAAACGGGTGACAAGAATGCAAGAGGACCAGAATGATTCGTTATTTGCATAATCTAACAGTTCTAGACCCTCCTGTTTCTTTGCATACGGGCAATCAACCCATTCCTGTGAAGTGACCATGGACAGCAAATTGGGTTTGAGATCAACCATCCTTTTCAATGTTGCAAAATTAGTAGCAGAACGACTTCCAGCAATATCTATTATATCATTACCAAAGGTATACCTTCTCAAAAGATTCAGAACAACGGCATGGTTATATATAAACCTTGTGATAGAACGAGCTTGTTCAATAACAGCACTGATCCATTCAAGGTTCTCAAAATCTTTGAGTATCAAATCAATGCACTCAGCTGCACAAGGGCTCCAATAGAGAGTAGGGAAAATATCCATCAATTTTTTCCCAGCAACCATGTATTGTTCTTCACCCTTTGTGATCACTTGCAATACATTTTTTACACCTACTTCTTCTACTACCTGCTTGAGCACTTCAACCAAAATATCTGAGGAATGCACGAAATCAGTTGCATCGACAGATTTTAGGAACACTGTTCCTTCTGGTGAATAGACAAAAAAACTCAGAAATGTTCTGCCCATCTCTGTGTTCAATTGCTCAACCATCAACGAGCAGCCTGTTTTCCCCCAAGCTGCAGTGTGCTTAGTAGTATCATTCTTGACTTCGTCAAGTACACTCTTCAGAATAGGGCCTCTAAGGTCATTATATGTGGGTGGTAGTACATCTGGTCCACCAGAAGCAATTGCATCAAACATCGGTTGGAAATAAACCGAGTTCACTGCATCTAAAGATGCCCCAATATCATACAAGAACCGGCCTACTGCTGCATGAATTTGACTATTTACCCTTTTCGTGCTCAATGCCATGGCACTGAGATTCACGCCTTCGGGAGTTGCAGGAATACTCTTTCCCCTGGCTCTCTTTCTCCTCACACCACTCTTGTTGACACTGCCTTCTCGGTTAATATACGAATTCAAATTCGGGTCGGCACTTTCATTGTGAGCCTCGCCAAAGTCAAGTTCAGCAGCTCGCGTGGGACTCAATGCCTTACCATTGGCATCACTTTGAATGGCAAACGTGTCATTCTCCTCATTAGAAGTTTGCGGATTAATATTCGAAATCACCTCATCAATCTTCTGTTTCCTCCGCCTTTTTGCGACGACCCCATCCAAACTCTGCTGCATTTGTTGCCGGACATCCGGCGGGGTTCGCATGCAAGTCGACGCATTACCTTTGTGACCTGCAAGATGCTCCTTAATCCTATGAATCCCACCACCCTTAAATAGCTTGCTGCAATACAAACACTTGAGCTGGACCTTATCCCCGCTTTTGTACATTTGGCAATGCTTCCATGCCGGGTCGGTCTTTTGGCGCGTCAGCGCCAGCGGCACAGGGTCCAATCCGGAAGACATCTCCGGCTGTTCAAACGCTCGCGATGTCCATATTCTCTACTCCGTAGCTGTTCACGCGCAATGTCAAAAGCCTCTCTACAACGACCAGCAACAATGCAATCAAACGAGCGATTCAAGAATCCAATCTTTCATAATGTGCTTAACCAAGAAATGCTGGAGAAGCAGAATTCCCTCGAAACAACAAGAACCCACGAACAAACAGAGCATTGCATAAAAGATAACAAGAATTCCGAAGTAACTAAGCTTAGAGAGAGAGAGAGAGAGAGAGAGAGAGAGAGAGGGCGTACTCGTCGTCGGGCCCTCCGGCGGGCGGTGGCGAGAGAGAGAGAGTGGAAGCGAGCGGGCGAGCGGGCGAGGGGCGAAACCGAGTTAATTGCGGTCGATGGGGAATATATAAACCGTGAGCGAGTGACCTGACGGACCGGTTAGGGCACCTGTCAGCCGGTTATCTTCATCGGCCTCTCCATTTTTAGTCCCTACTTCGCCTGTTGACCCGGTCAAGTGGCAGAGGTCGGGCCGGCTTTTTTAGTGGGGCGGCACTGGAACTCCCGGTTACCCGGATCTGCGGCCGATTCGCAGTCCTGACCAGCGGTCGGACTCGATCCAGGCGAACCGGCGATCTCTCTCTCTCTCTCTCTCTCGCTCTCTCCCTCCTTCCCTCCCTTTCTCTCTCTCTACCTGAAAGAGCTTCCTCCGCTCAAGACGCCAACTTTTTTTTTTTTTTTAACTAAATCCTTGGCAATTTCGACGTTCCGACCGGAAAAATCAAGTCTTTTCATCGATTTGCACCGCTCGTCGCGCGTCTGTTTGGGGCTGGACGATTAGGGTTTCGTTCGGAGTTTCGCGTCGAGCTGGAAGCTTGCTTGGGGGTGAGGAATCCGATGATCGATTGGTGACGGGATCAGAGGACCTGGAAAGATCCGGTTTTGAATTGCTTGGCGATAGGGATGATACTACGATCAAGGGCCGAATCGGACGGGACGTTCTTGGGGACTACTGGCTTCGCATTTAGATGGAAAATCATGATGTTCGATCGAGGAGTGTGTCGAGGCGACGCGCGCTGATGACTAAAAACTCTTCCTTTTCATCAACGGAAGTTTGATTTGTGGACCCTTCTGCTTAAAATGGGGAGGAAGCTCGTTTTTGCATTGCCACGAGCAACTTGTTTTCCTAATTCCATGTTATACGTGGTTGAGGGTGGGTGACGGACCTTTTCAGTTGAAGTAACTATAAATCCTTACTCAGCTTAGGAAAGACTGCAGAATTCATAGTAATGAAAATCATATCATATTGTCCTTATATTAATTGATTATCCTCTTGGATCCAAGAAAGAAGAAGAAAATCGTCTTGTGAACTTATCGTCGACAAAACTTACGCGAACTCATCCGGGTTTCGATGTGCCGGTCCTGGATTCAGTGAAGGCGGACAGCATAAGGTTAAAAGCTGAACACAATGTCTGTAGCGCATTTCTCTCTTCAAATTCGTTCGGATTTTTGGGAGGGGAAAATCTTGTCGGGAGCATGCATGCGAGTTGTTGCTTCTAAATTCCCGCAGTTCATTTTCAGGAAGTGTTGCCTGGTTTTGGCTTATGTCGGTTCAAAGTGCCAGGAAGAAAGTCCGAAAGGCATCTCCCAACTCCCATTTCTCTAAGCTCGAAGGATCTCACAACCGATCATACCTCAAGGTCAACTGTGTTAAAATAACAGGTTCGATACAAGCGAAAGAATATCCCAGGAGTGATTCCACATCTATCCATTGTGAAGCTATTTTCTCTGTTAAATATTAAAGGTACACCAAGAATTCTCGACAGGGATCCAATGTCCAATGGATCAGACAAGAAGAAAGATCCCCACTTTTTATAGCAAGGAGCTTTTCTGTCAAAAACAAGAGTGGCCAGTTTTCTTTTCTTTTTTCTCAGGCATCGATAGTGGAGAGTCATAAACATGGATCCTACGGCGGAAGGTGGAAACGCAAAGGAAGATGAAGGGTTGGGTTTGGGACGGTCTTTGCCAGTGCCCAGTGTTCAGGAACTGGTGAGGAATGACTCTAATTGTGTTCCTGAAAGATACGTTCAAGAACCGAAGTACAGGGCAGTCGACTCTCAGATCTACCATGATTCCACTGGGATTCCAGTCATAAACATGTCGCTTCTTGCTCAAGGTGACGTGGATGAACTCCAAAAACTAGACTTCGCTTGCAAGGACTGGGGTAGTCAGTCATATACGCCTAAACCGTCACTGGTTTTCCGTCCAGAGCAACTTCCTTCTGCTTCAATTTTAGCATCACACCAATATCTTGATTAAAAAAATAATTATCGGCCCCACGAAAGACACGCTCCTCTTAGTTTGGTGCTTTTGCTCACAGAATATTTTACAGAATGAACTTATATTCAGCTCCCTGGATTGAACTCCTTGAGCAAAAGATGTGTAATTAATTAAAATAGAGTGGAAGACACATCTCACGGTGGTTAGACATGGATTTTCAATGGAGGAGGTGTCTCTTATTCAATCAAATTGTGCTGAATGCACTCTTAGTTCTCCTCTTTTTGCAGCTGATACTGCAGAAACTAAAGATCTAATGCTGCATATTATTGCATGCAGATAACGCATCATAGAGTTGCAGAGGAGGTAATGAGTAATATGAAGACAGCTGTTGCAACATTTTTCGATCTTCCCCTGGAA
This sequence comes from Corymbia calophylla, assembly GCA_014182845.1. Taxonomy (NCBI): domain Eukaryota; kingdom Viridiplantae; phylum Streptophyta; class Magnoliopsida; order Myrtales; family Myrtaceae; genus Corymbia; species Corymbia calophylla. The sequence continues at coordinate 33,828,426 of CM024699.1, read as the reverse complement.
GAGAAGAGGAAGTATGCAATGGCAGAGAATGATTCACAAGGATATGGACAAGGGTACGTCATCTCTGAGGAGCAAAAACTTGATTGGTGTGACTCGGCATTCTTGATAACGTTCCCAGATAAGCACAAGAGTTCCAAGAAATGGCCTCTAACTGTACCAGGTTTCAAGCATGTGATCACCTACCTTTTTATCATGACACCAGAAAGGGCACAATCTGCTTCACAAGCAATCAAATATACTTTTCAAGATTGATTTATGATCGTATTTTAATGAGGAGATAATTTTTCTGCAAATATTTCCAGTTTCTTTGACTTTTCCTTTCTCCTGATTCTCCATAGAAATTCAATTGAGAAGGACTTGACAGAGATAAACAAGTTGGCTGAAGAAGTCTTTGCCCATTTGTCATTGCTGTTGGGGTTAGAGAGAGAGAGAGAGAGAGTCTCCAAAAGATGCACGGAGAGATCAGACTAGGAACAAGAATGAATTACTACCCAAGTTGCTCCCGGCCCGATCTTGTTGTTGGTGTTAGTCCCCACTCTGATGGCAGTTCCTTAACTTTCCTGCTTCAAGATGACGAGGTAACTAGCCTCCAGATTAACCCGTGAAACCGATTCCAAATGCATTAGTTGTCAACATTGGTGATGTTGTGGTGGTAAGTAAATTTCAAAGTTCATTGACCTCCCGTCCATTTTCGGATGCTTATTCTTGTTATTTAGTACATTTAGCCAAGCACGCTGCATGGTGTTTGAAACCAGCCCAACCGGTAATTGATCAGACCAATCCTGGAATCTTCCTGTTCAATTGCTTCATGTTGAACTTCTGTAGCAAATACCCGACTAGTTTCTCTAGTTGGGGATTACAAACATCCTTGTGACCACCTCAAATTGAATTGGAAATGATGTCGACAGCATGGCCCAACAGACCATTATCGACCCTTCACTGAAAAATATGAAGGCTTTTGTCTAGTGCCTGTAAATTTGGATTCAGGCATGCTCTATCTCGCATAACTCCAGATAGATATCAATTCTGGAGTATATTAACCTGAATAAATGGGAATGAGACTTCCTCATCCGAGACACTAAAGGTGTGTAATCTCTATTAAGCCAGAAAAATGAAATATCCAGGAACTTTTAAAGACAAGTTCTGAATTGTAATTTTTTCCATGACAAGTTTCGAAGTTAAATCGGTTATTTTCAAAAACCATGTAACCTTTCAAATATTCAAAAAATAAAAATCTTACATGTTCCACTCCTACTAATAGGTTTTCGTGCCAGCTTCAAGTACCGCAAGTTTCTAGAGTCATCTGAATTTCCAATTTGTCTTGTTTCCAAAAGACGAGCTCTCTCGTTGATTTTACAGAGCTGGAGCAATGGTATGTACGAGAGCATAGAGCACGGAGCTATCACCAGTGTGAAGAAATCAAGAATTTCAATCGTCAACATTTGTCCTACCAGAGGATGAAACCATAATTGGTCCTGTACCAAAAGGAGTCGCTTCTTTCCAGCCCAAGATGTACAAGAATATTAAGTTCGTCGATTACATCAGATATACTCTTTCGAGAAAAATGGATGGGAAGGCAAACAGAATATCTGAAGGCCTAAACTACTGGGTCATGGCTGAACACCATGATTCATATAAACACTGGCAAATGATTCACATGCATGGCACGAATTGCCAAAACCATGCGTTACACACTTGCCGTAATTTATGGAACTAATGTGAGATTATTTGTTTTTCCTATATTATTTGTCTAATGGAGGTTTTAGATCTACTTTTTATCAAATGGACTACATGCCACTTGATGACATTGCCAAGCTTTGTGCCCCACCCCATGAAGCAACAAGCAATATACCTTGCTACAGATCCACGTGCACCGACCAAATGGAAAGTGCAGATCACATTACTTGTTCCCCTAGGTCATGATAGTGTAGAGTTTATTCTGAACTGATTTGCAGAAGCCAGTTCGGCTTTGATGAACCAAGGTTAAAATTGAAGCAAGCAAAGACCCAGACATCATAGTACTCCACTTAATACTCTCACAGAAAGCTGCCGGGTATGCCAAAATTGATAAGGAACTTCCAGAATGCTCATGAAAGGACTTAAGAATATAATTGCAATTATCGAAACAAAATTATTCCACAAGCAGTACCTCAGAGGTAAAATAAGCATATAATTAATTCCAGAGACAAAAACCCCATGATGTATAAAAGTAGTTCCATTGAAAGGAAATATTGAAATCCCATACACAAGAAAATTTTGTCGACTCTGCTAGACAGAGGCTCTCTGCGCTTGGAAACATTTGTACATCCATCAGATATACACTACTCTTCCCTTTATACACTCTAGAAAGAAACTTGTACAGTAACTTTACCTCCTCGTCAGATGCGATGCGCTCACTACCTCAGCCTTAGCTCATCATTACTTCTAGTATATCCTCCAAACTAAAATGTTTTACATCTATAAGTACAAAACCAACAAATTTTTATTTTAGCAAGCTACTGTCTATTTGAATACATAGACAGAGCTACCATTAAGAGTAAAGTTCGAAAAGAGAGAGGTTACTCTATCCTCAGTTAGCTGTACAGCTTTCCTACACTATGCTAAGCCGGGTGTGGATTCTGAATGCTAATCCTCCTTTCTGCAAAAGATCAAGAAACAAGGTTAAGGCTGCAATTTTAAGAGTTCCCAACGAAATATATATATTAAAAGGTTTATGAATCAATCATGGAAATGCTTGGACCTCAAATGCGCTAAAGCAACTTTCCCTGTACTCAAAGTATCATATCAAAAGATTAATGCTCACACTGAAATAACAGAACTTGCACGAAGTAGGACCCACAGTTTATGGGGTCAACGACAATGACGCCTCGTTGATTACATGTGGCAAGAATAATCGAAAATCTTAACTGAGGTAGTGGAGCTAGAAAATAAGATGGAATTCACATCAGAGATTGTACCAAATGAGACAAGTACATCTTAAGCAAAACAAAGAAACAAGTACCTCCAGCCGCGACCAGTTTCTCTACACGCGCAACTATGTGCTTCCCGTAAGTATACTTTTTCAGAGCATTCAAATGTACTTTTATACGATTAAGGATCAGTTCCAGTTGCTGGTCATCACAAGTTTCCAGCACTTTTTGTACAACGTAGTTTGCAAACTGATCTTTCATCATCACCTAAATTCAACAAAAAGAAACCATAAAAGAGAATGTTTACAGCACTGTCAAAAACCATTAAGAAATGCATTTCAAATAGCATAGTTTATTGTAGACATAGATGGCTACGACATCCTTAAAACGTAATTATCATTCATCAAGTCTATCAAATGTCACTAACATAACTAGGCTGATGTTAGCATTAGCCAGAGAAAAAAGCCAATAGCCAAGACGAAGGCGATTGCCAATAAATGCCAACTACCCCAAAGGAAAAACCTTCTATTCTCTATTTCTCTCTTTATGAACAGAATAATTCCAGATGAACTCAACACTGGGCTGATTTTTGATATGTCAATGCAACAAAGTAAAAACATTTTCAAGTCATTCTGATTTGACAACAGCAAACAAAGACCAACATCAATTACCAGCCTTTTTGGGCCAAAATATTGGTATCATCAAGAAAGGAATCACAGTCTATTAAGTGCATTGTCAGATGAGCATCATTCCCTATCCCGACTTGACCTATAGATTATGCAGATGGTGCAGTGCACATCAGCATGAACAAACCTGAAGAGGCTCATTCTCATCAGTTGAGCCAAGCATCTCATTCACCAGGAGCTGGCGCTCTGTGGGAGTTCCAAAAGCCAGACATTTTTCTATGACATTGGAGGCAAACTTTTGTTGACTCATTTGAACTATCTGCCCAGTCAGCTTCTTTATTATGGCAGAACGCTCATGTGACTTTCCATGCTCTAGAACATGCTGCAATATACAAGGCATCAAGCACAATTAAAAAAAATTAAGGAACAAAATAATAGTTTAGACATGCATGCAAAGAACAAAATTAAAGTCTACAATTCACATGAGGCAGCAAGTGCAAGGCTCTCTATGTGGGGGCTCCAGTCACCTCAGATTATTTATGTCCGAGATATGTAAGAGAGAAGCATACTGGGTATTCAACTGGATCTATGATATGCTAAATAATTTATAGGGAAATAAAAATAAATCATGTAAAGAAGAGTTCCACACGGCTACGTAGATCACAAACTAGAATAAATGTAAACAGAACTCCCTGAACGTACATAGATTTTACATCAAAATAACCAGTATTAAGTCACTAACAAATTTTGTCCTTTCGTCTCGCATGCCTATAAAGTGAAGGGGGGAAAAAACTTTTGATGCTTAAATCAATTTGCTGAAATGGACAGCTTTAAGAGATGACCTTCAAAGACATATCACATATTACTCATTTCAAAGACACATTTATCTTTCCAACAGCTCATGCCAGAGTGGAAAATGTTATGTCAAAGACAAAGATGAATAAATAACTCCCTCGCATATATTATAGTTTGTGTGGTTACTCCTCTAAGAAACATAATTTCATCCACGATGCAAAAGGCACTAGCTTTAACACTGAAAGAAGTACACTTTGCTGTTGGAATAGGTCACAGTTAAAGTTTAGAGTCTAAAGATGACTGGGTTTCCCAGCCAAAAACAAATAATCTATGCTAAAGAGGTAATCAAAAACACACGAAGCAAACCTGCACAACATAATTCCCATACTGATCTTGTGCCAGCATGCAAACTGATTGCAAAATCTCATCCATCATTATGCGTTGAGTTGTTGAATCATGGCAATGCTCTAGAACTCTCTGTCACATTTACATAAATTGTGAGAACAAAAGCTCTTATTTACTTTTGATTGGTCAAGGATTTGTAAACATAGACATTCGCATGCCATATAAGTAAATTTATTCAGACCTGAATGACACGACAACCATAAGGATGAGTGGACAGTGTTACAACTTGATCATAGAAGGTGGAGACAATGAAATGAATAGCATCCTCAGGAATACATTCAATACACTTCTGGATGACATGATTCCCATTCTGATCACGGACGCAGCGCATAACCTGACCGTCAAGCTCCATCACCATCTTAGTCTGCTGGTCCAGTTCAACTACCTCGATAGCCTGAACACTCAAAACAGTTTTAGACCAACCATTTGCATTTGAAATCACTTGAGGTGCATGACATCAATATTCTAAGATGCCAAAAGATTAAACAAGTCCATTCTTTGTGTTTTATCAGTGAGAGAAGCTGCGAAAGAGGTGCCAAGTGGCACAAATAATCAATTCTTTAGAAAGCCACCATTGAGTCTTTGCGATGTTAGATCATAACAGATCAATCAAAGATAACAAGGAAGTGGCAATAAAATATACACTGATGGGATCAGATATAGAGATGCAGTGACCCAAAGAAGAAGTTACTTTGAGAGAAATAATAAGTATAAAGTAATCGTTTCACCTTCTGGATGACTCGACAGCCATACATTTGTAAGCTTAGAGTCAGCACATGCCCATCAAGCTGATCAGCCAGTTCTCTTATTTGTGATGCACTTCCATGCTCAAAAAACTGAACATGTTATTGACAGCATATTGATTAGAATCCACATATCATCCAATCTGAGTAACAACTATCTTCCAATACTACCTTTTGAATGACATAATTCCCAAAGACATCAGTCATCAATGACAGAGCTCGCGGCATAATCTCATGGAACACCATGTCTTTCTCTGCTGTCGATGCAGTCTCAAGCTTCTGTTGGATGAATCGGCTCCCATACTGATCAGCACTGTCACAAAGGCACCAAGACAAGGTGTAAAAAAATATTCCGAAACCATTAGAGTTAAGAGAAAAGGAAGTGCTAGCATCAACTCATACCTGAACTCAACAACATGACCAGCAATTTCAGAAAGTTCAAAACATCTGGCTTTGTTACCCTTGAACTCATCAAGCAAAGATGATGAGAAGCTCTCATCCAAATTACTACCAGCCTCTGAGTGCCACGCTCCCATGACTCCACCTAAGTTCCTAAGCCCAGAAGGAAAACGAACATTGCGCTCACCATGCCGGACTGGACTAACACATCCTAGAGGAGAACTTGGAAGGAGGGGACTCCCCAATTGGTTTCCAGGATAAGACATGCCCATACCACATGCAAGATTTCCATAGTAGCCATGATTAAAACTCCCAGATTTCCCAATGTAAGGAATACTGTATTGAGATTTTTGTGACGATAGCAACAAATCAAGGTAAGCTTTCTGGAGTCCCATAAAATCCATATAGGAGTCACACATGCCTTCCCTATCCAACAAGGTGGGGTCGCCAAGAGCAGCAAGCTGTGCTGCAGCATACTCGTTCGATCTTGAATACTGAAGATATGAGGGGCCCATCAGGGGGAACTGCAAACCATTACCAGTAGGGTGAGCTCCTGCTCTACTAAGATTTTGTAGTTCAGCTGCTGCAGCCACAGAATTTGGCCCCAAAGGCGATCCTCCCCCAAGTGCTCTTGGGTCCAAACCATTCATGCCCAAGGCTGATGCGGCAGCGACATTTTTGAACAAAGGCGGCAGGTTACCACTCCCAAGCTGGCTTGCCATCATGGTTGGTGAAGAGGGATTCATGGCAAGCCCACTTAGGCTATAATTTGGATTAGTAGGACTAGACCTTTCCAAATCGTGATGATTAGACAGTGAGCTCCCTCGGCCATTAAGATTTTGAGCAGAATGTCCTTTCAAGAATGAGCTCGAAGCAGAAACAGCAGGCTTCTGAAACTCATTACTGATGAATGATTGTTGCTTATTTTGGTTCTCATCATGGAAGTTGTAAAAATTATTGTGATCACTAAGGTCATGTTGCATTTGCAACTGAGAGTGATTCTTATCATCTGTCATTACATTTGTCGAGAGATTCAAGCCAGACAGAGCAGCAACAAGATCTCCTGTTTCTCCCATATTAGGCGAGACTGAAGAACTCAACGAATTTTGGCCACTAACACTTCTTTTATCCATCGAATTAACCCTCCCAGCTCCAACAGGCGGAATTCGAGGAGTCAGAGCCCGATCAATAAGTTGAGGGTCAGGAGTGGCACTTCTAGACAAGGAGCCACCAACAGCAGAAGCATAAGTATGAGAAGCGCGCCCGCCAATACCATGGACAGTAGACATGGTGTTTTTATTTGCAGTGGACTGCAGCGAATCCATATGTTCCAATTCATGATGCATTTGAGTAAACTGGACTTCAGGAGTTTCAGTGCTTTCATCAAATGCATTTCGGCTGGCTGGACGAGAAGGATGGCGAGAGGCTGATGTTGCATAACTCATGTCATCCTGTGTATGAAATGTAAGGCTTAATTTCCAAATATTGAATCAAAGATGAAGCAAGACACTAGACATATCTATTTACCATCTTATGTCCAGTAAAAGGAGGTGGTATGAAAAGTAACAGGGACATTACACTAAATCAAAGATTTCATATCCATGCTGTGCAAAGTACAACCATCCAATTATATAAACCTCATCGGGATAGGCACTAGTAGTTCGCAGTGAGCTTTGCTACAACTTTGCAATTCGTACACCATGCGGAAGAATCTAGCAGAATTGCTTTAGCGTAAAAGCATCAGCTTTTCCTAACCTGGACCCATAGCCTGCTGAAGCTACAGAGATATGTTCAATTTTGCTAAAGAGCAATTATGGTAGTGTCTCGTCTGTAACATACAACAAGTGCATCCTTTCAAGTAATAAGCATTGAGAAAATAAGATCAAACAGGCCAAAGCTTTTACACGGACCTCCAATCAGTGAGAATGATTTAGCTTATAGAGGCAACAAATTAAGCGTGTGAGCTTCACTATTTCTAGAATCGCCAAGTAAAGCTTCCGTCACTTCTGGCCAAACAAGATGCAGTAAATAACAAACTGCCTGGAAACAATGATATGTTCAATCTGAAGAAATATGCTACGCACAGTGCTATAAGATCAACAGATCAGGCCATAATCTATCGCCTTTGCCAACAAAAAAGTGCAACGTACCAAATAACGAAGCAAATAGCAATAAAAATCTCAAAAATCAAAACTAAAAACCTGAGGAACAAAGAGAAGAACTAAGTATGAAACCTCCAGTTATTCATTTCACCTGAATGATCTCTGCAATGCTTTTTTGTCTACTCCCAAAACCCAACCCTGGCAAGCCAATCAACCCATCAACACCCCACTCACTCCTTTTAGCCTCCATCCCACCATTCTCTTCTCTCTCTCCAGCTCTAACACCGCCTCTACTCACTTTCCTCCTATCACCAATCCCTCCAACTGCTCCTCCTCCTCCCCCTCCTCCTCCTCCTCCTCCTCCTCCAACACCACCACTCAATCTCTGTGCAGACCTCCAATCTTCTTTAGACAACAAAGGCGGTGGTAACCGCGGATTCAGATTAACATTAGAATAGTAGTAATTCACATAAGCAGGATCAGCTCTTAGTTCCTCTTCAGACACAAACCCTTTCCCATCGCTCCTTTTGACATCAAACAATCCCCCGACCGCGGTCAGAGAGCCCTCCACAGTAGGCGGCGCAGACCCACTCCGATGGATATCGAGCTCTTCAGAGTAATCTGCTCTCTTGTTGAGCATCGATCGCATTGAAATATCAGGCATCATGTTGGGATAAGTATCGGTGATCATGGCATACAGCGGATGGAAAAGAAAAAAACGAAAATTTACCAAAAAGAAGTAAACAAAATTTTGTAAAGATTGAAGCTTTGAGCTGAAAATCAGCTCAAGATTGTCAAGAATCAAATGGGCTTTGCCTTAAAGCTGAAAAGCAGCTGATTTCTTGATCAGAGAGACAGCACCCATAGTCCTGAACTGAAGAAACAAACGTAAAAATCCGATTTCTCCGGCGATGGTATGTCCCCGAGTGAATTCTTTCGTGAACGAAAGATCAGACCAACCCAACGAAAGCTTTGGACAGATGACGAGTTAAGCCATAACGAGAGAGAGAAGAGAGAGAGGAGAGAGCGAGCAGAGTGACGAAGTGGGCAGTGATAAGCATGAGTGGTGGAGAGACTGGAGCCGTCGGATGCGTGTGCGGACGGCCGAGATGGGTTGCAGTTGGATTTGTTGTTAGAAAGGGGAAAGAGCGAGCGGGGGGCTCTAGGGTTTTTATTTCCTTGCATTGAAATCCAGATTGCAGTTAGATTTATATGAATCTTTATTTCTATTTATGATGGGTAAGACAGCTTTTATTGGCTCCTTTCCATTTATAAGGATTTGGGCTGCGATTCTTGATTTGCTAGGGCAAAGCAAAGAAAGGGACCGTCCAATTGCGTTTCTTTGAGGAAAATTTCACCTTCTTTTTTCTGAATCCTTTTAATTCGGCACTCGTTCTTCACGTGGGTTTCTTACCTTTGCATGTGCATCTTTCTTTTCTTTTTTTACCTTAATTTTTTATAATAAATAAAAAAAGGAGTTCCTGGATTTTTATTTCCTATGTTAGCTAATTTTCAATTGTCTCGCTTGATTGATTTTTATGCATTTCTTAATAAAATATGGTATGTATATTTGTGTATTTAGGTGCTAAAGGGATGCTCATGACAACCATGACTTTCGTATACAAGTCCGAGATAGATTCAAATCTTAGTATTGCACTTGATTTAAAAAATCTAAGACTACCGGCATCTTTGTGAATTAGGAGATTATTTCCTATATCAAAATATAAGTTATAATACTAATCGATTCTCTTTCCTATTTCGATTAATTTGATGAGATTCTCAAAAATAATATATTTAAATCCGAGTAAGTTCTTAAACTGTTTCGTCTAAACTTTGTTACGTAAAAAGCGAGAGTGTTCCTACCATATTAAGAAAGAAAAATATACAACTTTGAATAATGAGTGTGAGACATATGGACACTAGCACATAAAAATAAAAAAACACAGTTAGGCGAGCACTCTTGCTAGAGGGACTATCGATTCTCTTTCATTTTTCCGTTGATTTTATGAAATTCTCAAAAAGAATATATGAATTTTAATCACTTCGAGTTTTTTATGTCTCTGTATTGTAATGGTGTTGAATACGCTAATTCTAAGCATGCATCGCTCACTAGGCAAGCCGTATATATTGAAAAAGGAATATTATAACGTGTATTCATCACTTACAATGATGCAAGATTTGATTAGTGACTACAGTTTGTTTTGCTTTGCAAGCGTGTTTATCATAGTAGTTCACGCTTTATTGTTTTACTTTGTTGTTTGAGATTTATTTTATTTTGACCATCTCATATATTATTTTGAAATATGAATGGAATATTTACTTTCGATAAAAAAAAACATTGAGATTTGACTAATTGACAAAACTATTGATTTCAAGAAACACAATTACTTTATTTGTTGTCGTACCTTATTAGAGTGCATCGTTGAAACCCATTTTAATTATCTTTTCTCAACATCTTATTATTGAATAATTAGAGACGGATCATAAAATTCAAATTGATTATCCATCGAAATTTATTTTCAAAATCTTTGCTTTACTTTATTTGCTTTTTTTAAATTTAATCTCGATAATAATGAGCGCTCAATCATCGCCCAATTATTCCAATTAGAAATTCACGATTCATAGAATGATTTCACTCGAATTATTTAATTTCCATGTTTTATTCGAATTATGTAATTACTATGCGCCAAATACTTTTATTTTCGTATTTTAGATAGTGCTTGTAATATTTTCCGGAAAAATTGGGAAAACTCAATTTTACGCGTCAAGAAAAGAGAGAGAGAGAGAGAATATGCCGGTTCGTTGCATCAAGAACCGGGAAATCGCGAGATCGGACGCCCGGCAAGAGTTCAGGGGCTCACGCGCCCGAGGCGGCGCTGGCCAACGGCGATCGCACACGTGTCGGTCGACATGACGCGCCCTTCCGGTCTTTGGGGGCGGGTCCCACCCACGCTTTTTGACCGCGCGTCGGACAAGGATCTTTCTCTTTTTCAACGGTATCGACGTCAAATGATAACACATATCCCCGCCCCCCCCTCCACCTTTTGTATTTCCCCTAAAAATGATGATGCCACATATGTTGTCTCTTTTTTCTCTTCTTTTCTTTTCCTTTTTTTAATGTTTTTTTTTTTTTTTTTAATAATGTTTTTCGTACGCAGCTGCAGATGACGTGGTGATTTTTATTGCGGACAAAAACAAATTATTTAGCGAGCTTAGCATTGCATTAAAGTGCACATGAGCCGACCAAGGATAGCGATTGCTTAGATAATGAGCGCGATAATCCCAATAATGAAAAAATATTTCATTTTCATTCAACCTCGTATGATTTAATTAGTGAAAACAATAGTGCAAATGAATATAAACGACAATTTTTGGACTTATAATGTGAAAATTTCAATTACATATTAATTAAATCTCGAGTAGACGTGTCGTCGACCTAATTTTGGGTTTGTGAAATTGCTAATGTCGGCAATGAAAGTGAAACTAGCATTTTCGCAATTAACTTGCTAAGGGAAAAAAGAAGAAGAATATGTCCATTATTTATACAAGAACGATGGTATCCAATTAAATATGCAGAAAAAAAAAATTCATAGTCATATGATATTGAAATATTAAATTAATCGTGCTGTTATTTAATACACGATAGTAATTCGAAAAATGTGTTCATAAACTTTAGACAAGCGACAAGCTGTTTAGTTGATTTCTCAGTTTTCTCTCTCTCGTAAATCCTTAGTCTATATTCATAATCAATCAATTCATTTAAAAATTCTCCGCAACTAGGAGTGAATAATGTTGGACGTACTAATGATTGAATCACGAAATGATAAGTATTGATTATATATTGTAAGGCAGGAAAATTATAAAAAAAATCATAAATTAAATGTACTTGCATCAATTTAATTATAAACATTTCAATTAACTGGAAATCATTGATATAGCACTCTAACCAACATTGGTTGTGACATGGTCGTGCTGACGTGAATGATTTTTTTAAAATTTTATGGAATTTATTTTTTTAATTATATATGCCTTCTTTTTCCTAACGCTAGGCCAGAGAGGTCGTCCATCGAACCTCATTGGCCATAGGAGAAGGACACTAACCCTCTCTTGGTTCGAGGGTGTTGGCCCTCGCTTAGATAGATGCAATGAACGCAACACCCTTGCTTAGACCAAACAAGGGTTGTCGGCCTAGGGTAAAAAAAAAAAAAAGGAAAAAAAGGATAGAAGGGAAAAAATAAGAAATTTAAAAATTGTTTACGTCAACACTCGCTATCCTAATTGGCTATGCCACATAAGATTCCTAACATTGACTAGACTGGCATGTCAGCGATTTATAGTTAAAATTGGTCGAAATGATTAAATTAGCAAATTATCAAAAAATTTAGGACTAAATTGGTACAATTAAAAAGTTGAATACTAAAATTGACACAGTGAAAATGTTTATTATTAAATTAACACAAGTGCAATAAACAAATTAAAAAGATTTAAGATTGAATTGATATAAATGCGATAATTTTATGAATTTTTTTGGTAGTTTTACTTGATATGGCTCGTGCACGACTGCATGATGTGGTAGTAGAAACTATATGTAGATCCCGTGCCGACATTCCATGACACGGCATGTTAGTAATCGGCAAAGACAATAGTAATTTACCTTAAATGTAAACTACTTTTCGGAACATTTGGAGGACACATTAGAACCCCAGCTAGGGCAGATGGTACAAAGCGTAACCTATGCCAACCAATTTCTACCGTCCAAGATTGTCCTCGCTCGTGAGGGAAAAGTCAAAAAGAAAAACGTCTCCATTTAAAGACATTTATCTCCTACGGAAGTTGACTTAGCCTCATTGGAAAGAGCAAAACGTTTCTTAATCTTTCTTTTCTCTTGGTTAGGTCACCGAGACGCAGACCCGCTCCCAATCAACGAACGATCCAAAAAGACTCATTCTTAACATCGCCAAGGACATGAAAAATGGAACTCGACAGGTTACGATCCTTCGATCAAATTGCTCGATCATCTCGACCAATGCCCGAATGAACGGGTATCGGGTCGGCCCGTTTTCAAAGATGCATCCGGAACGCGAAAAGGGTCACGGCGTTTCCGCCCTAGTCCCGTCAAAGTGACCGGAAATTATTAATTAAGCGAAACCCGAAAGCTGTCTCGCCGAGCAGCAGCGAAAGCAACAAAGCTAGGGGAGCAGCGTCATGAGACCCGATAAAGGAGCGGACCGCCCCTGTTTGTCTTTCGATACCACAGCCGAGGAAACCGGGAGGCTTATATTTTATGTGCTGCTGCTGCTGCTGCTGCTCATTTCCCTTTTCATCAAAGCTTATTATAAGAAAACATTTTAAAAAAGATGCTTGCTTGTCTAATTAGAAAAAGAATTAGTGGGGGGAGATTAGCTTTCATTATTGCTATTATGTCCGCTTGTTTCTCTCTCCATTGTAGGTGGTTTTTGATTAGGGTTTGGGGGAACCGTGGATAAGGATGATATCAGGCAGCAGAGGCACGTGAAGGGCTCCTCGCTTGCTCCTGCAGGTCACGTGACATGTTCCACATCTAAATATAAAGAAATGGTCAAAGTTCATTCCTCTATGTATATATTTATATATATACACATTCGCAAAACAAGGTATCATGGGTTCTGAGATTTGTAATCCTATGTTGTTCCCTGCGCAATAAATGTCGTTAGCATAAAAACAAATGAATTGGCCTACTATGCAGCAATCTTGTGTTCATGTGGTCCGTGTGCAAGAATTAATCTATACCTAACTGAGGGCCATAGAAACGCAAAGATAAGTTAAATTTAATAATTAGAGTATGGAATCATACTGGGATTGTATCAAATAGAGACTTTGAGAATCAAATGCGCGTGATGTGCTTTTTCACAGTATTGAGGGAGGGGAGCCAATCTTAATTTTCACGTAGAAGGGGAGTTAATTTTAAGTTTTTTTTTTTAATCTGTCACCCAAAATCCCCTTGAGAAGAAGGAATTCGAACCCTTAATCTGGGAAGGGTGGCCACTAAGGTTGGTTGTTAGTTTTGAGTTCGAAGAATTGAGCTTTGCACATAGATAGAGGGCGAGTTGACTTTTTTGTGGAGAGGCAAAAGAGCAAACGGGAGGAAGTGAATCCCTCACCTTAACCCTGTTTTGGCAAATCCAGCCAGGCCACTCTCCGGAATCCACCGGTTTCCCTTGGCCGCCCTAGGAATGCCGGCTTACGATGCATCCGATAATCTGTCAGGGTTCACATGGCTCGTGCAAGCAGCCTGCACCTTTATGGAAGTGTCCATTTTGCCGAGCATCTCTCCGAGACAGCATCGGATTATCGCGCCTTGATTTCACTTCCAAATTTGATTGGACCGGCTCAGATCTTCCGATCGCTTCAGGCCGACGCAAAACCGAACCAGCGGTCGCGGAATCAAAAAGGGGAAAACCAGCAGCCGAAACAAGGGTCCTTTTTCTTTTTTTTCTGGACTGGGCTCTGTAGTTCGTCGTATCTTGGGTCGGGGAATCCGATGTCTGGACCAGAAGCCCACCTCTCCAATCGATTCCAATCTCCCGCAACAACCGATTTTACAGCGAGACGAGGCTGTGTTGAAACTCTCCATCCCATGAAAGTAGCAGTTGGGTCTTTGCTCTGCTCCTGCTTGCACGTCATCGAGCCTACGACTCGACGACCGTCGACCGTCATTGTCAGTCCAAGACCACGTCAAGATCTTGAGGAGCCAATGTTGAACTCGGTTTTCCCTTCGGTGGAATGTATGTAGACATGTTTTCGCTCGATCAAGGGAGTCCGAATTGAGTTAGCGCCCGCAACACTCGGTCGCGAGCGGAAACTGCGCCGCGATGAAGTCTCCCGCTGGAGCGAAAGCTAACGTCGCGATCATTAGCTTCCTCTTGTTAGCGACCTAGACGCCCCTCTCCATACAGGAGCAGGATGATGTCCAGTGCCTCCAAGGCACCAATGAGGGCACTCGTAGGCCCTGGAGGCTCCTGGAACTTCACCGCCGTCGCCACCACCAACGCCTCTGCCATCTGTGACTTTGACGGCGTGATATGCTGGGGGAGGCCAGGCAACTCCTCGAGAGTGCTGAGTCTCCAACTCAGGAACCTTGAACTGAGCGGCCGGATCCTTGAATTGCTTCAGCACTGAGAAAGGCTAGTCTCGCTGAGACTTGACGGCAACACCATCCCGCCCCCATTCTGCGGCTGGTTGCCGTATTTGATCGGCTCAGTCTCTCTGGCAACAACATCACTGGCTCCCTGCCGAGTGAGCTCGCCAACTGCACTTACTTGAACTTTCTTGATTTGTCGGACAGCAAGCTCTCGGGGACCATGCCGCCAGAGCTCACCGAGATGAAGCGACTAAGAGAGTTCTCCGTTGCTGGAAACGATCTTAATGGGAAGATTCTGCTGTCGTTCGCTGGCTTCAACGCCATGGGCTTTTCCGGGAACAGAGGGTTGTGCGGTGCACCTCTTGGCTGGTGTGGACGAGGGAAGAGAAAGATGGTGATTGTGGGGACCGGCGTGTCCAGTGCCGTCGCGTCGTTGGTGGCTAGCTTCGGGCTCTTGCGTTGGTGCGAACGAACAAAGACGCGTCTAGCCAGAAGCGACACCGGCGACGGCAGAGGGATAAATGGGGTTGCTCAAAGATGATGAACCAGCTTTGCACATGCCGGCATCATATATGCGGTCATCCGGTCTTCCATGATACGTTAAGACCATCGACTTTAAAGATATCGTCAACGAGCGGACCAGATTATTGCCGTACGTCATTCTAAATAACATAAATTCACTTGAGATATCTTACGTTTGAGGATGTGAATCTGGAGCATACGATGGTCCTGGAGTTGGGCTTGCGAACGACGCAGTATAGAATGCTTAGACTGGTTGAGAGCAACACGTGCATCTGCATGTAACTATAGGTGGTATACTTTAGGTGCTGTAATTTGCTGTAATTTATATAGCTGTTTCGCCAGTTTTGGTTCTCACAACGAAAAATCTTTCATCGAACGGTATGTTTCAGTTTCATTAGAGGAAACTCAGGTTCTGTATTGAATCCGAATAAAGGATATCAAATGCAAGTGCAAATGTTATTTCCAATCTGTATATTATAACCCCGATAACTTCTATTAAAGATAACTAAATGACTCCATAACCTCTGAAACAAACTATGTTGGAATCTAATTAACAACACGGTTTATTCAAAGCCTGTTGTGAATACTAAATATAACATGATAACTAATAATTTCTGATAATAAACTATGCCGGAATCTAATTAATAACATAACCTACACTCGACTTATTGTAACTTAGAACTTCGAGTCTAAATTATGCCAGAATTTAATCAACGACACGGTTTCTTTAGGTGTAATGCTAGAATTTAATCAATAGCAGTACTCTTGAATAGGAAACACAACGATAGCACTGAGTTTGTGATACAACATCGGAATCTAATCAACAATATTGAACCGGAGGCAAATACACGCTGGAATTTAATCAATGATGGAGATATGGAAACTACAGGTAATAACTACAGCTAAAGTGTGATAAAGAAAACATAAAGTGAGGGCAATTATTATGTTATTCGGAGAGGCCTCTCTGTTGGATGGCCTGTGGAATTTATAGGGTCACCTGGTAACCGCCATCCTTGAAAATTGCTCTTGATTTCTCTCACGTCCCTTGCTTCTTCCTTAACTGCCTTACACATGTCTGATTGTTTTTTGGCTTTTCAACGATGCTCGCACGACTTGTCTAGCAGTCAATAACCGTTCTTATAATTCTACCTACGCTCCTGTGCATCAACATTCCCGCTTAAATTTTAACATCAATTCTTGCTTGAATTCTTCACCTCGGCATCCCCAAGTCTAGACACATGGCGGTCAACTAGACAACCATCGAACCTCCCATCTGCATTTGAAGGCCCATCGACACCCAGCCCGAAGGTCTTTCAAATCTTGGTCAATTCTCCACCAATATGAGCTGGATTGTTGCTATTAATACCCTCATGACCAGCAAGTGACAGTATGGGTAATTTTGGATGTCAATAATATCTTATGATAGATATTGGTCTGGTAAAATCATACGGGCGAGAGTTTCAACTGGGCTATGTATCAACGAATGGCAACGTTGTATTATTCGGATCAGGTCAGGCCGCGATGAATCCGGGCTTGACCAGAAAAGAGTTTGCTCACGAGTCCAATTTGTCCCCTTTGATTGGTTGGCTAGAAGTTCAAAGATGAATATCGTTGGTTGTGACCGGAACATATGAGCCACTACATATGATCCGACAGATCATATGCATCACCCTACTGCTGCGGCTGCAAAGCAAGAATTGTGTCATTCGAACGGCGTAAGTTGTTGGGCCGCTATTGGTTCTTCTTTGTTTGCTCGGGACTCGACCTTGTTCGAATCATCGTCGCCTGCTTCCTCGAGACTATCTTAAAAGCATAGGAGAGGATTATTGACTTAGTATAAATGACGATTAGCTGTGCGCTTAAGGAATCCTTCTCGCTCCATTATCCATCAAGATGGCTTAGAGCAATGTTGAGCTTAAACAATCATGACATGGACGTAAAATAAGTACATCGAGACTTTTCCCGTCAGTGTATGTATTCATGTGCTCAGCAAGGTCGATGCCGCGGCTGAAAAGTTAGTCTTGCTCGGAGCAAGAAGAACCTCGCGCTGTCACTATTTTACATTCCTAGCTCATTTCAAACCAAACATCACCTAAAGTTGGAGAGTAAAGCGGCCATTGTCTTAATCCAAAGTGAATAAGACCGAAGCCGAGATTGATCTGCCCCAAAAGATGCCTTGGCACATAAGAGGGGTTCACCAATAAATCTAAACGGCGAACAATTTTCTGACCTACCATGAAATTTATGTCCACTAAGCTTCCCATGACACCCCCGACAAATGATGGGTTTGATCACAATTCATATTCTTTTTCTAACCTACCCAACAAGTGTTGCCGGTAAGTCATGTAAGAGATTAGCTTAATTAAGCCTTTTTGTGGTTTATGAATCCTCTTAATTTGCACGATGCATGATTAGCCATTTGAATGTCTGTAGGGGAAAATTACCAAAAAAGTCCTAAACCTATTTTTTTTATTGATTCAGTCTTAAATATTTTGCAATTGTGCCAATTTGGTCCATCCAGCAAAATTTGGTCGGTCGGCGATAATATTTTAATAATATTTTAATTATTTTTCAAATTTTTTATTAATTTTTTCCTTTCCTTTTTTGTCTCCTTCCTCCCTTTGCCCTCCCCCCCAAGCGGCAGTGGCTGGCCAGCTCCAACAAGGCTTGTTGGCCACTGCATGAGGGCCGCGGCTCCCGTAAGACTACCCACCCTCGCCGGTGGCCTCTTCCAAACTAGGGGGAGGCTTGGGGGTTGCGGCGAGGCGACTCCACAGATCTGGACGAGGCCAGCCTCGCCATGGCTTGGCCACGGGTGAAGGCGGCCTCACCCATGGTTGGCGAGGCAATGGCGACCTTCGCCCAAGCCCGCCATGGCCTCACCGCGGCCCCCAAGCCTTCCCCAGGTCTGGGCGAGGTCACCGGCGAGGGTGGGTAGTTTGACGGGGGTCACAACCCTCGCTGGTTGTGGGTGAGGCCAACCTCACCATGGCCTTGAGGCCACCTTCACCTGCGGCAAGGCCATGGTGAGGTTGGCCTTGCCTAGATCTGGGCAAAGCTGCCTCGTTGCGGCTCCCAGGTCTGGGCGAGGCCGCTGGTGAGGGCTTCGCGGTCCTCACCTTGTGGCTAGCGAGCCTTGCCAAAGTTGGGCAGCTACTGCCGCAGGGGGGAAAGTAAGGGAGGAAGGAGAAAAAAATAAAAATAATAAAACATTATTAAAATATTGTCGCCAGCGCTAGCCGGCGTCCACGTCAATGCCGGATGGACTAAATTGGCTTCAAAAGGTTTAAGATTGAATCGGTAACAAAAATAAGTTTATGACCGAATTAGATAATTGCAATAGGTTTATGACTTTTTTGGTAATTTTCCCATGTCCATAGAAATTTGTCTTCTCTTTTATTTCAACTTCTTTTTTTAAAGCAAAATGAGGGATATTCAAAAAATTCTATTACTTTGCGCATCAAAGAAATTTGTAAACTTTTATACACGAGGAAGATGCAATATCTCAATCTTAATGTGTAATCTCCGCCTCATTTGGATGCATTTGTTTCGCTTTCTCACAATTGATCGGAAGAAATGCCTATAGATCATGAATAGACACATGTATCGAAAGTTCGACCCGGCTCATATATTATGGAAGAATTAAGCAGAAGGAACCCTGCACCTCATGCTAAGCTCAAAAGGAGGAATATGGTTCAGCCTAATTTCATCCCAAAAGTTATCAGCTCATCTCAATGCATGTCGCAGGCACCCCTAAGCCCACTAAGAAAAATAATCACAATGTCCAAAGTGTTATATATATGGTTAATGGATTAACGAATGCAAACAAATTAAGATACGTCTTTTCTATTTACGTATCTATATTTATTGAATTAATGAATCTCTGGGATTCACGTATCTTCTGAATTCATGAATCTCTGGAATTCACGTATCTCCTGAATTCATGAATCTCTTAGATACATGTATCAATTTAATTCATGTATCTCTTCTGTACATGAACTTGAAAGCTCTATAAATATATAAGAGCATAGAGCTTCATTAGAAGGTTTTTCAGAAAGAAAAATTCGAGAAAACGATTCCAAAAACTCTACCATTCTGATTTTTCTGAGTATGCTGGTTCAATTAAACGGTTCGACTGAGTCCTGTTTATATAGTGCTAATCCAAATAGGTTCGAGGTGTTATATCTTGAGAGGCATAGTTCGTGAATCTGCGAAGCACCATTGGCAGGAACTAATTGCCTTAAGGAGATTCGGATATCCATACCTCACCTTCAATTTTGTGTTATTTTTCAGTGATATCTTATTTTCATTTTCTCCAAGATTTGTAAGTTTATAAAGTTATCATTGTCTTCTTCATATTGATGTTCTAATTACAATAAACAGTTCACTTTTTCTGGATTATATTCCAACACAAAGTACGGCACTTGCACTTAAAGGAGGGATTTTTCCAAGAAATTGAATTAATCATCACGAAAAGAATGAAACTAATTTAACTCCTGTCAGGTAAAGCAGCATGCGAAGGCGGTGCATCGTATCAAGAGCAAACTATCGAATCTCATTACCGATAAGAGAGTCACAACAGTTGCAATACATGGCCATAACAATGCCTTGCAATTCCCTCATCGAGTCTTTTCCCTCTCCTTGGAGTTGAAAGTAAGGTTCACTATCACAACAAATATAAAAGCGCGAACGTACTTCAACCCTTCAAAACCCTCTTTCGCCTCTCGCTCAACTCAAGCACAACCACCTCCCGACATATTTCAACATTTAAGTACGATGAACAACATGACTCAAAAAAAAAAAGAAAAAAGAAGAAGATGAAGTACGATGAACGAATGCTTTCGATAGCTTCCATGGCTAAAAAGTTTCGCGATTACCAGAAGCCACCTATACCATGAATAAACGAACGAACAAAGTGGACATGAACTCTTCAACCAACCGAAACGATACCAGACCGTCCCTAAAAGCAACAGAAGCTGGACCACTATCCATCGAACTCAACCCCTACCAGAGCAGGTGGTGTACTATGATAATAAACAAATACATCCGACGTGAATGAAGACAGAACTGCATTAGACATGGGAAAATTACTGAAAGATGAGGGAGTAGAAAGCTACCTGGATCTAGAATTTGGACCTTAGAAAACCGATTGACATGAAACTTCAGCAAGTTGCTCGATGATCGACTTGGGACTATGAACGATGACTGAAAGCGGGAACGATGATGGGGTTCCCTCTCTGCTCTGCTATCTAGAAGAGAAATGCGAGGTGGCCGCGGAGGAGTAGCTTTGGAGACATGGGATGAGACGAAAAAAGCCCTAGGCTGCATCAGAAAGATGGGGAAAACGATTTCCATTTGTCCTTGACCACTCGATTTTCCATGTCCCAAACACCAGAAATTTTGAAAAACATTTTAATGGAACACAAACACAGCCTTATTTATAGTCTATAGTCAAGCAACTACGATACTATTGACGTATTGGCATTAATAAAACAAGCTAAAGACCTTGTTTCAACGAATTGTCTAGAAAATCATGGCAAATGGAGTTCGATCGAACTTGGCTACAAGAGGATGCGATCCGAACCCGAGTTGAATTGTTCACACATTGCTCAAGTTACTCTAACGGTTCAATAACCTAAAGCGTTTCCCATTAGACACAATCTTAAGTCGCGCGTGCGGACATGGACGAGATGCAAGGAGAATCGGTCAACACAAGTAGACGAAGTTGTTGGGGTTAAGTAATCGATCGTTTTAGCCCAAACGTGGCGTGCAATCCTCCTGTTAGGGTGGATTTTTACACAGGAGAGCCTATTAGTGAAGTATATAAATTGGTGGTTGTGATTTGATAAACCGCCTTTCCTTGGGACATTAGACGCGAGTCAATAATATGTTCAACCTCATCACGACCTTATAACCCCCTAAAAACCCTTCGTTTCCCATCATCATCGGATGCTAAGAAAACCAAACCAGCATCTTATCGATGGAAAGATCCGATATGTTTGAGAAAAGGGATGCCAGGGAGTGGGACCGCGCCATGACGGAGTCGACGTCGTCGGTGGTCTCGGAGTTCGAAGGGACTCTGTTGAAGGACTCGGACCTCTTCTCCTACTTCATGTTGATGGCGTTCGAAGCGTCCAACTTGCTACGTTTCGCTCTGTTGCTGTTGCTATGGCCTGCGATCTGCTGCCTTGATGCGTTCGGGATGGAGGATTACGGGTTGAAGCTCATGATCTTCGTCACCCTAGCTGGGGTTCCGGAATCCGAGATCAAGGCGGTGTCCAGAGCCGTCTTGCCGAAGTTTTACATGGACGATTTGAACGGGGATGCATGGCGAGAGTTCAGCGCCTGCGAAAAGAGGGTGGTGGTGACCAGGATGCCAGGAGTGATGGTGGAGAGGTTTGCGAAGGAGCATCTGAGGGCCGACGAAGTCATCGGGAGTCAGCTTGTCGTGAACCGATTCGGGTACGCCACAGGCTTCGTCGAGGGCGGATTTCATACAACCTTCAGCCGCATCGACAAGCTCTTTGGTGATGGAGAAAGGCCTTCTAAAGGGCTAGGAAGGCCTGGTCTTTCATTTCTCTCACTTTGCAAGGTCTGTATACGACTCGCTAGCTGCTGCACCCCCCGATTTCATGCAAGTTCTTGCGCAGATATTGATGATATCAACATGTCCCATCCATGTCTAAATTCATATGCATGCTAGCTTGGACATGTTTGCTCACGATTCATGGACAAATCAGGTTTGCTCTTTGCTTGCAGGAACAGAAGCATCCTCCCTTCGCCGGAAAGCAACATAACCTAGCACCTCCTGAGCCGCTCAAGGTGATCTTCCACGACGGCAGGCTCGCCAAACGCCCTACCCCGTTGATGGCCTTCTTGACGCTCGTTTGGATGCCCTTTGGGATAGTACTAGCCTTCATCCGCATCGTTATCGGCTTGATCTTGCCTATCGGCATCATCCCGATCATCGCGCCACTAATGGGAGGCAGAGTCATCGTCAAGGGAAAGCCACCGCCCCCGGTTTCCGGAGACAATGCCACCGGCGTCTTGTTTGTTTGCACTCACCGCACCCTAATGGACCCCGTGGTCCTCTCCACTGCTCTCGGCCGCAAGATCCCCGCCGTCATCTATTCCCTCTCGAAGCTATCGGAGATCTTGTCGCCGATACCGACGATCCGCTTAACCCGAACTCGTGAAGTCGACCGAGAGAAGATCAAGGACCAGCTATTGAAAGGCGATTTAGCGGTGTGCCCCGAGGGGACGACATGCCGAGAACCATTTCTCCTGAGGTTCAGTGCGCTGTTCGCCGAGTTAACCGATCAAATAGTGCCCGTCGCGATGAACTATAGAGTCGGACTGTTTCACGCGACAACAGCTAGAGGATGGAAGGCCATGGACCCCATCTTCTTCTTCATGAACCCTAGACCCATCTACGAGGTGACCTTCTTGAACCAGCTGCCGGCTGAGGCGACCTGCTCTTCTGGGAAGAGCCCAATCGACGTCGCCAACTACGTGCAGAGGCTCTTGGGGACCACGCTAGGATTCGAGTGCACCAACTTGACACGAAAGGACAAGTACAGGGTCCTCGCCGGGAACGACGGGAACGTGTCGGCATCGTCGTGCGCTTCCTTGTTCAATCGCGTCAAGAGAGTCGTGAGCACCTTCAAGCCCTTCATTCACTGAGATGGACATAGATCGCAATAAAGACCGATCGATGTTTACTGTCCGTACGTAATACTCTCCATGACACTATCGTTATCTTTTCTCGGTTCTAGGAAGAAGATAGGGTTTGCGTTCTTTTTTCTCTCTTCCTTCTCCTTCGTTTGTTTCGTCGGGATTTTATTATTTAGGGATGTATGGAGATCGATTACCATCAACTGTGAGTTAATCCTGCTTCATGCGTTGCATCAAGAGAATAAGACCTTCGATCTCGGTCCCGATTTGAAGCTGTTCGGTTAAGCAGATGTAAGTCATGCATGCATGGCTAAAGTTACTGTGAGCTACCTAAGACAAATTGCCTTTCCTTTCAAATTATACATAACGTAACTCTTAAAATACTCTTTACCATCGACCGAGTGTCGATGTTGTGGACCTAGGTTTTCTTATAAGAATGTTGAAAGTTCGATTGAGATGCAGCGGATTCCGTGTTATCCGGACCACGCAAACATCTCTCGTTCGTCGAAAAGTTTCTTCTAAAATTGATTTTTGTCCTATATCAATACCTAATCTCACAAGCATAACCCTGACCTAGTAATGACAGTAAGAACGCTCGCTCAATCATATGATGAAGAAGTCGATCTCGCGATAGGGGAAAAGATAACGCTCGCAAAAGTCGCTGTCGCTGGTAGGTACTCGTGTGATTTGCCGACCAGCCGAGGCGTAGATAATGCACGGCGGATAATTACGTGCTCCTCTAATATTAATCACGTTAGGCGACGTGAAAAGAACATGCAGAATCGAAAAACACGAGATGAGTTGGCAAAAAGTCTGTAAGTTCTGTCCTTGTCCATGAGTTCCCGTGGACTAGCAGGCCGACATTAATCTCGGTTAGTTCACATTTTTTAACTGATGTAGCCATAGTTTCTACAATATGATATATTATAATCGAGATTGAGATCCTCTAAAGTTAACATTCTGTTAAATTATACGAATTTATCATTCTGAGATCTGAATATATCAGCAATAAAAAAAATTGGAGTGTTCATATCAGCAATCACTTGTATTCTAGAGACTTGTATTGGAATTTACCATTACTTTTATCCTAAAGACTTCCCATTGATCTCCACCGTTAGATCGGATTCTACTGTTGTAAAAGCAACAGGTTTATGTATATAGGTGCCATCTACCTTAGTTGTATAGAACCAAGTATTTTAGCCACACAAGCATCCTCTCGAGAGCTTCTATCTTTCTACAATTCGCTTCCTCGAACGTCAAAGAGAGAGCGAGCAAGAGCAGGCTTACCGAGGCCAAATGAGACGAATGGAAATTCAAGTGCCTTGCGCGATTCGCAATCCAAATCATCAGCCCGTGACACATCGATCCATCGTGCACATACTTGATTACAATCAATAAAAAATTCACGGACCGATCCACTAAAATGAGCTGGTCGTTTCGTTATGCTAGTTTCTAAAACGAAAGTCGGCCATCCGCAGTTTAGACCTAAAATCATTATTAATATAAGCAGCGATGAATGATGGTGCAATCCGTGATTACATACGGGGTCAAAAGACGGGACGAGCCTTCCTTAGAATCCGACACATTTGCACGCATCATATGTATGTATCCATACATCGGGACGTCCGCATCGGGTCATGGCGTGAGGGGAAAAATGGAAAGTCGCGTCGGCACTTGAATAAAATAATCCTATTTTAAATCATTAATTAATGCATTAATCATGCATATTGCTAAGCTCATATGTGATTTTTTTTCTTGGGTGGTTACGACGGCTTTCAACCGCACAAACCACGTAGGGAAGAGGGATTTTTCTATAGTTTTTAAGTGGGTGTTTGATATGGCTTCTTGTTGTTGGTTCTAAGCATATTCTTCCTTTGTTTATTAAGATATTGGTGAAGCACACGTCGATCCAACAAAGACAGACATGGAGGGAGAGGAAATTGTCCAAACAAGTCGTGAAGCTATTGTATGGTGGCCAATTCAAACCTAAATTCTTCAATTCGATTGGTTTAATCCCGACTCTTTTGACGATTTGTTAAGATAGTTTTCATGCTCAATTTTAGTCAAAAATCATTGATGTAAATTGTTTGCGTAATTTTTTTAAGAAAATTTTCTAGAATTTTTTTTCCTTTTCCTTTTTCTTATTCTTTCTTTCCCCATTTCCCTCTAATCCTTGCCAAGTCTCCGGCCATAGATGAGCACGCAAGGGTTGGCTTTGCTAAATCTAAGCAAGATGAGATTAAATTAAAGGGGACATCTACATGTATGCTAAATTTAGAGGGTCGGCTTCGCTAGATCTAGTCCTAATCCTTTTGACGATTTGTCGAAAAAAATCCTCCGACCAAATTCTAATCAGAAATCATTGCTGATGACCAAATTTGCAATTTCTTCAAAATTTTTAAATTTTTTTCTTTTATTTTTCTTAATTCTTCCTTTCTGTGTTCCCCTTCACTGATTGTCAGCCACAGGTGAGGGTGCGAGGGTTGTGACACCCTCACCATATCTAGGCAAAGGGAGGGCATTATCGCCTTGCTTGATGGGCAAGGTGAGGATCGCGACGTGAGACGAGGCTAAATCAGAGGTGACACGTACATGTGCACTAAATTTGAAGAGCACTCTTGGGGATCTTTTCCTTTTTTTATATATTATTTTTCATTTTTAAGGCTTTATTGTAGGCCTCGCGAAGTTCAATAATTGGATGAATCCGGAAGGAGAGTTGCGATTCTCCTTATCGGGATAAGCCTTTTTATTAATTCTGGGAAAAAGATAAAATTCTCTCTTACCTATTGCCACGTGTGCTCCAGTCAAAGTCTTCATCTCCAAAAGAACGGACCCGCCATCAACAAAATTCCCCGGAAAGTTAAGATGTTTCGCTTTGGAGAGATTATCATCTTTTTCTATCCCAATAGAAGGAAAAGATCCTGTTTATCTTCACAGTCGATAGAAAATTCTATCTAACGATGGATTCGATGTGCGCTGATGTGTAAAAGAAAATTTGGGACTGGTTTAATCCTGTTACATTGATCGTCGTCATTTAACGTGATCAATAGGCTTTCAATGGGGGCATATGTTCTTTGATATCGAAGCAGAGCGAAACTGGATTACGTCCAAAGGAATTAGCCGTTGAATTTGTCAAGGAAACAGGAAGCTTGGAAAAGAAGAAATTTTCCCGGAAAGAAAAGGAAAAGATGAGAAAATTCCCTATTTTTTCTCGGTAGCTTTTCCTCCCGGAGGGTAAAAGTTGGTGAGTGGGGTTCGCATTTTTTCTCCGCGTTATGGCCACGTTGCGGAGGAGTTCCCTTCACCCCCCTGCGGTCAGCTTTTCCAGCTTTTTTCGATTCTCTCCTTTTTCGGAAGTGAAAGCTGAAAAAGTGAAAGAGCCAAAAGCAATATATCAAAAGAAAGACCCGCAAAAATAAATAAATAAATAATTACACAAAAAAGATTTCTCAATCATTTAAATAAATAAATAAATAATGGACGCTAATTGTGATTTTGGAAACAAAATGATCAATTAGCCGACCAAGTGCGGGGTCCACAGAATAGTCCCCCTGCCATACCATATGGGAGCAAAATCGCATATTCCTGGAATATCAAGATAGACTTTGCTTTCGAGAGTCGTCCGTGTAGTTTCTCGGGGCATGATTTGCACGATTACGCAAATGAATCGTGCTTATAGGATACAAATCAATGTAGTACGATTGCGATTGAATAGTTTATATAAAATAGCCGCTAGATTAAGGTTCATATTCAACCGCTCATGACGACCCGGTTAGACAATGACAGGGGCTAGATTAGGGCTAGAAAGTCTGGATAAGGAGCAGCTCTTCACAGGTTTGTAAGACTGCGAAAGAGATAAGAATGAACCAAACTATGCAGCAAAAAAAAAAAAACAATTCTAAGATATGTGCGTGCGCGTGTATGTGTGAAAATTGGAATTAAGTCATAAATGCACCCTTTAATGTAATGGCAATACTTAGCTTTGAAATTCTAGAATTAAGCATGAACCTCCTAAGAAACTAAATGACAAAACCATAGTGAGTTAATTTGAGAATGTTGTTATGCGAGTCATATGTATGAGCCATTTGAAAGGATAAATTACGAAACAAAAAAGTCAAATGGTTTTCGAACTATCAAGTTTAAGCTTGAGGGTACATTGTATGATTTCCAGTCATGATGGCTCGTTTGTGAAAGGGATGATTATCGTAAAAATTGTAAATCAATTGTATAGCGGTCAATTCAATTGCGAACTTTTCGATTTAAAAAAGCTTAAATCTAAATTATCGTCCGAACTTCCCGATCACTTTGATGTAAAACAACAAGAGAGTATTGCTCGATATAAGGTAAGAAAAACATACCCTACCAATTCAGGAGTGCAAGTACCGGCACCTTAAAATAAAAAATGCACTCATGAAACTGCTGTCCTAGCCCCTATGAGAGCTTCGGCTCATCTTCTACAGTGAGGTTACACCTTTGCTAATGTGCATCATGTTGCTAAAACAAGTTTAGAGTTTTCTTCTTTTCTTCTTACTTTTTCTTTTTGACTTTGAGACTCAAGTGCTCGCCATGGAAGACAAAGACACATCCGTTGTGGCGGACCATCTTGTGCTTCAAATTCATTGAATATGGTTAACGACTCTCGAAGGGTCTTTTTAACCACTATCTTAGAATAGCATACGTGGCTAGTGAGATGATGACAATTATAATAATTAACTCTGATTCGATCAGTTTCTTCATCAAAAGTTTTCTTGTCTTAAACTTGATAATTAGATGAGAACGACTACCACAATCATCTTATCAAATGAGCTTGAGTAGAATTCTCCATTTGATAATTGTCACAAATGACTAATTACAGTTCTCATCCACAGCTTTTCCCTTCTCCGTTGGTAGATATTTCCCTATCACTTTCTCTTAACCTTTTTCTCCATCTTCAACGATAGTGATCCCCCATAGTGACTAAAAAAAGAGGTTCACTCCGTTCGACATATAAGGTTATAGTTTTACTCCATTCCTCACTGAGTAATCCCGTGTTTGTTAATAGGGAAGAGAAAGAATTCTAAAAACCGTGGTTGTGTTCAAATGAGGGGGAAAATTGGGAAGGGAGATAATTAGAAAGCATTCAGAGAGATTACGGCAAATTGATTCGGTCAATCTATTCGCATTCTGACTCATGTTGAGTCCCTTCAAATATGGAGGGGATCATGTGTCGCCTAACAAATTCATTCTTCCTTCTCACCCATCCTTTTATTCTGCATCCATGATAAAATACACAAAGGGGTATTCATGTCGTGATGCTTTACCTCAATTTCTTATTTCTCCACCAACTTTCATAATATACATTACAAATCCATCCTTCAAAAATCAAATCTATTATTATTATTTTTTATCATAATTATGCAAATCTCATATTTTCCTTCCTAATCGGCCCATCCAAACCAAGTCCAACACAATTGTTTATGTTCAAGAATAATATGATATTTTGGAAAATTAGAAATAATATATAGAAGGATAAGTTGGGAATAGACCAATCCGGTGGAGGCTTTCCTAAAAATCGGGGAGCACTGCACTGACTGACGATTAAACTACCCTAAAATCCAGCTGCTCTGCCGGAGTAAAGCCGGGGGGCAGGCAGGGCCAATCGGAATCGAGATCCGCGTCCACGTGGCAAAATATTTTGTCTTGTGATCGACTTAAAAAATGAAAAAGGAGGAAAAGGAGAAAAAGAGACAAAAGAAAGAAAACGTACGTAAACGGCGTTTATAGGAGCCCATGATGATTGATGATGTCCCCGCGCCGACCGAAACGCGGGGCCCACTAAAGAGGGAGAGAGAGAAGGACAAGGTGGGTGGTGCGGTGACGTGTCGGGCGACGCCCCCCGTGGCCCCCACCGTCCACGTCGAATCGCCATGATTCGGACCCCCACGCGCTGTCGTCTTCCCCAATTCCAAGGGCGAGCGCGTGGCCCACCGCTGCCCCCCCTCCACCCTGAAATTTCCACATTTTGCCTCGAATGCTGATACGTCATTTTCCCCAGCAAAGGAGGTCTCTCTTTTTTCTTTTCTTTTTCTTTTTATTCAATATTCCACCCCGTTATATGGGATGAAAGAAAAAAGTTAACCCTCTTTATTTCCATTTCCACCTAGTTTAATCGAGATTCGACCAAAAATTTCCCAAGAGAAAAATTTAAATGATAACAATTTTAAAGACATAACGAGATTACGCCGCATTTACTTCTTGAACAATTTTCTAATCTTACTTTTTTCATATCAAATCTCATCGCGATTAATTTTGTTATGAGCATATCTCGATGAAGGCTCAATTTTCTCGATCTTTCTTCTTCCAATTTTCTTAGGAAGATGCATCCTGAAAAAATCTCCTTTATTGCTTGATGTGATTTATTAGAAGAAATTAATTTTATTGATTATTGTAGCACACAAAATCTCATGAGAATTGTGAATGAGATACTAATGCAACCATTAGGTAAATGATTTAGCCATTTTGGAGACAATCCGTAAATTCTGACATAATCTTGCGATTTTAAATATGCAGTGCGCTTTTCCCAATTGATTTCACACCTTGCCCCCATATATAGTGACATCTCCAAAAAATCGTTCAAGATAATTTTTAAAAAAATCTTAACAATGATAACATATATGATATATGTATATTAAATTTAACGGGTACAAAATTTATTTATGAAGGCTACATCATATATCGAGTGGCTAGAGATAGCCTCCGTCAATTCCCACGTGTCTAATAAAATTAGATCTACACAAAAAAAGAATTTACAGCATATATAATAAATAAAGTAGCATCCGGAGTTGAGATTTGCCTTTTTTATTTTTCCTTTTTATTGGATTACCAAAAAAGTGAGGGGCCTGAGTGTAAAATCCAACTCAAGCCTCCACCGCACGCCGACGCGCCAATGCGAACAGTCCGCCGGCGCGTGCGCTTCCGCTCCCCGCCGACCGCCTCGACACTTTCGAATAAAAAAATTCGAAAATGCCTTCAACCGATCTCCCGATCTAATCGCTGGGGTCAAGTCGACGACGTCGTTTCCCCCCTGCACCCAACCGCGTCGAGCCACGTGTCCTCTCGCTAAAAGGACTTGGATTACACGCTAACAGATGATAAACGCGGTTTCGCCGTTTCTCTCGCGTCTTCTCACCCACGATCTCTTCTGTCTCTCTCCTCTCGTTCTGCCTTCCCCTCAAGGGGAAAAAAAAAAAATACAGAAGAAGAAAAAAAAATTCGATCTTTACTCTCCTCGAAGTTCTCCCGATCGAGATGCAACCGCTCTTCGTGGAATTGATCCTTTTCTCCGTTCTGGGTTCCGCGAATTAGGGTTTCTTTCCGCTGTTTGCAGAAGAAAATTGGGCTCGGATTGGCTCCAAAGTCTTGATTTTTAGGGTTGTTGGGTTGGGGTTCTTGGCTTCCCCGGATCTGCAGGAGGAAGGGGGGAATTCAGGGCTCGATCGTCAGGTTCCCGGGGTCGTTAGATGTCTTCGGCGACGTCGTCCTACTGGTGCTATCGGTGCAGCCGCTTCATTAGGGTTTGGAACCAAGATTCCATCACTTGCCCCAATTGCGACAGCGGGTTCATCGAGGAGATCGTGAACGCGCCGCTGCCGGTCCCCAGTGATGCTCGCCGGAGGAGATTCCCCACCGCCGCGATGTACATGATCGGGTCGAGGTCGAATCAGGATCAGAATCCCGGCCTGGGCGGCCTGCGCAGGAGCCGCAGGAACGGGGGTGACCGGTCTCCGTTCAATCCGGTCATCGTGCTGCGCCGGCCGTCCGATGGCAGCAGCGAGGGCGGTGAGAGGAGCAGCTATGAATTGTATTACGATGATGGTGGTGGGTCCGGGTTGAGGCCCTTGCCCGCGAGCATATCTGAGTTTTTGCTCGGATCCGGGTTTGATAGGCTGCTTGACCAGCTCTCGCAGATCGAAATTAATGGTATTGGAAGGTTTGAGCATCCGCCAGCATCGAAAGCGGCAATTGAGTCAATGCCCACAATCGAAATCGGTGAGGACCACCTGTCGACTGAATTGCACTGTGCTGTTTGTAAGGAATTGTTTGAATTTGGGTCTGAGGCTAGAGAAATGCCCTGCAAGCACTTATATCATACTGATTGCATATTGCCTTGGCTGTCCATGCGCAATTCGTGCCCTGTGTGCCGCTATGAGCTGCCAGCAGATACCCCAGAATCCCAGGAAACGAATAGAGGGGAAAATGGTAGATCGGAGGATGAGGACACAGTAGGTTTGACCATATGGAGGTTGCCTGGTGGGGGATTCGCGGTGGGACGGTTCTCTGGTGGAAGAAGAGGTGGCGAGAGGGAATTGCCGGTTGTTTACACTGAAATGGATGGTGGATTTAATAATGGAGGAGTGCCCAGGAGAATTTCTTGGGCTGCAAGAGGGAGTAGAGGTAGAGAGAGTGGTGGGATCAGGAGGCTTTTGAGGAATCTGTTTGCTTGTTTTGGTGGACGGTCTGGATCGTCCGTTGCATCAAGTTCTGGGTCCAGTTTGGATTCAGCTGCAAGATCTAGGTCGATTTCGACCTCTAATATGTCTTCTTTGAGGAGGCAGAGAGCTTTAGCTAACGCTGCAAGCAGGAGATAGGGCATATTCTTTGGGCTAAAGCACCAATGCAGAAGGGACTGAATATTAGTGGGGGAAGGATCAATGTAAATAGAAAGGTGTGATGTTCTCTCAATACTTGTTCTGCTGGGATGACGAGTTGATCGCTGGATCGATGAAGAGTGAAAAGCAATGTGATGTTCTGTCAATACTTGTTCTTGCGGGACTTTGAGTTATCTTCTGCAAGGAAGGATTTAGTGGGGGAGCTGCTTGGTTCTTAACATTGAACGAGACTTAGGACCTTTTCAATGGACGAAGTAGTAACAATGAACAGACTATGCAAGAAAGAGATTGTGTTTTGTGGAGAAGAAGCAGGTCCACACAATCTCATGCACCCCACTGTCTGTTCTGAGTCGAGTTGTTTTAGCAGGATTTATGGCAATCTCTTTTGTGTATTTCCCTTTTCTCTATCTGTTTAGATAGGACGCATTTTGTTGTGTTTGTCAGTGTCATTTTTTTCCCCAAAGCAATATGATAACTCTTATGCAGCTGAAGAATGAGTAAGTGAATGCTTCTCTCTGCTAAATTATCTTTTTCCCCTGGACGAGTGATGAATTTCTTCACGGAATTATCAACTTCCACCAATGTATTTCCAACCAACATGAAACTTCTCTCTTAACTTTTATTGATAGGTGAGAATTGAGATCCATTTAGCACTTGGATTTGCAATGATGGTAGAGAAACTTACGTTTCTGGTATAGCAGATCACCTAACTAGTCATCATGAGGTTTTCCTAAGTTCTGTTACACCACACTTGTTCTGAGCGGAGGGGATGCCTAAAGGGGCAGTGAACAATGTGATGTCTTTCTGGGGTCTGGTGGGTGCTAATGGAGTTTGTTACCGGAATGTGGTGATCTCCTTTGTAAATGTTGATAGTCATCTGTTGCACCGTAATTCATGAAGATTTGTTGATTATTTCTTTTTGTTTGTGGTCGTGGGAAATCTGATCGGGGAAACTTTTTGTGAACAAGATGTACATAAATTTTACTTATTTTTTCTGAAGTGAAAAAAAGTCTTCCGTGGAATTTAAGATTGGAAAGTAGAGACGAGAATTGAATCTGGAACACTGATGAGGGATGATGGAAATCATGCTTTGTTTCCGTCTACTGTCCAAATCCTTACCACCAATCCACCCGACTAGTTAGTGGCAGCTACTTAGCTGCTCCTCCTGCAGTGCTTAGTCGAAACTTATGCTACCACGGCCTTTTGCGTGCGTAGTTGGTCTTTGCGCTATGACCCTGTTGCGGAAATCGAGGGCTGTTGTTGTTGGTAGCCACCATAACTCGCTGATTTCCAGCTCTGAAGGCCTTACTGAGCAGAGTGTACAGATTTGAATGCCTGCAGCTTTGAGACTTGGTTCGCTACAGACCTGCTGATTGAGCAATTTGTTGTCCAGACTCGGTTTGCTATACGTCCGATGAATCCCATCTAACCACTGGGCAACAGAAGTTGTATTGTATTCTACAAGAAACAAAAGAAATGAGTGTGGAAAGGGCTGTGTTCGCTTCCTTATCTGATTCCTCCGGTCACTATTCCAGTTGTATAATTATTTATAGGGACGTTACCTATTATTCTATTTGATTAAGTTTGCATGCGAATGAATGATGTCCGTAATTTTTTACCCATAAATCAGAAGTCCTTGAATCTGGGAATTGCAAAAGCCATGCGATTGCTAGTGCCAGATCAGCTGGAGAGAGAGAGAGAGAGAGAGAGAGAGAGGGAGAGAGAGTCCCATTTTCTTCAGGGTGACGGGCCTCTAAGCCAAAAGAGTGGTGTGTTGACGAAGACTGTTTGCAGGGCTCCCTTTTATAGGTTAGTGCCTTTGTCAGAAATGGGAAGTACGGAACCTTTCAGAGGAGAGCAATGCTCTGCCCCAGCTGTTCTGTTTCTCTCATCTCTTTCTTGGACCTTAATGGGGTTCGCTGTCCTTGGAATTCCTCAAGTAAAGCAGAGAAAAAGCGAACGTTTCTTTTCCCTTTTTCTCTTTAGGTGCCAACAAAGTGGCATGTGCATTTAAATTGGCAATTTTTGGACTCTCAGAACATCCCTGGAGTCTGCCGTGCGGAGTCATTTCATTTCATTTCTGAACAACTCTGTAACGTTTGAATAATCATCACTGGAATGTCATAACAGCTAATCCCCTTCTGTAATTCTCGTCTGTGCGAGTCGATCTTAAAAGCAGCATTGACATGATGACCGACCTGTGCCCATTTTCAATGCTTTCTCTATCATGTCACGGGTCTAATCACCAGACCTAGGGAGGAGAGAACTCTGATTCGCTGGTCTCTTGCGTCTCTTCTCCACTTACTCAGAGCATGGTACGCAACATATAAATGAATTTTCTGGTTTAGATGCTATCACTGGTGAGAACAGAGCAGGAAGGTAGCTCTGCTTCATTTATTTCTGCTCTGTTTTTCGGTTTACTTTACATTGGCAGATGCTACGACAACTTGATGCTCTCGCTTGAGAATGACACTGATGATCTTGACATTTGGTCAAGGAAACATTTGAAGGACGACTTTCTGTGTTCTGGACCACTGATTGCTCCAATCACCCGACCTAATTTCTCTTCATTTGGTCACAGCTGTTTTCTTGAAATTTCTGAAGCGGATAACTTAAATTTGGTCGCGTGTTCACAATATATAAGAAGTACGTCAAATTTCATCGAGCGAACCCCACATAATCTGTCCCTTGAGTTGATGAATCGATTATTATAAGGTTCATGAAACGAGACATTATAAAGGTAATAAGATGACAGAGAGCACAGGAGAGAGAGGTTGCCCACTAAATCAAAATCTTGAAGACTGATTTAAACGGTGGGGGGTCCGAAAGTGATGCTACTACATTGCAATGGCTTTGTATCAAGTTTCATCACGACCTGCGTTTTCTCCTCTTGAGGGTGAAAGTTCACCAAATTTTTTGTTTGCTACTTATGATCTCTTAATTTCCTATTTTAAATTTGCTTGTTAGTATCCTTACCATCATTTTGACAGCCATCTTTCTTTTGCTTTATTGTTATTTATTATTAGAGTTAAAACCACAAAAAAATCACAATCTTATACAATTATGACAAATTTATTCCAAATTAATTTTTTTGCCACAAAAAATCCCAAACTTGTATTCTTGTAACAAATTTACCCTCTTCTAATTCTCATTACATGCGACACATATGTATTAGTTTATGATTTTTGGTTGTTAGAGAATTAGTTTTGAGTAAATTTATCGTAATTTTAATAGTTTGAAATTTTTTGTAGTTAAAAAAAAAGTTTGGGGCGAATTTATCACGCGTATACAAATTTATAATTTTTCGTGATATTAATATTTATTATTATCAAGACGAGAATTTCTGGCTAATTTCAAAAACCATCACTAACTTTGATCCCCAAGCACTTATCCTCTTCATATTTCAAAATCATTTGCATCCATACACGCCCGAAAAATCTACATTCAAGCAATGACATCTAATATTTAGAATAGAGTAGTGTAGTTTGAGAAAGAAAACAATAACCTGATAAATTATATATTCACGAGAGTTATGGGGTGGAATACAACACAAGAAATGAGGATGATAATCGTGTTTTTTAAATGAAATAAGGGTATTTAATATAAAGAGTAAAGTTGAGAATGGTATTAATAATTACCGCTACGGGATGATATTTTAGCTAGCACTTATCCCAATTTATAGTAGAATGAAAAGCAAAGTCAAAAAAGTAATAACATATTTCGAAAATGATTGAAGCGATTGAGTTCTCCAATTTTGGCACGTCAAATATTTTCAACCCTCGTGGATTTCGTTCCCATTGACCTCGGAGACAACGAGACCAGCTCTTCTTTTTCACTGTCGAAACCCTCGCATCGTACATGCACTGAAATCAAACAATTTTCTAGAAAAATAACACTTGGCAATTATTTATTTCTATACATCAGAATATATATATATATTCGAGAAAAGCATGTACTGGACTCCATATCGCACGTCAATCAAGGTCAATAAAGAAATCGAGAGGTCCCTTTGATTTTTCGAAGTTTGGCTGCTTCCCACGGCTCGGTTTCTCCATTGGATAAAACTTGATGATATCGATTAGGTCAATGTACTACTCCCTCGGTTAGGTTAACACATATATATATATATATATATATATTAATATATATATATATATAAAATACGAAGCGATGTCTATCAAATGTCCAAATCCATATGTAAATAAATAAATATATATATGTGTATTTTTTTTTCATTTGATTTGGAAGATGGGGATTTTCAATCTTTGGTGGTTGAGAGATGTGTCCAGATTCTCGCGATAATTGTACTTTTCGACGGGACATCTTTTGATTGGATGTAGCGTGTCATTTTCTACTACGTTTTCACAAGGTTTTTTTTTTTTGAGGGGGATAAATCAAATTTACTTTTATCTGTCCAACCAAAAATAAATAAATTAACTTTTATTTGATTTAAATAAAAAGAAATATAAAAAAAATTTATAAATTTTATCACATATTTACTAAAGTCAATCATAAATTTTTTGATTGTACTAATTGAGTTTTGAATATTTTCATGTTTTATCAATTAAGTCTATTCGATTAATTTTAATTGAAAATCGCTAAAGTGGACAACAGACGTTAATATGGATAATTTTTTATAATTTTTTAAAAATTGATTTTTTGTATTTTCTTTCTTTTCTTCTATTTGGCTGATTTTTTTTTCTACCAAGTCTAACAAGGATTGCTAGGCAAACCTCGCCGAGCTTGGAATAAAAAATAGGAAAAATAATTAAAATTTAAAATTTTTTTATGAAAATTATTCACATCAGCACTAACCGTGTCACGTAGGACCATCGATATCCACATTAGTAAATTCTAGCTAAAATTGGTCAGATAGATTTAATTGACAAAATTAAAGAGTTTAAAACAAAATCAATAAATATGTCATATATTTAGGACTTTTTGTCAAGAAATTAGCAAAGTAAGTTCCACAATAATTGTGTCTGTACCTAAATTATATTCGCTTATATATTGGGCCATTTATGTACTTCCAAACTTATCATGCTAAAAAAGGCGGTCATTTATTATTTATTCATAGAAACTAGTGTAGCATCAACATCCATGATGTTGATAAGAGTCACTAGGCAGTACGATCATGCAAATCCGTCATGCCACTAATAAAGACAATAACGATGTTTTGATAACAGATGATTTCTAAACACCAAAGATTTTCAGACAAAAACCAACATGGTGTGTGGCTTCTCTACATATCGATTATTTCCCACTCTTTAGATGCTAATTAGAAGATTATCCATGATAAAACTTTATTAACCTAGGGAAAAAATTCCAGCTGAAATAATTATATATGTACTGCTAGTATGATATAAAACGGTCATCGATGAAGCACGAAGAACTCAGCTTCCCTCGAGAAAGTCGGTAATTGTCCAGACGACACGAGCACGAACACGTACACGTACACGTACGCCCCCTTCCTTTCCTTCGCCTGCATTCCTGTCTCCTTCGTCCCCTCCCCCATATTCCAACCAACCAGAACCAGAACTAGTGCCTCCCTCCCTCCCTCCATTAAAGAGCCTCCTTCAAATCCCGTCCATGGCCGTTCTCGTCCGCCGCTCATGTCTTCGCC
Organism: Corymbia calophylla; assembly: GCA_014182845.1. Classification (NCBI taxonomy): domain Eukaryota; kingdom Viridiplantae; phylum Streptophyta; class Magnoliopsida; order Myrtales; family Myrtaceae; genus Corymbia; species Corymbia calophylla. Next base: position 33,790,860 of record CM024699.1, on the reverse strand, counting down.
TCGCTTTCCTCTTCTTCGCCGCCATCTTCGGCTCCAACCACGCGCTCTCTCTCTCACCTCCGTCGCCAAACCGACGACCAGAACGCCTCTTTCTCCCCCTCAAAACCCAGCACGTCCCACGCCTCTCCTCGTCCCTCCCGAGGACGGGAGCCTCCGCCGCCGGCAAGCTCCCCTTCCGCCACAACGTCACCCTCACCGTCTCCCTCTCCGTCGGGTCCCCGCCGCAGCCCACCACCATGGTCCTCGACACCGGCAGCGAGCTCTCCTGGCTCCGATGCACCTCCCCGACAGAGCCGTCGCAGCCCGTCTTCCGCCCCCTCGCCTCCAAGTCCTACGCTCCCGTCCCCTGCTCCTCCCCGACCTGCGCGGCCCGGACCCGAGACCTGCCCGTGCCCGCCTCCTGCGACCCCCCGACCAAGCGGTGCCACGTCGTCGTCTCCTACGCGGACGCCTCCTCCGCGGAGGGCACCCTCGCTTCCGATACCCTCCTGATCGGCCCGTCGGCCCGGCCCGGTTTCCTGTTCGGGTGCATGGATTCGGGCCAGAGCAGCAGCCCGGACGAGGATGCCAAGTCCACCGGGCTGATGGGCATGAACCGGGGGTCCCTGTCCCTGGTGACCCAGATGGGCCTCGGCAAGTTCTCCTACTGCATCTCCGGCCTCGACTCCTCGGGCGTCCTGCTGTTCGGGGACGCGGGCTTCGACTGGGTCGGGCCCCTGAACTACACCCCGCTGGTCCAGATCTCGACCCCGCTGCCCTACTTCGACCGGGTCGCCTACACGGTCCAGATGGAGGGCATCAAGGTCTCCGGCAAGGTCCTGCCCCTCCCGAAGTCCATTTTCGAGCCCGACCACACCGGGGCGGGCCAGACCATGGTCGACTCCGGCACCCAGTTCACATTCCTCCTCGGCCCGGTGTACACCGAACTGAAGAACGAGTTCGCGAGGCAGACTGGGGGAGCGCTGCGGGCTCTGAACGACCCGAACTTCGTGTTCCAGGGGGCGATGGACCTGTGCTACCTTGTCCCCTCGGCCCGGCCCGAGCTGCCCGAGCTGCCGGAGGTGAGGCTGGTTTTCCGGGGGGCCGAGATGAGCGTGCCGGGCCGGCGGCTGCTGTACCGGGTGCCCGGGGAGATGAGGGGGAGCGATTGGGTGTATTGCTTCACGTTCGGGAACTCCGATCTGCTGGGGATAGAGGCGTTTGTGATTGGTCATCACCATCAGCAGGACATGTGGATGGAGTTCGATTTGGAGAGGTCGAGGGTCGGGTTCGCCGGGGTTAGGTGCGATCTTGCTAGTCAACGGCTTGGCTTAGGTTAGGGGTGGTCAACCTAGGGTGGGACCAAATAGTCCACATTATTGTCTCTTGGTTGGAAGCACCGACAATTTACTATATGGTCGATCAACCGATCATTTGAATCGATATCGTCCGACTCATTAATCGTGGGAGCCTCAACGTGGAGTTCGACTGATTTAGATGGACTTAACATATATGTTTTTTGGATTACCCATTATTCTTTTCAAATCAAATGTGGCATGATAAGAAGGAAACGATATTTAGGAAACAACTTTTACCGTCATATTGTTTTCGTGAAGTTTTGATTTAGACTATCATTAGTGTATGCCGAGTGCATTTCAAATGATTATTTTTCCGAGTCGAGAGTCATCATCTAGATAGTCGTCATAATATGTGTTGAGAAAAAGTTTTATATACAATACATCATGGAAGGTTTATGCAGGTTTAGTTTCTAAGGAGATCATACATGAAAGTGCACAAATATGGTGATTTGAAATTGAATCTTGAGATTGGCATACTTATTCTAGTCAATTCTAGGTTTAGGGTGATCGGAATGTTGGAAACATTATTTCACAAATCTATTTCATGTGCCGATGATTCCTATATGAGATTCATTGATCTAAACTATTCATATTCAATTTAATATATATACACATGTACATATATCTACTGGGCTTTTATGTCATGGCAAGATGACAAGAGCCTATTCATCAACCAAGTAGGCCAAAGCGGAACATTTTAATATCACAAAAAATCTAAAATTGAAATACTAATGGGTAAAACTAAAACCCTAGTCCCTGGTACCATTTGCTGCCCCAATTCTCTTTCATGCTGCCATCGTCTACACAAATAATTGAGTATCATTCGGATCGCCCAGAACAGGACTGTATCGACCCTGCATTGACAGTTCTTATGGAGATCGGTCCAGTTTTCGATTCTAATATTGGAACCAATGAGTATAGATTTGGTTTTCGATTCCACTCGGACAATTTAGATTGAACCAGGACATATATATATTATTTTCAAATGAAAATCGTAATTTCTAATTTCCTACCATTCTCTCACATATACATACATACATACATACATACATACATACATACATACATACCTCTATATATATATATATATATATATATTTAAAATTTGTATGTTTTCAAATGAAAACCCTCAATCCTAATTTCCTATTACTCTCTTACTGGGAGGGGTGAGCACATCGGACCGCCCGAACTGGGAACAACCCTGATTGGATTGGACCAGTTGGTTTGGTCTAGTTCTCGAGGGTGTCGGTTTAGTTCCTAATTCCATAAAAATGGAACTTGTGATTTTCAATCCAGTTCCCTATTTTGGGGGGAACCGGACTAGACTGAACTGACTATTTTTTTATTTTAAAAATATTTTTTAAATTATTAAAAAATGCAATAAACCCTAAAATAATAATAATAATTCTAGTATTATTTTGCATATCTGGGCTCAGGATGATCAGAGCATTGGAAACATTAATTCGCAAATCTATTTCATGTGTTGATGGTACCCATATGAGATTTATTGGTTGAATAATTCAGATTCAGTTTAATATATATACACATGTACATATATATAATGGGCTTTTATGTCATAGAAAGATGACAAGACCCTATTCATCAATTGAGTAGGCCAAAGAGGAGCATGTTAATATTGCAAAAAATCTAAAATTGATACATCCATGACAAATTCATTTTCTATTAATTTCCGTTAAATTTACCGTCAAATTGCTAATTTGATGACATATTATAATTGATCAATGTATCTATTTAGAGTTTTATCCTTCATTTGTCACCGGTATATCAACTTATAATTTTTCATAGGATTAATTCAATTTAACGAAAACTAATATAGAGAAAATTTGTCATGAACTTGTCAGTTTAGAGTTTTTTGTATTTAAAAAATTAATTTTAGATAAATTTATCACATATTATATCATTTTGGGTTAATTTGTTTAGGATTTTTTGTGACATTAACCCTATTTCATTTGTTGGCTTGTGAATCCGTACGTAATTATTCCATTTGAGCTGGTAATTGATGAATTGGCTCTTGTCGTCATATTATTGCATAAAAGCTCTCTCTCTCTCTCTCTCTATATATATATATATATACTCGTATATATACACAAAGACACTTATATAAAAGGTGGGGAATTGAGGGGGTCCCTCCCTTTCTGACGGCCTACGAAAATTGAGGACGAAGGAGAACCACACGTACGTGCGCTGTCATTCTGGGAACTCGATTCCCCACTCGACCCGTCCCCTTTCGGCAGTATCACCGCCAGTCGTGCCCGTGATTGCGATGCCACCAAGACAAAAGCCGTACCAGGCCAGAGAACCCACTTTCAGATTCTTTCCGCTCGCTTCTTTACTCTCACCCCCACAGATGTGCACGCGCTGGACCCGTTTTGTGGCGATCCACTTCTGGTGTTCCGACACCCTCCTCAAACCTGAGGTAGTCGATTCTTGATTCGATTTTGATTCGATTGAAAAGTGAAATCAGAAATCAGACCAGGAGAATTAATGCCCAATTTTGAAAATCAGGAATTGGATTGAATTATTAATTTAGGTTTGATCCAAAGGAACCGATTACTTTTTTTCTACTAAAAAGTGATTGTGCTCTAGACAGATAGATTCGGTTCGGTTTCAATAAAACTGATTGTATATATTCCCACATACTTAAAAGTCAAATTGCACTTGTGTTTAAGAAATAAAATACTATATTTGAGGATTTATTGCTGTTTTTAAGAAATTAAAAAATATATTGAAAAAAGAAAAAGAGTTGGTTTGATTTATCGATTCGGTTCCCCCTTAGAACTCGGAACCAGAGCAAATCAGTCAGTCTGGTCCAATCCTAATTTGGGCGGTCCAATATGCTCACCTCTACTCGAACCTTTCAAATTGGGTTTAATGTATTGCTTGAAATGATTGATTCGAGCTGGGCAGGGCCCGGCTTAGTGTATTACTGGCACGAGCTTACACTAAAGGGTACGTGGGATAAATTTCCGGCCATTATCTAAATCCACCCACTTGCCCATCGAACCCAATGGAGCCTGAGCAGACGGGCTGCCCGCTGGCTAATAGGTCCACATATGTACGCATTGATTTGCATTTCTCTAGTCTCTTTATATCAATCGTATCCTCACCTCTCTTTCTTGCGAGAGTCGTGCGAAGAACACTTTTGTTCAGTGCAATGGCGCCACGTAATGTGAACTCAGCAATCGCTCTCGTCGAATCGAATGTCGCGTCCAAAAGTCGTTTTTTCTCACCAACATTTGTTGATGCATTCCTTCATCGGCTAGCCGCCCCACTCCAAGAAAAGGACTCGCGAATCCTAATTTCTAAAGTGACGAGGCCGGCCACTTTACTTTTCCATGCCCTCTTCTTCTAACTTCGTGTCTTGTCAATTATCTATGCACCTCAATCCAACTTTCCTCTACAAATTAAATCTCAAACGCGTCAAATCACCGGGATTCTAAGTAAATTAGGTTCATGTCTCCGTCAACTTGGGAAAGTAAATAAAGGATTTCATAAGCATGGTGAATTAATTACGTTCGTGCTTATTTCATTATAAATTTGAGAATTAATTGAGTAATTACTATCTTAATTCGAGATGCGATAGTAATTGTCTATAAATGTACACTAGCTTTTCTCTTTGTTGCCATGTGCCCAACTTATGCTTAGAAAACGCTTTACATCGTTGTGAATTGCATGTATGCTGCAAACAACTACGGTCGTGTGAAACCAAAATTTCATGTTGCCACTTCGCCATGAATGGAGAAGAAGGCAATGCCGCAACGACGTCGTTGAAGGCCAACATGGGATGCAGCACTAACGCCTAACGGTTTAACTGTTGCTCCTACCAGGCGTACGAGGAACGCTTCGGCTCTCTGTCTTTTGAGAGGGAGACGCCCCGAGAGCCAGCGAGCGAGCGAGCCCAGAAACGCGACTCGTCCGAGTTCGACTCAGATCTCCCTCCCGCTCTCTCCCAACTCGGGCCCTCTCCCGATTCCTTGAAAAAGTCGAAGCCTTTTTGCAGAAAGAGAATCAAGTCGGCGTTTTTTTTTTCCTTCTTGTTGCCCGGTCGTATGAGCATGATCCCGCAAGTTTTTCGTTTCGATTAGTAATATTCTTTTCTTTTTTCTGTTGTTTCCGTTGATCATTTCGACGGAAGTGTTGTGCTGGAAGGATGAATATGCAAATTTGGGGATAGGGCTCGGAATTGTGGTGAATGCGAGTTAGGGATTGATTCAGAAATTGGGGAGATGTCTGCTGGTGAATTTTGGGCTTTGGGGTTCTTCTGAATTAATCTTTCTGTAACCTTAACATGTCTGGTTTCATCAATTTTTACGGTGTTAGCCTTCGTGCAGTAAAGGTGCTTGCTTTGGCTAATGTGGATAATCTTGGAGTTTCATGGTTGCTTTGAATTTCTTATGCAGCAATGTTGTTGCCCGCATTTTGATTGAGCCCAATGTACATGTGATTAGGGTTTCTTCTCTCATCTAAGAAGTCTGATGATTATTGATTCCACCTGAAAATGCTTTTCCTTGCTTAGTCGTCCGTCAAATATGACTGCCAAGTTTATGATATCCCTTGATATTTGCAGATAATTGAAGGGACGGTTGGTCATACTAGATTTTTACGCATTCGACCATCACTGTTGCTCTGACTGTTGTTCTTTGGAAACTCATACGGAGATGAGTTTTGTGTTCCGAGGTAGTAGGCCAGATATAGAGACTGGATTTCCAGAATTTATTCCCGAGCGTCGTGCTGTGGTATGTTTCTCGTGCTTAAACAATAGAGTTTGGTGCTGCATTCGATTTCATCGTGTCCTAGTTGTTTGTATCACTTAAATTTTCTGTTTGCACCAGCGTCTTCATGCAGCACGGCCGGTTAAGTCAAACTCACTAGCGTTTCTAGTCACAGGTATATTTGTTGCTTCAAGAAATAATGTTCTTATTTAGGTTTATTAGATACATCGATTGTCAATATTATGTATTTGATTCGTTTGTGGTTTTGATTGTAACAGTTCTCCTGCTATTCATGATTCTCAACTCCAACCAGATGTCACCAAATTTTTTGGTGCTGTCCTAGGCTTTAAAACTGAAAAATTGGTTTTTGTTCAGATGCCTTTCTTATGCATTAGCAGTTTGCGACTGATTAATGAGGTCCTCTCTCCTCTCCCCTTTCCATCCTTTGGAAAATTTATGCAGCTCTGGCTTGTGCTTGGTGTCTTCTTGATGGCAACAACTCTTAGGATGTATGCGACTTGCCAACAACTTCAAGCTCAGGCCCAGGTCCACGCTGCGGCTGCCAATAGCCTTCTTGGTCATACTGAGTTGCGGTTGCATATGCCCCCATCCATAGCACTTGCAACAAGAGGACGTTTGCAAGGCCTTAGGCTTCAGCTTGCTCTTCTGGACCGTGAATTTGATGAATTAGGTTTAGTGGCATACTTTAATTTCGATTTTTTGGAGATCATCTTCTGTGATGAATCATGTATTTCAAGATTTTTTGTCTTTTTAATGCTATATGTTTTGTTGACATTTGTAAGAAGAGGCTGTTAACAGACAAAGTTATATTTGTTTGCAGACTATGAAACCTTGAGAGCACTGGATTCTGATAATGTTCCAACAGTTCCAGCAATGAGTGAAGAAGCGATCAATGCTCTCCCCGTCCACAAATACAAGGTTACCAGTCTTCCGTGGTAAGACTGCACGGGCATGAGAGATTAATCAAATCGTTTAGTTTTTTTGGCGTTTGTGTTTGTGGGGCTACTCCTCTCTTTTTTTCTTAGCTTTGGCAGTGATTGATTGTAGTTTAAGATGGCCTAATTAATGCTAGTTCCACAATGTCTTTATAGCATAATTTTATGGGTGGTACAATCCATAGGTTTTATCCGTGCGCTAAATAGTTAACTTGTTTCTTACAGTAGTGCCTCCTCTGCAGAACATGGCTCATCTTCATTATCATCCGAGGTATTGCCTGTACTATCTTGTATTGTGCAGCATAACATCTAGAATATCACATTGATGTCCACTCTTTGCTCCCCCAAACATGTGTCAGTCGTCATTTTTCTTGTGATTTGTTATTTTGCTTTGCAAAACATTAGGATGGTTTACTTATTATCTGACGGTGTACAATCGTAATCTTAAGGCTCATGCATCTTTATCTTCATGCATCGTTTGAGGTTTGAGCTGTCCGGGAAGCTGTGAATTGATGACTTTGTTCTTGCTGAATGTTCATGGCAGGATTAGCTTTCTGCATCCCAGTTATTGTAATGGGTTGTGTTCTTTGATGAATGGTGTCAGTTGAGCATGAATGTCTGTTTGCACTTTTTCAGGAGAAAAAGCAAGATGTAGGTGCTGCAGCTGGGAGCATGAAGAGTTCAGATGATGAGCTGATGTGCACTGTATGCTTGGAGCAAGTTTCAGAAGGAGAGCTCATCCGAAGCTTGCCATGCATGCATCAGGTAAATCCCATGGTGATTAATTTTTCCTTTTGCTTGGTTTACCAGAATTTAAAGTTTCGTCCATCAGGTAACAAGTCTGCCAAATATCCTTGGTTTGTTGGAATAAGTTAGACCCACAAACTATAATTTTCCACTAACCATATGTGGCTATTTTGTTGCGAAGTCTTATGATAATTTCTTTTGTGGATTGCATATGAGGCATTCTTGTTGCGCAGCAACAAATTATATTTGTTGGGATTAGATCATCATGAAAATTTGACAGAAATAGTGTATTTAATGATAAATAGGATTTCATACGGAAGGTATCAAGGGGGCACCAGTACCACCCGACTAATATCCACTTTATAGAGCTATTAGTTATGTACTCTTTAAGAAAACTGATGAATTTGATGGATGATGTTATTTTGCAGTTCCACACAACTTGTATTGATCCATGGTTGAGACAGCAGGGAACGTGTCCTGTTTGTAAATTCAGAGTTGCATCTGGATGGCGTGAAAATGGGCGAGGAATCGATGCTACATTCATGGTCTGATTAGCGGCAGAGCCATTGTCCTACTATCATCTGCTGAAGTACCAATTCTATCGTAGATTTGCCAATGTGTCGATTGAGGCTTGTGCCTCAAATGATTTCTCAGTCATTGGCATTATGAAGAAGCACAATTGAGTCTTGTCATTTATGCTTCAAATGGCATCAGAGAGTCGTACAATTACTTATAACAAAAGAGGGAAATTTTTACAGTCATCGTTATACGCTCTGTGTTGATGCCTCGGAGTTGAGTTATCATTTACCACCAATTCATACAATCTGGAACACCCACAGCTGTAAGCGCTCTGGACTGTTGTTTGCAATTTCTCTGAATAAAAATGTGGGACATTCTCATGATACAACAGCTACTGCAATCAAAATGCTATTCATCAGTGTCGATGTCCTACATACTTTCTACTTTCTGATCAGTTTTGCTCCCTCAAAACGAAGCAGACAAATATTATGGAATGCTTATACAGTAAAATCCAAGCACACGGTCAAGCATTGAAAGTCTGATTTAAACTTATATTACATAATACTCAAGGTTAAGATCCTAGCCAAGTTTAAGGGAAGCATGAAGTAAAACTGAGTTATGATCTACTTGAGTATTCCTTATAAGGCTGTTCATTTTGCTTTTCCCTTCCCCTTCCCATGACCTTTCTTGGCATCCAGCTTGGCTTGAACACGGGCAGCGGCCGCAGCTTTAGCTTCTTCCCTCCTCTTCTTCTCTTCCTCCTTAGTTGCGGCAGCCATCTCCCTTTGCTTCTTCAGCTCCCTATGGAGGATTTCAACAACAAAGAACCCTCAAAATGTTATTTTTTAGAGTACTAGTGACATATTAAAAGCAATGATGATAGAAATTTCAGAACTCGACATTTCCTCAAATATGTTGCACAACATTTCCTAGACAACTTACTCAAGCCTAGCCTTGTCTTCTGTGACACTGTCCACTGTAAAGCCCTTGCACGGCTTGCATGCAACTAACTCCACCTCAAATATAAGGGTTGCACTGCATAAGCAAGTGATAAGCACATCATACTATTTCTTCCATAAAAATAAAGAGATTTTCCAGCAACTTAACAAATAAGCTTTCGTGATGACGCATGAAGATGCCATGTTCATAAATAGTCAGGACAGCTTATTAAAAGCATCTAGATATATCGAGATTTCAACAGCCCAGAACCCTAACTGACATTCTGCTTCTCTTTTGTCAACGAACAAAAGCGTAGGTTCGTCATATAGTGGTTGTATACAAAGGTAAAGAATTAGAAGAGAAGAGACATTACTTTGGTGGGATATCAGGTGGAGAACCCGAGCTGCCATAGGCATGTTCTGGCTTACATGTGATTTTCGCAACCTCCCCAACCTTACAAAACCAAGAAGTAAGGACATTCAATGGAGACACGCTACACTTTTTCAGAATTCAGCTAGTTTTAAATCCTTTACCTTCATAGTTTTCAATGCAATGTCCCAAGCACTGATCACTGAGCCCTTGCCGACCTCAAAGGAGAATAGAGTATTGTCTTCATGTGTTGAGTCAAAGACTTCACCAGTTTCAGCAAGAACTCCTTCATACCGAACTGCTCAAGAAAAAGACAAACAATCAGACATTTGAGAGTAGCTTTCCACCTAAATGTAGCTATTAGGATTGTCATTCTCACTTTTTAAACTTTTACAAACAATGTATTGATGCACTCTCTAAAACCAGCATTATCCTTCTTGCTTAAGAGGCTTACTATAAGGCAATGAGTTTAAGTAAACTATTATGTTACTGAATCATACATAGCATCAAGAAAAATATAAATGTTCCAGCAATCAACTTTAGGAGCACTATCACAAGATGGGTGGATAAAATTTCCTTACAGTTAAGTGTCAAGGCCTAACATTGCATTAGTAAATTGTGAACACAATCATTAGTAAATTGTCAAAAGTTCTGTGATGATTGCCACCGTCTTATTTGGCCAAAAAGAAAAAAAATGCCACCATCTAATAAGAACAAAAAATCGGCTGCATCACAACTAACTGAAGTATGGTCTGCCAGGTCTGGCTGTAAGAATAAAATTTTGCAACTAGTTCATCAGCTAACTGCAATAAGGTATTGTTTCAACAAGAAAAGAAAATACCAATATACAACACCAAGCCCAAGGTTCATATGGAAGGTATTTTCTTGTATGGTCAACTTTAAGGATGTCCACTAATAGAAACTGAAGATCAAAGGCACCTATTTTTCCTATTCCTTTTACAAATTGAACTGTTGCACTTTGCTATATATACTTTTTTGTATACATTGATATGGTGGGCTTCATTTTCAAGAGAGTGCCATTTCCAGCAACATAGAAAGAGCTAAATGGCGGATTTTGACTGAAGAGTACTACTTCATACCAATGCCAAATGATATGCGGAGTATTAGTTGTGTAGGAAGACAAAAAAGGCCTTAAATAAGGTATTAAATTCATGAACTCGTGTCCTCATATGCACACACAAGGTTATCAGACATGTGACTGTCGTTTTAATCAAATAAATTAGTTGCATACCATCAACAAGAGGAAGGGTCTCTGAAGGAGAGACTGCATCAGGTTTTGCTCGTCTCACAATTGTCTTCATGACCCCTCCATCACCAGTCAAATCAATTGCCTCAGCCATGACTTTTATGAAAAGCCTGGTTGTATGGAAAGAGGAATTGAGTTACAGCTGCATGCCAAGAGGCTTCTATTTGGTCATAATGTGCTGAACATGCTTTGATCCGAGAAGAAGAATAAGAAGAAGAAGGAGATGACGTGCTCGACATGCTTTACAACCTAGAAAACTACAAGTAAAACTGAGATAAGGTTATATTTCTAGGTACGAGATAAATAACGGAAAAGTTGAACTACACAACCCCTTGTCCAGAACTTCCAAGGAGCATTGCCAGGTAAGTCATCAAGAACGTCCATTAGTTCACTTCACCTTCAACTAATTAATATTTCACAAATCTAAGCAATCAATGCAGATATAGTGAAATGAACATTTGAAGATCGAAGAAAAACAGAGATCCTGCCCAACAGGAAAAAGAAAAGAAAAGAAGGAAAGGCTTACTTTGAATCATAAGCCTTGTGCAGGAGTGATACCCGAGTGCTAAACTCTTCAATTCGTTCATCCAAGTATTGAACTTTTTACCAAAAGGGGGCAATCAAGTTCCACGACGTCATTTATGAAGCAGTTCGAGATTGCCTATGCTCAACATAGTAGAAACGAAAGCCGTGGCAATTGGGACAGCTTAATTGCGCTCTTTCCAATAAGTCTAGGGTTTTGATCGCCCTAATCGAAAGATTCATCACTCTCATTCCACAAAATTCATACTCTTCCCAAACAAAAAGAACAATAATTCAACTAATTCTATGCGCGAACAGCGACTACACAAAGCTGATAAACAAATCCATCTGATAATCAAAGCCAAGGACGAGCAACAATCCCATCCTCACACGCCACGTTACCAACCCATCACCAGCATCCCCAGAGGCTTAAAGCACAATTAACATCAAGCACCGAAATTCTTATACCAGCACAGATTCATTTCAGCATCCGAACATCACCCTACATCATCCACACATCCACCAAAAGAACGCAAAAAAAGAAGAAGAAGAAAAAAAAAACAATTGACGCGAGTATTCAACACAGAAGAGGACAGAGAGAGTCAACGGAGACAGAAAGAGCATAGGAACTGACCGGAGCGACGAGATCAGCCACAGCAATCGGTGAAGACGAAGAAGAAGAAGGAGCGAAGGAGTTGATCGAGCGGCGTCTCGGATCGGCGACCGGCGGCCATAAAAGCTGCTGCTGCTCCGCGAATCTCCCCCCTTTCCCCTGCTTTTGCTTTCGCAACCGCTGATTGCAGAATGATGAAACGGGCTCCTTTCGGGCAACGCCACGGGGGCCCGGGTCGGCCCGCCGGGTCCCAGGATGTCCAGCATATCTTCCTTCAGCCCAAAATCAAGACTTCAATAACCAATCCAAATCAAACCTCAACATAATTACATATAAATTCCACCCAAAAAAATCACATAAAAATTATAATTAGGTATAAATTATTGTTAGGTGTAAATTATTGCTAGGTTCATTATCATTGCAACAAGAGCCTTACAAATTGGCCATCGTATGAATGATATGTCTGTTCGGAGTTAATGATATGTTTGTTAGGGTCCGAGGTTGTTCGGCATATCTTCAGCCCAAAATCAAGATATGAATAAGTAATCCAAATCAAACCTTAACATAATTAAATATAAATTCCACCAAAAAAATACATAAAAATTATAGTTAGGTATAAATTATTGTTAGGTGTAAATTATAGTTAGGTTCATTATCATTGCAACAAGAGCCTTACTCCTTGCGTCTATAATACAACGACAAATATAGTCATGCTCTAAATTTTCAATTTATAACCTACTCTTGTAAATTGAGAAACTTTTAACTTTGTTTCAGGACAAGACAATTTTCTATATTAAAATCTACTGCTTTGAATAACTAATCACCGCTATGGTGAATGAGGTTTTATTATTTCGACCTATGGAACTCATAAAAAATAATTTGTTGTATACATATTTTTTTACAATCTTTACATGGTTAAATCCATCCCTTTTATAGAATATAGATGAAATCACCGTTGATGGATTTCACATTTGTAGATTTTCCCCTCAAATTTCTTTCTTTATCATGAGCTTCCTTCAAATTTAAATCCATTGCTATTTAGGAAAATATAACAAAAAAATTCTTTCAATACAAAATGCTAATGAAATTAAAAATGTCTTTCAAATTTTTCTATTGCTTGAGGCACAGTTTTGATTTTATTAAGTTTCATCTTCCAACTTTTTGTTATTTTGTGAATCGTAATTGTGACTTTGTAGCAAAAAAAATTATTAAACAGGGAACCTTTTTTTTTAGTCCATTTTGTGTATGTAAAATCAAAATTTAAAAAAAAATCTCTAAATATTTTCCTATATAAAAAAAAATTGTTTGTGCTTAGATCTTTTTCCTGATTTCTACTTGAAAATCCGTAAATTCACTCGAAATGTGAAATATTTTTTAGGTTTCTCTACTAGACAAAGCAATTAATTTGTATAGAGGTAAAGATGAACAAAGAAATAGAAAATTTAGGCTTTCAACATGCATGACGATATTCACTTAAATCCATTCTTAGTTACGGGAAGAAAGTCCTATACAAAACTATAAACCTTAAAAGAGAGCAAATTGAGGTCCGCTACCTTTATGTTTCAACAATAATAAAGGCCGTTGTAAAAATACCTTTACCTTCATTATTCAATAATACATGCTCGTTTTCTCTAAATTTGAAAAAGAAACACATTGTTTACCAAAAAAAAAATGATATGATAGATTGCAATAGTTATATGCATTTAGTCCAAATGAGACGACAAGCCGAAAAAAAAAAATCAACAAACCTCTTTGGCAGAGTAGAAAATTAATCCCTACTAATGGACTTTGCTAATTAATCATTGGCAAAAGTAGCGCTTTTGCAAAAGCAGGCGCCAAGTGCAATCATTTGTAATCTAGGAATTAATGGACGCAAATCTTCGAGTAATCCATGTAGTATCCACCGATCGATCGTTTGACTAATCAATCATTAGATGAATCATTCTCGCGATTTCGTGGGGGGGCCTACGCCTTGGAAACTCTCCTTCTTTGTCCTTAATCTCGGAGGTGAAATTGGGGAAAGCAATGATTAACGTATAAACCTTGATTTGGCTGTTGTTAGTGTTTTTAGGTTCGGTTGCCGAGAATGTGCATGAAAAGAAGATAAAAAAAAAACCCCGACTAGGAAAGCCCAGCTTTTCTTCTTTTTCTTTTTGGCTTTGACCATGACTAGAGCTCGAGGACATGGAAATTACATTGTTGATTTTGATCTAATGCTATTTGGAACCGATTTTGGGGCCTTCACTGACATAATCTATGGGAATTAATGCTATCATGACCATAAATTGATCCACCCCACTTGATGAATTACAACATGATGTACCAAAAGAGAGAAGACAAAAGATTGTATATATCATAGTAATTGAAAATCCCATTCTTTTTATTTTAGATGATACTAAAAAACAAGTACACATCATTTGAAAAGAAACATGTAAATCACCCTTTTCTTTCTCTTATCATCTTTTTAACACAAAAAATCAACAGCAAATGCCATCTTTTAAGCGCACTTTCAAGATTGCTGGGTCATATCTCGATATGGACCACCGTCATTTCACGCATGACTTCTGATAATCGGATCAAAAAGTTAAAAACGACAACCATCCAAATCGAGACCAGCGAAAGCATTATAATCCAAATCGAGACCAGCGAAAGCATCATAATGATTCGATGATGACTCCTAAAAATACATAGAAAGATTCCACTAACGCAGCACTCAACCAGTTGCCACCGAACAAACGTGAGAGGAACTAATGCCTTCCGAACACGAGGTTGAATCGGAGGGTGGTCCAGGAACATGGTCAAACTAGAAAGAAAGGAGGCAGCAGGCATTCGAAATGGCTTGAAATCGAAGGAAAGGCTTCGCAGGACAAAAGGGTCTTTCCAATTTCGGCTCCATACCTTACTTCTTTATTTTATCCCGAGCGCATTAAATTGGAAAGCCCCCCCGGTCGATGGAAGTGGCGTCATCCACGATGCGCTCCGATTCATCGTTTCCATCAATCGAGTCGAGGTCCATGACCTACCCTTACAACCCTACTCTAAGGCGCGCGTTCATCATTAGTTTAATCGAATTCCTAGCAGTGTAGCATTGTCCACTCATGCGCACCAGATCCAAGCCGCATCAAAGGTGCGACCGCGGGGTCGGTCATCACCTTCAGTCAATTCGAGACACTGGGATTCAGCAGCTGTAATGGGTCGATGCGGACATGACGTGGGATTCGGTCCGGAGCGAATTTCGGCTTGAGTTCAGCTCAAGAACGAGATGGCTTCTTCGCCCGTCGTGTTGTGAAGTCCGAACCGATGCGATTACGTTCGAGACGATGACGATGATGGGATTTTAGTGACGAAACTACTGATGCCGACGATGCATCTTCCCCTGTTTCAGCTTCCATTTCAGAAGTTGCAGCTGGGGAGGAGATAAGAGCAGCAGAGCTCAGGCTCAGAGCCAGACCTCCCAGCGAGAGAGAGCGAAAGAGCCAATTGCGAAGAAGAACTGAACTCAGAAACATTAATGGAAGGAACAAGAAAGAAGCCAAGAATCATTTACACAGGCGTTGAAATTCGTTTATTTACCCAGTCACGTACCACTTACATCCACCTCTTCACTGAAACTGACCAAAGCCCTAAACATCAATCCGAGATTTGAACTGGATTAGCGAAAAGCTAAAAACAAGAAAAGAGAGGGGGAGAAAATCTTTACATACATTTCGCAAAATCCTCCCTCTTATCCACTACGGAGAAAAACCCAAAACCAAAGCCTAAGCAGGGGCTTCTTCTTGTTCTCAGATCAAAGCCCAAATCAAGAACCGTCACGCAAAAAGACAGAGGCGCGAGATCTTGCCAAAAAGAAGAAGAAGAAGAAGAAGAAGAAGAAGAAGAAGAAGAAGAAAAAGATCCTCTTGGTTAGACCGATGATCGGGGCCGGCTGATTTCACGAACCCAGATACGAATCATCATCGGAGTCGCCGCCCGCGAACGTATTTGATGACAGCGATGGATACAGAAAGAGCACCGGATCGATTCATCAGTCGCCGTAGTCGCGCCAGCACAGGAGCATGGTGACGCAACGCCTCACGATGTAGAACCGCGCCCTCTGCTCGCTCACCAGCCTCGCGCACCTCCTGGAGAAGGCGCACCTCCTCTGCGATGGCGACCGCGACTGCAACGGCGGCGGCGGCTTCCTCCCGCCCCGCGACGGCGCCTCCTTCCGCGACAGCTTCCACTTGTCGTCGAAGTAAACCGCCGCCGGCGGGCGATCGCCAGTAGCCATCATGCGGAGGCCTCGTTCCTCCAAGAAAGGGAAATTAAAGCCGGCTTTTCGATGGGGTTGGTTGGTTGGTTGAATGAAGTTGTCTCTTTCCCCCTTTCCGCTGCCGTGTTGGTTGGATACCACAGTCGCACACAGAGAGAAAGAGAGAGAGAGAGAGAGAGAGATTACAGACGAGGGAAGAAGACGATGTGACCGAGAGAGATTGAAAGAGAGAGAGAGAGAGAGAGAGAGAGAGAGAGTATTTATGAAGTGAAGCGATGGAGGAGGAGGAGGAGGGAAGACGACGAAATAGGCTGCGCCGGGAGTGGGAAATATTTCCCTGAGATCATCCCTATGCCTCGTCGGGCCCCACCTATATAAAATTTTTTTTTTCAAAAACCATAATAATGATTTATGAGGAAAAAAAATTGAATCGAGACTCTCTCTCTCTAGGCCACTGCGTGAATTTCCGAAGCTCGCCACCATATAAGACGTCGGGGGGAAAAAAAGGGTCGAGGTTTTATTTTTATTTTGGTCGACAAATGTCCCGAAGGACGACGTCTGATTGACATGAATATTGTTTCCATGTACAGAATACAATGATTTACAAATGATTCAATCGAACGATCAAATATTTTCTAAAAATAAAAATGTTTTTCCATGAATTAGGCCGAACAAGCGCTCGGAAATTATGCTTCAGTTTTGCGATTTAATTCAAATGTCCAATTGCGGGACATTTCTTAATTTATCAAATGTGAAAATCAGCTGAAATGTGGAAAGCATTATTATTATTTGGCAATGGGTTGGGACTTGGAGCATTACACGTCAGATTGGTTGCTTCAAGGAAGAAAAAATTGGGGAAACTTTGCCAATCCAAGAAGAGAGAGTGAGAAGAGGGGAAAAGGAATGCGCTTCCCAATCGGATGATTAGCAATACGTGTAGGTTTCTCCTCCCGACGCGCGGTCGCTCTCGTAGTCCGGGGTCCCGTCTACCCTTTTCGATAGTAGAATTTTTGTCTTACGTTGGAATTTCACTTCCCCATCTTATAATCCAATGTAGTC
The DNA here is from genome assembly GCA_014182845.1 of Corymbia calophylla. Classification (NCBI taxonomy): domain Eukaryota; kingdom Viridiplantae; phylum Streptophyta; class Magnoliopsida; order Myrtales; family Myrtaceae; genus Corymbia; species Corymbia calophylla. The sequence continues at coordinate 33,773,547 of CM024699.1, read as the reverse complement.
TTGAGATTAGTCAATACTCGTGCCGGGTGTATTTGCCCCCTAATATCTGTTAGACGTTGGTAAGAAAAAATAACATTACTTAGTATAATCACTTGAATTTTCCTACATTTTTCATGTCAGAGTCAAAGAACGAGGTTCCTCTTTGGATATTTTTTTTAAAACATTTCATTACTTAGCATGTTGGAATATCTAAATTTTCGTAGGTTGCACAACATGCATATATGAAATTGAAAGATGTTTCTTAGAGCTCTCTTTAAAGAGAGCACAAGTCAAACACACTATCAAGATTTGATGGGCATAGGTTTTCTATGTCTGAACTGTCGACATCCATATGTATTAAACTTTTTGACACGATTATATATTGTGATTATTATCATTTTGTTTAATTAGAAAGTATTTGAAAAAAAGAAGAAGATGCAAAGATGTAGAGACCCGCACTAGAAGTATGAAACCATAAATAAATCTAGGAATTAGGTAAAGAAATAAAAAAAATAAATGGAGCCCAATATTGCTGGATCAATCATATGAGCTTGAGCTCAAGCAAAGGAGAGGCTGAAGTCAACTTGACGTATATTGTAATCGCCCACCAAGTTGGTCAATCGCATTATCCCGTCATTATTTCTTCCTAAACATGATTATCTTTTCGTTTAAGTTTAGGTGTCGGGTAATGTCATTGTCAACTCTACGTGTATGAAGGCACTCGGGCGCATAGTTAAATACGTGAGAGCACAAGATGTCGTCTGTGGGATTAGCATTTTCCTAATCGGCTGATAACGACGTCTCCATTTGTTAATTGCAGCTCGGGGTCTAATTGTTTAATCAAGCTTAGTCACGGAATTAGTAGGGCGGACTTAATTAAGACACAATACACGAGGGCGTGAGCGAGCTGGACCCGTTTTGATTGACCTTTTTCAGGCTAATATGAACTTGACGTGATGTCTTGATTATCTAGCTTAATCCTGATTAGCCCGCCAATTGTCTGAATAGACGTGCAGATCTTCGCATCAAGCTTTGTCCTATGGTCGATTTCTTTTATTTTTTATTTTTAACTTTCTTGTTTTTATTAGAATAGATGATTTTATTCGAGACAAGTTTCTAAATTGCAAAACCTCTAAATGATTGAGTCCTTCAGTTGCCCTGCAATTGCATTCGACCAAGTGCATGATCTTCCCTTGCTTTATGAAACTAGTATTCCAACGAAATTTCAAAGGAGATAGCTAACTGCACACCAAAGTACATAGAACAACAGTTATCGTATGATTGTCCATAAATGAAGTTAAGAACAAAATATGTTGCAACCGGTCGCAAAAAATTGTCGGATAAGGGCACTATTTTCGAGTTGCTTTTATTATAACACGACGTGTCGGAGTGGGGTTCCAAATTCACATACCATCTCACAACAATCATTTTCCCAATTATGTGAGGCTTGGCATGTTGTGAGTTTCCCTATTCATACTAACGAGTAAGAGCGTCCTCAGTGAAGAGAGCCCAAAATCATATTGACCAAGTAGAATACATCTTGCACTCTTGGCCAGTACACGACGTTGATGCCGTTTATAAGGATACAATTAGGCCTTCGTAATTATTTATTTATTTCCAAAAGAAATGCTCTTATAGCATAACGTTTCCTCTCCTAACTGGGGTCGTATGTCGCTTTTAATTCATAACCGTTCGTAACTATTCTCAAAAATTATATTCGGCTTTCTCTCTCTCCATTGAACTGCGAGTGTGAGGATAATAGGGGAAACAAAGCCTTGCATCAGAGAAGCAAAACGGTGCGGTACTAAAATGCAAGTGAAAACAGCCCTAGGCCTTGGATTGTAGAAAGGCTAGATCTCAGCATTTCGAAACGATTTGAGAGCATTTCAGTAACTACCCTCCCTTAATATATCCAGTCAGCTCGTACTTTTGGGTAATGTGAACTTTTACGAAAAATTTGTTAGTAGGCTTGGAATTGGGCTCTCCCGTGATAATTGGCGTGGCCTCGTTATCCAAGCGCATACGCGAGAGAGATGTATGCAACGCTGATGGACAGTGGCGGATTCTCGATTTGAGGTTTCAAGTAATGTCGGATGTAATCAGCTCAGTTTCTTCCCGGCACGCGAACGGAAGGCGATCGATGGCGCTTACGCACATGATCATCATCGATCATCATCGATCCTCTCGATCGAGAGAAGCTGCAAACTACGCACTGACCCGGTTTGGGCAGTGCGGGAATAGGGGTCCTGGCGCAGAGAGAATAGGGCATGCACGCGTCGGAAGAGTGTTTTCCAAGGATGTTTTTCGGAGATATCGAGAAAGCTTCCACGTGGTTCGGTATCCCCACTGGCGAACGCAATTAAGACACTTGTCTTCCATGCACCAAAAGCTTCCTGCCCCCAGTTTTGCACCGACCATCCTAGTTTTAATAATTTGCTCGGGCATCGCGCGCGCCGGAGCGGGCGAGAGCTATTCCCAAATCAGATCTCGGTTCTTATTAGAATTTTTAGAATTTCTTGACAAATCATTTTGAAATTAAAATTAAAATTACGAAAAAATCTCAAATTAATATATATATTAAATAAATTTACCATAAATTAATTTTTTGACCATAAAAAACCCTCAACTGATACGCTTGTGGCAAATTTACCATCCGTTAATTTTCATTAAATTTAATTGTCAAATTGTTAAATTGGATAACATGTGAAAGTTGACAGGTGTATTAGTTTAGGGTTTAACCTTCCATTTATAACATGTGTACCGAATTATGATTTTTCGTGATATTAATCTAATTACAGAAAACTAATGGAGGGTAAATTTGTCATAAATATACTAATTTAGATTTTTGATGGTCAAAAAACTAGTCTAGAATAAATTGTTATAAGTGTACCAATTTGAGATTTAATTGTCAAAAAATTAATTTGAAATAAATTTGTCTAAAACGTATCAATTTTGAATTTTTCATGATATTAATCCTTAAAATTAAAAGTATTAGGTAAATGCACGATTTAATATTAGAGTTTCAAAAAGAAAAAAAAGTAATTCCTCATTTTATGAGTTTCTTGCCTTTTTTTTTTTTTGGTCGAAGGTTTCTTGCCTTAATTCAATGGAAACAAGAAATGTATGAGGATACCTCGCCGCGACGCAATGCACGTGCGACGCCGCCGTGGAGCGCACGTGTGTTGGTGGTGGCACAGTCGGGAGGCGTTGGGATTAACTGCAATTCCTCAGCCGCTTCTCTCTCTACGTGCGTCCGTACCCACCGACTATTTTTCTCATCTTATAATGTAATGTTTTCCTTTCCCACTTTTTCATAGGCAAATAAATTAATAATAGATTTTTTTTTATCTTTATTTTCTTGACACCAATCTCAAGGTGGTCCAAAATAATTTTGATCGAGATCTTCCTTAACGTAACAAGCCCGTGACCTCGATCACACAATCAAAATAAATAAGAGCATGTGTAAAAATTCGACTTGATCGAAAAAATTGAACGAACCTTTTCATATCTCTTTCCCAAATTTTTTTTCCCTTGAATTAATTTGGACTAAGTACCGATTTTTAGTCCTCCTCTAAGTGTCATGTGCAACTTAATCCTCTATCTTCTATTTTATTCAAGTGTCATGGGCTGATCGTTTGGGATCGTGACTGTGCGGCGACTTACACTATTTTGAATCGCTTGGGATTGTTGGGGCCTAAGTCAAGCCTTCTTCGAATCGATTGATTACTCAACTTAGGCTATTTTAGATCACTTGAGATTGCTTATTTTGGATCGTTTGGGATTGTTGGGGCTCGCTTGGGGCTCGCTTGGGATTGTTGGGGCCTAAGCCAAGCTTTTTCGGATCGACCTTCGATCGATCGCTCAACTCACTCACCCGGATTGTAGATCGTAGAGAGAAAGTTAGAGAGAAGTTTCGAAAGAGAGAATGAAACTTTGATTGCTAATGGTTGGATGGCTACAAATGAGGGAAGGGCACCCCTTCTTATACTCGAGGCACTCGGATTACAACCATTGATCAAGTTTTGATCCGGTGGACAAGATCGTATCGCCCCATCTACCACCTACCGGCATTTATGTCGGGAAAATTCTAGACCATGGCATAATTACGGGATCACCCGTCCCTAAGAATGTTCCGGAAGCACTTGGATCCTCCTAGGAGCGTTTTGGTCGTTCTTCCTCGATCATGAACGCTCCATTGATCACGGAAACCTCGGATCCGTCACTATATTTCTTCCTTTTTCTACTTCTTCTTCCAAGTGCAGGATAACCCCAAGGGGTTGTAGGTTTTTTTCTACCAATTGGGGCTCTCCCTTCACCACCCCCATGGGAATGGTCTATAGGGTTCATAACCACTCCTCTTACTACATGACGTTTACCAGCCAACATTTAGATCCGACTCTACCCAACTTTTTCTGGTTCACCTCAACATTCCCCACTTGTCCGACTGTTACTGAGCAGTTTTTGGATATCAAACGTACCTCCCCAGAAGGTAATTTTAATGTGGCCGATTTCCCCTCTTTTGCAATCAATTTCGCTACAGCACCCGCTGCTCTAGCTAATTGTCCACCCTTTCCAAGTGTGATTTCTATGTTATGTATGGCCGTGCACAAACGTGTCCTTTTGATTTTTTTATTTGGTGCTATTTGGTTCCTCTAAGTTTCACTTTCGACAAATCAAATCCTCTTTGCAACTAAATTCTTTTGCAACCGCTCTCACTAAACCGTCAAATCAATTGAAGACACGTGGCCCGTTTAATATGGCACCCCGATGATAACGTCATGGAAGACTGCACAAAATAAAAGTTAGAGTACAAAATTGTACCAAGTTTCAAAACTTAGAAAACTAAAACTGGACTCAACACTTGTTCTCTTGCATTCCCTGTATGGATGCACTTGGTCCAGTGGCACTACCAAAAAGCCCACGATCTCTCCAGCTGTTGCAATCCGGTCCAGAGAACTCGTTCATTAAAGAAGCGCAATCACATGATAAACCATGTGTAAACTCTTATTCCTTGTCATGATATACATCTAATATAATAGAAAAGCTGATCATTTGGTGACCCAATAGTTCAAAATTTTCACCTGCAGTCTCAACCAGAATCTTGAGGCACAAACTTAACAGAAAGAAGGTAAATCCTGAATGTTAAATTGATGATGTTCAAGTGAATCGTGCTATGCTAAAACGAAAAATGCTAAAATCGTGCACTAATCTACCTACTCAAGCTTTAGGTTTACATGTCGTCTTTCCTTGTAGAGATTATTTAGATTGGACAAAGCTTACGTGTTTCGCGAAATTAAACTTGGTCCAAGAAGGATTGTCGGATGGAGCTGCCTGAGGATGATGTGCACTTGCCAATTGAGAGAGCAAGGACGACGTTGATTCATGATGCCAAGTATGTCCATGAGCAAAGTGTACAAAAATCCAGTTTATCGTGACGGAGTAAAACCGGTTAAATCAATCGTTGTGCGTGTCGGTCTGCAATCACCAGACCATTCCAGTAAATTACGAGTGTCCTTTCCGCCTCACATACGCCTGCTTGTCAGAAAAAAAGGAACACATTGCCCAATGAATTTTCCATCATGTGAGGCCATGAGTAATTCTCGATTCCCATCTTTTCGCAAAAAGAGGGAGCAGAGCGTGAATCCGTATGTGTCTACTGTTTAGCATCCCCCACAACCTGCTTTGAGTAAAATCCTAGTTCTCCGCGTACGGTAGAAATTATATCTAAGTTATATAAACGTGAACACTTATCATATGTATAGTCTTCCATTTAACATCGATCGACAATAGTTGCTGAAGATTTCATTCATCAACTTGGAACTTTCATCAGAATGATCAGCATTAGCAGCAAAACGAGCTTACACCTGAAAATGAAGATTCTGTCTTCTTCTTTTAATCTGTAAAGAAGAGAAGGAGCTGCGGTTATACCCAAGAACAGCAAAAGCAACGGTTGCTGAAGGGAAAGAAAAAAAGGATTTGCAAAACTTTGCCATTTCATTAATGTTTGGAGTGAAAGATGCGAAGAAAAGACTGATGTGGAAAACCCGAGGTAAAAAAGCCACTCTCTCTCTATATTTCATATCAGTGATGATATCTGAAGGTACACATATTTTAACCCAAGTACAGACATACACTGATGATCCAGGTGGGCTTCACCAGTACGGAACATGAAATCTCTGCCCTCCTCAGATTTAGAGAATCCAATCATCTTCCCTCACTGTTGCAGACTCTACCATACAGTACGCAGACTTCCCATTTGAAAGAATTGCAGATCATTGTACACCATCTACACAAGAAAAGAGAGAGACGAATGGATTCTCCGTGGAAACCCTCGCCAAATGTTTTCTGGAGAGAGAGAGAGAGAGAGGTGGGGGGGGTGAGAATCGCATTCTATTTAGGAGGGCATTGTCGAAACTTGAAGCTGGTAGAAGGGAGAGTATAATTCTGTGAAGATGGCTAATGGGAATCAGTATTCTTCCAGAAAATCCGCCTCCTTTTCAGGCTTTCTTAGTTAGTGTTAATTGGAGTAGTCTCCTGCAATGGAATTGCCGCGTTGGAATCGAGCGAACGCCAGACCACAAGAGCCATCATCACCCCCACCACCTCCTGGGAAAGCCCTAGAAAAAGCTAAGCTAATGCAATTCCATAGTTGGTTATGTGCGTATTTGTACGTTTCTTTTATAGATGTAAGGTAGGCGACAACTTTTACATAGCACGAGTAGTCATGTTAATTGGCGCTAAAAATAACTACACCGTTCTCGGTAGGTGGCATGGGACCTTCCTAAAATTGGACGCTCCTCCATTTTTTGAACCTTGATGAGGTTCCCAATGGACAAGGTACACTACTGCAACTTAGACAATTCTCTGCGAATAATTGAAGGGGTAGGTGAAGCGGCAAAATCTTTGTGGATATTTTGAGCATAAACACAGTAAGTCTTGCATGTCAAATGATTGCGAATTTGCAACAAAAATCTTTCTGGATAGATTCTAATGTAAGTTCTCTTCATACAAGACAGATTACTCTTTTGTTCCCCTCATAGTCACAGATTAGTAAGTACTCACAAGCCTAGCCTCACTGGATAAAAGAGGGGCAGAGATCAAAAGAAAATCACCAAAAAAAAAAAGTCACGAAAGGGGTCTTGAATGAAAAAGATCCACTTTATAGAAACTAAAGACCAGCTGTCGAATCCTCCATAGAACTACTACAAAACCCAGATACTTAGGTTTCCAAAGATGGAGAAACTTGGGAAAGAAGAACTGCTCTTATGGAGTCATGCAGTCCTTTCTTGGATTTGACTTGTGCATCTTGCAAATCCCATCATACCGAAGAAGACAGAGCACCAAATGGATTCTTAGCTTAGGATAATGATCATCTTAATAAATTTAGAGGAACCATCTTTCCACTATATAAGTATGGAAAGGAAGATAGGGGCTTTTTTCAGGTTTTAAGAATCAATAGTTCCCTGAAATCTGCTGCCGTACCTCTTCTTGGCCAAATGTTGCCGTTCTACGTTAAGATGTGATCAATGAGCACGAACAGTGAGGTTAGTCAGATGACATAAGAAAAATAACTTGACCCCTTGGCCTCTGCTCTTGAGAAAGACAACATTTAGTTATGCTAATACCTAAGTAAAGCTGATATGAGGTGAGCCAGAGAAAAAAGGCATGCCAAGGGAAACCATATATTAAACCAGAGAACGCGTAATAAGGTACAAATGATATATATCTCAAAAAAGCAAGTCAACAACTCTCAACACCAATTAAAATGTGTATTACACATCTATTGCTATCCAATGACCACTACAGCAAACTTGCTAACAGTCCAGAAAACTTGCTAATCTTATGGAACCAAACAAACACGGTATATGGACAAATGAGACTCACAAAACTCCTACGACACAATATAATAACAATATAAATCCAGCAGAAACAGCTTGAAATCACATCATTCTCATGAGTTACCCAAGTTCTACTCTTGTACACAAGCACAGACATAGCTAGTGAAAGGTCAGGTGCGTTGCTGTACGGAAAAATTCAGGTGCGTTGCTGTACGGAAAAATTCAGATGCATCACTCAATCAAATCCTTCCAAATATTAAAATCACCGAAAAAGCAGAAACATATGATGATCTTTAACACAATTTATACCAAGGTAAAGTCATCTCCTTTTCTCGAACTGAAACTCTTTTCCGTGTTGGGTTAACAGAATCAAGAACCTCATGACCCACCAACAAAGCCAGCAAGCATCAATCTTCTAAACTCCTATTCTTTTCGGAGAGTTCTTGAAAAATTAGGGTTTGCTTTTGATCAACTGATAAAGTATAATTACCTTCATCCTCATAAATTTGATCTCAGACTTCTGGCTTTCGAGAGTGAACAGCCATTTATTGCCACTGCAGCATCATCAAGATTCCCATAGTAAAAATCATGTTGAAGAGAGACGCTTTTAAGGTGGAATTAGGGACCACATAAACTAAACCACCACATTTTATTTAAAAAGGACGCTCTCTTCAAAAAAAAAAATTCTTTTGTGAATCTTCATGATGCTGCAATGGCAACCAACGACTCGGGCTCCTCCATATAGGGGTAATTTGTCTTCACCAATCCAAATGCAGATGAGATAAAAACCCTAACCCTAGATTCCATACTTACCCAACTTTTAGAATCCCATGGAGATAAAGGAAAAGGTAAGCGAAGAAACAAAAGTAAATCAAGGGCATTAAGAAAAAGGTTCGAAACCCTTGTCTTGAGCGAGAGAGTGAGAGAGAGAGAGAACTACTGTGTATTTTCTCTGTACTAAAATCTCATGTCAACCACTAAGGAAAAGGGAGAGATCAGGAACACACAAGTGGAAAAATTGCACAGTGGAAAAGCTCGAAAGGAGCCTAAGAACAACAGAGTAGAAGATCAAGGAACAGGCCAGAGAAAAAGAGAGAGAGAGAGAGAGTATGTGTGCGTGTGCGCGCTTTGAGAGTTGAGATATGAGAGTGTTTAGCCTCTTAATATAGAGTCCGGTGGAGCCTTGTCTCCATTAACTGAGCATTGCTAAAATACTAAAATAATATTCACTAAATGAATATTTTGAAAAGGAGTTCATGCATGTATGCATATCAAAAAGACATAGTAAAGGGTTAAAAATATAAGGAATTTGCTAGCATAACAGTTTTGGGTTGTTGTTAGAATAACACAGCTTGTTGAAAACTATAAATTCTTGAATGAGTGGACCCCATGACAATTAATAATTATTCATTATTCGATTTTTTATAGTCTAGAACATATTATTATTCTCAGATTGTTATTCTCATGATAGACTAAAGACTGAAACTCAATCATATCTCAAAATAATGCTAGATAGAAAACATTCGAAGATATGGCATTTTAGGCAACGAATAAAAGATTTCCAAAAATTGTGCAATAGGGAAGATTTAAATTCAAATTTTGAATACACATTTATAAAATTGATAAAATTTTGATCATGCTTTCTTTCTAATTACTGGACATTAGAATCGGACATGAGAACAAATGCAATATTCAAAAATAGTTCTCTCATTTGGAGGTGGAGATATATCTCACAAGTGCATTGTGCTCTAATGCCAACTATGGTAAATATAGTAAATTTGCTTCTTATTCCTAGCATAGTCCATCTGTGGAGTTGTCTTTTTCCATTTGATATGCTATTTGGTTTGATCAGTTCCACAAGATTACATGAACCTACAAATTAGATAGAGCAGGACAACACAAAACATTTTGCGTAAAATTTCGATATGATGAACCAATGCAAGGGAGTTGGTCGTTTCATTTTCACTCGCACGGATTGACACACACGTAATAAGGAAAGAGCAGGAGCACTAGGGTTTTTAAAAGGTAAATATGTTTCATAGACTTTGCTCAATCGGTTTTATGCATTTCCCCTCAGTACTCATGTAACATGTATTTGATGTGTATATGATCGATCACACACGCCAGGAATATTATGATTGTGAAACTCTGTGAAGATTAAGTTAGTTGCAGAGTGTGTTTGATACGATTTTGATTAACAAAACTCGATCCAACTAGACTTGTCTATACATCTAATAGGTTATTCGCGAAGAAAGCGGAAAGCGCACACAACACAGGCTCACATGACGCAACCGCTTCGTCTGATGAACTCTATAAATCTTGTGTCCGATGCACATGGCAGAGTCATTACAGAACACAACATCCGGATCAAACTTGGTCATCCCGGGGGCGAGTCATCCAGCGGTATACGGTGTATCGAGACCGATCAGGTGAACGACAGCGCGACGGGTACCAGAACCACCCGTGGAATCTGGACGCGGTGCCAAAATTTTCACCCCCAGAAAGAGCGGACTGTCCCAAACCAGATTCCTCGCGCCAGAAAACGTCAAAAAGACAATGAAACATGCCCTAAAAATGGCAACATATATAATGCGCGTAGCTTTCTAGGTCGTGGAACGTATGCGTGCAACGGGGGAAGGAGCCCCTTGCTTCCTCCACAAGCATTTTTCCAAATAAAGCAATGGAGACACGAGAAAGAATATGGGGCGCAGCGACGTGATCTGACCTTTCTTCCCCCCTAACATCACGGGGAGTAGTCCCACTCGATTCGACCGGGATTCAATTGCGTGTACTAGGTTTGAGAATTCCCATTTCCGGTCTCTTTCTCTGGGGCTCCTGGTGCCTGATCGCGGGGCGGCTCAGCGAGGGCCATTCCCTTTTGTGGCAAGCTTTAAAGTTTGCCACTCTCTCTCTCTCTCTCTGTTCATATCTCGGCGTCTCGTCCCTCGACCTGACGTTTGCCGGGCGGCTAAAAATCAAATCTTAGCACCCCCTCTTCACGCAACTGGCTCTCTCTCTCTCTCTCTCTCTTTGTAATCTTTTGATTTCTTCCTCTTCTTTTTCTCCTTCTGGATAAAGAACATTGAGAGGCGATCCAAGGGTTGAACGATACGTGTTACGTTTGATTCCTTGGAAGAATCACTCGTGTTAGCAGTCGAAATTCTCCAACTTGAGCTAGATTTATATTAGAGTCGAGGGTCTCTAGACATAAACATAAACTTTGATATACCGTTATGGCGGGTTCTACAAATGCTTTCCTTATTTTAATATGTTGATGCTTGTATGTCAACATCTTTTTCTTATTATGAACTTGACAATATTTAATGGTGAACATTTCTAGATTCCATACAGATTTCATCTAGAACCTACCCATTTGAATAGGTTCCTCATTTTTTTAAACCTTGAACTTGCCTACCTTGTCACGGTTCCAAAGTTCCATTTGTATTATAAATTGAATGATTTCATTGAATTATCACATTTAATAATCATCACTTAATGCTATAATTTATTGACCATAACTTATATTTAAACAAAAAAAAATATAAAACATTAACAATGTAAAAGTCTTAGTCATAAAATATAAACTCAGACTAGTAGTTCCGGAGTATATGCTCATCATCAAATGCCATGGAATATTGTAGGAATACGTGAAAATATAGTCTAAGAAAAAAAATAAAAACTTATTTCAAGTTATAAGTTCTAAATTCCACGAACCTAAAACCCGAAATCTATCTATCGAAATATGTTCCCCAATTTTGGAACCTGGAACCTATCTTATATACCTTGGATCCTCAAACCGGACAAGTTCCCACTGATTTGACTTTTAGGTTCCACCTTGAAACCATGCTCACCCCTAATAATACCTTTTCGCGATTTTACATTTAGGTGATCTCGAAATCCAAAACCCAGATGAAGCCTTTTAAGGACTTGCTTAGGTCCTACATGTAAATCATTGGTTGTTGATTACAAGGTGTAACCTCATTGCAAAAGATGAGCTGAAGCTTCCACAAATCCACGATCGAACATAAAATTTCTCTGTAATTAGGTGTGATGATTTTCATAAATAAGACCCTACAATGCATTAGTTTTTTCCACAGTTATCCCACTCAGATACAATGATAAAAAGCTTGCGTGTTTCTTCATTTGCAACTGGATTGTAATTGATAACTAAGGTTTGTTACTTTGAAAATTTTGGGATATATACACATCATAGAATACTATAAAAATTAATCATTTATTAGATAAAAAGTCATAAACCGTGAATCCACATAACTTAAAAGTTCCTATAGAATCGGTAGATTCAACGGTGGATCAATAAATCCGTCCATAATCCGAAACTTTATAGATTCATCTAATTGATCCATTACATATGTTTTTAAATTGAATTGAATTATAATAATCCAATCATGAACCTATTAATTGTGATTATAAACTTTATAGTTCAATATGCATAGACCTATCAAACGGGTGGGTTGAGTCGAAAACAATCCAATCCAAATTAACCTATTTAACTCGTTTTGACCCGATTCCATGCAATATAAGTCTAATGACCCATACATGACTCAACTCATATTACTAAAACATTTTGGTGATGTTTGGTCGTCTAAGTTTCTAACAAGGATATGCCTAGATATTATATGATATAAAATTTAATGATTTTGCCATATCTTATTTATTGTTTAGTGAATCTTAGTAATAAAGTCAGATATATTCATATCATATTATGTGCATTATTTAATATAAATAACATATTAGTGTAAATGAACCTAAAGTTCATAGATGGAGATGATAACAATCTCTTGCAACACTCTTACCTATTTTATTTTTATTTGCTTATTTTATTTTATTTTTCCTATCTTTTTTAATTTTAATTACTTTTCCCCCTTCCATCATTCTTTAATATGATTTTATTAGATAGAAAATTGTATCAATATACCTAAATACTAAAATATATAATAAAATAAATGTTGATTTTATATCGAAGATAGAATTAAATTCGAATATATATAATATTAAAATAAAAACTAAATTGTTTTTTATTTTGAATTCTTACATTAGAATTCATTATTATTTATATTGAAATATAATTTTAATTTTGTTAATTTATGAAATTGGTAAATCGAAAAAATAACTTTCATATTATGGATATTAAAAATCCTATCCACCTTTATTCCACCGCTTCCGTGGGATAATTTTATTCGATCTATATATCTTTTATATCTGACTTTATTTTGTCTTGAGGATAAATTTTATCCTAGCTATCAAATGCAGTGTTTTATATTTAACCTAGTTTAGGACAACTCACACCCAAACAAAAGTGAAAACATGGAGTGAGCGACCTTGAGATCAAATTAAGGCGAGAGAGAATGAAAAGGATCATAAAGGTCGGTTGAATCTAATTAAGTTGTGAACCTGTTTGAAACCAACTTATTGAATATAACTAACTTGTATAACAATTCAATTCATCAATTATGGGTTAAGAAAATGAATCTACGCCCCCATTTTGATATGTCTAAAAACACGGCCGCTGATGGAGATGACCTAACTCTTGTCACTTACTTTTTAGCAAAAAAATTCAAAACCGTCATCAATCTCCATGTTGTTGCTCCCATTGGATCATCCCTATATGTATTAGGGTCTCAATTCACGGATGTTTCGGCTCGAGAAATAAAAAAATAGGAGGATCAAACATTGCATCTTGCAGGTATTGGTCTCCATCGTTCCGTTCATATCACAGCGCTCCCATTAATTACGCAAAATCGTGCAACGCTCGTCGGAAGAACCATCATTCTGGGACACGACTAGCTCATCCATCCATGTTCTCAGTTTCAACGTCAGAGGACGATATTTTTGGCACGGTGGTTCGAATAGTCAACTTTCTTTATTCCTTTTTGCTGTCGCGGTCAACCTGTATCTTCTATCAAGCACCAAAATGGAATTCATCCTCTCAATCCAATCGGTCCGATTAGTCGGGCGGGGGAATTAGAGGTGCAATTCTAGACACCCACTAAAGGTCGTACTCGGGTACAAAAGTGATGTCGCTTCAACTTCGACTTCCATATTGAAAGGCACGGTCCTACTATGCTCATTCAATGAATATCAGCGAGGCTTCACGTGTTGTGACGTCGAATCGCACTTTAGAAATTTGTATTTCGCCCTTGTATTATATGATTGTTATCGTACACACTTGTATCATGTGTACATTGATTTTAATTTTAAGTTTGCTTGATTGGATTATAACTTTCTTACAGTAAATGAGTGATTTCGTTAGACATTTCGACACTCGCACATTAAAAATATTCTAAGATAAAGCGGACTCGTGCTGCAAACTCTCATATATTTTCCAGATGAGCCTTCCTCCAACCAATACTTAAATTGATACATTACAAGAATGGAGGAAATCCACATCCTTGATTAGTTAAACTCTTGTATACTTAGACTTATCAAACGGGTAGATCATATTGAGTCATAAATGGTTTGACCCCAATTGACCCATTTAACTCGTTTCCGACTTATTTATCATAATACAAATTTCTTGGCCTATATATGAGTCGACTTGACTCATTTAACTAAATTTGAGAAAACTTGTTTCTTATGATTTTTTTAAAAAATCAATATTGCTAAAACACTTTTACATAATACAAATCTAGTTGACAATTTTTATTTTTTTAAATCGAGGCTCCATTTTTTAAAATGTTTTCTAAAAGTTATTTTCTAGAAAAAATAACAATATTTTTTGTTGTTGCCTGAAATCTAAAAATAAATTAGAAAATATTTTCCGTTATTTGGTATATAATATATGATTTGATTTTCCTTTGTGCACTCTTTTAAAATTTTTATTTTTATATTTAAATAGAATTTTAATTATTTTTTATTCTAAAAAAACTGAATTTTTTATTTGTTATCTTTTTTTTTCTTCTTCTTCGGCCAGTCGCTGGCCATAGGAGAGCTTGAGCCTCGCCATAGGCCAGTGAAGTCGAGCTCACTTGAGGCTAGTGAGTTTGAGTCTTGCTTGATCGACGAGGCTTGATCCTTGCAAGAAGTCGGTAAGCTCGAGTTTCATCGGCCTCCAATGAGCTCAATCCTCACAAGAAGTTGACGAGCTTGAGTTTTGTCAACCTCCAATGAGCTCGTCCCTCACTTGGTGAGTTGCCGGCTATTGCCATGGCCGGCCATCGGCTAAGGAAGATGGAAGAAGAAAGAAAAAAGAAAAAAAAAGAAAAGAAAGAATAATTATAATTTCGATTTTTAAAAAATATTTTTATAAGCTTGAAGAGAGAGAGAGTGTATGAGCCTAGTGGTTCGGAAATAGATTCTAAACTCAACCTATTTAGATCCATTTATTTTAGCCTTTAAATTTAAAATCCATTTAAGATAGGTTCTTTAAAATTGAAGTGATCCATGGATTTAAGATTAATTTTGACAAGTCTACTTGTACGTGGTGCTTATAACATAATCTATTGATTAGAGATAAATGAAGGAAAATATGACCCTGCGCTAAAAAAATATTCTATATCAGTAGGAACACTGTGATCTTGTATTTTGATACCACAGGTCCACAAAATCTTGAGCCAAGTCAAGACCCGACCCGGTCATCAAGAGAAGATGAAAGCCTGGATAAAAATAATTGTATCAGGCCCAAAAGGTTAGTCAAGTCTACAAGGCTCATAGAAAGACTTGAATTCTTCTTTTTTTCTTTCTCTGGGATTGGGAAACGGTAGAATAAATGAGGATTTAAAGTCCTCCACGTATCTTTGAATTGTTAAATCCTATTTAATGTAACATAAGATAGAATTCGGAATCTTCTTTGAGATTATCATTTTTTATACATTGCAACAATTCAATAGCGCGTTGACTTGATAGAATGAATTAACTTTAAGTCTGGAGATCGGTAACGTTGTAGATAATGTTAGGGATACGATGCTTCACACTTACTTTTGTGAATAAACTTCCTAAGAATCTAGACAAATCACACATTAGGAGATTATTAATACTCATAAATGCACCGCAAGAAAATTAATAATGTTAATCGAGATACCGCTATTAAGGATTGAATCACACTAGGCGGGAATAACTCATATGCCGATCATCATCGGTCATTACACACTTTCAATGTCCCCTGATTATCGTTGATTTTAACACTGCCTTAAGTGCGATTCTACTTCATTAGACGACTCAATTACTATAACTCGATTGATCAAGCAGTGATTAGTATGCAAGCCAAGTAATTAAGGAACAAAGAAGGCTGGAGACAGTGGCACTTCAGTAAATAATGGATGCAGCCGGCACCAAAAGAGCAACGGCTAGTTGCTAGTTTGGCAAGCAAAAAGGAGCAGATTTCATGACAGCTAGATCGAGCTCGATCACTGTACATGTGTTTTCGACCGTTACGATGTTCATGTCCACTCTCCATATAAAACCCCCGACACTACGAATCTCTCTTTCTTTTCACCGAGAATTCAATCATCCCCGCTCCTGTAGACCCTCACCGCGCGATTAATCGACCGTTGCGGATCTTCTCTTCACGCCGAGACGCAAGAAAAGCTCTCTCTCTGCGAGCCAAGAAGAGGGCTTTTCTGATCTGTCTCGCACGAGGTCGAAGATCAAAGATAACCCAGATACGGAGCGGTCGAGATAAGCAAGACCCAGAAGATGGATTCGTCTCAGAGGAGGAAAAGCGGCATCAATCTCCCGTCCGGGATGTCCGAAACCTCGCTTCGGCTCGATGGGTTTCCGGGCTCATCTTTCCGGGCTATCTCCAACCTGACGTCCCCGTCCAAGTCCTCTTCCATCAGCGACAGATTCATCCCTTGCAGATCTTCCTCGAGGCTCCACACTTTCGGGCTCGTCGAAAAAGGGTCGCCGGTTAAGGAAGGAGGGAACGAGGCGTACTCGAGGTTGTTAAAGGCTGAGCTTTTTGGGTCTGATTTTGGCTCTCTCTCTCCTGCAGGTCAAGGGTCGCCCATGAGCCCCAGCAAGAACATGTTGAGGTTCAAGACCGAGAGTTCGGGCCCGAACTCGCCGTATTCGCCGTCGATCCTAAGGCAGGACAGCGGTTTCTCCAGTGAAGCTTCGACGCCTCCTAAGCCACCGAGGAAGGTTCCCAAGACGCCGCATAAGGTGAAGAAATTCTGCTGCTTTAATGTGGTGTTCTCGAGAGTAATCTCAAACTCTTTTTGTTAATATATTCTATGGCTTGCCTATGAGCTTATATGCTCTCTAAATCTCCCTCACCTATAAGCTTGAGCTTTTGGATTAGACTATTTAACATAATACCTGAGTTCTGTCTAGTCTCTGTCCATCCAAGTCCATGTATCTTTATAATCTGGCTTGCACATTAGAGGGAGCTTGTTTACGGAGTTTATATGCCCCCTATAAATTTAAGCTTTTGCCTTGAACATTTTATCACTTTTGATCAATTCTTTTTCCATGGAAGATTATGTCAAAGTTGAGGATGAGGATACAGTTGTGTCCACTGCCTAAGAATGAGTTGATGAACTATTCGTTATTGCTGAAATTGATGAAGAAAATTGACGGATCATAGCAGGCTTTTCTCATAAGCAATTGTTATTTAGTCAGACATTAAAATAGGATAGCTATAATATAGCAAGATTGGCAATCTTGTACAACTCCCATTTCTAAATCTTAATTGGAATGCTGACTAAAATGGCCCAAAGGAGTGGGAACCATGGGAAGGTTAATAGCTGACTCATTTTGTAAACCTTCTAACTAATGAGTGCAAAATAGCTAGAAATGAGCCGAAAATAAATCCTGCAGCTGGTAGGAAGAAATTAGATCAAATTTAGTGAGCTTAATTTTGATGGCTGCAGTAGGTATTAAGCACTAAAGAATGGGAGCAGACAGATAATTGTTTACTATGCAGGTTCTGGATGCCCCGTCGCTGCAAGATGACTTCTATTTGAATCTGGTTGACTGGTCATCTCAGAATGTGCTAGCGGTTGGGTTGGGCACTTGTGTTTACCTATGGAGTGCATCAAACAGCAAAGTAAGTTGGTCTCAACTGATCTCTGTCAGATTTTGATTCTCAATGTCTTACTGAGAGTTTCCTGTAAAATCGACAAAGAGCAATGTCAAATTGGTGGTGCTCTTACAAGGCTATCGTCTTGTTTTCAGGTGACAAAGCTGTGTGATCTGGGACCTAATGATGGTGTCTGTGCAGTACAGTGGACTCGAGAGGGTTCATACATTTCAATTGGTACCAGCCTCGGTCAAGTTCAGGTAATAGAATGTAAATCCACACATCCACACATTGGCACATCATAGGGCTCATGAGATTTGAAAGATCACCGAGTGATTTTGTACGACAGATATGGGATGGAACTCAGTGTAAGAGAGTTCGGACAATGGGTGGTCATCAGACTAGAACAGGGGTCTTGGCATGGAATTCGCGCATATTATCTTCTGGTAGCAGGGACCGAGTCATACTTCAGCATGATCTCCGCGTTCAAAATGACTCCATAGGCAAGCTTGTTGGCCACAAATCCGAGGTAGAATTTGAGCAAGAAATCTTTTTGCAGTCTATAAGTTTTGCTGTGGAGGGCTAATTTGAATCCTGAGCAATCTCAATCATCGCTTTTTCTTCAATTACTCAGGTATGTGGATTAAAATGGTCCCATGATGACAGAGAACTCGCATCAGGTGGGAACGACAATCAGGTAATTCTCATTTTCTGCTAAGTGATTTTTTCTTCCATATTAAACTGAGCATGAAATATTGACAAGCTTATTATTGGTTGATCAGCTACTGGTGTGGAATCAGCACTCTCAGCAACCGGTTCTGAAGCTTACTGAGCATACAGCAGCAGTGAAAGCCATAGCATGGTCTCCCCATCAGAATGGGCTGCTTGCATCAGGAGGAGGAACTGCTGATCGATGCATACGCTTCTGGAACACTACCAATGGCCATCAGTCGAGCAGTGTTGACACTGGGAGTCAGGTACTGAATTGATTTCCTACTAATACTTGAGTGCATAACTACTGGTGGCCTAGGAATATGTGATATCCAATTACTCCATATGGTATTTATAGTTGTCGAGTGCACATATGGCATTGCAAATTCCTTCACACATATAGGGACAGAACTCAGAAGTGGTGATACGAATAAAAGAAGAGCAATCATTAAGAAAACCTAAATCCTCACATATTTGCCTGCAGGTATGTAATCTGGCTTGGAGTAAGAATGTCAATGAGCTGGTGAGCACTCATGGGTATTCACAGAATCAAATAATGGTGTGGAAGTATCCATCCATGGCGAAGGTAAGAAAAGCCTTTCAGGGGGTTTAAAGAGTCTCCATTGTTTCATTATCACAGCTTCCGAAGGCTAAGGCTAATTGAGGAACGACATAAGCTGAAGTTGGTCATTTCTTATATTAACAGGTTGCAACTCTAACTGGCCATAGTCTTCGAGTACTATATCTTGCCATGTCTCCGGATGGCCAGGTAATATAATTTTTCTTCCGCTGGAAGGGGTAATATTGTTGTCACGCATTTGCCAAAATCATCAGTCATAATTCAATTGTTGCTTGCAGACCATAGTGACAGGAGCTGGTGACGAGACCTTGCGGTTTTGGAATGTATTTCCATCAGCTAAGACACCGGTGAGACCCTGTGACGGTGCCATTCTGCTCTGATTAAGCTTACTCTTCTTGGTTGGTTCCTCATTAATTTTCCTGTCTTGCGTGTTGCAGGCACCGGTCAAGGATACGGGTCTATGGTCTTTGGGGCGAACCCATATCAGATAAAGCTGCGCGTGCTTTTCAATCTAGCTTGGTCTCTCTTAAAAAGAAACATATATGATTACAATACGATGTAAAAAGATCTTGCATGTTCAATTGATATTATTTTTGTAAATTTGAGAAGCATAGAAGAAACTTTTGTACAAGATTAGTATGTGTGGTATAATAAGATTTGTAAATGATCTTGATTCATGGTTTGTAAATTATGTGATGCACTAGAGGGTTCCTTTAATTCCCTGTCACCGGCTAAAACAAGCTGAAACATTACATTTCTTCCATCGGAAAGACAGACATGCTTAATCAAGGAGCTTCCGGCTGCTGTGAAAACCTCATGCAAACTTTCTGGAAAGGAAAAAGTAACAGTGAATTGGATTCTGTAACCACAAAAGCAATTAATCCGGCTAAAACAAGCTGAAAAATTACATTTCTTCCATCGGAAAGACATAGACATGCTTAATCAAGGACCTTCCAGCTGCTGTGAAAACCTCATGCAAACTTTCTGGAAAGGAAAAAAGTAACAGTGAATTGGATTCTGTAACCACAAAAGCAATTAATCCGCATAGTGGTTGTGCCATCGAAGGCTTGGATTATTCAATATCCATACTGTGAACTAACATCATTACAATAAAGGACAGCCCTTGTGTAAGTTAGAGAGAAGGAAGTCCAGCGCCAATTAGTTTTTCATGTAGTGGATGGGGGACAGATAATACAGCACGCCAACTACGGTTGCTCAAGAAAGCTAAACTTCCAGGAAAATTCTCAAACAAGGGAAAGGTATTTTCAGGAGAGCAAACTTTGACAGATAAAATAGATCTCTCTTGATGACGACCTTGTAGCTTTGGGCCTCAACCATGACGTCTTTCTAAAAAGTGGGCTGCAAATCCGTCGGAATTCTGTAAATTTGATGAGAAAAAAGGTTAGCACATGACTCGAAATCTCTCCTAGCAACACACATTTGAGAAGCCACAAAATGACTCATGACTGAAAATCTCTCCTATTGGTACAGAATCAAATGCAAGTCTACCTTGTGCATCCTCACTTTCCAGAAGCTTAATGACTAGGTGTCCTCCTGGTTGCAACACACCCTCATCATCAGGAGCACAAGCAGAGGGCTTTGACTGTCCATCCATTTGGATATTGCTATTTGTATGACCTAAGGCAGACCTGCCAACAGCTACCTCAAGTGCTCGCATCCCTAATTCAGTGGATAAGGCCGCATCTGTTGTTGTGATCCCAGAAACTGAGGGACACATATCAGAGAGCACGATGGAAAACCCTCTTTGCTGAGAAGAGGCAGGCAAATGTCATGCTTATAAATTCAGAAGCAACACTGCATTAAATCCATTGCTATGGAGTACAAAATACTGAAAAAAAAAACTGTCCACTTTATGAATGATATGGTAAGATTAACTAGCATCAGACCCTATGCAAAAGAGCCCCCTAGTTGGGGAAGGTTAGCTACCTGATGCAAACGCAGAGAATAAGAAACTGTTGTTAGTAGGATCAAACTTCCCAAGAAATGTTCTATAGTAAGCAAGATGAGTAATTTGCATTAATTGCATATTCACATGCTGCAGAGTGTAGAGTGGATGTCCTACCTAGACTAGTTCTAATTCCTAATTAGTAATTTGTGAGGCTTGGAGGCAAGCATAATAAATAAGCAAGGCCTGAATAGTTTCCCATTGGTGCCATTTGATGTTAACATACATAGCCATATCTCAAATTGCCGAAGAAATATAATGAATCTGGCTTTAACCCAAAGGATGGGCTTAGTGCTTTGAGAAAGGGACTCGTGGCTTAGGTGCATTTCAATACAAGTCCCACCAGTCTCATGTTGAGAGTACTCACTCAGACTTCAGGTAGTCTCTTATCTTGTTCATGAGGTTAGTAAACTATTCCATCACCCGGGATTTAGACACCTAAGGTGGAGTTCGTTGGCATTAAGACAAAACAAATGAGAATCTTGCTTCCAATTTTTTGGAGGATATGTTCTGACGAATTTAATAAATCGTGCCTGTACATGCTTAACCTTGGTATAAATGACATTGTATGATTTTCCAGTGACAAAAGACTAACCTTGGTGCAGGAGGAAGCAGAAAGTAAGGATCTATACAGTGATTTACAAAACATCTAGAACTCACGTACATCCCCATTCACAAAAGCAAACATGCTTATTTTCGTTTCAAGTCCACGAGAGTACTTTGCAGTGAGCTACCTGAGGAGAAAGGGCCTTAATTTGGTGCTTCGGGAAGTTCCTCACATCGGCACAAACTGTCTGAACTCTAGCATCGCAGTGCATTGTAGGAACCTTGACCTTCTGTTCTGCACATCCCCAATTCTCACATCATACACCCAGAAAAACACTCTTGCAAACAACAGCAAACTTAATTCAGAGATGACCACTCTCCACCGAGTCCACTCCATTCGATCAGAATCTAACAGGGCCACACACAACACGCAAACGACAGAGCAACAAACCTTGAGATCAATGCCGACGACGGACCCACCATTTTTCAAAGGACCCAAGTTCTGGCAAGCAACCTGGACGCGAACGCGTCAGTTAGATTGAGTAATAAACGAAAGAAAGATGCATGGAGAGATTTCAAGAAAGACGTCGGATGGTCGCTGAGCAGAGAGAACCTGAAGCCAGGCGCCAGGGGCACAGCCGAGGTCGAGAACAGAAGACCCAGCAGTTATCAGCTTGTACTTATTCTGCATCTGAAGCAGCTGTTCGGAGCACGAAACCGAAAGGGAAAAATTAAGAAATTTTCACACGGTTTCAAAGCAGAAATCGATATAAGAATTCAGAGCAAAGCGAGGAGAAAGGAAAGAACAGAGGAGGAGGACCTTGAAGGCAGAGCGAGCGACATAGCCGAGTCGCTGAGCTTCTCTGTAGAAGAAATCCGGGGCGCCGGCTCCGCTCATCGCCCCCTCTCCTCAGTCCCACTCTCCGGCCAGCCAAGGTCGGCGATGCAGGTTCGGCGTTGCCTCAAGCAGTCGCGCCGCGCCGATGAGCCACACCACACCCCTCCTGCTCTGCTGCCAAGAGCAGCTCTTACAATTACCGTCGGGCCAGAACGGCCCGATATAGCCCGGCTCATTTGCAATGAATGGGCTGGCTCAGGTCGGACCGGTTCCTTACGTTGGGCCCAATTCGTCAATAAATCCTCAGTAACTGATATTAACAAACTGAGCATTTGTCGTTGGTCATTGCCGCTCAACGCATGAGGAGCTTAGTCTTTATTCAATTTCCGTCATTCATTTAAATGATATCTCCGTCGCATTAGGTGGGTGCTCCGACATCAAGAGATCTTCAGGACATCAGCACTGCATAGCAATCGCTAAGAAACCGATATCATATGTAGAGAGCTTTCTTGGTCATAAGATTCCTTGTCGAGATACAAAGTCAAACTCAGGAATTTTATTTTCGGTGTCGCTTTTCAAGCTTTTGTCATCTGATCAAGAAAAATGTAGACAGAGCTTTTACCCAATGAGTCGATACAGAGCTTTCTTGATGTACACCCAGCGAAATTTCAGGAACTTTCTTTATTCGCGGAGTGCATCAATTTGCTTCCCTCGCAATCAATCTCCGAAGGAAAAGTCAAAAGGGTAGCTCCAGCTCTGACCGCAAGATCACATCTATGCACATGATGCACGCATTATGATTAAAGCTATTGGATTTCCATTCTCTGATTAGCAGAAAATGAATAATCTCCACCGTTAAAATGGCGAGCGGCACCCGGTTTGGAAATTTGTATAGAGGAAGTTGAAGACAACGTTGTCTATATGACAGTGCGATAGAACATGTTGTCGCAGCTCGAGATTGATCATTCGCACACTTCATAAGCACCGTTTCATGACCATGTCCGTGTTTAGATGAGGCAAACCGATCTGCTTTGCCTCTCTGGTAGGAAAGTGACTGCAACTAGTGTCCAATGCAACCCAATGTTTAAATCAGTAACACATAATTATGCGCATAATGTACGTAGGTGTAATTTAATAACCTCGAACATTAACTAAATTCACATTTATCGCTCCAATTATCTGGAATCGGCTTCCCAATAACGAGAGCCATGGATCATATGGGTCCCACCAAATCCAACGTTTCACCCGCATAACGCTCAAATAAACTCAAGTGAGTGTGATAAAAAAAAACAATTACTTAATAGCTTCTTTATTGGGGAGAGAAAATAAGGGTTGAGGGATGAGGGGCGAGTCGGAGAAGTCGGCATTTTAATCAGTGTCCTCTTTCGAACCATACATAGATCAAGGTAAAGGCGTATGCATTGCATTTCCAGCATTCAGATTTAGAAATCACCGACACGAACAAAAACGAAATCTCGAATTGTATATAGAAAGAAAAACGAACCACTTCTATTAAGCCTAATTCAGACTGCGGATGATCATCGCTGCCCATTTTGGCAAATATGGATCTCACAAACATTGTCTACCTTATCAAGTCAAGCTCGAAAATGAGCAAGGAACAGAGAGAGGCCAACAGCCGACAGCCGACGCTGAAAAGAAAGAACAGATATTTAATCAAAGAATGCATATCTAATCATTCTATGGATGGTCTACATTTCTAAAAATTAGTACATCCTCA
This sequence comes from Corymbia calophylla, assembly GCA_014182845.1. NCBI lineage: Eukaryota > Viridiplantae > Streptophyta > Magnoliopsida > Myrtales > Myrtaceae > Corymbia > Corymbia calophylla. The sequence goes on along the minus strand of CM024699.1, from coordinate 33,749,372 downwards.
AAACTTATTGGAATCAAAATATAGCATAAAGAGAACTATCTAAAGATCAGAGTCATAAATCTGCTGGTGCAAGCGCTGCCCAGATACCTTCCAGCGTATGTACAGAAACCTATGGGGGTCCCTCCTAATGAAGAACATACAAGCAGTACCGTCCATGATTCACCTATTTCTGTTCTTTATGAGACAGAGGATTGGCAAGTCGCCATGTCATCTCGAGCTGTCAGAACACGTCTGTCCGCACCTGATTCAGAAGAATAGAATTAAGCACATAGATCTTTCTGTTATCAATTTCAAAGTCAGTACCATCAATCATATATACTTATGCAGCAGCATGCAAATGGCAAATACACAAATTCGGCACGACGAAGAGATTTCGGATGATGACAAGAGAGAGCAACTTATTTAATTAGAAATCCCAAATTATGTAGAATCAAAACCAGACTCACCATAAGAAAATTTTGTCGTCCTATCATCTTCATGCCCTCAGTGAATATGTTTTGGTGGAAGGTCCCCAAGTTGAGAGTGCCTGAACAATTCGACCCTTCCATCCTAGCTGAAGCCACTGACCATCTTCATCAACGGCAAAGTCCTTATGGTAGTAAGATTTCACTCTGTCCTTTGCGGCCTCCTTGATCTCCTCATTCAATGGAAGCGGCATAAACCCTCCCCTCATGATCCGCACCTGCCACTGTTTGTAGGTCTCTGGCCTTTCAATCCTCTCTGAGCCTTCACATGCAATGACATTCATGGCTTCCCATCCGAATATCTCTTTCTCAATCAGCATCCTCTCTGGAATGTCACGGGGAATATTCGTATCAAGCATATCAAAGATGGTAGAATAGTGAAAAAGAGACTCTCGAAACCGGGAGATAAAGAAGGGGGCACTATAGGCCCCATTTATAACTCCGAGAATAAAGACTGCTGGCTTCATCTTCCTTATTAGATTCACAACAATATCTCTTGGACTCTCAGTCACCACTGTCTCATCGAGTAGGTTTCTTAATCTGTGCATACAGTTCACCACGAGAACCTCATCCTTATCAATCCTAAGATCCTCCAGTTTGATAGTGTCCCACCTCTGTGCTATAGCATTGAACTCAAATGGCACGCCAAATCTCTTCGCATAGTTCTTCAGGCGGCGCCCTGTCTCCTCCACCCTTTCAGCTGGCTTGAATCCTGGCTGCGGAAGATCAATCCCGGTTATCCGAATTTTAGGAGGTCCACCAGGTTGTGATGAGAGACGTTTTATGAGGCAAGGCCATTGGAAACCATAAAGGATGCCAAAATCAATAATGTGCAGCCTGTTTGCATTTTCAGCTGCATTCATTATTGTCTTGTTTGAGAAGAAGTTTGAGATCTTCTTAAATGGACATGCAGCAAGGTATAGGCGATAAGCTTTCAAGACACAGGCAGCTGATGTCGGTTTAGACATGATGCCAGTGTAAATCTGAGTTCCGGAACCAGCTAATCGTGCCTCAAGACCATTAGCAAAGTAGTGCGCCATCCTCTGCATTCCATCACCAGTAGGAGATGAGTGCTGTCTTATCTGTTTGAGCGTCTCATTTGCACTTCTCCTGTCATCTACTGCGACAGACTGCGCACAGAGAGTCAGCAGCGTTCTCAGATCAACCATGTCTTTTTTCCGTCCCTGTTTCTTAGCTTGGCCCTTTTTTCCATTTGACCCTTTTGTTTGTCCGTTCTGCTGCACACTTTGCAACTCTACACGAAGTGGATCATCTTTTCCACAGCTAAGCAATACCACGTCAAACATATCTGAACTCACGGTTGACTCAGTAGAAAGTGATGAATGCTTGTGACTTCTTGATTCCTCCAAGCATACATCCTCAGAGTGAGGATTCTTCTTTCCCCTAGATTTATTTGAGCGTCCGCTCCCCATAGTCTTCTCCACCTTTGGGATGGTACTGATGGCATCCTTCTCTGGTATCTTAAAAGACAAGTTATTTTTCTCCAAATTGGCAAACAGAAAACTGTTATCTGGAAGAAACTTACTAGCCTCCTCAACGCCTTTATTGAAATGAAAGGCCGATTCTTTTTCACTTAAAACTTCGGGCAACCTAAGGATACTCACAGGAGAATCAGCAAACCCATCCGTGATAGGACTATTGCTACTATATGGGGAGCTAACTGAAGTATAGGAACTCGAAACGGAAGAAGTAACAGAGACTCTGGGCTCACCCATGTCACAGCTCCATCCTGGCTTTACCAAGTTGTAACCCTGCAGATTGCGTTGGTTGCCAGAACTGAAGGCAGAGAGATCGGCAGGATTATTATGATTCATAACAGCATGAGATATCAGGCGGCCATTCAGTGATGGTGGATACTTTTCACCGATGACCTCATAGAAGGACTTCTCGGCAGCCTGAAGAGCTGCAGACTCTTGGAACATGCAAGTCTTCTCTTCCACATCTTCTTCCATAAGAATCTCGCTGATGTACTTGAGAACTACATCGCTGAAATCACAGTCCTCAGCCAACTCCTTTGCCGAGCCGACAGCGCTCAAAGACGGAGCCACTCTAGCTAGGTTCAGATCAGATGACAACGGCACAGCACCCACGGAATTCCGCCCATCGTCCCCATCATCAATTTTGAGCCTATTCACGAGATTACACTCCGGCAACACCGCGACCGCCTCATCACTGCGCGCGTTCCCATTGGCCTGACCATAAACATCTCCGACTCTTCCGTCCATTAGGCCGTACCACCATCTACTCTATATTGCTGTTCAGAAAAAGCTACATATCTCTCTCTACAAAGCTTCCTACTTTTACCCAGATTCAAGAAACCCAGATACGCATGAACCCAAAACTCGGCTAAACGCAAGTCACCTCCTACCACTTTTCCCCTGAACAACCAAAAGAAACAGAGCAGGAGATCTTTAGGCAGGCAATAAATGCCCCCGCGCGCTTACTTTCAACACCCAGAAACCGAAATCGACACGACAACAAAATGATGACAAGCAGAACACGCCGCGAGCCCGGAAGAGCATCGCCAGGCCGAGAGATGTAATCGGGAGCTCTCAAGATCAAGAAAGCTCGAAACTTTAACAGAATTCCTTACTTCAAATCCAAAGAAATTCGAATGAAAACGAAGAAGAAAGTGAAGCCGACGAGTACCTGGGTGACGAACCAGCAGAGACCGCGAGAGAGAGGGAGAGAGAGGGAGCGGTTGAGCTTTCGATTATGAAAAAAAGGTTGGAAAATGCATAAAGGCCCTGTTTAAGCAAAGCGATGAGGATGGACAAGGAACTCGTCGGACCTCCACCGCCCGTATTTGGTGAAATTCATGTTTTGCCTAAAAGAAAGAAAATTTGGAATTTCAACCCTAGGAAAGAAAGGGAAAATTTGAAATTTACTATTTCCTTCTTGGCTATTTCAATTATGGTAATATTGATCACAGTATCTCCTCGTTTGTGATAAATTACGTGCGGTAATTTAATAATCTTCCTGTAAATTTATCAACGAACATCCATGCATCGGATCCCAAAAAGTACGAAGAAAGCCAAACTCGACTTCTTCTAAAATTTACACATATTTGTCAATTCAGGCTTTTGGATCCCAGAAAGTACATAACATGATCTTCCTGTAAATTTACCAATGTAACATCCACACATTGAATCCCAGAAAGTACGGAGAAAGTCAAACTCGACTTCTCCTAAAATTTCCACATATTTGTCAATTCAGAGTTTTGTTAATGTTCCGCTCACTTCACATAAAGACGCGGCACGGTGAGGCGTAGTATCACACGGTTCAATTTCCGCGTAAGGTCGTAGTATCACACGGTTCAATTTCTCCCGTTCCTGACTGATCCGTCCGGTAATTCATCTGCGGATCTCACTGTCTTCAATGGACTCCATGGACGATGTAAGAAAGACACGATCCTGTCGTGTCATCGTGTCGTGCATGCTTCCACGTACGAAACGAACACCATCAGGACATCGACATTGCCAACATTACACCTTGAGGTCTCTCTCTTCCATTCCATTTACGGGATTGGGAAAAGAAAATTACAAGCTTTTCGCAAAAAACGAAAAAAATCAGTAAATCACGGCACTTCGTGTACAAAAATTACAAGGACAAAAACCCAAAAAACCACAGGCATCTTGTCAGAACATTTAATTGCTTTTCATTTAATTACTATAGTTACTCATTTGGGAGAGAATATTCCAAGAGCACCCCAACCCCCGGGGGCCCCCGAAGTTAAATTAGCATGGTTGATAAGATGGTCCAATCGTGGTACATATATTATAATATCCATATTCCGATTAGCGAGAGCATATGTTGTCTTTAGGCAAAGCAGCGTAGATTCTTGAAAAAGGGTTCATGCATCTGCTAGCTATAGGTAGATGTTGGATGCATCATTCAAGCATGATCTTAGTAATAATAATTAGCAAGTACTTGCAAGGTTTATCTTTATCACTTTGCTGTTGCATAGTATGCATTTTTATTATGACTCGTGTAGCTTCCTTAATTACATAACATGTTTCCCTATCTGACTTATCATGTATCATCACCAGTATTAATGATTCGGATAATACCATTGCACTGATCTAATTTATGTTTAATCCAAATTGAAAAGTTCTATGATGTGCATGACTAGCTATGATATATCTCAGTTATATAAGGAAAATTGTCTAAAAAGTTCTAAATTCTATTGTACGATAGTTAATTTACTTCTAAACTTTTCAACTTAGTCATTTTTTTTTAGTTGGAAAAACCTCATTTCATTTCAATATAAGTAGGTAATGTATAATTACTAGAGTTTACCTTAGTAGCCACTCTTCTCAGATGAAAATGGAGAGGTGAGGGGTTCGAATCCTTTACATTCTTAAAGGGGTTAGGGTGAAGGCGATTTAGTTTCAAGTGTAGGCTTTGACTTTCACGCTCTATAAAGAGGCAGGACAAAAATTTGAGTGAGAGTTAGAGTATGAGTAGAATATGATTGATAAAAATAAAGTAGGTAATGTAGAAAAAAAAAACTCAAACAGGCTTTAGAGCAAAGAATATCCAACAACCTTTTTTCTTGGGGTCAGGGGGGTCGAGGAGGGAGGGGCTGAGATCCAATTCAAAGTGAGTGAGAGGGACTGACCAAATTGGGCTCTCATGACCTAGTCCGCAGTTTTATTTTGGTGTTTGTAATAATGGGTCAAACGTAAATGAGTCAAAGAAGAAAGTTGTGGTTCGGTCTTTCTTGGCAGTTAGACTCGCGGGTACAATTCTTTTGCCCTTTCCCTTCTCCTACATGATCGCAAGCTCTAATCCTTCGATTAGTACTAGGTTTTTAGCATGCAGTGCAGATTGCACTTTTACCTCATGGGGGAAACCATTGCTTAACACTCCAATAGCATCTTTATACAATCCAACGGTCGCTCCAGTGGATGTTCTAGCTATGAAGGTTGAGGTTTGATTTCTTGCTTAGTTACCCTTCTGATTGGAGCATTAGGTTTTAAAATTTTCATACTAGTGTATCGGTTGCAATTCCTTGTGGATTTGGCATCTTAACTCGGAAAATGGCCCCATTCCTCTCTTTCCAAATGAATGAGAGCACTTCGGCAACTAATTCAAGAGTGGGTGCTGTAGGCATTACACACTCCCCTCAAAGGAAAACTTACTCAATTTGGTCAATTTAATTTTAAAACTTGTTAATCTTCTTCCTCCACCGATCACATCAATGTTGGCGTTCGTCATGCTACGTAGAATGGACGGATCAACAATTTCCGGCCCAAATTGATGAGATGGACTATAATGAAAAATCATCAAAAGATTTAGGAATAAATTGACAAAATTAAAAGGTTTATAATTGAATTGACCGTCGGATAATAAATTTAAGATTTTTTGAATAATTTTTTCCAATCTCACATGCTTTTGAACCTGCGAAGGTTATCTTGTACTTATCGCCAAGTGGAAGCGAAAGCGACCGTCTAAATGGAACCAGCCATTCCAATGACGCACTAGCAAGTTAACAACACTTCGAGTGGGGTTGGGGGATGTCATTAAAAATCAAAATCAACATCAGTCCAACCGTTCCTCCCTTTTTGTCGACCCAATTATCACGCCCGCGAATTTACTTCTCTACAATCGTATAAAATTTCGATCCGACGTTCTTGCTCGCGACATGACAAGGTTGTCACCTCCTGGTCGGAAACCCTAACCCCCTCAAACTCGCAACCCCATGCCCCTGGTCCAAGTAAAATTTTCTTTTTCCCATCGTCCAGTGCCATGCACGCACGTCGCTTTCTAATTCACGTCTTCTCTCGGCTGGACTCCAATCCAATCCACTCGCGGACGATGATCTCTCGTGCATTAACCTCTTGTTTAATCGCGTTTCTTGTCATTGAGTTGAGCCCCGGGTTCCCGTGCTTTCAACGCGGAAAAAGATAAAACGGGCTTGTGTTTCCGTGCTTTGAATCGTCGCTTGATCTCGTGGTTCATTGGTTGTTCGAAAAGGCATAACTAGGGGTTATGATTTCACACCGTATGCATCGCTGTCTCTGGTGCTCGTTTCGTCACATGCGTGATCGATCGGGTAAGGTCCAGAATCGAGACACGGGAATCAAAATAAAACCTCGTTTGTTTACCTTTTTAATCGTCGCCGCCGCCGACGACGACGTGTTTCCATTGCTAATTGAATGGGACGTAGAGCCACCGGTCAAAGCCAGCGTATTATAATGAAAGTTCTGGTGATTCCATTTTCCGTCGACCTCACTTTTTATCCAATTTATGCTGCTTTTACTTTTCTCTTTTTTTCCCAATTTCTCTCTGCTAAGCAAGACGACAAAGGATTCTCACAATGCACGAAACCGTTTTGGTTTTACTTTCATAGACAACGTTCCTTTCATCGAAAGTCGTTCTTCAATTTTTTTTACTCAAGAAGAGGCTCTGCTTCTACTTCAAATAGGAAATATCAGACAAATAAGGAAATCAGCAGCAGCTTTATTTCGAACCAAGCTATGCAAATGTTAGTCGAGCCGACATTTTATCGACAACAAGACTTGGAAAATACAGTTATCATAGGCAAACCAAACATAAGTAAATTTTGCTGGAAGACAAAGCTTGAGTTCGACTTTGGAAGTGGGCTTTGGAGAGATGTAATTTGTGTTTGGTAAAAAATTCTTTGTAAAGCCGCTTCGGCATAAAGACTATTTGACAAATTTTTTTGGTAAATGGCTTTTGGTTTAATTTTTCTTTTTTTATTAAATATATCAAACTCTTTGCCAACTTTGGCAGAAGTGATCGTAGTTTTGGAACAACAAGAGTTAAAATTGAAAAACTAAAGAATTAATGATAATAGTTTTGAAAGAAAAAAATGAGTTTCACCATTTAGCCAAATGCTAAAAGCCAAAGTTGGTCTCAACTATCATTAGGGTTTCAACTTTCCCAAGGCCAGCATTTAGCCGAAAGCCTTTTAGAAATATTTGTCAAACACCTTAGCATTTTCTCAAGGGGCTTGGGGTTGAAAGCTCATTGGAAAAGCTGAACCAAACACACCATGAGTATGCCAAGATAAAAATACATGCCGGAATTTAGTTGATGACACAGACTTAGAAACTATAGTTGAGAAATATGTTAGAATTTTATTCAATGGGTCTAGAAAATAAAAGTATAGTTCGAGAAAGTAAAGATATTGAAAGACACTAAATTTTGTTTGATTTATGTGGGAAGCCTTAATTGATAGGGGATGGCATTTATAGTGGTTGAGCCATAACTGATTTCGACTAGTTCCCAAAGGTTATGCCCATGTTCTTCCACTTCAAGAATTCTAGTATTGACGATGCCATGATTTTTTATTTCCTAGCGGTTGCTCTTATAAAAATGCATGTTAACCATTTCATGATCGTAGTCACTCCATTCTCCAATGGCGTCAAACTCGTGATCATATCTTGAGCATCCTCTCTTCCGATATCTTGATAGTTCATCGATCTTTGTCAATCGGTAGATTTGTTGATTATCATCACCCATTGCCATCATATATCGGCAATAGACTAGATTGGTCCCATATCTAGCAACACTTGTCACTTTAATCGCATGGATGATCTTATCACTTCGTGGAGCAAACATATGCACTTAAAATACAATAGGTAATGTGCTAGATAACACCAATCATAATGCCGGAAAATATTTTCATGCCCATTTGATCGCAATAGGATCCGACGTAGAATGATAGTTGAGGACTTAGTTGTTCATGCTAAATTCTTAAGCGAAAAGTTGCTTATTGGCGTTTCACCCGAACCGGCAGAAAATTACCTTGACTTTACGCAATTATGGAAATAGTTTTGCGTGACGGTCATAAATGCTCGCACGTGACGTGCTTGAAAAAGCAATTGACCAGACAATTAACTTGATCCAGGTACGACGATTCTTTCTTGAAGACGATTTGACCTGTGAATAGTAACATGGACCGACGGCCGAAGTCCATAGGGCAACTCGCGGCGGCGAGCTCATCTAGCCGCAAAACATCACGTGATGCTTCCTTTTTTTCGTCACGTGTCCACCATCATATGTTCGGTCGGCAAGACCATTCATACGTGAACTTAGCAGCCCACGACATTTTCTGGATTCCAATTCTATCGGGAATCGCCTAGATTAACTTATCGGGATACATGAAAATCAATATGGATATTATCCGATCGCAACATCTAAAAAGAAAAGTCATTATTTATGTACTCGAAAAGATTAATATCTCTTCGACTATACTAACTCATTAAGCTGATCATGTTAATCACTTGAAAAATCATGAGCACATGATGAACTTCATGAAAAAAGAAATGTTGGGAGACCATTGCATATCGTGTCATAATCGCACGGCAAAGTGACATGCTATCGGTTGTAATTTTCCTCCACCTTCAAATTGGCGGGTCCACAAAATTAGCCGTCGCCCATGTTTCCGCATTTGATAAAGTCTGCATGTGGGTGATGTGCATAATTTATAACCGACAATAAAAAGATTATGGTTGGAAAAATTCTATTTGAGGCGGGGGAAAATATAGCCAAATGGCTTATCACTTCAATGGTCAAAATTTCGTGCCGTGCAATAAGTCAAAAGGAAGCGATGGGACAATCAGATTGGCTCCAAGCCATGTGAAAATCACTAGTCACATCAAGCGAAGAGGTTTCACGAGTGGTCCTGATGGAAATCAATCGATTAGTTTGGTGATTATTGAAAATGTCAGTGCCATGTGGAGGAGGAGAATTCACATCCCAAGGACCACACAATTGCCGGGGCTCCAATCGTTCCCCAGTTTCCTCCAAATTGACTTGAAAAAAAGAAGAGATTCGTTTTGAACCCAGATTGCACTCAAATCGACCCGTTTGACCCCTCTTCCTCCCCCCTTCCCCCTAGTTAATTGCAAGATGGACGCTTATAATTTACTCTTAATCTGATTCAATGAAACCAATTACTTTTTTCTCACTAAAGAGTCTTCGTCCGCAACGAAAAAAAATGACGAATCTTAGGATATCGATGAAAGCGATAACGAGTGAAAAGTCATTTATTGTGCCGCAATTTATGGTGCTAATTAATAATATATTATTTAGTTTACGTCTTACTAGTTTTTTAAAGAAATAAATAAAAAAAAGCATGTGTAATAGGTCCAGTTTCTTTCATTTGGAATCAGGAACTGGACTGCTTAAACATCAATTCCACTTTTAGAATTGGGAACTGGGCCAACACTCTTATAAACCGGTCATCGGTCAATTCATTCCAGTCCGAGCTGTTATCAATTTAGGTGGTTCGTTTTATACGCCTCTAATAGCTCGGCAGGGTTGCCACCACTCATGCGAAGGAATTTTGTACTTTCATGCGACGAACTTGAAACGGTGGGCCTTGACCCCGTTCTTACAGCTCTAAGGGCTCCTCAAGCAGTGAAAAAAGAACCTGTGCATTTGGGCCCAACTTAAATGAAATGAAAGAAACAGAAAATAGCGTCATGGGAGGTGATGATTGTGAATGGTACATTTCAACTGGTCGTTTGCACTAGATGAATTATTGATGGTCGGCTGCATTGGATCCCGAGCTTCTTGTTCATTGATTCGCTCATCTGCTCTCGGGGTCTGAGGAAGCGATCTTCTCGTTTGATGCCATCTTCGTTCGTAACTTTTCCTGGTTCTTTCGACCTATTAGCGATGCTTGCACTTCTCGTCCCATTGGCGTGCACCGCAGGTAGGAAATGGAACGACATGGAATTTCGAAGCTCGGATGCGAGATGTGTTCCATGGAGTTGTCTTGTGATAGTATTGTACTGGACATGCCGAGACAGGTCGAGGCGACGGCATTGGCGGTCGGTCTTTGCTGCGTTCTACATGCGTTCCTCATCTTGCCAGGATCATCCAGATTCGGTCTCTGCTCAATTGTGGCACCATGGTCTAAACGTTGATGATCTTTGGTCGTAGTTTGTCCATTATTTTGTGTATTTTCCTATTTGATTACATCCTCCACGAACGGAGTTGGACTGAGTATTTATCCCTTGTCTTTCTAATGCTTTAGTTAGACCTGTCAAACGGATTGGTTCATGTCAGATTTTACGATCCGACCAAAATTGACTCATTAATCCGTTTATCATCCATTTATTGACAATGTAAATTTTTTGACTCATTTCCAACTCGACTCGGCCCATATTATTAAAATATTTTTATATTTAACCAAATCTTAAAAAACTTGTTTCTTATGATTTTTTTTAAAAAAAATTATATTGTTAAAACACTTCTATACAATTACAAAATTAAATGGATAAATTTTATAAATTTAATTAAAAAATGAATTTTAATTCTTTTTCTTTTTCTTTTTCCCCCTCCTTCACTCGATCACTAGTCATGGCTCGGCCTCACCATAATGAGGCTCAAGCTCACCCTATTCCGGCGAGCTCTGAGCCTCACCATAAGCTCAAGCTCACCTTGACGCCGATGAGCTCGGCTCCCTAGATCTAGCAAGCTCGAGCTTGCCTCAGGAGAAGCCTTGCCTAATCGGCTATGAACTCGACTTCCCAAATTTGGCGAGTTCAAGCTCGCCTCAAGAGATTGGGCGAGGGTCGCAATCCTTGCCCTGTGGAGAGGGCTTCATGGTTGTCATCCGTGGTTGGCGAGGGTTGGCCACTGGACTTCATGGGGGTGTTGAAAAAAAGGTAAAATAAAAAAAATTAAATTAAATATTATTTAAAAATTGAAAACTTAAAATAAAATTATAAAAACTGTTCAAATGGATGTTATCTCATTAATGGTTTGACTCAACTAATAACCTTTATAAGTTAAATGGGTTGTAACCATTAGCTCTACTAGTTGTTAGAAGCGTACAACAGAAGTTTAATACCCCTTTGCATGGGGAGATCACAAAGAGAGAGCCCAAACCCGAGCCTATCAATATATTCAGTTGGATCCACCTTAATTCAAAGCTTAAGTCAATGAGTTATGGGCCAACTAGGATATATTAACTGCTCTACACCACATTAATTCTTTGATGTGAGACTACTTCTCTAACACAACTCACACGTGTATCCTAACAGAGAGTGCCCATGACAATTTGATAATGGTAGAGAGCAAGTGTAGTCATGACGTCAGGCAATAGAGGTTGACCTGTGGTGTTGACCACCAAAGTGAATGTGAGAAATTCGACCCTCGTGACCTCGGAAATGAGAGTTGGTAATTTAATCCCGGGTAGTAATTTAATGTGAGAAAACTTGATGAGCCATAGTAATTCAAGTTGGTGATTTTCAAAAAGAGTTACTAAATGCACGAGGTTGCTTTGAGACAAATAAAAATTAATACCTTAATAGAAAATTTTGTAAATTAAAAAAGAAAACTAAATGTTGATAAGTTGCTAAAATGAAAATTGGTAACTCAAAACTAGTGGGAATTTAATTTGACAAATGTTTGTAAATCACTCTAATTTAGGTTGATAAATTTCAGATAAAAGTTAGTATATATGAAGCATTGGTAAATTAACCAAATAAAAGTTGATAGTCAGTACAAAAATCCTTAATCTGTAAACTATAAAAATAAAAAAAAATTGGTGGTTTCACAAAATTGTTGTTAAATTACCAACAAGTTACCTGAAAAAAAGTCGTTTTTTTATCAACAATTTGATATAGTTACCAATACTTATTGGAATATATAAATGAAAGAGAAGCCCTATTCACACGCACGGAACAGTAGAATCCTCTTGAGTAAAGTATTATGGAGACTTATTATATGATGAGAATTGATTTTTTTTTTTCATTTGTCTCGATTCTTCTGGGGATTCAAGGAACTTATAATAATTACGAGCATTGGTTAAACGATGCATGGTGCATCGATTTAGGGCCCTCTCCATATTTCTAACACCCAAGAATTAATTGCCCCAAGTCCAAATTTGAATTCCCACAGGAAACATGTATAGTCCACTCGATTCAATGATTGGGGTTGGTCCGCCTCTCAACCTTAATGAATCTTCAGACAGGACCCTCCCTCCAATTATGGAAAAGAGAGGAAGCTTGAATATTACAATCTCCAAAATGGGTCCAAAAGGATCATATCATGCGAGGCAAAAAATAAATAACAGTAATTATGGGAAGAGTGCAAAAACATTGTATTATTGTACATGATTCTGCGTTTGCTTGCTCGATAAAATTGGTACTTCTTTTTTCTCTGGTCCCTCTCTGAGGGTTTGCGTAAAGTTGAATAGAGCCTATGGAGACAAAAACACATAGCCATTATATTTTATTTTTCATAGAAAGTGGGGGCATCACATGATAATGGACCCTAGGTCCGAATCGGGTGGTCTGGTAAAGATAAGGCAAGTTTTCAATTCAAGCATGCATGAGGATTTTCTTCGGCATGGTAAAGCTTTTTGAATATTTGGTTTCCGAACAGGAAGTTGTGATGATTACATGCTCCAATCGAAGCGTCTAATCACGTCTAATTATGGTGCGGTTTGCTAATGGACCATCTCATTGCGTGGGGTTTACCATGTCGTCCGAAAAAATTGAGAATATTTAGGAGTACGCGGACAAAGACAGTATTTTTTGTCATTATGTACTACTACTCAATTCAGTAAATGATTGCTTATCGGGCAAAAAAGAAGTAGATGTGGAAATATACGTCATTATCGATGCTTATTGATTCCTAATTTAAGGATTAAAACGACATGCATGTGTTACTTGAATGAAGGAAAATAGTAAATCATAAGAGGATCTATCAATCCGAGTCTACATGGACCTATAAATTCATATCTACAATATATTGCCCATCCTTTGAAGTTGACGTTGTAGCGTTTTACAATGTATGGTACATTAAGATAGTTTCTCGACTACATAAACTAAAACTAGTGACTAAGACAGAGTGCTATGACTACTAGGGGAAATTATAAGTTGTACTCAAAATTGGCATCCTATGGCTCTTACTCAAAATTCCTTTTTTGGCAATTCAGTTTACTTAAGTTATATATACCCCTACTAGGGTAAAAAAACCGCACTAATTTTAGGTACTTAACCAAACTTTACTATTCGATTTGGACCGCGATTATAAACTACAACTCCAATTCCGATTCGCATATCAATTTGGCGATACTTGTACAAAAAGACACCACCTTTCTTCCCCAAGAAAATTGTGGGAGATAAGCCAAGCAGATATCCTCCAAATCTCTCCATATCATGGATGAGAAGCTTCATCATCACTTAAAGTGGGGAAAGATTTGCTCTGGCTTCTAAATCACAAAAAGAGTCATTGAGGGAATCCAATTTGATGTTTCTTTCTTTATGGAGCATCAGCAACTTTGCTGCCAACTGAATTACCTTCCACCGTTAGGATCCCTTTCCATCCAATCAAACGAATTATGCTTCTTCGTGGGTTATAAGCGATCTCAGTACTCGTATGGAGATCTACAAACCATTGGTTCCCGCCCCCCCCCCAAAAAAAAAACCCCAAATATCCTTCTTGCAGAAGCCTATGTGAGCCAGTCAATATGATTCCATGACTCTTCTCCTAGCAATTCCTAGCCTGAAAATAGATAATTGGGTTTTCGGTTTATACTCGGCTTGTGGAAAAAAATTGGCTAATCTAAAGCATCTATATTGCATTTAGAGAAAGTAGGAAGGACTATGTGCTGCTTCGGACGTATTCATATTAGGGAGTGCATAAAGACGGGTATCCGAATTAGTAACACTCCATTATTCCTTATGGAACACACAACCCCTTTCATTTATATGCATTGAGGAAGGATCATCCGCATCACAGTAAGCATCGCTTCGAGATTATGTTGAGAGGGAAATGTTTTGAGTTGAACGTGGGATCTGCACAATTGAATTAATAGTTGACCATTTAGGTAACCCTTGGAGATTAAAAATGAGGGCATCGACTTGATATTTGGAATATGTGATTTTCTACTTGACTTCAAAATAGTTGTGCTTGCACAAATTAATTTGATAGTATTTGGACCAATTTTGGTGATGTCTTATCCAATTCCTTGGCTCTAAGTCTAGCCATAGACATAGCTGTCTATGAGTAAGCTTGGACTAGGTCATTTAGTTAGAAAGTTCGGCCTAGCTCAGTTGGACCTGTCGAGTTCGGTCCGATTCGAAGAATTATGCATGAAATTTCTGGAAAAGCAGATTAGTATAACAATTTAAGTCTAACGTTTAGGCCCACCTGATTCGGACTTAGAACTACTATTATTCATTGTTACTTGTAGTATGGCCGTTGGCTTTAATTCCCAAAACCATCACCACCCATGCGCCATCATTTAAGTCATCCACTATGGCGAAGACATGGGTGTCATATTTATAATGGGTTTCCATATTATCCTCTAAATAAAGAAAAAAAGGCAATCGCATGGCTCGAAAAGCATACGAAAAAGGGAAAGAGAAAATCTCGGGGAAATCCCAGAAAAGGAAATAAAAGTCAAAAGGCGGGAATCAGTTTCAAACGCATAAATGAGGGAGATGGGATTTTTAAGTTAAAAAGTTGGGAAAAGACGTCGAGGCTTGGTGGGAGGATAATCTTCTTGGTGGCATGTTCACATGAATGATGCAAAAGAAAAAGGGGAAGAGGAGGAGAAGGCGTAGCAGCTCAGGTCGAGCTACGGTCTCGATGTGTGTGTATGAGTGAATTAGGGTTAGTGCGGTGTTGTTGAACTGCACACTCCTTCAATTATTTCCGGAGGGGTGACGTGGTGGATTTCTTCGATTTGGTTGATAGGGTTGGACCCCCTTTTTTGGCTGCACAATTTATATTGTTCATGAAAAGGCAGCGAGCATCGCACCACCTCCTCCTCCCCCGTCCCAAAAGCTCTCCTAGCCCCTTCTGTTCGGTCAAATCCTTATCTTCCTAGGTTGGATTTGGTAGCTCGGTTTGCAATTATTCACCGGCTTGGTTCGATATGTGCAGGCAAGATTAGGTTTAGAATGGAGAAAAAACTGATGTGCTTGCTCGCTCATTTCGTGGGTTGACTCCCTTCCCCTATCTCTCTCTCTCACGACTAGCATTGCACTTGAAGCGACATGTTAGGTTGCTTTGGCCATAAGTTCATCTCCAAAGATTGCAATTGCCAAGATCATTGTTGTTATGTGTTAGTTTATTGGGGTTGACATTTTGCTAATCCCAATAGTCTAATGAACGGCAATCAAGAGAGATGAGAGCTTCTTTGTTATTTTACTCTTGTCCCGTTGAAAAAGATGTGCAACTCATTCATTGTTATTTGAGCAGCTACATTATTGAACCAGCGAGAGTTCTCAAGCCACAAGTTTGAAGATGGTTTCTCTTTATTCTTGTCAAGGGTTTTTGGGTATAAATTAAACTGGACACATCCTTATAATAACGAGCTAATAGTTCGAACATAAAAACTCCATTAATCAATACACACCACTCTAAAAAAGAACGGCTCGTAAGCCCTATTAATAATGACTACGTTGCTCCATAACCCGATCCATCAAATGGGCTGTTTTGATTCGACAATCGTGCTCGAGCATGTGAAATCACACCCTCCTCTTTTAAAATTTTTTTTTTTGTCAAAAAGGAAGCATCTATTGCTCGAGGAAAAGAAGAGATGCTAAAAAAGAAGACTTTGACTTAAAGGAGGTCAAAGAACGTGACTGGGAAGACCAAGAACAGAACATGGGACACAGGCATTCCACACCAAATCTCGGCATCGCGGGAGGGAGAAAGGCATACAAAATCGTACGGCTAATGCACGGCGCAATACGTGGACCGATGAATGCGGATCGGCGGGGCCCGAACTCCACATCGCCTTTTCGGTGTAATCCATCAATTTTGGCGGCAATTGGAGACTATCTCTCACTTTTCAATTAATTGAAAAGTGGGAACGACCCGAAATTTAGCTCGGAACCCAACTGCTACTCCGTCTGCTGCCCCTGCTGACCAGATGTTAACTAGGATTGCTTGCCCTGAAATGTTCCCAAAATACCATTTTTGCAATTCATTCGGGCGTTTTGCTGTTAATCGGAACTGTCGATGATACTGGTTCTTCTGTGACCATTGATCGTACTCGGCCTTTAAGAATCGTTTAGGGCAATCCCATATCCACTTGCGAGCCGACCCTGAATTCGGGTCCAAAAGTTCAAAGCTAAAAAGAAATAGGCAAAGTAGGAACAGAAAAAGAGCTTGCAGAGAGAATAGAATTTTAAGAAAGAAGGGCTTGGTTTAGTTGATGGCACAACTTGCAACTGAAGCAAAGTAGAATTTATGTCAATAGTTGCGGCCATTGTCTCCCACTCTTTATGCACCCCACGGCACTCATTCCACAGCAAACATCCCTTAATGTCTCCACAATGTGGGTAAAACCCTCAGGGGCATTTCTGAGAAACCGGTTCCAATAAGACGTTGAACAGCAAACCTTTTAGCGGGGCTAGTTGAAGTGGGGTTGCCGCCAAGGAGAGAATTGGGACGTCGTTTATAAAGTTGATTCTGATTGATCATGAGAGACAAAACTACCATTAATCAAGGGAGATAATGTCGTCCCAAAAACAACGACTTCATTGACAATGTCGCTTGCTCTGCTTGCCTCCCGCCTCCATAAATAGAAGGCTTCTCCCCTTCCTTGTCCTCACGAGTCCCACCCCTGCACAGCTTCTCTAACAGCCCCTTCACTTCCTTTCCGTTTCTAATACTGACTAGAGGAGAAGTTGAGGCCATGGCTAGTGTCTCCAGTGTGGTTGGCCTTGTCTCCCTAATACTGTTTTCGACGCTGGCTGACGCCAGAATCCCTGGTGTCTACTCTGGCAGTCCGTGGCAGAGTGCCCATGCCACATTTTACGGTGGCAGCGATGCATCCGGGACTATGGGTAATATAATTGGCTCAGTACTGATTCTTCCAAACACTCTAGTCTTTCAATCACGGTTATCATGAGTTCCTTCCCTTTCCATTCTATTTGCAAACTATCCGATTAACCTGAGAGAATATTTCAAAATGCTGTCTCTCATCTGCATTTTTACCACTTAGCCATAGTGAACGCATGATCTCTCAAGCTGCATTTCCTAGGAAAGTCCGGATCACAACCCTGCAATTTCAAGCTACATTCCACGAAACTGCTTTGACAGAGTAGTGCATTTTACCAAGAAGCCCACTTTACCACTTGGATTTCCATCCAATTTTCGCAAACACCTAGCAAGCATTGTTGTGCTCTTGGTGATCCATTATTCACGTGTCAGACTCGAATTTGAAATCAAGCACATTATTCCGTTGTGGACCAAATCTGGTTTTACTGCTACTCCAGGAAGCATCAAAGAGCATCTGCATCAACAACCTGACTTTTCCATTTTTACACTGGCTCTCACACGCATTTCATCAAACATTTCGCAGACATCAAACACACGTCTCGAAACACAACCACTCACCCGCCTTTTTCCCGACTTCCTCGCAGGTGGCGCGTGCGGGTACGGCAACCTGTACAGCCAGGGCTACGGCGTCAACACCGCCGCGCTGAGCACGGCGCTGTTCAACAACGGGTTCAGCTGCGGCGCGTGCTTCGAGATCAAGTGCGCGAACGAACCCCAGTGGTGCCACTCGGGGAGCCCGTCCATCTTCGTGACGGCGACCAACTTCTGCCCGCCGAACTACGCCCTGCCCAACGACGACGGGGGCTGGTGCAACCCCCCGCGGTCACACTTCGATCTCGCCATGCCCATGTTCCTTAAGATCGCCGAGTACCGCGCAGGGATCGTCCCCGTGTCTTACCGCCGGTGAGTCAGTGTGACCAAGCGATTCGGTTTCCCGCATTTCCCGGGTTAAAAACTATTAACGGGCCTTGAATTCTTCGTGGGCTTTTCTTGGACTTCGGATTCACCGAGATTTTCGTTCCGTGTGGGACCGCATAAGATCAAATTAATAATTTTTAAGTTCGTCCTTTTTCATTGAATTTTCCATGAACATATTAACTAAAGTGTCCGATTTGATCTGTCGGGCAGCGTGCCGTGCCGCAAGCAAGGAGGGATCAGGTTCACGATCAACGGGTTCAGGTACTTCAACCTGGTGCTGGTCACCAACGTGGCCGGCGCAGGGGACATCGCCAAGGTGTGGGTGAAAGGGGCGAAGACCGGGTGGATGAGCATGAGCCGCAACTGGGGCCAGAACTGGCAGTCTAACTCCGTCCTCGTCGGCCAGTCCCTCTCCTTCCGGGTCACCGCCAGCGACCGCCGAACCTCCACCTCCTGGAATATGGTCCCTTCCAACTGGCAGTTCGGCCAGACCTTCACCGGCAAGAACTTCAGGGTCTAGCCCAATTTAGAAAAAGGAAAAAGCTTCCCGCTTCACGGGGCCATCATGTTAAATTTACCAACTTGATTATACTTTTATCTCTTTTTTTATGACTTTCTTTTGATTTTCTCGGAAAGCGGATCATCGTGAGAGAGAATGTAAGTGTGGGAATCCGAGAGAAAGTGGGGGTATAATTTGTGTGTCTGTTGTGTTTTGCGTATGGGGTGGGAGAGAAGAGACACTTTTTTTGACTCTTGGCGATAGGGGAGGGAGAAGAGGAATCCTAGAAACCAGTAAAAAAACAAAAAAGAAAAAGAAAAGAAAAGCGTATGATGTCGGGAGCTGAAGTGGCTTCAAAGCTGGTTTAATAGCCCGCAGCTTTTGCCTATTTAATGGAAGTTCACATTTCATTAATATTATGTGTGTGATGATGATCATCATACTTTGTGTCCTTCAAATCTCGCTCTGTTCTTCTGCTTTTGTTTTGATTTTGTTCTTGTTCTTTTGCCCCGCTTTCGATAAAGGGCGATCAGTGATGGGACATTGAGAAATTATTGTGTCTCCTCCGTTTTCCAACTTTCTGGATTTCTCTGTTCCTTCCCTAGCTAGGAAGTAGACAGAGCTCACTTGCAAGGTACCAGCTTGTTCTGTACTACGATTCTGTGATTCCCATCGGTTCCTTTCTCAGCTAAATGTAAACAGCACAATGAAACATTTTCTTGGCCCCATGTTACAATTACATTACAGTGAATTGTTAAACTCTCTGCCAGATTTAAAAAATCAAGAAATCCCAAGAAATAAAATAGCCTGACATTACCCCATTCTTGTTTTGTTCTTGTTCAGAACAAAGAAAGAAGACGAAGAAAGATGAGATCTTTGAAACGAAAAGGATGTGGGATGGATTCAGTAGACGAGAACGAGACGAAAGAAACCCGTCGCCTGTGGATGTCTCATCCCTACGGTTGTCTGGCCGATGCCCAAACCTTTTTCCTGCAGAAATGCAGGAAAAGGATCGAGCTTTCTCTGTCCGCAATGTTGTTCAATCGAGAAAAGAACAAAGAAGAAATCTTTTCTCCATGAAACACAAACAAATGCGATTTGAAATGACCGAAACAGAAGAAAAACAACAGAGATTCGCGACTCGTGGGGCTCATATCAAGTGTAAAAGGATTGAAGAAGTCCGTCATCGTAGGGGCAACGAAAAACACCCCTAATCGATCCCGAAGGCGACGAGGACGGCACGGCGGAACTGGCAGATACCAGAGCCCCACGAGACGAGGGGGCGGCACCTGACCCACCGGCCGACCTCGCGCCATCGTTTTCCATCGATCAGAGGAGGAGCGCCCCCACTCTAGCCTCTCTCTTTCTAATCACTGCCCTAAATCGCGAATGGTCCCGCATCCTACGCTCATTGCAATAATTTCTCGATCGAGAGAAAGAGACGAAGATAGAGAGAGAGAAAGAGAACATGAGCAGATCGATCCCATCTCCTCGCCCTGTTCAATTTCTAGGGTTTAGGTTTGGGGGTTTTCAGGGGGAGAAGACAGGAAATACGTAGGATAGAGGAATATAAATAATCATAATGTGGGCCTGGCCGAGCACGGGCCGGGCCGGGCCTCTACGAGGAACGGATTAGGGTTTTGCAACTGACAATGTGGAAATGACCCCCCTACTAATTATTGATAATTTTAAAATTAATTACTTTTGCGTAAGGAAGAAATGTTAAAATTGCCTGTAAAAGGGAATCGCCAGTACTTGTTAAGCTTCCCTTTTAATGTTCTTTAAAAGTTTGAGATTGTCTAATTACTGTGATTGGTCTTCTTAAATCTCATTCCTCTTCGATTCCCAAAATGTCTCGAAAGTGCATGTATATATTTTTTTTTCCTTCTCTTTTTGGTAGGCTTAATTGGTGCGCACGCCAGTGAGATTGCGGTTATGGATTTGTAAACCTAGGGTAGACCAAGCTATTACTCGAAATGAATATGACCCGATATATATGTGAGAGCTTTAATGTGACACTTAGAAGGATAGCAGCGCCGATCGCCCCTCTCCACCTTATCACTTGTCGAAGGAAACAAAATATAAGTGGTGCGCCATGAGCACTTGTCAATGCAATCCATATGCGAAAAGGCCAACATGTTTCAATATTTACCAAATTTTGGTAAATTTAAAATCCATTTCACCTTCAAAAATTACTAAATACATGGCAACATTACTAATCGCTGAAGAGAAAACTTTACATTTTTTTTTGGATCAATAGGAATTTTACTGTCCAACGAAGAAAACTATAAAGTGTGAAAATAATTATCTTATTATATATTGAGACTTACATGATATATTTATTTTGGGGAAATTCCATGATAAAGAAAAATGCTTTCCAAGACATCAATTTAAAAAAGAGAATGTTTTCCTATTTTTAGGTTAGGAAACCATCTTCACAACTTTAAATATACATATTTTTTTTATAAAAATGACTTTTCTTTGACAAAATATTTTTAACAAATTAATCGAGTGAAAGGTCAGAAAATTAATTCTCCAAACAAGTACACACTTTAGGAAAATCTTGAAAGGTCAAATGTTATTTAATCATTTTCCAAACGCCATCCAAACTAAACATCATTTTAAATGGAAAAGATTTCGAAAAAGGCAAAGAAAACTTACTAAACACAAGGCAAAGCTCCTAATTATTGACTGGAGAAAGGTTTGGTGGGGAAAGTGATTTACAAGCATAAAATGAGGCTCCAGTCCTTTCCCCTGTCATGCATTTGGAGTTCTGCCAAGGTATCAAAGAAGGGAAGAAAATGACATTTTTGGGTCACCCACACCAGCCCAAATAGTTTCACATCTGGGCCATTCAATTGGGTTTCTAATTCCATGTTTTACCTGATCCATGAGATTAACGAGACATTTCACGGGCCGAAATTTTCTTGTTATGGGTTGAGGGGTTCATATGCCTTGTGTTACTTGTGATGTAACCAGAGTACGTCACTGTACCAGAGCTCATGACAACAAAATGGAGTGATCATCTGAGCTATGTTGGAGCAAATTCAAGGCAATCTTAAAAAAGGGAGACCAGCAAGCAATTAAGTTCAAGATTGGATCCTCATACACAGTTAGTTCAGCCTCCCGGGACAAATTATTCACAAAGCATCAGTGCTTGATGACCGGAAGTTTCTGTGCTATTGGGCACAGAATATCTTACAGCATAAACGATGCCACGACTTATGGAGAAACTTAATTGGAACATGCATTGCTAGTTACTGGTTATGGAAAATCAATCTTCTGGTGAGACATTGCTAGAGCTTCACAGGAATAGCCCCGCTTCGCCGCCCTCTTATTTTGCAGTCCTGTAGATAAATTTGTGTGAGAAACTGCAGGTTAATTAGTTTCTGGAGTGTCATGAAGGCACAGTTTAAGAGAGGCCGTCAAGACAGGCGAGATCCAGAGAAGTACCACAAAAGAAAATATAGTTTCTAGTACTCCAGATGATTTTTTGTCTTGGCATCAGCATTTACTAGTACAGAGTGACACTAGTTATTCTGGCCCAACAAAGAACGCTAATGACGGAGAGTTGTATAACCGAAGGCCCCAACCGAATATCCAAAATTATCTCAGCACGCTGTTCTCGGTCGTCTATTACTTCTTATTTGTGTAAAACAGGCAAAGAGACAATTCACATATGAAAAAACTAACCTTCAAGACATTCCCCTCCTGGGTTTAGATGCGTTCCACTGCGTCAGAAGGAACTCAATTCCTTCTTTGAGTGAAGCTTTTCTCCACTCTTTATAGTTCCATAGCTCTGAAATTATGTATCTTCCACTAGGATTGTACTCATTCACCTCCTTGAGTGCCGCCGTGACTGCCTGGTACACTTTATCACCCATTTCTCTCTTCAGATTATTCAACTTCTCATCTTGTTCATTGATTATTTCCTGCAAAAATATGGATTCCAAAAAGAAACTGTCTCTCACATGCAAAGAAAAAGCAAAACAGGATGAATAGTGAAATATCAGAGCATGAAAACACAAGAACGTATAGCAGTGTGATGTTGCAAGCTACCAGAAGTTACGAGAGAGTTATTGACCTAATGAAAATAAATACTGCTTGCAGACCTGGTTGATGGCAAATAGGAGAAATATACAAAACTCATACCTGATGCTTCCCCTCAACCTCGATAATTCTGAAGGGATGCCAGTCTGGATCTTTCAAATATTCCTCCCACAGCGAGCAGAGCTCTAACGTTTTTTCCTCTGCTTCTTCTTCATTATACTTCAACTTCATTGCTTCGAGGAATGGTTCATGGTCTAGTTCTCCCATTCTCTTCACACCAACGTTTGCCTTGCTAGAACCATTACATATGTCTCTTAATACCTGCAAATTAAAGTCCGCCGGCACCTTATGTAAGTCAAATCTGTGGTATACAGCTGCAAGAGCAACTTGCATTGAGTGAAGTAACATAAGAAAAAAGACCAAAAAGGAAAAAGAAGACAAATTATACAGAACACAATTACTTGCCAAAAATTTAAAAGTCATGCTATAAAAGAGGAAGAGATAAGCAAACTTGCATTGATCATTTCTTTGCGAGCTTCTTGAAGCTCATCATTGCTGTTACGCTCCTTTACTATGAGAGCTTGGTTCAATGCTTCTAGATCCTCAAGATTCCCCTCCTTTTCCCTCAGATCCGACAGCAAAACATCTACTTTTTTCAAAATTTCAGCATCATCCTCGTCTTCCATGTGCTTTATAACATTTACTGACCCTCTCAATTGTTCAATTTCCAATTCCAAGGCTTGTTTTGCATCAAGTTGCTTTTCCAGTTGAATTATTCGATTATGAAGTTCCTCTTTTTGCCTCTGGAAAATTGATTAGTTACATCATAAGTCTCAAAAAGGAAATATGAAAAGATATGTATAATTTGATGAGAATACCTTCTGATCCTGAGCCAGTTTTATGACTTTTTCATCAACTTTCTGTTGCTCCAAGGCAGCCAATTCAAGTGAACTGTTTTTCTGGGCATTCTGATGTAAAGGAAAGAAGTTAGCCTCATCAAATAAGTGCACTCTAAAAAGCATGCATAAAGGATCGCACAACACCAAAATTAATTAATACTGGCAAATAGAGTCTATCAATAGGTGTCAATTTGCGAGCAGTTTAATGAATTTAGAGATATCAATGTCGCATTATTATTTTTGTGTCACAGATACACGTATATATGAACATATTATGACATCTGCACAACAAATCCATTCGTAGAAAAATGGATGAACAAAGGTAGATGCTCCAAAAATGAAGACTAGACTAAAATGCAAAGTGCAACAAAAAAGGAAGGTTATACATATATGTGAAAATCTTGGAGCACGCACTTGCATCAAAGTAAAACAAGGGCCAGGAATTCTAAGAACAATTTTCCTATTTATGAAAACATCAAGCCCACTTGGCATCATTTCCGAAAACTTCCCACAGTACAACTTTCAAAAGGCTGGCCCTACATGATCTAGCCAAAAGAAAAAGCAGCTGTGGCGTAATTGACAAAAGTAGAGCCTGGCAGCACAAAGCTAGACAATTGGGTCTCGTCCACTATATAAATCCTTTGTCGTATATTATATCTAGAGAAACCATTCTGAAAACTAGCTACTCTTGAAAAGTTGATAAGTCTAGTTATGCCGTGAACACCAAGGCTGTCATATATTTCTTCCAGGAGTCTAGTTATAAAACCAACACCGCCCATCTAGAGCTATATTTCCTCAAGGCTAACTTTGTTTCTTTGGACTCTTTCCTCTTTGGAAAAAAAGAGTTCATTTATTGTTGATTCTGTCTTTAATTCTCATAGGATGTGTATGAATGTGATATTTCGTTTCACTCATGAAGCTAAATGCACGTATCACACTAGTAGAACAATGTTTTCCTAAAACGATATATCTTTAATTCTAAATGTATTTTTTCCTGCATACATATGCATCTCATAGTATCTTCATCAGTCCCAGTAAATTCAGACAGCAAGCCAATGCATTCAAGAAAGCCATGTCTTATATGCCATAAAGAATCCTACTCTAAATACTTGATAGAACATCATTTTGGACATCTCCAATTAAATAATCCCAGCAACAACTGTTCAATTCCCCTAATCATGAATGCAGCATTCGATTCACTCACATAAACAAATTTGATTAAAGAAATCGGTCCATTGTTACCAGGCTTATTGATAGTCAAAATAAAAAATGGCAAGTACGTAATACTAGCACATCGACAAGGATATTCTATATTAAATATGCAGTAATAAAGCACAAAATACCTCTGCAATCTCTTCTGATAGCTTCTTTCTCTCACTCTCATTGTGTGCTTCACGCTTCTCCAACTCCTGTCCACGCACTTCTAGGTCCTTTTTGAGGGATTCTAATTGAAACTTAAGCTTCTCGTGATCACTAAAAATCCTCCGGTAGTGATCATGTGCACTTGTCTGTATTTTTCTCAATTCTGCAAATGTTCCATAGAAAGAAAACATGATGTTTGAGGTCTCTCAAGCATATTAGCTCCATAAAAAAATGCTGAATAGAGACATAAATTAAAAGTTCAAGGATGTTCCTCATCTGACAAGTAGATTTAGGAAAGAACAAAGTTTCATGTTCTTAATTGTTTGAAAATCAGGAAAAGATCAAAATTTCCCTAATAAAAAAAAGATTGGGGCTGGTAGGAAAATAATTTTCCAGCTTTAGAGTATAATACTGTTTTGAAAGGGGGGGTTGAATCTTGTATGTGGAGACTCTACAGAAAATAATCCTGAGCTTCATAGCAAAAACATGTAAGCGACCTTCGTCATAAGATTGATGGAGCTTATCCTTCTCTGTCATTATGGCGTTCAGAGACTTTGATGTCTCATTACACCTTTCTTCAATCTCCTGCATGTACTTGTTCTTCACCTCTATTATGTTTGTCAAATCAGAGACAAGCCTATCCTGCTTTCGAGCCTCTTCCTCCATAATCTCTGGAATGGTTTTCAGGTCACCAATCTTGCGCAAGTGCTCCCCAACAATACTATTTGAATTATAATCATCAGCACGGGCAACCCATGCATAAAGCCCAATCTTTTGGGTACCCTCAGCATACCAATCCCTGCGGCCATGACGGTCTACTTCGTAAGCCTTCTCAAATGACATGGCATTGTGCAAGCCAGGCCAACCTTTGTTGAATTCCACCACTGCACTTCCAGAGTGACCGCGGTAATTCCAAAGCGGGTGAACCCTCATAGGATTGAAGCCTCTTCTTGTCAGCTCATCCCTCAATTTGGAGCCACTCTCACCAACATACCGCCCATCTTCAGCCCGTCTAGTAGGAATGTTCATGACAACTCCTTTCCATGGCCAGACAAATTTATCATCATGGCTACAGCCAATTGGAGCTTTACCCTCATCAACAAGTTTTGAAGAACCGGCCACATCCGATAGATCTTTTTCCAGATATTTTGCCAAAGCTAGGTGATTGGCCTTCTCTTTTGCACTTCTCTTATCCGAGGAACTCTTGCCCACCCCAGAAGCATGCTGCAGCAGTTCATTATATTGGTAATCTCGCTTTCTCTTTTTGGGACAGTAGGGGCATGCATATGCCTCATCTGAAACTTTAACCTGGTGGTTACCACTCTTCAGCTCTTCATATGATTTCTCTTTGTAATCATCCACGTCAGAATCACTCATGTCTGTATCGCTATCGGAATGGTGATCCGATAAGCTTCCCATTTTTTAGTTACCCAAAAAACCAGAACCTGGATAGATGAAGAATAGTAGTTAAGGTGCGTAGAGCTAAATGGTAATAAACAATGTTCGGTATAATTACATGGTACAAATATATTATGTCAAGCTAATTTAATTAGAAGATTCCACCACATATTTGCCACATTAAATTTATCATTTTGATTATTGCAAATATTCATGAGATTCAAAGAATGAAAAAAAAGAGGAAACTATGGATCTAACGATCTCCACTTCAACGGATTACGCGATATATGCGGGAAGTAAATGTGACAGTAAATTCATGTTTTGCTCATTCTTTTTTTGGTATAAGATATTTGGGAACTGCCTCGAAACTTCTCCTCCAAAAGCCGGACACTGGAAAGGCCATTTCTTCAGGCTTAGTCCATGTCAAGCTTGCTTCAATCTGCTTCCTTCTTTGGGTCTCCATTGAGAACAGTCATGGACAGAGACCCCCCGGCGGGGTGGGGTGCTCAGCACTAGGTAAGAGTGAGGTCTAATCTCTGCTGGGATAGCACATCTACCAACGCCCGTGTTTTCAATCGAACTAAAAGCAACTAAACGACTGTTTTCCCCATGTAGCTTGAATTTGAAAACTATTTTTCCGTGCTTCCAAAACAGAAAAAACAAGTTTCCTGTAGTTTCAAAAGAAAATGAAGCTGGAAAACCGAAATGTTGTACCCACAAATTCCTGAGAAATGCAAAAGAATTCAACAGAAAGTCCGGCATAATGAAACTGGCAACGCGAATTCGATTGGAACCAGTTCCACTCCATTCCCATCAAAACAACGATCATGCAGCTCAATCGCAACTCTACACGACTAGGAGAGAAAGTGAGAACACGACAGAGCTTCAGTTTCATCAGATCAACTGTATACTAAGCACGAAGCCAACCAAAAACTCAAATTCGACATATCCGTACCCGTTCTGAACCTCAATACACAAAAATAAGAAAGCCCCAAAATCCCAAAATTCAAAACAAAACTCAAAACCAGGCATGCATGCACTAACGACAGGCTGACAGGCCGGGAACACAGAATTCAACTCGGGAAATTGAATTCGGTCAAGAATGCGCATCACCTGGAAGAGATTGGAGTCTCTGGAGATTCCGGGTGCGATCGTTTCAACCCCGAATTGGAGGGTTTTTTGTTGGTGGTTGGGGGGTTTCGCCGAGAACCACTGCAACGACTGGGACTGTCAAAAGGGTATTAATAATTCCAATACACGACAAAGGCGAACAGGCGCTCCCCTCACTCCACAGTCCACAGCGTCATCAGTGTCGGGGAGACGCAGAGAGGAGAGAGACAAGACAGCAGACGCGTGGGGGCGCGTGGGCTTGTTCGTACTCGGGTCTGCGCGGAGATTCGCAAGAGAACGCAGAGAAAACAAGAGGGCACGTACAGAGATGAACGCGAAATTTGAAAAACAGAAGGGAGGTGAAAACTGAAAAGTGGAGAAGCGAAAGCAGGGAGCTTTTATCGATGGTGGTGTCGTGGGAAAAAGGCGGAACCTTTTTCTTTCCCGGCGCAGTCTACCAATCAGGTGACAAGGCCGAGGGGAGCGAGGTCGAGGACGGTCTCCCGGTCAACGGAATGACACGTGGAGGGCATCGGGCGGACGGGGCCCCCTCTGCGCAGGCGAATACGAGATCGCGGCCGTCCACGTGTGCAGCTTGGTTGTGCGCGCCTAAGGCCAAGGAATGATATATAGCCCCCTCCCCGAGTTTTTTTTTCCCTTCACCTAACTATCTAGTACCTTTTTAATCCGTTATCTACTTTTCCCTCATCATTTTTCACCTTTTTTTTTATCTCCTGCGACGAATTGGGTACAATTATTTTGGCCAAAAAAATAAAGAAAAAGTAATACGAAGGTTATGTAATTTATTTAATATGATATATAAATTTTAGTTTAATAAATAATGTTGTCTTTAAATTTTAAATTTATTCAATGTAGTCGTGAATTTGTAGTACATATTCAATTTAATCCCCTACACTTTATAAAAATACCAACGTTATCATTTAAGAATTAAATTGAACATGAATCAAAATATTAGAAATCATTAGTGTTAGCAAAAAAAAAAAGGAAAAATTCATTATAATCAGTTTTATAATTAGACTTGTTAAATGAAGTTAATTTTAAAAATAACTGGGTGGCCTCCCACTTTAGGATCTTCGACACTATCACACTCTAGATGGCTATGCTCGTCCAATCTAAGCCATTAATACACTTGCGTTGAAGCATATATTAAATTAAGACAGAAGTTGCTCCATACTTATCTTTTCCCATTTGCATACAAGCGTAGCAAACCACTTTCTTCAATAGGAAGATGCGGAATCAACGAATTCAATGTCACAGAAGCAAAGGCGAATTTGAGACATTTATACAGAAAGAATGCTGGTTGCCTAACTCCAAATGCACCCTTAATTAATTGCTCTCCGAGCCGGTTAATGCCCGTGCTAGTTGCACGGCTACCCTGTTTAATGCACTCCCGAATGTCGAATCGGACAAGGAAAAACGAGCACAAATCGCGTCATGATGTGTCCTAGTGCGGCCTAGACCATGAACTTAGCGCTGCCTGATGAGCTGAATCTGTCAGATTTGTGGTGCATTTTTCGCATTGATTGGGATATGGCTTGCCTGTTTCGGTTGCAAGGCCAGCAAGTACCGGAACTCGGATTGGTAAGGCTGGATTTCGACCATCTTGGAGGCGTGGAACTTGGCGTCGTAGTTCAAGCACTCCATCATCAATCTCTTTAAAGTCCCGGAACGGGGCAAGTGGCTGTAGATCCACTCAAGGAGTGACTCCATGTCGTCTGCGAAATCCCTCATGTGCCACTGCAAAAGCTTCGGCAGGACGATCTTTCTCTTGCTTGTGACCCCCACTGACGCTTCCAAATACTCGACCCTTGCTCTCCCTAATTCATTCACTACATCTTCTGGAGTATAGATCCTTAACTGTGTATCAACAGAATCAGCAAAAAGAGTAAGAGCAGAAGGCTAAGAGTTTTAGTTGAATCAATGAGAAGTGGCACTTAGGAGAGCAAACTTACTGCAGGGGAAGACCAGCTGCCCCGGCAAAGAGCAAAGGTCACATTTGGCTCGGGATAGCCGAGGCCGTAGGCATGACGAAGCAGCATTTCTTTCTCGTCCATTGAACCCTTTTGCAGAGATAAGTTCGTGGTGTTAGACCATTCTTCGGAGACAATTATAAAAAAACTGGTGCTAGTCAACTACAGTACAACGACCATTTATGTGTCCAGAAGATGAGCAGACATGAACAAGCAGGAGAACCACATGAACCATTTGGTCTTTGCATTCAATAGATGTTTTAAGAGCCTGACTTAAATATCCTGTCCTCTTTGCACTTACATGTGTGCTTTCACATGGATGTCTGAGAATGAAATGCTCGATCGCCAGAGCATTTAGTACTATGCCGCCCACGTTCAATGCAGCCTGCCTCAAAATCTCATCATAGTCAATTCAAATCAAGTTCCCGTCACACTAAAGATGAAATCTTAATTCATGTAAATAAAACCACTTTTGTGCCATATTTCCGCATGAGTTCGGGAAATATCGGCATACCTTGTTCATTAGCGCCAGAAGTTTCTCCTGGGAGGAAGGCAGACCGTGTTCCAGAAAAGCCTGGATCAGAAAATTTGGCAGAAATGAGATTATATGTCAGATAGTGACTGATTTCGGGTATTGTCGTTCATGTATGTTTGAGATGTCTTACAGTACATTCATTAAACATGCATTGTAGATGTTGATCCAGAACGCTAACTTCTGCTTATATGTCAGAAAGCTCAGGTCTACACTGCTCAATTTGTGCATTAAGACCCTGAAAAGATCCCATGGAATTGCGTAAGCTTATCTCGAAGAGATTTTGTGTCCAATCGACTGTTGGTTCGCTCAATGATTGCAGGACTCACCTTAATTTTCCAATTGCAGGCAAACACTCCTGAAGATGCATAATGTCTAATGAGCTTCTCGTGATTGGGATAAAGCTTTTGTACTGACCAATATCTCTGAAAGTCCCATCTACATCTAGCAACACGCCGTAGGGGTCGAGGCTTGAGATGTAACCATCGACATAAGTCAGAGAGCTTTTGCTGCCAAACGAGCTCTTTGCAGTGTACTTGGAATTCTTGCAAGCTAGGGTGAGCTTCGGTCCTTTTCTATCCTGCGACACACGGTTCGCTTCGAGGAATACGCCTATGAGGCACTTGATCAGCTGTTCAGAGAGCTCATTCGGCTTCTCTATAACGTATCCATTTTCCCGGTCCATACTGCCATGGTACCTACTTCTCCCGATATGCTTGATTGATTTGTCGACAGTTTCTTCTGCTCAATCATATTACCATAAGCAAACGAAATTCATGAACACGGACCAAAAGTTCATATTTAGGTAAGAAATCGAAAATCATTAAGAAATGATTAGATATTATTTCATTAGATGGCAACAAATATGTGCTAATGATCACATACCACTGGACCTTGTGGGACTGATGCTTAGCATGTCTGAAGCAGAACCAGCCGAAGCTCTTCTTCGTCTGATTATTTTCTGCTTCCTCGCTTCTTCTAAACAGTGCGTTTTCGGAGGCTGCTCGCGTTCTCTCAGCTCTGCTCGGTATTCGATACAACGATTCGGTTGCCGCCGTCGCCGGGGCTTCTGCAGCATCTGCCATTCCTGGGTGTGCCTTTCCTGGGTGTGCTTCTTTTCTCGGTACAGCCTCAATTTCATATCTATGATTTTCCGCTCTAGCCAAACGATCTCTTCCTCCACCATAGCTAATTCCGACAGAAGCGCCTGAACCTGTACAAAGAAACAGCGTTGGGAAATTATAGTTACAAGCCTTGCCAATTAGGTGAGAGATGCAAAGATGCTTCCCAGCTCTACACCAGATGCACCACCCATGTCAATCACTCCGGGGCGTTCATGTGTGCTCGACAAGTCCTAGGGAGCATCATGAAATCTCTCAAGCAAAAAAGGGCGCTGCACCTACATCTCTAGACACATCATTGTAATCTATCTGGCTCGCACTAATATGATAAGATTGAATCAGTATACGTTACTTTTCCAATGACGGATGAACGACACAAACACAAGGACACTGCATCAAATGCGACACGGCTGCGAACACAATCGTCAATGTTACATATCAATGGATGCCTAGATTGCGGAGCTCATCACCTGAGGAGGAACCAGAGAGGAAAGGCCCTGGTGGGAAGAAGAAGAAGCAGGGCAGTCGAGCGCAGAGTGCAGGACCCTGTTGAGCACTTGCTGTCCCTCCAATTCCGCTTGCAACTTGGTCACCTGTCAAACTCTTTGTCAAGTCTTCCCTTTCGATCTCATCAATAAAAGAACCGCCAGAGAGAGGCCAGGGCATACCTCATCCTCGAGGTCCTGTCTCTTCTGCTTCTCCTCGCTTCTCTCCATCAGCAAGTCCTCGAATTTCATTATCAGCGACACGAAGAAAGGCCGAAAGAAGAAAAGGAAAGAGAGAAGCTCGGGTCTAGATGAACGAGAGAACTGAGGGAGGGGAAGAAGAAGGAGAAGAGGACATGGAGAGGGGAATAAGGGAGGCAAAAGTGGGGAGGAGAGAGGAGGAGTTAAAAAGTGCGGGGAATGCATGAGAGCATAAGGCGGTGAGGAAGGAAGAAGAATGTGGGTTTGGAAATGGGGGAATGGGGGCATTAGTGGGGTGCATGGTGATCACATGAATCTTGGTCTTGGAGGTCAACCGAGCATTTTGGGCAAAAATTTTGGGCATCGACGTGAACCCCATGAACAGTTATTATTTTTGTCACATGTCACCTCCCCCGGCAGGAAAACCCCACAAAGACATTGAAAAAGAGGGAGAAGAGAGAAGGAGAACTGATCGATTTTGGAGGCAAGTCGAAGTTGTTGAGTGCCGCTGGCATATTATAAATTGGGGATAAGATAGACAAGATATTAAAAAAAAAAATTATATAAAAAAATCGCCGTCTGTGGGAATCGAACCCACGACCACATGGTTAAAAGCCATGCGCTCTACCAGCTGAGCTAAGACGGCTTTATTTTTTAAGTCCTAATTATAGTATATGTAGCTTTATAATTTTGATTTACCTTCTAACGTTAACCAAGTGATTGCTTGGCCTATTCCAGGTCACGTTTGCAGACCCCATAAACAATAAACAAAACGATTTTCTCTGAATTTTGAAACCCCTCCGGCTTCTAAATTTCGAATGAAGTTATTACAAAAGATTTACTGAAGATTTATATACTGTTTTTTTCAATATTTGGTGCATCCTTATCATCGGTTAGGATTTACATTTTTTTTTCTTTAATTAGCATAGTATTCGGTGTATCCCTTATAGTTAGCTAGAGATATCGAGTAGATCTTCCTTTCTCTTATCTATTAAGCGGTACGTTGATAAGCAATACAAGCGAATTCCAATTCATCTCAGAAGTTTACTTCTTTTAACGATGAGTTTTCCTCCCCAGGATGATTTTTCTCTGCTCTGCTCTGCTCTTCTGCGCTACATTCCGGTCCATGGTTGATCTTTATCCACGGCCTTTACTCTCTTTTCCGTATCACCTTTTAGCGAAGAGCATATATTCTCAAGAAAGATTATCGGATCGCTTCTGCACAGCGCACACAAAGCAAAAGGATGCTTCGCTTTGTAACCCCTTTGGACTGGTGATCAAAGCTTCCTTCTTTTTCAGGATAAAAAGGGAAAGGAAAGGAAAGGAAAGATCGGATTCGGACCGAGTAAAAGGTATCCAAAGTCTCCATATGTGTACCGATTCAGCTCGAGCTATACCTCGGCAAGGCAAAAGCCGGTATTCATTACTAGTGACTGAAATACAGGGATAAACAGCATGTATACACAGCAAGTGGATGATGATACTATCAGCTATGCAGGAATAAAATACAACCAGATACAATACTCTCCCTCTCTCCAGGATTCGTCGTCAAGGCAATGAAATGAATGGGACTGACTATTGTCGGTCCGGGAATCATAATTCCCTATGCTTTTCAGCTTCCAAACTGAAGCATCGTTCAGCTGAGTGTAGCTACGGCAAGTTCAAGTACCACCTCCTGATGTAGCATGACTCTACAGAACATGCCATTCATTGAAGCGCATTGTGTTCATTACGATTGTCGTTGGTGCTTCTAGGATGTTTGGAGTTGTCGCTCGAACTGGAAGGGGGCTGCGCCTCTGATAAAGTTTCGTTAGCTTTCGCCTCTTCAGAAGCCTGAAGTTGCTCCAATGCTCTGACCACCTCGTTCATGGTCTGCCTGTACTTGGGTTCAATCGAGAGGCAACAGATTGCGAGCTTTGCTAATTTCAGGGCCCCGCCCACTGAGTACTGCCCTTGGATACGAGGATCCATCACTTGGAGAATCTTTCTTTTGCTCGTGAGGAAAGGTTTGGCCCATTCGACTAAGTTGTGCTCTCCCGCTGGCCTGTTTTTATCCACCGCTCGCCGGCCACATAGCATTTCAAGGAGGACAACCCCGAAGCTGTAGACGTCGCTCTTTGGAGTGAGATGCCCTGTACAAGAGAACGAGTTAAATGCTAGGATCTAAGACAGAAGCAACTTTTTTTTTGGATCATGACCATCATAATTATTGGATATCCTTACCAAAAATTTTTTTTATTGGATATGCCATTTAATGACATCCTACTAAGGATTTCGTTCAAAAATTGACTACATTAATTGTTGGTTGATCGGATGAATTCTTCGTATGCAAGCAGAAATGAACAAACATGACCACATGACCAGTTCGTGATAATTTTCCATGAAGGATCAGAATCAGTCCTCACATATTCACCAGAGTCAAGTATCAACTTAGAAAATGCTGCATCAAGTAGTAGGCTTTTCTGCCTCTAGGAAGATTTTGGGATGATATGGATCAATTTGCAGGCAGTAACGTCTGTTTAACAATCTAGATATCAGAATGTAAAAATGAACTACACAGTTGACAGATACCTGTAGCCATATATTCTGGAGCAGCATATCCAAAGGTACCCATTATTCTTGTAGAGACATGGCTTTTGTCGCCTGTCGGCCCATCCTTGGCCAATCCAAAATCAGAGAGTTTTGCATCGTAATTCTGTACACGTAACGCAAAATTCAAGAGTGAGGAGTGCAAGACAAGGCAAGACAAAAGATTCTAAGTCCTGTCTGCTATATAGCATCACCACAGAACTTTTCCATTTACATACCGTATCCAACAAGATGTTGGATGGCTTAAAGTCTCGATATATCACTTTGGCCTCGTCACTATGAAGAAATGCAACACCTCTTGCAGCACCGAGCGCAATCTTTATGCGGAGTTTCCAAGAAAGTGGTTGATAGTAGGAATTCCCTGTTCACGAAGATTGGACTATTAAGTTACATGTTTACAAGGTAAAGTTTGGATAAGAACAGAGAAGAGAAAAGCCCGCTTAGTACAGGAAACTACTCACTCCTGAACAGATGATTTTCCAAGCTGCCTCGAGGCATGAATTCATAAACCAGAAGCCGGTGCTCATCTTCCAAGCAAAAACCAATCAATTTCACCAGATTAGGATGGTACAGCTGCCCCAAGTAATTTATTTCGGTCTGCATTTTGAAATTCGTGTCAAGAAAAGAAGATAACTGACATCTGTAGCTGAAATCAAATTCTTTCAGAACATGGCCAGAAATAAATTGCATGCCGCATGCTTAATAGACACTGTCCACTTTTTACATTCAAAAGCAAACATATGCGAGAGAAGCTGTGAATGTTTAAACTATTTGAGATGCAGAGTACCAAACATGACACTCACCAACCACTCCTTGTGACCTTGGAAACCTTCTTGGTTAAGCCGCTTGACCGCAATGACAATGCCAGTTCCAGGCTTGGTTGCAACGAAGGTTTGTTCATCGACCCATCCCTTGTAAACACTCCCAAAGCCTCCTTCACCCAACACACTGTCGGGCCGGAAGTTCCTGGTCGCCACCCTGAGTTCATTATAGCTGAAGCTCTTCAAATTGGATGACTGCAATATCTCATCCTCTGTCCGAGGAGTTTGGGGCCCCGTATAGGATGAGACCCTGCGGCTGGAACCACCTGAGACATTCCCTTGTTTCCCTCCTGCACGAAAGTGAAAAGCCAATTATATCAGCACATATGAAAGAACCGTAATTCTTGATTGGTTACTTCCGATCATCAATTTCAGCTACTCCAACCTCTCTCAACATTCTACATTAACATGATGCAATTATCTGTAGCCAAAACATACAGCAGCGACCGTGAGTATGAGGAAATTGATAAATTTCAATGAAGAACCTTTTGTAGATCATTCAGACCCTACAAAAAACAGGGCTAAAACTACCCATAACCAAGCATTCAAGATCCGGACAGCCTGAGCATCTCTAGAAATGACTATAGATTCTGGTACTCAAGAGGAGCTTAACAAACTCTTTACTCGAAATAACCCAACAACAACTGCGTCAGCCAAAAAGACAACTCGTCACTATTAAGGAGAAACCCCCTGATCTCAGAAAATGAAACTAGCTAAAACAAATGGAGGGTCAATAGCCAACACAGCTAGCCTTAGTTTCCATCCGCATGTCCTTAATTCCGGCAATAACGGGCAAGAAGTATAGCTCAAACCTTCATCTGAAAACGAAACAGGACCGGTTAATACCTGTGTGAAATAGATTTTCAGCCTTGACTCTTGCACTCAAGCAACACCCCATATAGGAGAAGCTAAGAAGAAGATCAAAAAAGGTTTCGCCTCTCCTCTCCTCCTAAAGAACGAACGCAGCTTCCAGAGAGAGAGAGAGAGAGAGAGAGAGAGAGAGTGAAGGAGGTAGCAGCCGTTAAAGCTTCAAAGAAGGGATAATGAGGGAGAGTGTGAAAGCTTGACCGGAGAAAAGTAGAAAGAAAGAGGAGGAGGAGGAGGTGGAGGTGGTGATCAAAGTGTGAAAGCAAGCTATCCTAGCTAGAAGAAATGAGCCGTCACCCAAAGAATACGCGAAGGTCCTTTTGCTAAATTATTAGATGGATCGATAAAGAAATCGTACGACAGGCATCAGTTAGATAAGAGTTGGTCTTGCTGTCTTTTGGGTTCTTGGAAAGTTCTAATGGAAAAGACCCCCAATGACAGAAAGGTGTTGACTTGCCCTTCCTTCACTTTTGAGTATCGAAATTTTTTTCTATGTCTTTGATTTTGGGAGCAATTGCACTCGTATGCAGTGATGTACCCATCAATCCGCTTCGAATCCGGGTTTTTCTCAAGAAAAAATATATCAATTTTGACGTCCGATCCAAAGCAAATTCACCTTATAGTTCATGTTATATTTCGCATGCAATTTATTTGACATAATGAATTTTACTCATGCAACATTCTTCCGAAATTGTCATCAAAGAATGTTAATATTATATGCTGCATTAAAAATGTCTGAACGTTCGAGTGTGTTAATGTCAAGGAAAAATGATTTTTTTTTAAAGATGGTGGTTGTGTCGAGATTTTCATTGATTGTCGACTTTAATAGTTTATCATCACATGCAAAAACTCCGGAATTGGAATATAAAGAAGCAAAACGCTGGAACCACTTCAAGTAAAAATAAGGATGATAACGTCACGACGTCGTCACGTAGGTGTAAGGAGCAAAATTAAAATAATCACATGATGACGTCATCGCATAGGTGTAACGGACCCTCCCTGAAAAAGGGGAAATAAAGAAATATATAAAAATGGTGAGAACAGGCAAGAAGGTCTAGTGAAATTCTGACTTTCAGTGCCATGCAATTAGGTTTGACTTTTCGAAGATATAATTATCAGCAAGGGTCGTTATTTCTCCATCGATTGTTATTATTTTATATTCGCTTCTGATATTTTTATACTATAGCATTCAATTTTGTCTCCTTTTGTTTGGTGCAATTGGTTGAAAACGTTGCGTTCATCTAGATCGAGGCTGACTTTTCCATCAACAGTTCCGCACGGCCTTCAAGGTTTTTCTTGTGTAGGAGACTTCATGTTCTGCTAACGTTGTTTGTGTTTTTCTTCGTTTCCATGTGGGTCTTTCCTCTCGATGCCTAGGCTTGAAAAGGAATATGTCGTAACCTTGCTTACCTAGTAAAGAAAAAAATTAAAATCGGTTTCGCTTGAATAGAAAAGGAAGCAAGATCAAACTTGCTTTTGGGTTTAGACCCAACGAAATGGGTTATAAATATATTTCTTAACCCATATGGTGTTAAATGAGTTAGTCATTTTAAATAAATATGCCATAAATATTTTTAAATATAATAATTAAATGTGTTATAAATGAGTCATAAATGAGTAATTAACAAGTTTATAACTTAGTTAAATCCAATTCATTTCTCTGACTCTCTTAAGTCTCTTTCGCATTTGTTTGATCTCACATTTATCCACTGTGCATTCTCAACTTAGTTTTAGCAATATGTATTGGGTTAGATATTGTATGCTAGAATTTTTTTTGTAGAAATGGATCAAAACGTGTCAAATAAATTTATTTGGGTCGGATCAAATTTGACCCGACCCAATCCACACATTTAATTGGTCTAGACAGGTTGTTGGAATTCCAATTGGGCAAACATTGGTCATGATCATCTTGTGCCGGTCGATGGATTGTACGAATGGCCAGATCGTAATGGCCTAGTCTATACTGCATGTATTAGGTTACCGCATGCACCCTTGTTGCCATACATCGTGCTTACCAAGGTGGACATACTTTCTTTCTTTTTTTGCAAAAAGTTGACGTTTTGATAGAAAGAAGCCTTAAAAGTTTCCAAAGATAGATCGTATTTTTCTGGCAGAACGAGTCTTGCCAACGGCTTCTTGCCAATGGTTTGCACGCACTTATAAGTCTCAAGGTTGGTCTATTTCCACTCTAATTAAAATAGTAATGTGTGCTTCATCTTCAAGATTTAGTGAACAAGAAAAAGAAGTTCTATCTCCACATTGTATGCTTTATAAAGGTTTCACACGCTTGTCACGAAAGAAACCATCTTTCAAGCACTCCAATATTAAAACTCCCACTTTCAAGTGCAAGCCAATCCCAAGAGTTGCTCGAATTACCACACTTGCGCGCATTCTCCAGTAATTATCCGATTGTGTGCGGGATGAGAAGACCGCCGCACCAAACTCGTACTTCAGACATCCCACGATATAACCCAAAAAAACATTAGGTTACAAGTCATGTGACTGAGAATGAAAAATTATCAAAAAAGCTCTAAACCTATTGCAATTGTGTCAATTTAGTTTTAAATTTATTTTTTTGCCAATTGAGTCTTAAACATTTTTGTAATTGTGTTAATTCAGTTTATTCAGCCAAATTCAATTGGGCAGCGTTCATGTGAATGATAGCCAATGCCGATGAACAATTTTATAATAATATTTTATTTTTTTTGAAATTTTTTAATTTTCTTTTTTCCTCTCCTTTTCCCCCTCCCTCCTTCTTCCTCTTGTTCTGATGACTGGCTAGAGGGGAGGGCAAGTCATCGGTTTGAGGCGGCTAGCAAGGCGAGCCGCCAGATTTGGCAAGGGCTCGCCTTATCAATGGTTGGGCGAGGCTGACCTCACCCAAATCCGGCAAGAGCTCACCTTGCCAAGGGCTGGGTGAGGTTGCTTGGCTGGGTGAGCTCGGCCTTGCCCAAAAACATCTAGGTCGAGCTCGCTAATCCATTGGCGAGGCTCGCCCTCGCCAGATCTGGCAAGGGTTTGCCTTGCCAATGGTTGGATGAGCTCGCCCTTGCCTAACAACGGCAAGGTGAGCTTGCCGGCTGCCTCAGATCGGCCCTCCCCTCTAGCCAATCGTTGGAGCAAGAGGAAGGAGGAGGGAGGAGGGGAAAAAAACAAGAGAAATATTAAAAAATCATCCACCAACGTTTACGTCAGCACTAGTTGGCTATATTTGGTCGAATGGACTAAATTAACATAATTGCAAAAGGCTTAAGACTCAATTAGCCAAAAAATATAAGTTTATGACTAAATTGGTACAATTGTAATAGGTTTAGGACTTTTTTGGTAATTTTCCCAACTAAGAATCTTGTAAGTTTGTTCGATCCATCCGAAACTCTCCAATTAATGACATTTCCTTACTCTATTGATTTACTTTAGGATTAACTTGTTTGGTCTTACAGAAGGTGTTACAGAACCAAGGCTACAAATTCAAAAGTAATTAAGATTTGAAATTAGAGACCGGAGAAAATCAAATCAAAAAGAAGGAACCAACGAAAATACTAATTTTAAGATGCAATGCCTCTCGTAAGAATACGACGATGCACTTCAAAGCTTTCTTCATCAATTAATCATTCGAAATCTGCCAAAAGATTTCATCATTCATTTTTAGCATTTTCGAACCTATCTAAAGATCCAGAGACTAGCGAATGGATGTGTCCGATTGGGGAATTGTATCTCTTCAATTTGGTGAAGAGCATAGTGCCACTGGTCAACTTGACCATTGCTCATTTATTGTCGCTTTACCTTTTTTTTCTTTTTCCTTTTCTTCTCCAAAGTAACTATATATAATCACGTGAAATGACACATAAATAGCTATTAATATTCATAGTACATATATATACAACGAAAGGGACATTGTCTAATTACTCCAAGTTTACTAATCATGATTGAGTTGCAAGTTTAGGGAGATAATACACAAGATAATCTTCTTTCTCCGACAAAAACATGATGGAATCATTATTTATTAACCCTGACATTCACATATATATGCAAAAAAAGAAAAAAAAAGGTTTAGGCTTTTCCAAAGTAGAAACGAAAAGAAAAGAAAATTCATAAAAAATTTGGAGCCTTGAAAACGATTTATGTTTGTTTCGTGGAAAATGAATAATTTATACAATATTTTTTAAAAACAATTGCCCTCGTCGCTCAACATAATTAGCTCATTATTGACAATAATTTACGCTCAAATTTTTTTATAAATGATGAAGTTTTTTTTTTCATTCATTTATTTTCATAAGCGATACAAACGATTCTTTTTTGGAAAATATTTTCCAAATTATTCATCTACCTTGAGACAAAGGCACTCTAAAGCTCGATTTGTTTTATAAAAAATGAATGATTCCGAAAATGTTACTGAAAATAGTTTATTTCTAGACATTTTCTTAAACAATGGGAACATTTGTCGGTCATTCATTTTTGTGATCAGACATAACTGATTGTGTTTAGAAAAATAATTTTCAAATTATTCATTTTTCGCAAGATAAACTTAGCCTAACTTGCAAATCGTCCTACGAAATCCTAAGAATAACAATTGGCTCAGCGCGGCGGGAATTAACAGTTCAATTAACGACAAAAAATGGTAGTAGAAAGAGCAAATAAAGGAAAACGGTGCATGATCTTAATTTCCTTGCGACGAATGTCGAGATTGAAGAGGCAGAACATCGATGACATTGTTCTTTGAGGTTATTAATCGATGACTACGTATCCCGCCTCCTTCCGTGCAAGCAGAACCTCTTTCTTACTGTTGTAGACGGATCCGGTCGGATCGTAATAGAACTGCACCCAAATGATCAATTAGAAGTG
The DNA here is from genome assembly GCA_014182845.1 of Corymbia calophylla. NCBI lineage: Eukaryota > Viridiplantae > Streptophyta > Magnoliopsida > Myrtales > Myrtaceae > Corymbia > Corymbia calophylla. The sequence continues at coordinate 33,708,411 of CM024699.1, read as the reverse complement.
CAGAACATATCAGTGCCGAAGCAAAAGATATCACTTCCAGAAATGGAAAAACCAGAACATCACTTCTTAAGTTGCCCTAGGGGACATACTTCTCGACTTGATATCATTCAAGATCGCGATCAGGTTTATTTTTCATATATAGTTTCGATATTTTTAAGAATTTTATGGTATTTCAACATCTTATTTAGTAAGGACAGATTATTTTTCTCATTCTATCACACGATTCACTTACATGGAAAAAAGGACACGTCTGTTTGCACGCATTCAAACCTAATTAGTCGACAGTTTACTAATAAACTGAATAAAAAGATAAAGCCTAGTCTACCTAGATTCAATCAAATAATATAACCAGACAAAGTACATAAAATCACATAAGATGTCAAAACACGATCTGAGTTTCTAAGAATATTAAAAGTATGAAAAATAAATCAAACCATTATCTTAAATAGTATCAATCTTCACGTGACATGTTTACACATGATGGATTTTAACCATCCTACTTAGACCGATTTTTGAGCTATCCTTCCAAATCAATCTATCGACCAGCCACCAACTTTGTGCTCATTACCAATCTCAAGCCTTTAAACCACGTGGGGGGGAAATCAATGTTCTTATCATCTATCTCATTGCAAAGTTCTCCTTCGAATTCGCTAGAAGGAAGCAGCAGATTGGCGAGGAGAAACCAGTAATGACTTGAAATCGCAGCAAACAATCTCACTTACGAAGGCTTAATTACAAAAAAACTAGATGAATAATGACCTCATAGACCTGTCCGGACGAGTAGGTTGGCTCCTCGGCCAGCCAGCCGGTCATCAGCCGGCTGTAGGAAGCCGTGTTCTTGTCGTACATGACGCTCTTGGTACCGAGTGCGAAGTTTTTGGTCCGGAAGTTCTCCCTCACCCGGTCGTCCGTCTGCATCGAAGACTGCAACAAGTTACAAGCTTCTGGATCGATGCTGAAGGCCATTAGAGACTTAGCTGCACCACGACTGCTGGCCATTGCAGAGTTATTGTTGCAACAGTATCTCCATTAGAGGCCCTCTTGAAGAGTTGTCTCAATAGGGCTCACATGGAGAGGATATCGGCCCATTCTAATTAGGGTTTATCTTGTCAGTGATATAATGTTTTTGCTAGCCTGGATTGTCCTTCGATGAAAAGTGAAAGGTTTCGAATTTCCAACTTTTGGAGAATTTCAGTCTATTCCCAATTCAATGGAATCCTATTGATGTCAAAATCTCATTTTTAGAAGTTTGGATATATGGGTTAGATAGTTTTCGCTAAGTTAAATAAAATATAATTCGTATAGTTAATCTGTATGATTTATTGTAATCTTTCTTAGTTGGATATATTCCACCCAACTTGGATAAATAAATTTGTGGATGTAATATTTTGGGGAAAAATGTTATAAAAGTTCCACAATTATTATATTGGTGCCAAGTTCTACAATTATTGCACTAGTGCCAATTTAGTTATAAACATTTTGATTTAGTGTCAATTTAATTTATTCTAGCTAATTTTGGTCAAATATTGCCGATGTGATGTCAACTAGCTTACATGGACAATTTTTAATGATTTTTTTTGATTTTTGAGTTTTTCTTTCTTTTTCTCTCCTTCAACCACCGACAAAAGGAAGAAGAAATGAGAAAAAAAAGAAAAATAATAAATTAAAATATTATTAAAATTTTCTACATTAACGTTGGTGGTGCTATGTAAGTCAATCGGCATCAATATCATTGATATCCATTCAAAATTAATAGGAAGAACTGAACAGATATAAAAAATTGAGGACTAAATTGACACTTAGCGACCTATTCATGTGTCACCTCAAGGCATTCTTTTTTTGTGAGCGTGAATGATACTATTCATCATTTGTTGCATTCGAGCAAGCAAACTCAAAAATTGAAAATATGTGGGATAATGCAATTATTTGAAAATACTGTAATTTTTATGCATCGATTCTTTTTATAATATTCATGATCAATATTTTAAAAATCGAATACTTCCTCATCAAGTATATTCAACAAAAATCTCGAAAGTTCTCATTAACAAGATTTTTATTCAAGATCCAAATGTAAGATCGAACTTGATTCTCCGAAGAGAGAAGTGATGAATTTGGAACTATTAGATTTTTTGTTTTGAAAGCCATTAAATGTCGCCATCTTGAGCTGACTAATTAACTTTACGAGCCTTAATATGGTAAATTTCCTTTCGATGCACCAGTTTATATGTGTCAATGCAAATGCATATACACTGCTAAATACGAAAAAGCACAGCACTTTTGCCCCAGATCTTTATGACCAAGACAAGAAGAGACACTGCCTAAGTGTAAAGAACCACTAGATGAGGAGATAGCAGCGTATCCCCGACATGGTACGGTGTATCTAGCAGGTGCCCTCCACTGCATGTGGGGTTTGTGAAATTTGCAATTTGCACCACAGCTTTTCCTGGTTGTTCTCATTATCGTCCCTGGCAATGTCCTGTCCATAATGATTCACCGTGCGATTTTATAAAGATACAGCGAAATGTCCGGCTCGTGAAATTGCGTGGGCTCCGGTATCTTTCGAAAACTGGCCACGGATATTTGGGTTGTTGTTTCATTTTCGCTATGCTGAATTGGGAAAATTATTTGATTTGTTCACGTCTTGTGATTGGTACATTTTCCTGGTCTAGGGATCTCGACAATTGACCGGACCGTTTGGAGGGAAAGCGGTTTGGGAGTTTTGAAGAACTCTAGAGACAGGCACATATCATCTCAATACAATTTTTTTATATGAGAATGCAGATGACATATTGCATCATTTATTAAACTCAAGCAGATAATGTCGTAAGTCGTGAGTACATGGAAGGGTACGATGGTTGAACAATCTTATATGTCAAATTTGCAGCATCGGCTCTATGCCTTGGACAGCGAGGCTAAATAGTGACTGGGTACTAATGCGTAGGATAAAAACTAGAATGAAGTAAAAACTAGAAATCTTGAAGCCATGGCTAAATTTATGATAAAAGGCAGTGGAATATGTAATAAATTCGTAGTTAGGGGTCCTAAATAAAGATAAAAACAAAAATATAGATAGCAATTATTGCCATGCCAAGTCTTAATTAGGAGAATTATCGATTAGATAGACATTATAAGCTTTTATTTTGTCACATTTATATTTTATGTTATCTCAAATTTGACGTCCATGATTTTTCTAAGATGTCAACTCGTAGTATGCTCAAAATATAGAAATGGTATGTTGGTTGTTCGAGGCTTAACCCGCATCCAATCAATAATTAAGTAGGGTAGGTGCAACAAAAGAAAGGGTCTCGATCAGCCACCCTCCAAAGAAAATAAAAGACTAAGATTTTGCTAATTTAATCAAGAGGGTTAGGCTAATTAATGAGACCCAATAGAAAAACCATCAATTTTGAGCAATGCCGGGCTCAACTACAAACCATGGGCCGTGGATTGACCAGCAAATCTTGGCCCAAGATGGCCCATAAAATCAGTGAATAATCATACGTATAATAGGTAATGAAAGTCAAAAGTAAATTGATCGGGCATTGGTTTTATTTGAAATTGAGCCCCACCCACTTTCCACGGGCTTAGGAAACGGATAGATCACAACAAATTAATCCGCCGGGGTCCCATCCGCCGCTATCTTTAATGGGCAGTGTTGCGCGTTAAGGTTGTGCAATCTCATATCTGATAATAGGCCAACCCTCGGTTGGGGCCAGTTTAATAGATTGAGGAGTAGTTTTTTTCTTTCTTTTTTGGTCATTAACGATTTATTACCGAATCTTGTCCAAATGTAATGTGGTATTCAATTCCTTTGCAACTGTTAAATAGCATCTTCTTGCTTTGCTTGTCTTGGAGAATACAATGACCCAAAACAAACAAAAATTTACAAATTAGTTGAAACAGATCATCTAAAGTAATGGGTAGATGTCCAGTTCATTGAAGTTCTCTAATCTATGCTTATATGGTTGGTACATTGGTACAATGAAACTCAACCATAATGTCTCCCGACAACGAGATTTAGAAATAAGGATGGACTTCCTCAGTGCATCTCCAAAAAGTATAATCTTCTATTTTAAGACACTGCAATTTCGACAATAATCATTATGAGAACATAATTACGTATTTCTGGGTTTTCTTTTTTCCCTTTTCTCGCATTTCCTGCATTTGATAGCTTCCAAGTCCATTGAACAGAGTCCAAACATCAGGATGTGCACCTTGAAGAGACTCCTAGCGTGTTTCCAAAAATGTACCCATTCCGTCATTTACTACGTCCGAATCTTTTCGGCTCGTATATCTCCAGAGCCTGCAATCGGTCGAAGGGCTGGTAAGTTCCAAAATGACAAAGGCACATGATGCAACACGGCATCAATCCAAAAACATAGTTGAAAAGACGAAGTCGACGCGAAAGTAAAAACAATTCCGAAGGTTTCACGGTTCATTGTGATGGTCAATTCTTAAGAGGAAGTTACCGCAGGGGATTTGGCCATGACACAGGACGTTGTGGAGCTCTTTCTGTCCTCTCTGTTTCTGTCTTTATGGTCTCATGAGTTGGAAGAAGACAGCTTGTAGAGAGTACTACTTGGGTTGTCAAGCGAGGTGAGGCCTACCCTATCTCGCTCCCGAACTCCTGCAATCGAATTCTTCAATAAAGAAACAATATATATATCACTTGTGCAATTATTTAAAGCTTCTCTCTCTTTTTCCTGTCTCTGACCTGCAAATTCCAACTACCTGTTAGCGGTGGGGTCTGTGATGACTGATGAACCATTTGCTCGGGTTACCCCCATCAATCTCTCCTGCCCTCCATCCGTATTTGATCATTTCCAAGTGTCGGTGAGCGATGAATTTTTTCAATTTTTTTTTGTCGCTTTCTTTTCTTGCTCATCACAGAAATTTTGCCTTAAATGGAGAGCCGCAAAAACCCAAGTTCGCTAGTGACAAACGATGACTTCAGGACATGTCCATTCGATAAGAATACATCAATCTAATGATGTAATGGTTTGGTCAAGACTTGGGTTTGAATAAGTAATGTTGGATCGGTCTTTTATATCAGAAGAGACTGGTAAATGGGTCTAGTTTCAACGCCCGGGCACAGGATACAAATTCAGTGCCTTGATCAGCACAATTTCCTAAACGAATTCAACGCCAATTGTGGTCCCGGCCCTCTATCGATGTGAATGTATGCTAAATCTGGAGCTATAATTATCAATTCCATGCCCAAAATCATGCCTTGGCACATGTTACGCTTCTGATCTTATTTGGGATCAAGGGCGAGAAAAAAGATCTTTTCGACTTTGGTATTTTGCTTACCCGATCAGTTTCTCGGTTCCCTTTTGGGGATTGGGATGGATGACCTCGATTAAGGGCTGAAGTTTCTGGTCATGGCAGATCAGATAGGAGTGGCATTGTCGTAATTTGTCATCAAGGATGAGGGTATCCAAGAACCAGTACTTGCTTCTGACCCCCATACTTTATAGCGCAGAATGATGTAGATCACTTAACGATCTGGCATTTAATTTCATGCCATACCCGGATGGTGAATGGGGATATGAAGAACTTGCCTTCTATAAATCTTTTTCCCTTTCTTGACTCTTCATTTCTGATGCAGAAGAAGCTTGTGAAAGCTTGAACATGCACAAACATCACCGGAACCTCTAAAGATCCTCCATTTATCCCCTCACAACTAATCCAAGGCCATCATAACCGATTCACTCAAGCACACCAGAAGGTCCAAGAACAACAGCAAGAAGCCATGGGAGAGAGAGAGAAGGAGAAGAACAAGAAGCACAAGAAGCAGAAGCACCAGCACCCCAATGATCAAACTCAGTCCACGCCGACAAAACCAGCATCGGATTTCTCGTTCAAGCCCAGTTCCGAAGTAAAGGGTCTCCGGTTCGGCGGCCAATTCATCGTGAAGTCGTTCACAATCCGAAGAGCGAGGCCTCTTGAGCTCCTGAAAGTCCTGTCCTTTCCGCCAACCAATAAGGCCAACGACAGCAAATTGCCTTTCCCTTCGACGACAGCCTATTTGCCTACGAATTTCACCATACTCGCGCACCACGCGTGGCACACGCTGACGCTCGGCCTCGGCACGAAAAAGTCGAAGGTGCTGGTATTCGTTTTCGAATCCGAGAGCTTAAAGTCTGCCGTGGACCGGATGTGGCCGCCGGAGATTCCTCTAGGGGAAGTGAACAAGAAGCTCATCCGAGGCCTAAATGGGTGCGAGATGGCCCGGTTCAAGTTCAGAAAAGGGTGCATCACGTTCTATGTTTATGCGGTTCGTTGCATGGGAAGCGTAGGGTTCGGTTGTGCCGATGATCTTAGGATAATTTTGCAGTCTGTGGTCGACCTCAAGGATTTCCTGGATCACACTGCTATGTTGGCCATGCCTAATCAGAGGAGCATCAGCTTTTGCCCTCCCGTCGCCATGGCTCACTAGTGGCTCTTGCTCATCCGCAAGCCGTGTCAATATTTTCCATCGTTCCAGGTGATCAATCTGTTCTTGTTCCCTAGAATGTTCGAGCTGACTAGTTTTCTGAGGATAGTGGCGTTGTTATTTTGGGGGGAATTGGTTTATTCGTTTGGACATCATGCATGCTTTTCGTTCTGTCCTTCTAGATTTCAAATAGTTGTGAATGTAATATGAAGATTTTTGTTTGTTGCTTGAGCATACTGATTTCTGACCCTTTCTAGATTTTCAATGTTCTGTTCGGAACACATCATATGTTTCTGGCAAATTCTTGAGGGGAATTGAAAGATTCTTCTCAGCTGAAGAAATGGTCAAGCCGTCTGGTACATAATTTCCTATAATTTCGGGTAAAAGAAGGGGGCGATTAGACAAATTTCTGAGCTTTTTCAATGGATCTATGCTTAGCTTACCTTAGTCTTTGATAAAACAGTAACGTTAGAATGCTTTTTAGACTTTAAGCTTCCTCACATCTTTATAAATGAACTGTAATGAAAAAAAAAGCAACAATCAACCTTGGACTTGGGCTGCTTCCTCAATCATTATTAGCATAAGCATGAAGAGAACTACTGCTACTCTCATCACCATCACTGTTGTTGTAATTATCGTCATAATTGCGGTTCCTAATCCTCCTGCCGCAAGCAACATTATCGTTGGTGTCTGTCGTTGAATCACCAGCTGGTGAAACAGTCCCCCATATGGTTTTTTTCCTCATTCAAGTGAAAAGCAACGGGTTAACAAATCCTGATGCTTGACATGAGATTTCCAACGTTTCCCTTTCTCTTCTTCCAGAAAAAGAAAAGTGAATTTGGTGCTCGAACACTGTTTTCTTGTGATTTGTGCGCTCAGATCTCTCTAACCCGTGAACCCAAAGCTTTCACAAGCTGTAAATAAGCAACCTGCCAACTGTTTCCGGCAACTAATTAAATTTAATACTTATCTTACTACTAGATTCAGAAATCTGGGGTTTACCATTGTCACCTGGAACTTCTTGAAAGGTATAGAGACCTGTCCTTGCCTCTTCTTATTTATTCATCCTCCCCTTATTTTATTAGAGCTTACGTGAGAAAGGGTGCGTTGAGAGAAGCAAGAACTGCAATTTTTCTGCAGATTCCGTTTCGCCGGGATTTGTACTCTTTGGGCAACAGTTGAGACCCAGTACACCGAATTGAATATGGAATGGAATCAATCTCTTGGGCAGAGCCAAAATGTATTCTTTCTTTCTTGAGGCTTTTTATTGGGCCCTATGGTCACCAGTTCAACAGGAAGATTCTCTCTCGGTTAAGGGAACATATGATTATGAGAGTTGGAGCCGTTGTGTGCGGGTTGCTCAACCGCCGCGAATTTCGTGCTATGGATCAGTCGCTGGTGAATAGAGATCGAGAGGGGTCATTTGGGAAAGATGTTTATGTACGTTTCAGTCTACGTGAACTGAGTTTAGGTAATAACTTCTGCATAATCCGATAACGTGATGGGATTTCATGAGGCTGCATCGATGAGCTGATGGTGCCATGACCTATGGGGATGCATGCATGATGGCGATGGAATCATGGGATGTGAGCGGTGAGAGAGAGAGAGAGAGAGAGAGAGAGGGCTGATGATGATGGAGGATTGATAAAGCGGAAGTGTTTGGGGGGGTCTGTGTTGGGTTGGAGACGGGCCAACCTCTTTACCTTCTGAGCTTAGCTTTAAGGGTCTACCAGAAGAAAAGGAAAAGTGGGGTGAAGAAATTGAAAGAACAACCTTTTCCTGATTCCAGCCTTTGGTGGCTTTAATCATGGCAAGGCCCGGTCCCATTCCCGACCAACCTGTTTCCCACAAATCATCACTCTCTCTCTCTCTCTCACTCACATATATATTTTTATATATGTGCATAAATTAAACCAATTATACGCGCTTGACCCAATTAAACAAGAGTTTTTGCCAGATTATCAGCGTGGGGGTAATGAGTGACAAGGACTAAGGGAGGGGCATGTGAATCCATGAAAGTTCTAGGATAGATCAGGCACTTATAACTACCAGAACTTAGTTAGGATACTGATTTCCTAGTTTTGGGTTAGCATGTAGAGGAGTGCACAGCTCAAAAGTGTGCTTGTCATGCCCGACACCTAATGCAGCGATGCATTCCATAACCGTATTAGCAGGTCGTGTCATGTGACCCACTACTTATCGGGCATATCGTGTTTGTGACGAGGCAGCCCGCCTCGTTATCGAAAGTGCCGTGTTTAGATTAGTCACGTTTTGTTATACCTATATTTGGTGATGACGCGTTTAACATGAGATGACATGTAATAGAGCTGTTAAAGGTTCAGGGAAGGCCTTTGGATTTGCCGTTGAATGAGAAAGGCCTTTGGGTTGAAGCCAATCATGGACTGGGCGCGATGGCCTTCTGGGCCAGACTTAAGCCCCCTTGGATTCAACATGCTACGTGCTTAATCCATTTCAATTTGGGACATGAACATGCACTGTTCTTTCATAGCAATTGGACCATCATAGCAGATTTCTGACAGCATGCTATGGATGAAGATTCACGTTTTACAGTGCGGAAAAGAGTTTTCACATGCTGCGGGAGGACCATAGTCACCCATTCTCCCAATTAAGACACAGAACGGATGTGCCTAATTCATAATCTTTTACTCAAAATTTACAATTTACTCACATTGAATCCATTGATTATTTAGATATATGAATCACGCATTACCATTCAGAAATAAAATCTTCCTCTTGAAAACATGGGTGAATTCTTTAATTAAATAGCAAGACATCTTGCACAGTCAGTCATATATCTTTGGAAACACACAGTAAAATCATGACTCCATCAAAATTCCAATGAATAGTCTAAATTATGAACTTCAGTAATGGACACATAACCCACTAGAATCCTAAAAAGAAGCCCAAATTCCGAGCGATAGTAATGGACATATAAGAAATGTAATCTATTCACAGAACATGTTTTTAAAAACAGTGGAGGAAAAAAGGGAAAATGAGTAAAACAAACGCCCACCGTGGGGCTCGAACCCACGACCACAAGGTTAAGAGCCTTGCGCTCTACCAACTGAGCTAGACGGGCTTGTTGTTTGATAATTCTTATTTTATATATACATACATAAGCGTTTAAAAACAAGACTAAACCGATAGAAAGACCTACATCTACGAAGCTACATGGGGACAAGAGAGAGAGGAAGTGATGTTAAACTCGCCAAAACTCTTGACCGAGCTGCATTGAATCGTCGTCGCCAACCTTCGTAGCGGAGGCTCGAAGTATACCGGCGAAAGATGGGATTTTTATTCACGGTAGCCGAAATCTTGATCTCGTTGCTATGCATTGTGCTTCTCGGGGTGCTGTCGGTGGTCGTCCTTGAAGCTTACCGGAGGAGACACAATCACGCGTACGTTCGATCTCAGAAAAGCCCCTCGCTTTGATTGATTCCTCAATGTTTTTAGGACATGGGTCTTGATTTTGATCTGGAGCCGCCCTCGTTTTTCTGATGAATCTCGTTCTTGCTTTTGTTTTAGACATCTGGAAGCTCCCCCGGTGTTCGAGGATCCGAATTCGTTGAAAAAGGTATGGTTTTAGATTTTTAGGTGGGTTCATCATACATGTGGATTGATCTCTCCTTGCATAAAAAAGATTGATGCTTGGCAGTAATTTTTTTCTGGGTAATGCGCGCCGAGGTTTGGGAGAAATCGAAGAGATTTCGATAGGTCAACTGATTGGTGTGACGCGGGCCAAATGGTGAATGGAATGTTCTCATATGTGAGCTGTGCCGTTTGCTTTAGTAGCGCGTGGTCACCTATCAGTCTCATATGTGAGCTGTGCCGTTTTCTGAGATTTTTGCTGTTGCGATCATCTGTTCACTAGAATCGATAACGCCTGCTTACTATGGGATTTTCGCTGATTTTCGGGGGTTTCCATTGAGGTTTTTACTACCTCCAGGAGGCAATTCAGAAAGCTTTGCTTAGAATTAGATTGCAAATTCTAACATGTGATTCAGACCGCAATAGAATACCTGAGGTAGAAACCTTTGTTCTGGCTCCCTCATTTTACCACTGATCAGTACTTGTTGCCTTGATAATGTGAACTGATTGACCTGTGAATTTTAGGCAGATGCTGACTTCATTTACAATGCTTTTCCAGGTTCAATGTCCCTCTATATTCGATCCTGCAGAAAAATATATCTCTCTAATAGTTCCTGCGTACAACGAAGAGCATCGACTCCCCGGAGCTATTGATGAGACCATGAAGTAAGTTAAATCAACAACTCTATGCTAACTTCCTTACTTATGATAGTAGATGCAAGTTGGGGAACCCTTTCCTACATTCGCTATATATGAAGTTCTTTTAAATAGTAGTTTCTCAACTGGAGGAACATTTTGCGGTTCTGATCTTTTAAAATTAGATATCACATCATGAATTAGCCTCATAATGGGAAAGGCTCCTTTGACTGTGTAGGATACTAAGATCCTTTTCAGTGTAGCAAAGGGATCTGAATGCGTCTAATTGGGTTCATGGTGTATGATTGCAAGACACTACAGTAAAATAGAACTGTAAGAAGGGAATTATGCTAATTGTTGATGGAAGACCAAAATTAAGCGCTGATTTGCTCTTGACACATCGATCTTTTTCTACTGAACCTCTCAATTTGGAAGCTGATAGCACATTATTGTACATGGACATTTCTTCAAAGTGATTAGTGATTAGTGATTGTTTTCTAATATTCAAGTAGGAGTTGTAGTCTTTGTTCAGGCAATTGCTATTGCCCCGTATCTAGATCAGCGGAATGGTATTACAAGAATTTGCAACTCCTTTCAAATATTCTTCTACGTTTTTTCTTTTCCTCTTTGTAATCATAATTGTTTTGGCGTGCAACATCTCAATATTTGCTTTACACTTTATGAATTTTCTAGTAGGACTTCTCATATTGTCTATGGGCTCAGTCAAGCAATGTAATTCTTACCTTCTTCTGTATTCAGTTATCTTCAGCAACGTGCGGCAAAGGACAAGTCATTTTCTTATGAGGTATTTCTCCTGCGTAGGTTAACCTCTATAATCTAACATTAATCAGATATTCTTGGCCCAATATCAAGCAGAAAATTGCCTACTTTAGTTGCACACTATTGTTTTCAGTATGATGCTTTTGGTATATATGAGCAGCCTTGATGATCAAGCATTACGTAGGTTAGTTGGATGAGTATTTATACATGTCATGCACAATCTAGATTATATTGTATCTCACTCTGAATAGACTTTTGGACCATTTTGTGCTGCATATTTAATATCCACTTATTTGGAGAAAAGGGGGACCTTGTGTTACATTAGTTTTACTCCATCTCTGAATAGGTCATAATTGTTGATGATGGGAGTAAAGACGAAACCACAAGAGTAGCATTCAACTTTGTGAAAAAGCATACAGTGGACAACGTCAGAGTTATCCTCCTTGGTAGAAATCATGGAAAGGGAGAGGCCATTAGAAAAGTGAGTTATATCTATCACATGCGCTTACGTGCCTAATATAGCTTGTGGCATCATCAGGTTACTAATCTGTTTGTAACCGCAATTGATTGAAGTTCTTTACATCTGTGAAAGCATTGTAAAACAGGGAATGCTTCATGCCCGTGGTGAACTGCTTTTAATGCTAGATGCTGATGGGGCAACCAAAGTTAATGACCTTGAGAAACTAGAAAATCAGGTTTGTATAAGCTACGATTAACCAGACTGAGATCTTTCTAAGTATTTTGTGAAAGATAACCAGACTCAGATTGTGCTTTCCTTGCCTGTCAGATTCATGTAGTAGCCAAACAGGACTTCCATTATGGAGATTCAGCAAGCAATGATTCAAGTTTCAAAATATCTGATATTCCTGTTGCTGCATTTGGTTCTCGTGCACATCTGGAGGAGAAGGCTCTGTCTACAGTTGAGTCAGTCTCTAGTTTTCTTCCTCCTCTTTCAGACTTTTTTATTTTCAGAGTTTGTAGTTAATTTGAAAGATTGCAATAATGTTTCAGAGGAAGTGGTACCGCAACTTTTTAATGAAGGGTTTTCATCTTGTGGTATTATTAACTGCCGGTTCTGGAATTCGCGACACTCAGGTACTAGTTCATGATAACAGTTCTCTCCTCTTCCTTCAGTTTTGTCTCATTGGCATTGCCTTCATTGTTGAACTCTTTATGGGGTTTTGCTGAATGGCCAATACCTCATCACTACGTGAAATTTTACTTGTCACAGTGTGGTTTCAAGATGTTCACAAGGGCTGCAGCGCGGAAGCTTTTTGCTAATGTCCGTTTGAAACGGTACTTTTCCTTTTAATTTCTCATCTCTTAATGTGTTGAACCACTTCCTTGGCCACACTCGTACGGGGTGGTGACATCTTTAACATTTTCCTCGACACTATTTACTGATTTAGCCAATTCGAAAGTACATTAATCTATTTCCTCTACCTATTAGAGGTCAAGACTCCTTTTGTGAGTCTTAGGTTATCACTTATAACTGAATCTAGTCAGACTTCCCTACAAAGATCTTAAGTGCAATTCAGAAGTTTAATACCATGTTACAATAGTCAAATTGCATCACAACATAGTGTTTTGACCTGTTTGATTGAAATGGCATTTTTATATGTAGATGATGTGTCATAAGGACTTGCATAATCAAAATTTTCATTCTAGGTCAGAACAAATAATGACAGTAAGGTACAAGACATGGCACCAGCAGGTCTTGATGAGAACTTCGACATTGCATCGCTTCAGTTTTCCTCAATTCCCCTCTGAAATTACATTAAATAGAATAAGGTTTTTTATGTTCTACTTTTTTTCTTGTATTGTTTTGAGGCTTCTTTCCTTATCTCTTAGATTATTCTCTAAGTACACATCCACAAACAAAGCATCCGGCCTTTCTGTGTGTAATGCCTGTTGAGCAGCTGTTAATTCTCTAATCAATTATGAGCCCTTAAACGTGTGAGTGACCACTCTCTGAAAGAGAAGCTGAAAATGGGATAACTTTGGGTGCGATTTATGCAGGTGGTGCTTCGATGTGGAGTTGGTTTTCCTGTGCAAATGGTTTGGCATCCCCATGGTCGAGATCTCTGTCAATTGGTCTGAAATTCCTGGGTCGAAGGTGAACTTGTTAAGCATTCCAAACATGCTTTGGGAGCTTGCGCTCATGTCAGTGGGATATAGGACCAGAATGTGGAAGATCCATTGTTGAGCCTTTTTTTTTTTGTGAACTGACCTTCGCTTCAGCACCAAATCACTTGAGCAGGTTGCTGCAAAGGCTGTGGAGAACCTTTTAGAGAGCCATTTTGATGTTACACGCCTTAGGAAGATGCATCTGAACTTGAAAAGATGCTAGTATATTTTGAGCTCTTTCGATACATCCAATTTTATAGGCTAACACTAATGGTTCGAGTTCGTCAAAATGACTGGGGGCGTTGGCTATATTTTCAAATTGTTTACCCTTTTGCAGGAAACTAGAATCTTTTCCATCTTAGAGAATGAATTACTTACTGTCCTCTGAGATTGCATGGTGTGTCTCCCTTGAGAAATTCCTTATGATCTCTAGAATGGGAACGGCTTTTCTATTTTTACCTGTTTTTGGTTAATTCAATGTCTCTTGAGTGCTGGCAGAAACCACAGGCACAGGATTTGTACGATGGTTCTAGGAAAACGGGGATTTGTACGATTGCCATCATGCATGCATGATGTCGATCAGGAGTCACATGCCCACGTCATCTTATTGCAATCTTGTCTCAAAGAAGTTCCTTCGAGAGAAGGGATTGGTCTTACTTTGTTACAAATAGGGTTAATACCATGAATGGCTTACTTGTTACATACAGGGTTAATATCATGAATATAAAGGGTTTATATTATGAAAAATTATCCTGGAACCTTGACTATCAAGGTAGCGGAGTTTCCTTTTTACGAGGTCTCATCTGTCTATCTAGTAATCCAATGGATTTTGAGAATGCGTTTTTTATTTTAAGGTTTTAATGTTCATATGTTTTGCACTTCTTGTTAGAAAATTCTAAACTTATTGCAATTGTGTTGATTTAGTCCTAAATTTATAATTTTATCCAATTGAGTCTTAAACATGCGGTCAAATTAAATTGGTTGGCATTGACGTTGATATTTTTTAATAATATTTTATTATTTCTTTTTATTGTTCCTTTTTTCTCTTTCTCTTGTTTTCCTCCTTCCCTCTGGCCGATCGCTGGACTAAGACGATTGGCCAATGATAGGCCAAGCAAGGTTAAGTTCGCCTTGCACAGCGATGGCAAGGTGAGCTCACCATTGGCTGGCCACCTCAATTTGGCTACTCACCCTCGTCTCAGTTTGGCGACCGGTTAGAGAAAGGAGGACGGAGGGGTAAAAAAGAGAGAAAAGAAAAAAAGGAAAAAAATTAATAAAAAAATTCGTAAAAAACAAAATATTATTGAAAAATAGTCCAAATCAATGTGCCGTTGCTAAATTTAGCCAAATGGACTTAGTTGACATAATTGCAAAAATTTTAGAACTCAATTATTAAAAAAAAAATTAGAATTTAATTGACTCAATTGTAATAAATTATGACTTTTTAAAATAATTTTCGCCAAAATGGCACTACTTAACACCCAATTCCTTAAAAACCGACATGCTTGCATAGAGACAGTTGAGTTACTTTCAGTGTTGGCACAATCTTTCTTGTCCTTTTCCCAAACTTCAACATGGCCTTATCTCCATATCTTTTTCTTGCCCAATTCTAAGCAATATCCTCTAAGTGTTTTACATTTAAGTGATCTCAAGATCCGTACGAGGATTCAAATGAAGCCTTTTAAGGATATGCTTAGATCTGATTAGGAATCACATGCCCACGTCATTTTATTGTGATATTGTCTCAAAGAAGCTTGTTAAAGAGAAGGGATAAGACTTTGGCTTAATTGTTAAAAATAAGGCTAAAACCATAGAAAACCATCTTGGATCCTTGGCTGCCAAGATAGGGGAGTTTCCTCCCTACAAGGGCCTCCATCATCTGTTTGGTAACCAAGTGAACTGCAAGGATGTTCCTCATTTTAAGGTGTAGGTGTTTGCACACTTTGCCCTCCTTGTTGCAGTTTGTATCTTTTTCTTACCCAGTTTTAATCAATACCCTCTAAGTCTTTATATTCAGGTGATCCCGAAGTCAGATGATAATCTAGATGAAACCTTTTAAAGACGTGTTTAGGTCCGAGTAGGAATCACACGCCCACATCATTTTATTGTAATATTGTTTTAAAGAAACTCCTTAAAGGGAAGGGATTGGACTTTGGCTTGTTACAAATAGTGTTAATACCACGAAAAACCCAAAATTAATACATCTGCATATATTTAATCAAAATTAATTTTTTTGACCATAAAAACCATAAATTGGTACTATTAATTTATGTTAAATTTTATTGTCAAATTGTTAAATTGGATTATATATAATAGTTAATGGGTATATCAATTTAGAATTTTATCCTCCGTTTATTACATATGTGACGATTTGTGATTTTTCGTGATATTAATTCAATTTAAAGGAACTTGAAAGTAAATATACAAATTTAAAATTTTTGATAATCAAAAAATTAATTTAAAGTAAATTTGTCATACATCTAATTTTGAGTTTTTCTTACTAGTTTCATACTAGTAACCCTCACAAGTACCATCTTGTTGTTGCATCAAAAATATAAATGTTGAGTCATCTGACTAAAAACATGGAATATCTCAAAACTTCCACCTGTGGATGCGAAAGCTTATTAATCGCTTTACTTGTATCTGCAGACCTCCCAGTATAGACTTCGATGCGTCCCCAATCAATTCTTTTTCAAGTGAACGACGAGATACGTGCTCCCATCGTCTCTGTTTTCGTCAAAATCTTTCAGCTCAGAATCGATTCTTTGCAAATTTTTTCAAACTAAAAAATCAATTTGACGAGCTTAGTGGAAGGGGGCACCCAGTTCCGTCAAATTGGGATAAGGAAAGACACCAAAATGTCCGTCCACTACGAACGAATAAATATAGGTGAATTGAAAAACTCTGTAAACACGAAGATCTAACGTCTAAGCACCTTTCACTCCGACACTAGATGACCCATCTCATCATTCGAAATCCTTCGCTCCTTCGGTTTAGTTTACACTACGAAGAAACAAGCATTTACCAAGAGAGGGAAAAGGGTTGTCGGGCTTTAGAGAAGCCGTGCACAGCAATATAGAGAGATCCCAAAATATTAATAATCAAAGAATTCGACCATTCTGGCAACCAAAGTCCTCACCTCCTCAAAAGTCATCACTCCAACATGAGAACAACAAGAAAGAAGCATAAATGAAAGCTAGAAAGAAAGAAATGCAAGACGCAGTTCTTCCTAACGTGATACTTCTTTGATCCACAACCCTATCCTCTCAAAATATTTAGAAGCATTTTCTGTGCACTATTGATGGACCAGATTCGTCGTACTCCGCCTTTGCAATCCACATCTGCACTCAGAAACAAAGCCAAATCCCAATTACTAATTATCTACTGACATATTAAAAAGTATCCACGTAAAAGTTCAAGGCATGAAAAAAACAACAAACCTGCTGGAAAGTGCTAAGAGAGGCCAAGATGGAACCACCAATCCAGACACTGTACTTCCTCTCAGGAGGAGCAACCACCTTGATCTTCATGCTGCTTGGTGCTAGCGCAGAAATTTCCTTGCTCATCCTATCAGCAATTCCAGGGAACATGGTAGAACCACCACTGAGGACAATGTTGCCATAAAGATCCTTCCTGATATCCACATCACACTTCATGATGGAGTTATATGTGGTCTCGTGAATGCCTGCAGCTTCCATTCCAATCATGGATGGTTGGTACAGGACCTCTGGGCACCGGAAACGCTCAGCACCAATTGTAATCACCTGTCCATCTGGCAGCTCATAGGTCTTTTCGACTGCAGAGCTAGACTTGGCCGTCTCCAGCTCCTGCTCATAGTCCAGGGCAATGTAAGCCAGCTTTTCCTTCATGTCCCTCACAATTTCACGCTCCGCCGTGGTGGTAAATGAATAACCACGCTCAGTGAGGATCTTCATCAAATGATCGGTGAGGTCACGCCCAGCCAGGTCAAGACGAAGAATAGCATGAGGGAGAGCATAACCCTCGTATATGGGCACAGTGTGACTCACACCATCACCAGAATCCAACACAATACCTGTGCAACAGAGTCATATTAAAGAATGAGTTCCTTTTATTAAGGAAAAGAAAAGAGAGAAGAAATTCC
Organism: Corymbia calophylla; assembly: GCA_014182845.1. Lineage (NCBI taxonomy): Eukaryota > Viridiplantae > Streptophyta > Magnoliopsida > Myrtales > Myrtaceae > Corymbia > Corymbia calophylla. The sequence continues at coordinate 33,690,700 of CM024699.1, read as the reverse complement.
ACACAGCAGAAATTAGGACAGAAGACAACAAACTAGTAAACTATTACTGAAGATCAGCAAGCAATTACTTCACAAAAGATTCAAACAACTTACAACTTACAACTCAGAATCAGAATCCCCTCCAATCCTATTTTCATCAGAGAGAGAAGGGAGGAGGAGGATGGGAAGGAAAGGGGAAGTAGGGGGTGTTTTGTATAATGTTCAAGCAAGAGAGCAACTTATAATTGCAAGGCACTCTTCCAGGAACCTTTGGGCAGTTAATTTTACTGAGAAAGAAAATTCAATAAGATCCAAGTTTAAATCAATATCTAGTATCACTCTGTCTTGAGTAGCAAAAACTGCTTACCTGTGGTACGACCACTTGCATACAAGGAAAGGACAGCCTGGATGGCAACATACATTGCAGGTGTATTGAAGGTCTCAAACATTATTTGGGTCATCTTCTCACGATTGGCTTTGGGATTCAAAGGAGCTTCTGTTAAGAGAACAGGGTGCTCTTCTGGGGCTACACGAAGCTCATTGTAGAAAGTATGATGCCATATCTTCTCCATATCATCCCAGTTGCTGACAATACCATGCTCAATTGGGTATTTCAATGTTAAGATACCTCTCTTGGATTGAGCTTCATCACCAACATACGCATCTTTCTGGCCCATGCCAACCATCACACCAGTGTGACGAGGGCGACCCACAATACTGGGAAACACAGCACGTGGAGCATCATCGCCAGCAAATCCAGCCTAGATAGAAGATTAAGATCAATCAATACAATCTCATTTTTGAAAACAATTGCATGCACACAATTTCTCCATATTCAATTATGATAGCTCCAAAAAAATATTGATATCTACCTTGACCATCCCGGTCCCATTGTCACAGACAAGTGGCTGAATATCCTCTGCTTCTGCCATATTCTTCTACCTGATGAGTAAATAACAAATATGCTTTGTTAGTAGAAAGATAAGTGCTTAACCATACTTCAAAAGATACAGACCCATAAAGTACCACCCATATTATCAAGCTACCAAGGGCCAAGGGCAATATGAAACCAAACATCAGTGCATATCACAATGAGAGCATCCACTCAAAGCATTCAGATAGGTCAAATTGCTTCCTTCTATCAACTAGGAAATTAAGAGACCGAAAGATCATCCAGCTATAATCAGTTCTGCTGATTGAAACAGCATGACATTGCTTCCTGCCCATACAAATGTAAACCTTTGTGCTGCCATTGACACCACAAATATATTTCCCATGGTTCAAAGATCTCAAACATGCAATCAACGAAATGATGGTTCTAGGAGAATGCACATTAGAACATTTTCAGCATGCACTTCTCCACCGCAGTAGGAAGAGGCAATGACATAACCAAATAAGCTGATCATTAGGAAAATCATCCCAGAGAAAAGCCACAACCATTGAAAATCAGAAAAATCAAGTCTTGTTCAAAATTACCAATTCAAAAAAAGAAAAAGAAACAGTAATTTACACAATCCACCGCAAATTTTTCACATCCCAGGACTACAATTAACAAACGTATAAATAAAAGCAATCTCAAAGGCCCAGGCTCCCCCCCTCCACACATTCAATCGACAGATCCACCGCATTTCCCCCCTCGAAGTACCAACTCCAGTCGCTTCCTCGAAAATGAGGCTCAGAGTCAGAGATCAGCTCAAACACCGCAATGCAACCGAAAGAACACGAAAACAACCGGAAGGCCGCAAACTAATGCAATCCTTATCCAGATCGACCAGCTCAGCTACTACTACTACCCCGACGGACGATCGAACCCAAAAAAAAAAAAAAAAAACCTCGGAAAACCGCGACACGCGAGAAAGAAACACTCATCCGGCCAAAAGAAAAGCTCATCGAATCAACAGATCCTCCCATGCACTCGGACACCCAAGCGACCAAGCATCGTAATCAGACAACAGAATCCAGAAGCGACGACCGCGCGCATCGCGCATTACAGACGTCGGAAAGCGCAGATCTAAGCAATCGCCGGCAGATCCGCCGGAGAGAGATGAAGAGAGAGAGAGAGAGATTGAACCTGCGGAGAGATGCGAAGATTGAAGGCGAGCGAGAGAGATAAGCGGAGCGACGACGGAGATGAGTGTGTTTGAAAGAGCGAGCAGGCAGGTGTTGGGGGGCAATGAGGAGAGGGAGGGGTTTTGGCCGTTATATATATGGAGGGCGAGAGAATGAAGGAGGGCCGTTGGATTGTACAGCCTGGACCTACGCAAAGCGAATTCCGCCTCACGCGGCTCGTGAATGAGTGGCTGGCCACCACCCTGTTCTCCCCCCCCATTCCTCTTTTCTTTTTATTATGCCCCACCCCCATTTCATTTAAAATGTAATTTTACTTTCCTTTTCCCCATTTTCTTTTTTTTGCTTTTTCCCCCTAATTCTGGGCTGTCCTAAGACCATTTTAGGCATGGCATCTCTACATTTTTATTTTTATTTTATAATTTATTTGACTTTGTTCTCAATGAGCGTTTTTTGGGTTTTAGGGGCTGCTTTAGGAGTTAATTAAGAACCGCATTGCATTTTCGGGCGTGATATGATGACAAAACTCCACATATAAGGAAAATCATTTATTGGATAATGAAAAATTCGACGCTCCAGATAAGATTGATTTATGAGTTCCCTAGCATTTCAATTATAATCTCTGTCGTTCGCCGACAGGCTTTAAAATGGAAAATGGAGTGACTATAATGAAGATAGGCATACTATCTTCTCTAAGATAAATGAACGAGATTCTATCGTGATATTTTTGGATAGGGCAACGAAACTTGAGATAGGATTGCAATTTGACGTCATTCTACTTCGTATGCTCGGCTTCCGCTTAACACAGCGATGCTCTTTCCTATGCTAAAAAGAACGGGACATGTAACGATTTGGTCCATGTAAGTATCTGGCATCCTTTTTTCTTCCTTCAATCTTCACGCAGTGGACTGATCACTTTGATATGAAAATTGCTTCCAAGCAGAAAAAGAATTTTTGTGTCACTCCCATTTCATTTCTTGAAGTTTATTAATGCTTCTGGTCACTAGTAGGCGGTCTTCATAATCGCCAGACAAAAGGATTGAACTTCCCTCAACAAGCCATAAATAACTGTCAACGGAAGACAGAGCTTGTACGATGATCGGTTGGGCCCAAGATGGTAATTGCACCGAAATGATCAGGAGGCGAGATATGCAGAGGATTCGGCAGATGGTCACAATGATGTGTCGACCACGTACGTTAGGACAGATGGGAAATTTAAACAAATCGGCTCCGGCGCTTTCAAGCCCTTCGGACAGGAGCAGGGCACGCCATGTGTGGAGCCTGTTGACAATAGATGGGAGCATCGACATGTTTTTATGATCTGTCCGAATGTGGGTTTTTCTCAGATTACGAATCAAGGTTGTGTCATGCACGTGCGCTGAGCTATCGGGATGCTTTATTTCCCATACCTATTGTCTGAAAAAGGGAGGAAAGAAGGATGGCTTTTTGATCTGGGAATGTGATTCAATGATGATGAATGAATATGGCTGCTTCAAAAGGGGTCTTGGATCTGGCATCGCCACTAGTTAAGTACCGAACTTCCAACGCTTCCTAGTGCTTGCCCATCTTCGGCTTTTGGAATGTGATGGACATGACTCAGCAGATACGTTGAAATGATTACCGTGTAGCGAATAGCTTCCTCGACATGTGCAAATCCAAAAGACTGGAACTTGGATAGGGGCTAGAACCAGGGAAAGATGTGGAAGCATGAGCTAGCTTTAGTTGATCGAGTATTTTTCGATATGCTGCCGACCCTTTTGTTAGTTAAATGAAACTTTACCACATCTTGAAGCACCTATGAACCGGAGTCGACCCTTTATCTGCTTATCAAGTAATCCTTAGAAAGTAATTGCCAATAATATCTAAAAATCATGGCGGCTATCACAGTTGACGGTACAGATGATTAATAATGGAAGTTCAACCTAAGGGGCATCATTCTGCGGGAAAAGATGATAGATGAATAGACATTGGAAAAGGCGATAACATATAAAGATCAATCCAGAACCTTGCCAATAGACAATTGAACTCATAAGGTTCACGCTATTATCCATGTAATCAAATAAAAGGAGAAGTAGAGCAATAGCTAGACAAAACTAATTCAGTTGGATTACAGAGATTGTCTAGGACTGCTGACTAAATGAGGAACTCATCCAAAATCAAACCACAGCTAAATGGAGATGCTGACATGATGTTGAATTTCCTACAGGAAGGGAGGTAGGATCACCCAACGCCTTGGATATCGCGGTCTTCCTTCCTTTCCATCGAACAGCTGTTCAACAGGAAATTGTCAAATGCAATGCCAGAAATACAAAAAAATTCAGAGATCACCAATTAGTGATATTCCTAGATTCAACAAATCAATCGGCATATACTGATGTCACATAGGATGCTTATGCATAGATATGACAACATTCATGGAAACTTAGAGCGTTCTTAACATCAATAAAATCAGGCCATGTTCAGCACTTGGACAAAGCAACAGGTCTCTACATTAAGTTAACTCAGTTTGTCCTAATTTAGTAATTCTTGTTGATCTGCGCCCAGCAGCTCCGTATTCCGGCATGATTTTATCAGAACATGTAAACATGTACAGCACACTTTAGTGATACATCAAACTTGGACTCTATAAGTTCAGCTCAAGCAATTCCACACTAAACAAACAGAAATTGGTCAATTCAATGAGATATGAGGAGCATGAGTAGAATCTAACTTTTCTGTTAAGCATTATGTCTCAGGCAAATGTGTAGACATGAAGTGAATCAAGAGTGTCAGAAAAGAATTACCTTCTTCAAGCGGCGATGCTTCGCAAGGGCCCAATTGGTCATGATAAAAGTAGCAACCACAAGGAAGACATATCCAGCAACGGTTTGCGTCGCAATGTTGAAGCCCACCCACTGATAAATCTCAGTAGTGTAATTGGCACAAGTAACAACGTTGAACAAGAAGCCCCGAGGAATTTGATATCCTCCATTCCCATCTGGGTTCCGCAGATTCCTCAGCAAGATATGACAATAAAAGTTTGAAACTTGACAAAGCAACCCAAATGCGAAGCCAATCTTCATTTGGAGGTCACTAACAGGAGTGTAGAGCGGATGGTTGACATAATAAGCAATGTATGACCCAAAACTCCAATAATAAGCACAGTTCCGGAAAACATTAGAAAGGGGTGAGGTTGCATGGCTGAAACGGTGCACAAAAAATGTTTCCATAATTCGTTTGAAGTAGTGGAAACACCAGTAGTACATAGCATAAGTCTGTACCGGGTGGATGATGCGTTCCCCTTTGTAGCCAAAGTAACGGTACACAGGAAAGAAGTAAAAGACGGGATAGAGGATCAGGGGACCCAGGTACTCGCAGAAGAACAGAGTACGGTAAGAAACCTGTGGTCCAAGGTCCTTGAATACTACAGTTAAATTGGCTGAGTTTCCTTCAGTGTAATCTTTAAGGCTCTTTTTGTAGTGAAGAACGATAGGCTTCTCCTTTGATCCAGGCTGAAGAGGGAGTGTTAGCCGCTGTCTCGAAGGATAGAATTTCTTGGCTGTTGATGCAAGGCACAGGAGCATGTTAATATACTAAACTCAATTCCAAACAATCATAGGCAAGTGAACATGAGGGTCCAGGCTAACCAATTTGCACCCAAATGTGAAGCCAATGTATACATGAGAGAATAAAAGGTTCATTATCCAAATGTGGAGTTAATATGTATGAGAGAATTAAAGGTTCGTTCTATATACTCATACACATTGGAAATTAGAAGGCTCATGATCACATTTGGCAGCCAAAATTTGAGTAATCACTGAAGGAGGCCTGCAGTGATCAAAGCACCAGAAATAATGACTTTTCAACTTGGGGTCTTGCAAAAGATCTATATAGGGGATGATAATCCAAAAAGAGGTTTGCTGAAAATTGAAAAGAGTAGAATAAACTTTCATAAGTCCTGTTATGTCTCACAAACGAGCTATTATTTATCATCTTCAAAGAGACTCAAGTACTATTTGCCGAGTGCCTTAGACAATACAACCAGAGAAGGTGCAGCATAGTAAATTGAGTTTCCTTAAGCAGAAGATTTCATCCTCTACTCATCCTACAAATGCAGATCTCCATGTCAAAAGTGGACTTGCTGATGTAAACATCATATGCGCAAACTAAAGGTACATGGATAATTGCAGTTTCTGGTAATTCATCTAACTCATTTGTTATTTGGACATAGATGAATTAGCTAATTCAGAATACCGAGATTAACTTTCTACACAAAAGAATTCCACAGGATATCAAAAGTTAACATACCAAGAAAAATGAATTGAACCCAGATTTTACAAGTCCACAGTGGGGAAGTTTTCTTATCTAAGGCATTCCTATAACGACCCCGTGAAGTTGCCTAGCCTTCCACTAAGAACGGCAGTCCTTCTAACCCAAAGAGCAAGCTAAAATCATGTGCGCGTAGGATTGCACATAATTCATCAACAGGTAAAGCAAATAAATGCAGCGCAAACAGCAAAAGCATTTTGGATGTTCAACGAGAGGAGCACAAGAGAGCTTACTCCTGCGATGAATCTCCTCCTGCAGATCAGCCACAGTGGCCTGCGCCGCAAAATCGAACACACAGAAAAACTCAATATTATAACCGCGAATGCTTGAAAATCATTCGAAAGACCAATTGCAACGAATGACGCTAAAACTCGAAAGCGAAATTGAATCTAGCGAACCATCGAGAGAGAGAGAGAGAGAGAGAGAGAGAAACGGAGAGACAGAGAGTCAGTGCGTACCGAGTCGCTGAGCTCGACGCCGCCCTTCACCACTTCCCTGCCACTGCGCGAGACGACGGAGACCTTCATGTTGGAGACCGACCCACTTCACCAAATGGAGAAAAACGACGACCCTTTTGATCCCCCGGGCGATTTCGCTCCAGATCCGCCCAAACCAGCTCGAAAATCCGACGCTCAAAGCGGCAAGAAACAGGGGAGGAGGGTTTTCGCTATGGCCAGTAGCTGGAAGAAGGGAGCGAGACGAGGGTTGCGATTTATACAGAAACGGGAATGGGGGGAGAGAAAGAGAGAGAGGTGGAGAGATTGGAGGGCTGGCGATAATAATAAAGGCGGATGGTTGGGGAGGTGGGAGAGCTAACTCTCCAACTGGCGACCGGTGCTCCTGCCTCCGCCCCTCCCTCGCCTCCTCCTAGCCGATGAACCACACGCCATTACAACTTCGTTCTTTTATCTTTTCTGATTTGGCCTTTCGAATTTATATTTCTTACGTGCATGATGGGAGAAACGATGTTCACGAAAATTTGGATGTTGATGAGATCGTTCTTGAGTAAACGTCCAATCATTTCATGGACCGCCGTCGAATCAGTTGCTGTTTTGCTATTTAGTACGTCTGTAAAATACATTTCGTGGCACAAAAAAAAGAAAAAAAAGATGGCTTGATTTTATGGTTAGGGGGGCCACTGCGATTAGTTGACCTAATTCTTAATTGTTTTCCACTCAGATCTGTGGACATGTCAACGTGCGGGGGAGCATCAGATTTGGACATGTTTGATAATAAGATAGAGTGATGGATTTCTTCTCTATCTTTTTTTCCCTATGATGAAATGGAGATTCTAGGATAACTTTGGTTTTTCTCTTCGTTTATGAAGGGTAAAAGAAGGTCTAAGGGAGTGATTACTTAACTCATGATATCTATATTGCCTTCTAGTATGAAATGTAAAATCAAAATGATCTTTGTAAGTGAATTTCAAACTAGATACTTGTAATGACTTTTTTGAGGAAATAAGGTGAGAATATCAAAATTTGCCAACCAAAACTAACAAGAGATTTGCATGAGTTTCCACATGGATTTTATTATGATTTTCGTGAATAAGATTTTTATTTTGCTTTATATAATGAATGTTCTTTCTAAATAGCCATAGCTAGGCACCATAAATAAACCAAACGATCAATGAATTTTACTTTCTTTCTTTTTTTATCTTCCAAAGATAGGAACCTATCAACCTTGGTACTGAAATCATTTGGCATGGAGATCTGTAATTTAATTGCCACCTCCTAAATAGACTTTTTTTAATTTCTCTTGTATTGTAAAAATTTATTTAAAGGAGTGGGTTTTAGATAAAGACATACATACACTTTTTATGTTTAGCATATAGATTTATTCCATAAATATGTTGATAACCATTATGGGATTGCTTGTGTGAAAATAATAAAAGAAAACTTTCTCATTAATAGTGTAAATTATATAAACCCAAGAAACATTCTAAGAGTTATGAATCAACAAAATTTAAGCAATCAAACTCACATGCAAGCAGAAACCAAAATCCTCAAAATTGTCACAAAAGATAGATTAGTTGCATGCATGCATTGTGTGTGCACGCACAATTATTTTTCATTTCTCGTGCAATGTCATGGTGAATTGAAAATAGGATTGATAAATTTAATATATCATTTTCTCTTTTACCACTCAATATTTATTCGAAACTTGCAAAAATAAAATGAGAGAAGGATTTACAATGTGATAACAAATAAAGAAAATTTTAGTGTAAAGTTGGTAGCTAATTTTTTTTCTTTCACCATGTTGTCCTGTTTTTGCAAACGATTTCACTTTCTTTAAAGCTAATTTGCAATACATTATTAAAATAATGTCTAGATGAGGGCTAAATGGGAATTTTAAATGGAGAGAAAACTCATTTCTGACATACATATGCGTATGTATGGGTACGGTTGAAAAACTCTAGTACTAAGCATGTGCTACGCGTTTGCGAAAAATGGAATAGATATATGAAAAAATAGATTGGGAGCTAAACTCCCCCAAAAAGGAAGAGGATGGTTATTTTTCATTGGGAGAATAGGTTGGAGTAATTATTATTTTCAGCAAAAGAGGTGGGTGTACGGTGGTGGAAGGAGTTGATTCGTAAATTTCGATTATTACTTTTTGCAAGGCGATTTTAGATTAAATAGGGGGATAAAGAAGTTTTTCAAATTATATGTTATATAGATTAATTAGGTATGCGGATGTTTTTTTTTTTTATCTATCCTATTAAGACTATTGCCCAGTTTCTTTATAAGATGTGAAAGTCGAAGTCCATATAGAAAAGTAATCGTCTATACCCTAATTCTCTCCTCCTTATCATATAGGAAGGATGATTATTGGAATAAATCTTAGTAGTTAGATTAGTTATATAGGTTTATTTTATGAGTTTTACGCTGGTAAGTTTTAGTTTGGCAAAAAGCCTTAGAAAATCGAAAACCGGAAATCGGCGGTGATCAAGCCCAGGTTGTCGGTCCAAAAGAGGAGCCCCACTCGAATAAACGCAAATTCTCTGAACCGCCACCCGCCCACGTTGGCCCCACCATTTATGAGGCCTCTTAAATTTCTATCTTTTCATTCGCGAGTTGGTTCTTTATTTCGTCACCGTATATTTCATATTATTTTATGAGTGAGAAATAATTACATAATAATTTTTATCTATTATAAAAATAACAGTCTATTTTAATAAAATAAAAAAATAACGAATAATCATCAATTATTAAGAGATCCATTATTTGAAAAAAATTGCGATTCACAGTAAGCTGTCATTCTTACGGTAGCACAAAAAACTGTTATTCTTCAATCCTATATTAATCAATGTTAATCTCGAATTATTGGTGCAGGTGATATTCAATTGAGGTTTTCCTCAATAATACACATTCGAATACTATCCTTGTTCAACATTAAGAATTACTACCAAACTGGCCTACACATACTTGCGCCTCCTTTCTTGGAGTTTGAAGCATTCTTTCTTCTAATTTGATGGGTTCTATTGAACTGTCCTTGGAAACTGGATCGGATTTGATCCAGAATTGATCAACCTTAATTAGAAACGGAAGAAATCTAGTAAACCAGCTATCTCCTCGCCACACAACTATAATACCCACAGGTCGCTTCATCTCTCTCGCAGCCAGCTCCTCCTCTCTTCTTCTCCATCTTCGTCTTTGCTTTCTTCTGTGTCTTTCTTCGCACTCCCCTTTTTTTCTCTCTCGAGAGAGCTCTGATACGGTCAGGCCAGTAACGATGGAGCTAGAGTTGGCTCCTTGTGCGGCCGATCATCTTTGATGGAACGCCACATCGCGCACATAGAGAGAGAGAGAGAGAGAGAGAGAGAGGCGACTACGATCAGGGCTTGGCGACTGCCGGCGGATTCGGTTTTCTGCAACTGAAATCTTGTCACGTGAATGTATCGAACCATCTAACATTTGGCTTTTATTATTCATCTTGTATAAATGTCTGCAATAAACAACTTCTCTTAATGCATGGGTTTCTGACAAGCCCTTAGTATAATTTTACTTCGAGAATGTTATACTTACTGCACTTTTCTCAGGACACTTTGCGAAGTATCCTTTCCTATCCATAACATTTGGCTTTTCTTAAATTTTCTCAGTAATCTTAGATAAATGTCTGCAATAAGCTGTTTCCTTTAGAACCGAGGTTTCTAACAAGCCTTAATGATGATTTTTCCCTCGAGATGTCATTAATTATTGTAATCTTCCCAAAAACACTTTCGGAATATCCTTTTCTATCTATAGTATGAGTATCCAATTATTTCTGTTCTCATATCGAGTTTCCAAAGTACTGTTCTCGAAATGTCTGACTTGTTTGAAAAACGGAAGTTTCGTTACGGGGTGCTGAAATCGCTGAGAAGATAAAGTCCGACACTTGCGGTGGTGGGTGAAGGATGGGCTTTGATTGGAAGCCAGTGAAAATATGTTTTCACTGTTGACTAACCTATCATGACTTAAAAGGAGGAGGATGGGCTTTGAGTGATGTCTGCTGGAAGTTTGCTGCAAACTAACCTCTTATAACATTAACAGGCTCCTATAGCATTAACATTCTCTCCTTGGGTTCCTGCTTGGCTTTTCTGGGTTTGAATATAGAGAAGAATCGGCTAGTCTAAGCTGGAATCAAGAGTCAGTGCGTCGAATGAAAATCATATACAGGGACGCTACCATTCGCTGGGTATATCATCTCGTGATTTTATCGCAGTCGTTTTCCTTTTTTGTCTCCATGTTTGCCAGATATTTCTATACATACGGATTCGATGACTATATTGTTTTGTGATTACCATTGCAGTGATTTTCATTTTCATGTTTACTGTTGTCGTAAGTGAGGAGTCTATGTTTGTAACCCCTCTATGTTGCGAATTTGGTTGGCCAAAGCCATTGTTTTCTTGAAACAGGCTACATTGTCCCACCAAACTTGAGATGCAATTCACCTTTTCTATAAATAAATTGTGCTTACTTTTGGGAATCGACAATGACTTGATGTATATGTCTTTTTTATTTTATTTTCAAATTCTCGAGAGTATCTTATTCTTTTAAAAGTGATTGCATCATCTTTCTAGTGATTACGGATAAAGCGTGTGGTCCATACACATTATAGGAAAATTCAACTTCAACTTAAAGCTGTGTGGATTTTATTTCTTTGCTTGTCATTGATCAAGCAAAGGAACATGATTTCATTTCCTCTGAGCAACTGCGTTTAAGTTGCATTTTTCAATGTGAATTCAAACGTTTTTGTATAGCTATAAGAATAGAATTTGTTTTTTGGATAATGATCGTTGGTACATAAAAAAAAAATCATTAACTATTAGGGTTGGCAAATGGGTGGGCTAGTTCGAGAGCAGTGCAATGGCCATGCAAGGGAATCAGGCGGCTGACAACCGTCAACAAGTGTCAATGATCAATGGCCACACCCCAAACCGGGCAAGCTTGGCCCGGCCCGACTCTACCAATTGCTCATAAATTTTAAAGTTTTGCTAATAACACGGGGTAGGTCTTGAGTCAGTACGGGCCAAACCCGGAGAGTTCAAAACAGACCTCGTTGATATGCGGGTCGAAATAGGGCAGATTGCTGCACTATGAATGGTTGCTCTTTGAACCCATTCAGACCCCCATCTCTGAGATTATCTGTGTAGGGTAATTTTGAGCTTTTGCCTGAATTGATGAGGGTGTGCTTTATTTCGAGCTTTCACTTTCCGAGCTTAACTCCCGTTAATTAGGATGTCTATTTGTCCTTTGCTGGTATGTCGGGACATGAAAGGTCATGCCTATGGTCGAGTTTTCAAGTCAATGAGGGGAATCAACGGCTGAGATGGCCGCCGCCCCGTGAAGGACTTGCATTCATTGACCCGGATATTGCCGAAGTTGGCCAAATGGGATCGAGAGTCTCTCCGTTTTCCCTTGTTCATTTTCATTTGGCATACTATACGAATCGTTCTTCTTAAAATTTAAATTGATGGAAAATTGCACATTCTACTCTACTCTCGTCTTTGGGAAAAAATATATAAAACTTTTTAAATCTATTGTACAGTAGTTAATTCAATCCTAAGTCTTTAAACGAATTGCCAAACTAATTCTAAACTTTTTAACGAATTGCCAATTTAGTCATTTCAATTAATTTTGATCGGACAATGCTAACGTGACGGCCTGATCAATATCGACCGTCCTATGTGGTGGATCAATGTTGACATGAATAATTTTTTAAATTTAAAAAAAAAAAAATTCGAAATTTTGATTTTCTTTTCTTTTCTTTTCACCTCTTTTTACACATGGCTGGTGGGGCCGTTAACAACTAAGTAAGGGTTGGTGAGACCCTAGACGAGGTTGTGGCCAGCGAGATCCCGGGTGAGGTCCATGACGAATCTAGCGAGGGCTTCGTGGCCCTTGCCCAAGGCCCAATGGTGGTTGTCGGCCCTCTCCTAGGGGCTGGTGGAGATTGCCAAGTCTTGGCCAATGGCTCCATGTCTAAAAAGAGGGAAAAGAAAAGAAAAAATACAAAAATTCAGAATTTTTTTAAAAAATCAAAAAAATTATTCATGTTAATAGCGCCCGTCCCATGTAGGATGGCCATCATTGACTACACCACCAGATTGACGATGTTTGATCAAAATTATTCAGAATGACTAGATTGTTAACTCATTAAAATGTTTATGATTAGTTTGGCAATTCATTTAAGAATTTAGGACTAAATTAACAATATCAAAAGATTTAGGACTGATTAGCAAAATTAAAAAGTTTAGGATTGAATTGGCCTCGTACAATAGGTTTAGGACCTTTTGGACAATTTTTCCCTCATCTTCACGCGTGCATGTAATCGGGCCTTAGATGCTGTGAGATGTGCACATCAAGTTCATTGTATACCGTATATTAATGCGCTAATCTGCAAACCTAAACTCGAGTTAGGATAGGAATTGCAATACACATATAAAGTGTCAATCGTATATAACCCTTGCATTGGTGCGAGCAAAACGCACATCACACAAAATTCGGAAAAGTGGGAAGAAAAGAGAAACACCAAACCTCATTAGGGAGGGCAAATGAAGAAAAATTGTCCGAAGCCTAAAAGTCCAAAACCTATTGTTTAGGTTTAAAACATCCGATGTCGCCTCATTAACTCTCAAATTTATCTGTACGTTCGGACCATGGATATTTCGGAAAAGTTTGGTCCGAATTTAAGAGAAAAGACCAAAATGCTCCTCCAATTTGTGCTGAAGGACAAATTTGGGGAAATTTATCAGGTAATTTTTTTTGGGGGTTGCACGTCCCCCGCCTCTCTCTCTCTTCTCTTTCTTTTTCTCTTCTTCAAGTGCAGACTTTTTTTCCGCAGCCATCCCCACCTGGCGCACGTCCTTTTCCCCATCTTTTTGACTTTGCTCCTGCTGCTGCTGCTGCAATTCTTCTCTTTCGGTTGCCGCCCAGTCGAGGGCCACCACCGCCACCGCGGTTGCACAACGGACTGCCTGCTGACCGCCGGCTCCCTGTCAGACCACCGACGAACCAATCGAGCCGCCGCTCTCTTCGTCCTCTTCCTCGGTTCGTCTTTCTCTCGGCCGTTCTGGTTCAGCCATCCCAGCAGCTCTGCTGCTCTTCGACTGTTCTGGTTCAGCTATCCCAGCAGCTCTGCAGCTTTTTCTACTAGCCGCTGGTCGCCAGAGAGTCGCCGCCTTCCACCGTAAACCGCACCCAAGTGACCACCTCCTTCCCCGACTCTGTTTTGGCCGAGTTAGCCACCCCCGGAACCGGATCTGTCCTGCACCACCTCCGCCACCAGCCAGTTCCCCTGCTCGCCTCCGGAGCCACCGCGCGCACCTCGGACAGCCGACTGTGCGTCCCAGCGCCATACTGTTCTCTCTTTTTGGTTCGAGCTACTTGGGGCTCTCATGGACAGGAACCAGCCGCCGGACCGCCCTAGCGCCACTGCCGGACCATCCCCGAGCCGTCTCAGCTGCACCAGAGCCACCGCCGACCTCCTCTCTCTCTTGGCTCCTCTTTGGCTGAACGGCCAGCCACCCCTTGGCTGAGATCCAGCTTTGTGTTGCCTCAGTCTTGGCGAACCGGAGACGTCCATGTGTCCGCCTCACCACCGTCATCGCGCCTGTGTCGTTGGAAACGTTGCTGGTGAGTTTACATTCTAATCCCTTGTTTAGTCTGTTAAACTTACTTAGGTTAGTTTAGATTATAATTAATTTTGATTAGAAGGTTAGTTAGGATTAACTATAGGTGAATTATGGTTAGATAAAATAATTATGATTGATAAATGGTTAGGTTAATTAACTACGGTTAGTTAATTAATCATGGTTGTTATGTGGTTAAGTTTAGTTAATCATGATTATGGTTAATTAATTTTATTAATCATGATTAATTATAATTAAAATAATTAATTATAATTAAGGTGATAAGCTATTGCGACAGGCAATCAGAAAAGGTTATAAGCCATCATCAAAAGGATGATAAGCTATGGGAAATAAAATGATAAGCTATAGAGAGTTTGATGATAAGCTATCGTTAAGTAGGTGATAAATTATTGGGAAATAATTGATAAGTTATCGCCATGGGACAATAAGTACTGCTTGTTATGTGATTTTGGCATGAATTTTATGATATTTTCCTGTACGTGCCATGCTATTCGATGCATGCTTTGTCTTAAAAAATATTTGCCTCATGTTAAAACTGAAGTAGTAATTTTTACAAGGATTTTTATGAATATATAAAGGGAAAACCTTGAAGTGTCGGGCTTATATGTTGAGTTTTATATTTTAAATGATGTCAGTATGTTTAAAAAGTAAGGTATACAAAGTTTGACTGGTTTTCGATAATTACGTGACAACATACAAATATTTTCCTACATTTTTATGTGAAAAATATGTAGTTGTTTATTTTGTTGAGCACGTATCACATTTGTATTGGTTAATGCATGGAAATACATTGAAATTAATGGATACGGTGTGCTCGTGTGGTCACATAAAAGAACCCGTTACCCCAACGGGAGGCTGGGGGATGATGCCTGATTTATTGGATACCTGGCAGGAGTTCGGATGCTGAGTCACGATTGAGGCTGGACCGATACTCTTTTGGGAATGCCATCTAGGCGAGAGTTCCAGGACAATGCCATATCCGATGAGGGGGGACGATGCCTAGTTAAGCCAAAAGACACCAACAGAAGTTCGGTTGCACACATCGATGGGAGTTTGGTTATAGCCCTTGTGTGGGCATAATAATTGAAATATATGTGAATGCAGGGTGCATGAAAAATATATGATTATGTATTCTGATTATGCATGTGCATGTTTGCATTGATTATGGTAGGCATGAATTTATACGTGCAGGGTATGACTATGGCAAGGTAATGTTGTGTTCAAGTTGATTCGACTGTTGGTTGGTTATTGTGAATGCTTGTTTGTATTAATTATGGCACGTGTAAACTGTGTAGGGTATGTGTAGTGGTAAGATAAGAATGCTTGCGAATCAAATTGACTATCAAGTGTTTGTTGTGGGGGTTTACTTATCAGATTGCGTCTATAGTTAAGGCAAAGCAAGGAATTGCTTTGCTATCAATCTGTCATCGACATATGGTTGAGGGTTTAGGTACCTCCGAGGCGAATTGATGTCCTAATCGAGGCTTAGGACTGTAACTCATTGATATATATATCATCATCATCATCATCATCAGTTGTTGTTAACCATTTTCAAGCCTATAGTTATGGCATCCCTGTCACCATGAATCTAGTAGTGATGGAGCACGTTGTTGAGAGGAGTAGGATCATGTGCCTGGTAGAAATTAACCATACCTAATACTTTTAGATGACTATTGAGGAAGTCACCCGACTAAAGAGTTTATGTATAAACTTTCTAGGATTAATCAGTACAAAAATGAAAATGACGATGATTTTGTTGTTTTTAGTTTTTCTACTATCCTTGCTGTTATTGATTGTGTGTTGTTGAATTGCTTCCACATGTATATAATTGAAAGATAAAAAGAAAGATTGGCGATGCGTCGGGATGCCATATTCATTTGATCAAAGTGAACATGAGTTATTGCGTGCTCGAAATTCGACGCTTGACAATAAGCCTCGTCAAAGAATTTGTCGACAATTGATCCTGCCTCAGTACATATGACGCAACATGCGAAATTTCAAAATAAAATTCTAGGTCATGGTTTGAAATTAATTGATTCACCTAATGTGTTGATGGTCCAAATTTGATTTGTGCTAAAGCTATTATGTGTTAACCGATACATATAACCATACATACATACTTAGATTAATGAATTTAAAATTTTTAAATACCTAGTCGTTGAGGAAATTGAAGAGAGTGATGCTGTCGCCGGTTATCAATTGATTTCCCTAACATCCACCTGCAAAATTCTCATTAGCCCAGCAAAATAATAATATTTTTTTAAGAGTTGACTTAGGGCTTGCATGGTAACTTGCCAAATAGTGATAATTTATGTTATTTTGTTTTCGAGAGTAGATTTGGAACAGAAATCCGTTTGTTAAAATTTGAAATGGAATCAAGAATAAAAAAAAATTACTTTTTGTTCCCGGGAACAACTTCAAGAATCAATTTTTTTTCTTTCTTTTTTTTCTCTTTCCTTTTCTTCTTCCTCCCTCAGCCTACTGCCGCCCATCGCCGGCCACCGTTGACGAGTGGCTAGGCGAGGTCCAGTGAGCTCGGCCGAGCCTCGTCGGTGGCCAAGTGAGCCTTGCCCAGCTCGACGAGCCTCATCGAGCCACCGACGAACCTCGCCCAGGCGGTGCAAGCCTTGCCGGTGGATGGGAGACGCTTAACCTCGCCTTGGTTGGGCGAGGCGACCTCACCCAGATCTGGCAAGGCTAAGCTCGCCGTGGCTGGGCGAGTCGGCCTCAGCCAGATCTGGCGAGGCCGCGAGGTCGAGCTCACCTAGCCATTGGCGAGGCTCGGCCTCGCCCAGCCAAGGCAAGGTTGAGCCTTGCCCGGCTCACGGCGAGGCTGGGCGTCGCCAGCCCTCGTCTGGCTGGTCGCCGGTCGCCGGCCGCTGGCTACCGGCTACCGATGATCTATTAAGGAAAAAAAAAGGTTAAAATGGAAAAAAAAAAAAAGAAATTAACTTGCTACCCTTGGCTTGCTACCCTTGGCTTCTCACATTTGTATTTTTCTTTGTTGTGAATGATCTATTAAGGAAAAAAAATGGTGAAAATGAAAAGGAAAAAAAAAAGAAAATTGTATTTAAATTATTAAAAAATTAAAAGAAATTATTTTGGATTAGAAATTTTCAGGTTTTACCAAACGCATTTCTGTCCCAGGAATAAAAATTTTGGATAGTTACCAAACACTTTCAAATGCTTAGAAATTGTTTTCGGGAGCAGAATAAAAAAGAATCATTTTTGAACAGAAACTGTTTCCGGGCATAGAATCGTTACCAAACGGGCCCTTAATCACAATCTATTCTATTTTTAATTTTAATAAAGGAAACTGTACATGTCTCTAAAATATTAGTTGAAAATTGTGAAATCCAATTATAAGTTAAGCCGTTACATCAAAGAGGTTCATCATTTTGTCGTCGGTACGTACTAGATTGGTCCACTCCATTTATGAATATGCTATGCGTTTGGAACTTACTCTAAGAGAGAGATGTCCGTGTTCCTATCATGCTTTACTTTTCTTTGCTTACATCGACTGGACAAAGGCACCAATATAGTGGTTGAGCATGATTTGATCAAATACATGGGGGAATTTATTTATAATTTTCACCGACGTGATCAACTCTCTCTATCTCACATTACTTAATTTTGTGGATTGTATATATGCACTCCTTTTAATACTGAGTCCTTAGGAATTAAAATGGAGCCGGTAGAATCGAACATTCATTCCTGACTATCTTGAGGGGAAGCCGTCCCACTAAGAATTTGGTATAAATTATATTAGGCAGTCATTGTAATCCTCTATAATATATTTGCTAGAGAATTATAATAACATTTTAAAGTGCGCTATCATTATGTTATTGGCCGCATTTTAATATAAACTTTTTATTCCGAAAGAGAATGAGTATTTGATGGTGAGCGAATCACTTCCATTCTAGTAAATTAAATGTGTTCTCCCACCAACCATCATAACCCATGGTCAAAACAACCATATTGTCGATAGTTGTCTTCAACTATCTGCAAACAAATGTAAATAATCCCACTGAAGGTGAGATAACTAGTTAAATCAGATTCTTTGGGCAAAAATAGTATAGTCGTTATTAGGAGGACAAAGAGTTTTAGCAGAAAATTTGGATGCTTTAAGCAAACTGAAATGAGGAATTCCAGTGACATAATTAAATGAGTAGGACATGTACGAGCAGTAATCAGAATCGGTCACGTCCAAATGAGCCTTTGTATACCTAACATCATTAACTATGTATATATACATATATGTAAGTGTTAAATGGGTTTACAATTTATTTAGATTTGATCCACTTTTATGACTCTCTCTTCACTTTTTCTCCTCTTCATTTGATCTCACGCTTACTTATTCTATGCTTTTACCTCATTTTGGGTATGAGTTTTCTTAAACATGATTAAATATAGAAGTCTTTTAATAATATGAATTGGGTCAAGTATTAGTCACTAAATTTTATTATATAAAAATGGGTTGAAATGGGTTAAATGACCCAATTTGGGTCCAATCGTTTTTTGACCCAACTCACTTGTTTAACAAGTCTAAACTTGAGCATTCAAATGCATTAGGTCGTTCCCTAGCACAGATTGGAGAGAGGAATTAGGAGCATTTCCAAAGTCTAAACCTACCCGCTCTGCATTGAAAAGTTCATAGGTTTAGGTACAATGCAAAGTAACTTCCTTGTGGTCTAGGTTCCTAATGTGTTGAGAAGTATCCTCCTAAATACCACCTCCTTTGGCTCTTATTTACATATATGTGTGTTGAGCCGTTACATCAAGTCGATGTAAGTAATTAGCAAACTTAACATTATACCCCCGGTTTGCGTTAGCTTGTTCTACTTGGTTTATAAATATAGAATGTGTGGCTTTGAACTTTTCCAATCGTTGACAGAGAGCGTGACTTTGAACTTTTCCAATCATTGACAGAGAGCGTGACTTTGAACTTTTCCAATCATTGACTTGAGAGAGAGAGAGAGCATAGATACATAGAATTGCAACTACTCTCTCGTGACGTAATGATGCCTCCTACCTATTCGAGTCTGCTACGTACTTCATCTAGGCTCTTGTCGAACAAATATAACATGATAGAAGAATGATTCTGATAGAATCTACTTGCACAAGAGGGAATATGCACGTTTATTAATCGGCACCAAAGAAAGTTAGTAACTTAACAGACGCAACCTCCGGGAAATTTCCAAAAAAAATGCACGAATATTGCAGTGATCATGCTATATATAGCATATAGTTCAACCCCCATCTTCACCTTTTTAGTTTGAGTTCAACTTCAGTTAAGTTTTTCGAACAGCAATCAGTCTTGTTGTGCATGTTAGCTGCATCTGGGTTTCATCTCTATAATGATTATGATTTCTTGTGTATATGAGGATATTACAGGATTCATAAGGAGGGAACGAAAAGAGAAGCAACTATCTGGCGCGGTCTGAGTCCACCCGCAGTAAACTTCCCTTCTAGGTTTGGCGTTTCTCCTTATCATCTCATCCAACCTGCAATTATCTCTACGTTGCACAGTGCGTAATTTGACTGGGTTTGTTTATGAGTTCGAGTAAGCCCTAGCCTGGCACCGGTGCCACACCGTCATTCCCCTCCCTCTCTCCTCTCCCCCATTAACTATCTCCGCCACAAGCACAAAACTGGAGCCAAACGTCATTACCATTTCACAGACCTGACAATGAGAAGCCGCAGCTGTGAATGATGGCTTGCGTTGTGCCTGGGACAGTGTTAAATCAACAGAAGCAGCTATGACAGCTGCTGAGGCTCGCTCGAGTTGAGATCTGAGAAGGTGGCTAGCATCTCCGATGGCCCTGCTGCTTTTAGCTGCTGGGCTCCGCCAGCAGTCGATTCCAAAGGTTGGCGGCAGCCCGAGCTTCAATCAACAGCCTTCGTTTCCTGCTCTGCATTTCTTTAGGGCTTTCTTCTTTCTTCAAATTGCAAAGCCCTCCCTACTTAAATAGCTAAGCCTCCCTCGTGATAATCACTGCCGGTGATCCACTGGTACCGGCAGTACAGTGGTCGGCAATGCCAGTGGAGACTGAAGGCTTGGTGACAATGAGAGAGAAAGAGACTTAGGGTTTCCATTGGAATATTTTGGGGATTTGGCCCGATTTCGGCTTCATAGAACCATCAACTATCTAGAATATACACACTGCTGGATGAATGCCAAGTGTACCCATCATTTGCTTTTTTCGAAAATTGCCACAAAAAAACCGTAATTTGATGCTATCTACGTACTCATCTTTGACTTACATGCTTAAGAGCTGTAGAACCCGTTGCTCGCAGCCACTGTTGATCTCCTTGGCTATCACCCATTCATCGGCCACAACCGTGTCACACTTTGGTTACAACATTGCTCCTTCAGTCGCTGACGTCTCTGTCTGATCTTTCTTTGAGGACGGCCCCCGCCTCCCTCCCTCCCTCTCTCTTTTGTTTCCATCAGTGAGACGCCAATATGGAGGAGTTTCAAATGTGAGGCTCCAATGGAGGCTCAATCTGTTGGAGCGAGAGAACTTCAAGTCGGGCATATTCTAAAGCTCGATACTGATGAGGCTAAGTGAGTGATGTTGCAGCGGAAACTAGACAGGGAGGCGAGGATGGTGGAAAAGGCAAAGGCGACATGGTGGTGGAAAACTAAAGAAAACTTGATGGAGGCAAACAGAGAGTGGCACCTAAATTTGATGATTAGGTGGAGCCTGGTCCGAGGTTGAAGGTCAGACCTAACTTAATCACCTAGATGTCCATGATCGGGTCAAAAGCAGTCAAGCGGTGGTGAAAAACAAAAGAAAAGGCGGAGGTGACAATGGCAGTTGTGCGTGATGCACAGAGATGCGCAGCGGTGTTCTCGGAGGAATTGTTGATGTTGACAGAAGGAGTGATAAATACGTGGCTACTGCCATGTGCAGAGAATGCTAAAGTGAAGGAGGATATTAAGACAGGGAGAATGCGAGCTAGGGTTTTCTGGGTGTTAGAGGTCTGACGGTCCCGATTCACTGGGTGGGAACAGTAAATGGGTCTAGGAAGCGGAAAAGAAGACACTATCTCTTTGGTTTTTATGTGGTTATTATGAGTAGCAACATGTGAATATTGGTAACATTAGCAACTGGCTTGGAAAGTACTTCTGGGTGTTTTGGTTTGGTATGCATCGCTCTTTGGTAGGGTAGCACATGATGACAAACTATAAGTAGAGTATCTTAAAAGAGAGCTCAGGAACTCTCAAATCTAGAATCAAATTTATTTACTGTCGTTAAGCAATTCGCTTGCTTCTAATTGAATGCGGAGGTTCTCTTTGTCCCGGTGCAGGAGTTTGGAATTTGACAGAGATCAGGTGTTCCTGCAATTTAGAGCTCGAGAACGAATCAACGCTCGAAATAGCCCGCTACATCTCCACTTTCCAGCAGCACGAAGTTGTCTTCCATCAGGAGTTCTCTTTCCTCTGGCAAGAGTAAGAGCATGAGGAAGCAGATAAACATTCTTGGCCATGAGCACGCGCTTAAATATCACGAGCAGAAAAGAGGGGACAGCACCTACGAGTGCAATGGGTGCCAACAACTGGGGTTTGGGCCCTGTTACTCATGCAACGCCAGCTGCAATCTCCATTATCACCCGCGCTGCAGTGAACTTCTAAATCTTGAGTCCCCGCCGGCTGCTCCTAGAGACAACCCCCCTCCCTACCCGACTGGAGATCTTGTGTTAAAGGAGAGGGTGCCGCACAAAGTGCGGCACTGCGTTGCATGCGGGGACGAAGTCCGGATGCTCAGGTACAAATGGCGGCACAGGAAGGCACAAGATCCGTGCAATCCCTACTGGCGCCTCTACCACTACCTATACTACCGTGCTTTCCACCCGCTCTGTGCGTTTCTCCCCGCATCACTCCCCATGCAGATGAAAGAGACTGGCAAACGTGAGATCGTGCTACAGCTAATGGAAAGGATCCGGGGCGAGTGCCTCATATGCAACGGCAATGCCAAGGGATGGGCTTACAACAGTACCAGCGAGAACTACAGTTGCCACGTCGGGTGTATGAAGAAGAAGATTATAGAGCGTCTGCAGCAGAAGGAAGCTTCACAAAAGGGAAAAGTGACTATCTACGTGAAAAGAGCGTTGCGGCAGATTCTGGAAATAGTAAAAGTGGCTTTTCAGATCATCATCGAAGCCCTCTTCGGGTTCCCGTCAGCAAACCTGGCAGCCATCGTCATAGAGCTTTTCGAATTCACCGTCGCCTAAGTTCATTAGGATGCAGATCTTCTTATTTTGCACGGTGCTTTTCTCCATGTTTCACTAAATCTCAACCGTCATTAAAATCGTTATTTTCACGAGACAGCGAATTAAGTTTATTGAGGTATCTGCAAATAAATGTAGATAAAACAACTAGAAGTGTAGAGTTTATGTTATATATATATGTCCAATCTTGTGATTTCTTTCCTTTGTATGGTTCTCATAAAATATGAACAAATTTTGCTGGAAAGGCCCTTCCACTGCCGTACGATCGAAGGAGGAATAAGAAGAATCGGGGAAAGCAACAAGGCAGCCATGGCTAAGCACTGTGCAAAGATTCTCAAAAGGGAGAACTTTTGGATTTCTTCAACCCCTACGCTTTGTTCTTGGGCTTGGCGGAAGTTATGATTTTTTGAAACAATTTTTTTCTGCATCTTTTAGATACCTTTGGATTGGGGATCGGCTTCGTGGCTTTCCCCATCTCAGTAGACTTATAAACTGCCTACCTCATGACATTTGAAAATTGGCAAGTCTAGGCCGACTCGTCAATCATCTCTTTTTTGAATGTCATGTCTCTAATTTGTCTAAATTGATGGGTACAACAATTGATGGGGATAGATCCCCGGATTTTTGGTGAAGAATTGCCTATGGCTTAGATTAGGATGATATGGGTTTTCTATTACCCAATCTTCTTGTTTATGATGATATTGTTGGGTGACCACAAGACATGTAGTGAGATGAGTATGTGTCGGTACCGTTACCTTACCAAAAAAAAAAAAAAAAAAAAAAGATAAAAAAAAAAAAATTTCATAATATATATTTTGCGCACTGCCGTACGATAATTTCTCTGTGAGCTCGTTTATCACAGTACCATGCTGCAAAATTTTTTGCTCCCACTAAGCCATTTGCGGCGAATTTAGCTTGATGTGCCTGTTGGTTTTGAGGCAATGTTGGAACCGGCCAATACAAAAGGTACAAAGTCTATTTTTAGAGAAAAACAGAGGGATGATTTATGGGTAGTAAATTAACTTATAATGGTTCTAACTTATTCGCAGTTATAACTCGTAATTCACATTTATAAATTATATAATGTGACTATAGGGTTCATAACATGGAAACACCGACGCTTACTAACTAACCAATAGTACAGTAAAATATGTCAAATTGCCGTAAGTAATGAATGGTACATGTACTTAGTACTTTCCCTTAAAATTTTTAATTTTATTCTAATTTCTTGCAAATGATAAATCATTAAACATCATTCACATGCATTAATGTACCTCAAAGTTCCCTAAGATTATATACCACAATTGCATCCAAGCCCGGTGAGAGAGTTCATCGACATTGTTTTCAATTTCATTGGAGATCATATTTCTAGTCGTATTGTTAAGCAAAGGAACCAATTTTTTTTAGCAATTCTTGATTATTTAAATGGTATATAAAGTTTGTTTACTTAGTGATTTGGCAATTTGTGATGTGGCCAAAGTTCCACATCGGGTAACTAAAGAGATACTTTGGAACTTATAATGAGTTGGGTTCCCTCTTATGGACAGCTAGCTTTTCGCAATGAGTTCTTTCATCCATTGTAACCCATCAAATTGGTATTAGAGCCACTCATTCATTTCACGATAAACTTTGCTTTTCTTATTGTTTTTTGCCATCATTAGAATCAAATCATTGTATGACTAGATGGATCGTTGCAGCATTTGCGCGGAAGTTCCTATGGACAATGGAGGCACTTCTTTTTTTTTTTTTTTGGGGGGGGTCGAAAGGAATTTGAAGATGCCGACTTGCTGTATATGAAAAGTTGTTCGAAAATTAGCCTCGCCACGTCGCTGATGTTGAAAAAATTAAATCAAGCTATCAGACAATGTTAAAGATAAAAACAATAAACTAAAACATAGTGACATTAGATTTACGAAAAATCTGACCTTTCCCATTCGAAAAGGTAAAATCGAACTTTCTTGTGGTGGGCAAATTAGGAGGAAATTGATAGAATTGCAACTCGTGCGAAGGCAAAGGGGAGGCTAGAGCCTGCCTAACTGCATTTCATGCATTAACAACTACGTCCCATGGAAACATCTTAGTATCGCACGACGTGGGAGGGCATCAAATTTATGGAAACTCACCTGAAGTTGTAAACATCCTAGAATCGGACTTGACTTCAGCGGCAAGATCGACTTCTAAGGTGGATGTTTGTCGTCGGAACCACCCTAGGACACGGCAGCGGAGCCATGACTAGTAGCCCTCGACACGAGGTTCCCAACATCTCCTGCTCAATTTTGGATTCAGCTTGCCTCCTCCTTTACCTGTGTCTATTTGTCCTTTGCCAGGATGTCGAGACTTGAAAGGCCATGCCTGGGTTGACTTTTCAAGTCAATAAGGTAATCGACACTTGAGATGGCCGCCTCCCCGTGAAGGACTGCAATTATTGACCCAAATATTGGGGAAGTTGGCAATTGGCATTGAAAGTCTCTCTGTTTTCCCTTGATCATTTTCATTTGGGATTCTATTAGACCAGTCAAATGAGTGGATCGGATAAAAAATTATTTAATTTATAATGATTAATTTAACTCATTTCAACCTATTTTCATGCAATGTAATTTTAATGAGTAATACCCGACCTGACTCATGTAACCGAAACACATTAACATATTAGGAAAATCCATACTCACCCATCTATTCACATGTATTTGTTATTTGAATAAAAAATTAAGCAATAAAAAATTAGTAAATAAAATAAAAATGTAAAAAACCTATAAATTGAAATACTTATAAAGAATTTAGAGTTGTCAAAAATTTTGTGACTCAAATTTAATGAGTCCAATTCATTTTTGTGTAAATGGGTTATACATGACTTGAGAAAAAAAAAACCCAAAAAATAGATCATAAATGCGTCACCTCAGTGATCTATATTTTAACCCATTATTCAAAACCCTTACCTGCTCAAGTAAGTTACTTGGGTCTAATTCTACAAATGGTTCGGAGGTCTTCAAGGATCGAATCTAGGATCACAAGATTCTACGGATTTATCAAATTAATGGCTAAAGTTTGAAATTCCAACTTTGTTTTGGCAAAGCACAAATTAGTTATAACATTTTCAAGTCATATAAATTCAAAGTGCTGCAGAAATTATCTGACAAACCATAAATAAGGGGAAGACCAAGGACAATCACGAAAGCCGAACGTGTACCTCCAACAAGTAGCCAAAAGTTACTCTTTTCTCACCAATTTTGCTACCCGACAACATGCTTAAATTTAGTAAATCACAATCACCCATGAACTGGGGATCATTCGAAAATTATTCTAATGTCTATTATCTAGATCACTTCGCTAGCGATAGCAACAAGAGTAAGGGACATTTCAAGTCATATAAATTCAAAGGGCTGCAGAAATTATCTGAAAAAACATAGATAAGGGGAAGACCAAGGACAATTACGAAAGCCCAACGCGTACCTCTGACAAGTAGCCAAAAGTTACTCTTTTCTCACCAATTTTGCTATCCGACAACGTGCTTAAACTTAATAAATCAAAATCGCCCATGAACTGGGGATCATTCGAAAATTATTCTAATGTCTATTATCTAGATCACTTCGCTAACAATAGCAACAAGAGTAAGGGACATTCAAGCATATCACTTCACTAAGGCAAACTATAATTATTACGATTCACCTCATCTAATATATGTTCAAATTGTTTAAAGATTATCAACATATATGTTCAAATTCAACAAACATAGGAGCTATTTTACCAAGAAAATGTCTTAGAAATCTTTTGTTGAACATATTATGTGCACTACAAGAACAAATGTAAACATAGAACTAATGCGATTTTCTTATATGAAATCTATACATCAACACCAAAAATGGCTTGAATCACCACTACGATTCTAAGTTATGTTCTCATATGCTTATTCCTGGATTGTGGACTCGGAATAGGGTATAACAAAGGGGCCGAGGTTGCCTAATCAATAGAGAAAGATGAAGTAACAACTAGTAACTGGACCACTGATCGAGGCTTTTGTGCAGTCGCTGATTGAAGTCAGTGATAAACCTTGTTGAAGAATTTGTTGACAACTGATCCTGTCCAAGTAGATGTGATGCAATTTGTGATATATCTGTCGGTAGTTTGTTTGTAAAACAAATCAAGATGTGCCTTATCTCATATTGAAAAGATATGAGTATGCACATGGATGAGATTTGGTACTTACCAATGATCATTATTTTTTATTTATTAAAAAAATTGGAATTTTACTTATTATTTTAAAAAAATTATTTTTATGATTCCGAATTTTTTATGTGTCTTTTCAAGACAATTTTTGGAAATTATACTGCTTCAGTTTATAACTTTTCCCGAAAGGTTACATTGATTCATTTTGCAACTTCTTTTGAAAGGTTACATTTGTTCATTATACAACTTCTTTCGTTGGAATATTTTTGTTAATTTTTGCAACATTTCACGAAAAGTTGCCTATGTTCCTATATATATAAAAACCATGAAAGAATCATAAATTTTTTGAGTCATCTTTCAAAATTACAGCCAATTGTTTCCAATTGTTTCCTAGAGAGACTCTGGAGATATACTAGAATTGATATCTAATATTCTCATTTGAAACTTTATTGTATCATGAATGAAATTTATCAGTAACCATTAGCAATTTTGTGGGGCAAATAAATTCTTAAAGAAAGTGATATCACGTATCAAAATTTGATTTGATTGCTCTATTAATTCGAACACACATTGACTTCATTGTTCTACCCAAGTTCAAAGACGATTTCCCCAACAATATCAAAGCAAAATCTAGGTCATAGTTGAGTTTCTTCTATAAAATTAATTGATTCAGCTTATGCGTCGATGGTCCAAATCTGATTCATACTAAAGCCATCATGTCTTAACCACTTTATTTCCTTAGGTTAATGAATTTTAAATTTCTAAATACCTTGTTGTCGGAGAAATCAAATAGAGTGCTGCCGTTGTCGATTATCAGTTGATTCCCCCAGCATGTCCCTGCAAAACTCTCATTAGCTCAACAAGAACTATTGTTTTTCTGAAGAGCTGACTCGATCATATTCTATTCTATCCCTAATTCTACTGAAGAAACTGTATGTGTCCCTAAAATTATTAGTTGAAAATTGTCAAATCCAATTCTAAGTTAAGCCGTTCCATCAAGCACATTTAACATTATATCCCCAGTAGGCATTAGATTAGTCAGCTCGAATTATAAATATGGTACACATTTTGAACATTCTAAACAGCACTTTCATTGACGTGGAGGGAGGGAGCTCGAATTATAAATATGGTACACATTTTGAACAGTTCTAAACAGCACTTTCATTGACGTGGAGGGAGGGGGAGGGAGGGAGGGAGGGAGGGAGAGAGAGAGAGAGAGAGAGAGAGAGAGAGAGAGAGAGAGAGAGAGAGATATGTTCCTATCTTGTTAGTTATTATTAATATTTACTAAAGTATTATAATAACATCATATGGTATAAATATTTATTAGGTAATCATTGAATCCTCTATAGAATAATTTACAGAGAATTATGATAACATTTAAAATTGTACCACGAATAGAACTGAAGAGTTGTGAGTAAGTAAACATTATATTCCTTATGGGAAACATTCTTGTTGTCCTTATCTTTGCTAGCCGCATTACATTATAAACATTTCGTTCTACAAGAGAACAAGAATCCAATGTGCGTGAATCACTACGTTCTCCCACCATCCATCCTAACCAAATGCTCATAACAACCGGCACAAATAAGCCTTTATAACCCTAACAAGAATCGATGAGCTTGACCAAGCCTTCAGATGTGTACTGGTCATTCTTGATGTTGAGATACAATGTACAAGTGTCACGTTGTAAAATTCATTCATGGCGGTATGTCACCGAAGCTCTAGATTTGATTCCTGATAACGGAAGAAATTTCACATGGCAGAAGGTGTGGAAAATTGACTTGGGCTAGAATGTTTAACAGCATCACAAGAATATTTATAGATTTTACTTTAAGGTGAATAGATAAATCACAGAATAAGGGTAATGTATATTATGCCTCAATGTATGTAATTAGTTAAGGTCTTAATCTAAAGTTAGCACACTTAACATTATATTGCCAGATTGCATTAGTTTGTTCTGCTTGATTTATGAATACAATGCGTGACTAACATTTTCATTGATCATTTAATCGTCTCAATAAATAATTAGCACGCTTAACATTATATCCCCTGTTTGCAGTAGCTTGTTTTGGTCGATTTATGAATATGGTATGCGTGACTTTGAACTTTTCAAATTCTTCATTGACTTAGAGGTGACTTTGAACTTTTCAAGTTCTTCATTGACTTAGAAAGAGAGAGAGAGAGAGAGTTATGGTCCGTGTTCCTATCATTTTCAGTTATTTTCTTATTGGCTTACATCGACATGTCGAAAGTAATAAATCAATAGTTGAGCATTTTTAATCGTAAAAGAAGGAAATTCTATGGTCGGCCATAGAAAAATATGAGATTGGTCTCATTCAATCATAGTCATTGGATTAAGAGAGAATAAATTTCCATGATTGAAAGATTCTAACATGGTAATAACTTAACGAAAATTTAATGGAAATTACTAACTATAAAATTTTCAATGTTATTATTGATTCTTAAAAATTAAGAATTACTCACAGTAGACCCCCTAAATTTATGAACTGTAAAAGGAATGTCGTGATCATTGAGGTAAGATATTAATATAGAGAAATTAATTTGCAACAAATTCAAGTGGTTTACGATATTTCATGAAAGTTACAAACTCTAGGAAATTTAGCCTTTTGAGGCTTTGAGGCAAGTTATTACATTTGAATAATGATTACTAATTTGTCATTCACAAGGGCTCATAGGAAAATTACTATTATTGAGGAAAACTATTTAGTAGAAGAACCGTCTCTTGTAACAAATTATGGTATTTTACTTTGTTATATTAAATTATTAAGTGTTAGCATTTTCAGATTACGAACTTTGTGGTCAAATTACGGTCCCTAAGGGTAAATTGTTAGTTATATATTGGAAATGAGTTAAGACGCAACTATAGATGAATCACGACTCATAAAGTTAAATTATTATATAAAGTATGATCAAACTTGAGATGATTTTAGATGAAGTAAAACAAATTTCAAGATCATTCTATTCTTATAAGGGACTTGTCACTCTTTTTTTTATTTTATCTACAGGATCTACCCACACTTTAAATAAGCGCTACCCACACTTGAACACGAACGGAAAAATCATGGAATAAGGGTGACATAGATTATGCCTTGGTGAACATAATTTCATTTTTCGGTCGATCTTGATGTACATAGTTGCTTACATCAAGTCTAAAGAAATAGTTAGAAAGCTTAACATTATATCCCCGGTTTGAATTAGCTTGTTTTGCTCCATTTATAAATATAATGCATGTTGAAATTCTTAAATAGCTCCTCTAGTGCTCATACACATATATATGTGTGTACGCATGCATGCATGTGTGTTGAGTTGTTACATCAAGTCTCTTAACATTATGTCATCGGTTTGCGTTAGCTTGTTCCACTTGGTTTATACATATAGTATGTCTGACTTTGAACTGTTCAAAATAGCATCTTCATTCATAGGGAGGGAGGGAGGGAGGGAGAGTAGGAAAATACAAAACTGATCTTGAATAATCCGAGCCATTAGATTAAGTGAGAATAAAATCAACTATCAGAAGATTGCCAATATTACCATTGTTTATAGAGAATTACAAATGATTCACGGTAGAACTCTTGAATTTACGAATCGTGAAAAAAAAAGTTATGATCATTGATGTAAGTACTAGTATAAAGAAAATAATCTATAATGAATTCAGGTTGTTTAAGATATTTCATGAAAGTTACCAAAACCACCTCTTCGACTTCGAGGTTACCAACATCATATAAGGTATGCAGAAATGCAAATACTCTCTCGTGACGTAATGATGACTCCTAGTATTCAAGCCCACTGAAAGTTGTTTCCACAAAATGCACGAACGTTGCAATGATCGTGCTATAAATAGCTAATGCTTCGACCCCTATCTTCGCCTTCATAGCTTGAGTTCGACTTCAGTTAAGTTTTCCGACCAGCAATTAGTCTTGTTGTGTATGTTATCTGCTTCTGGGTTTCATCGCTATAATAACTATTATGATTTCTTGTGTATATGAGGATATTGCAGGGGTCATAAGGAGGGAACGAAAGGAGAAGAAACTATCTGGCGCAGTCTTGGGTCTACCCGCGGCAAACTTCCCTTCTAGGTTTGGTATCTCTCCTCATCATCTCATCTAACCTGCAATCATGGCTACGTTGCACTATGCACGATTTGACTGGGTTCCTTTTTAGTTCGAGTAAGCCCTAGCCCGGCACCAGCGCCACACCATCACTGCCCTCCCTCTCTCCTCTCCCCCATCAACTATCTCCCCCACAAGCACAAAAACTGGAGCCAACCATCATTCCCCTTTCACAGACCCAACAATGGAAGATAACGGTGGATTCCATAGTGCCTGGGGCAGTCTTAAATCAACAAAAGCAGGTAAGGCGGCTACTGAGGCTCGCTCAAGTTGAGATCTGAGAAAGCGGCCGGCATCTCCTGTGGGCATGCTGCTTTTAGCCGCTGGGCTCCGCCAGCAGTCGTTTCCAAGTGGCGGCGGCAGCCAGAGCTTCAATCAGCAGCCTTCATTTCCCGCTCTACATCTCTTTAGGGGTTCTCTTCTTGCTTCAAACCTACTTGAATCTTGGATGGCCCTAGCTTAGCCTTCCTTCCTCGCGATGATCACTGGTGCTGGCAGTGCGGTGGCTGGAATTTTTTAGGGATTTGGCTCGATTCTGGCTTCATAGACCCATCAACTATCTCCAACATAAAAAGAGCCCTAACTTTATGCCAACTACGTACCCATCTTTGTATTCTATGCTTTCAGAGCTGTAGACCCGTCGCTCACAGTCACAGTTCACCTCCCTGGATCATCCATCCATCGGCTACAACCGTGTCCCAAGTCCGGCTACCACCATTTCGGTCGCTTTCTCCTGATGCCAATTTAAAAGATTGGCAATTTTCATTTAACATGTTGGCTGGCTCGATTACTTTCGAGCGTGAATTGAGTGGCTTGGCATAATGCAATTGGGACGGAAGGAAATTCTATGGTCACGTGTGGGTAAATACAGGATCGGTCCCGAATTTGAACTGCTAGATTAAGAGAGAATATTTTCCACTCATCGAAAGATTTTAGATAGATAGTAACTTATGCTCCATTAAAGAAGATCACTAGCTGTGAAGAAAATTGTCAATATCGCTATTGATTCCTAGAAATTATGAATTACTTATAGCAAGGCCATTAAATTTACTAACTTTACAAGAAATATTATGATCTTTAAGATAAGTTACTGCTATAGAGATAGTAATTTAGAATGAACTCAGGTTATTCATGATATTATATGATAGTTACGAACTTCGGTAAATTTGGCCTTATGATGCCTTGAGGTAAGTTACCAAATAATATGTCGTTCACAAGGGCTCGTACGGAGATTACACTTACGATTCAGTTTAAAAAATTGTGGCATTTACTATGTTATTGGTTAATTTTTAAGTGCTAATATTTTTCAGATTAAATATGAATCGCTAATTATAATTCAGAAAATGCAATTATAAATGAATTACGACCTGTAGAGTTCAATTACTACATATAAAATATGACCAACCTTGTGATGATTTCAGGTAAATTACAGCAACATTTCGGGAAAACAAAGGGTCTTATATAGGTTTTGTCCCGCTTTTTATCTATGGGACTTATCCATGCTCTAAACAAACTGCATGTTATTTACGGAATTTTTGGGTTTTTTTGTTCTGTTTTGTTTTTTCATTATATTTACATGAAATATCATCTCAATTTAGCACTTATAGTGGATATAATCTTTATTAGGTTAGAGCTCAATCTAACAACAAATACTTCAAATAAGTTGAATATGATTTTCCTCAACATATAATATTTACATCAAAACCATTAAAACCGTTGGAGGACCAATTTTCATCAAAGGCCCGCTTTTCATTTGCAAATGGGCTATCGTCAAGCACCGACACCTCCTCTTTAAAAAGTCCACTTTGTACTTTCCAGGTTCTTGGTCCGGTGACAACTATAAGCGCGCCAGAAGAACCACTTTGATAGAGTCTATCTGCACATGTAGGGATCATGAATTGGTGTTAGCGACGGACACAAACTCCAGGAAGTTCCCCAGGAAGGCAAGCGAATGCGGTGATTAGGAATATTTACAATGGAAAGCTCCGTCGTGAGGATATTGCAGGATCGAGGAGGAGGGAACGAGAGGGGAAGAAGCTATCCGGCGTAGTCTAGAGTACCTGCAAAGGACTTCCCTTCCAGTTCCAGGTTCGGCCTTTTTCCCTAACCATTTCATCTGACCTGCGAATATCCCTATGTGGCACCGTACGTAATTTGGTTGATGCGCAGGAGCTTGGAATTCGACGGAGATGGGGTGTTCCTAACCCCCCTTCATCGACAAGAACGGATCAACGCGCGAAACAACCCGCTACATCTCCTCTTTTCATCCGCATGAAGATGTCGTCTTGCTTCGGGAAGTGTCTTTGTTTCTGCAAGACAGAGGATTCCGATGGGAAACAAAAGGGTAAGAAGGTGGAGAAGCCGATAGTCATTCGAGGCCACGACCACCCACTTGATCATCATGAGCAGAAAAGAAGGGGCAGCACGTACGAGTGCAGCGGGTGTAGACAACTCGGGTTCGGACCTTATTACTCGTGCATCAGCTGCAACGTCCATTATCACCAGCACTGCGGCAACCTTTTAAGGCCTGACATCTCCTCGGCTGCTTCTGTTGTCCGCAACCGCCTTCCCTACCCGACTGGGTATCTCGTTCTCAAGAAGAAGGCACCGAGCAGAGTGCGGTGCTGCGTCGCGTGCGGCGACCATGTCCTGGGGCTCAGGTACAAAGTGCGGCACGGCTTGAACAATCCTTTCCTGCTCCTCTCCCGGCGCCTAAATAGCCGTGCCTTCCACCCACTCTGCGCGTCACTCCCTGAACAAATCCAAGGGACTGGCCAACAGGAGATCGCACTGGTGCTCGAAAAAACGATCCGAGGCGAGTGCCTTATATGCAGGGGCAATGCCGGGGGATGGGCTTACAATAGTACCTGCGAGGTCTACAGTTACCACGTCGGGTGTGTGAAGCAGAAGATCATACAGACTTGGCAGCAGGAGGAAGCTCCAGAAAATGAAGGGAAGAAGAGAAAAGTGACAATCTACCTGAATAAAGCGATGCAACCGACTCCAGAAATAGCCAGATGGGTTCTTCATCAAATCATCCAGGCTCTCTTCGCGTTCCTGGCAGCCACGGTGGTAGACATCATTGTGAAGTCTTTCGTTTTCGCCTTTGTGTAAGTTTATCGGGACGCAGACCTTTTATCTTGCACGGTGCTTTAGTTCAGTGTCTCTGTAAATCTCAACCATCAATAAAATCGCAGCTTTCATAAGACAATGGCTGACGTTGGTCGCCCTGCAAGACCATGTAAATAACGAACGTATCACAGAATTTGTGCAGACTCTCGTCTCCTACTTAGGGTATTCCTCGTGCGGAAACAGTTCATACGAGATGACGTTTCTTGTTGAGCTGTTTTATCATCCTACCACGTTCCAGCATTGTTTTGCCCCCATGTAGCTAGCTTTTCGCGGTGAGTTCAGCGTATATGTCCCCCACCAGTTTCGAGGCAAATTGAAATCGGCCGACACTCATGTAAACGTAAGGAGTGAAGCCGATCTGCAGACAAAACAGAGTGATGACTCATTTCGTTCACTTACAGTTGGTGCTTCTAGGGTAGGCATATTAAGGGGCCACAGTGCTGAAGTTAACCGACTTACCTGAAATTACCATGTAGTACATTCGCGTTCGTAGGTGGCAATTTAACTTTATGGGTCTTGATTTGGTTGTAATGGTCGTGACGGCTGCACTTATAACTAGTTTTTCTTTATCATCTTTACAGATGATAATTTGACTATTGAATCCTGTAACATGAAAATGCTGACCCTTAGTTTCTGACCAATAGCAAAATACCTCAGATTTAGTAGGTAATGGAACATATACTATTTAATTGTACTCACTAGTTTTAATTTTATTCTAAAGCCTTACAAAAGATAAGTCGGTAATCATCCTTTACATAAATTAATCTATCTCAATGTCTCATAAGCTTGAATATCACTTCTCCGTCCATGCCCAGTGATGAAGTTCATCGACAATGTTTTCAATTTTATCGACGATCCTTTTTCAGGTGTTACTATTAAGTGACAAAGAGATGCTTTCTTAGCCACCATTGGTTATTTGATAAAATTGGTACAAAAAATTAGTTTACTGAGTAATTTAATCGTCTATAAGCGTGGACCGCAATCGAACACCAAAGAAAAATCCATCACATGGCTTAATAAATAGATTTCATAAGTCACTTTTAATTAACTTAGGCTACCTTTGGTCGTTTGGATTTCTAACCTAGATAAGACCGGATATAATGGGATATAAAATTCAGAGGATTTTACTATATCCTATCAACTGTTTAGTGACTATAGTAATAAAGTCGAATATATTTACATCACATTATATATGTTGTTTGGTATAAATTGCATTTCAATAAAAATAAATGCAAATTTTACAAATGAAGATAGTAAAAATCTCTTGCGACATTTCTATCTCCTTTACTTTACTTTTATTTTACTCTCTTTTTTAATTAATTTATTTTTACATTTCTTTCTTCTCCTTCCACCATTCTCCAATTAAATTTTATTAAATAAAAAATTGTACCAATACACCTAAAATACTAAAACACCTAAATTATGTAATAAATATATATTTATATATTGAATTTCTGTTATGAGATATAATCAAATTCGAATATATATAAGATTAAATTAAAAAACCAAATTGTTATTTTTTTTATTTTGAATTTCTTATATTAGAATTCAAATATTATTTATATTAAAATATAATTTCAGGTTTGTTAATTTATGTTAGCACCTAAATTTTCATTAAATATTTAGACTTAAATTGCCTAGAAAATTAGGGACGCCCATACAAAAAGGATTTTCGTATCACCTAAATATTGATATTATTTGCATCTAATAGGTTTTATTTTCTACTTTATTTTGCCTATTTTAGGATAAAAATAAATAAAAATTCGCAAAAAAAGGCCCACGAGGGCTGGGCCTTCGCCCCAGCCTCCTTCCCTTCTCCTTTCTCCCTGGCTCGGGCCGAGAGCCCATTTCCCTTTGATTTTCCTTTGGCCCGGCCCCGAACCCGATTCCCTTCTTCTTCCTTCTCCCCTTCCTCCTTAATCCTTCCTTCTCCGCCTCAGCAACTCGCGCGCAAGACAACCTAGACAGAGAGCCGGGAGTAGGCTGGCCACGGATGGGGTGGCGGAGCAGGTGTCATCAATGCCACCGAACGGAGCAGCGCGAAGACCGGCGGGAGAGACGGATGAATGGGACGCGTCTTCAATGCCGAGCAGGCCTGGGCTAAACCTACCGGAGGGACTTGACGCCGGTCGGCCCGCCAAGGACCGGTGGTGGAGGCTCCTCCGTCAACCGGCCTCCTCGGCCTGTAAATAGAGGGGGCATTTCTAGAGAAAAAAAAATGAGAGAGAAATCGGAGCCACAGAGAGAATAGAGAAAAATCGGTGAGAGGGTGAGACCGGGTGAGAGAGAGATCCGCGTGTGGAGGAGGCCAGATCTGGGAAAATAAAGAGAGGGAGATCAAACCCGAGGGATCGGCGAGTGAGATCTGAGAGAGCGAGCTGAAATAGATTGCCCTAGCTATTTAAATCTTAGATGGCCCTAGCTAGTAGCTACCCAACATTTGCTTTTCTCGAAAATTGCCACAAAAACCCTAATTTATGCCGTCCACGGACTCATCTTTGTCTTCTATGCTTAAGAACTGTAGACCCGTTGCTCGCTGCCACGGTTGACCTCCTTGGCTATCATCCATCCATCGGCCACAGCCGTTTCCCACTTTGGCTACCAAAGTTGCTCCTTCAGTCGCTGACATCCCTGTCCGATCCTTACTTGCAGATGGCCCTCGCCTCCCTCCCTCCCTCCCTTCTCTCTCTCTCTCTCTCTCTCTCTCTCTCTCTCTCTCTCTCTCTCTCTCTCTCTCTCTCTCTCTCTGTGTTGTTTCCATCAATGAGACGCCAATATGGAGGAGCCTCAAATCTGAGGCTCCGATGGAGACTCAACCTGTGGGAGTGAGAGAACCTCAAATCAGGCTCAATCTAAAGCTCGATACCAGCGAAGCGTGGTGATGGAAATTAGAAAGGGAGACGAGGATGGTGGAAAAGGCAAAGGCGACATGGTGGTGGAAAACTAAAGCGAACTTGATGTTGGCAAACA
Source organism: Corymbia calophylla (assembly GCA_014182845.1). Taxonomy (NCBI): domain Eukaryota; kingdom Viridiplantae; phylum Streptophyta; class Magnoliopsida; order Myrtales; family Myrtaceae; genus Corymbia; species Corymbia calophylla. The sequence continues at coordinate 33,653,578 of CM024699.1, read as the reverse complement.
GAGAGAGGCACCTAGATTTGTTGATTAGGTGGAGCCTGGTCCGGGGTCGAAGGTCAGACCTAACTTTGTCACCTAGATGTCCAGGATCAGGTCAAAAGCGGTCACGTGGTGATGAAAAACAAAAGAAAATGCGGAGGTGACAACGGCTGTTGTTAGGGATGCACAGCGGTGTTCTCCGAGGAAGTGTTGATGGCGACAGAAAGTGTGACAAATATGTGGCTACTGCCATGTGCCGAGAATGCCACAGTGAAGGAGGATATTAAGAGAGGGAGAGTGCGAGCCTGGGTTTTCTGGGTGTTAGAGCTAAGGTTCACATGCGGAGAGGGTCTGGCGGTCCCGATTCACTGAGTGGGAACAGTAAATGGGTCTAGGAAACGGAAAAAAAGACCCTTCCTCTTGGTTTGTCTGTGGTTATTATAAATAGCTAACATGTGAATATATGATAACACTAGTAACTGGGTTGGAAAGTACTTCTGGCTGTTTTGGTTTGGTATGCTTGGCTCTTCGGTAGGGTAGGATAAGATGATCAACTATAAGCAGAATATCTTAAAAGAGAGCTCAGGAACTTTCAAATCTAGATTCAAATTTATTTACTGTCATTAATCGATTCGCTTGCCTCTAATTAAATGCGGAGGTTCCTTTTGTCCCGTGCAGGAGTTTGGGATTTGACGGAGATCAGGTTTCCTGCAATTCAGAGTTCAATCCCCCTTCATTAACTCTCTTTCTTTTGGCAAGAAAAAGGATTCCTATGGAAAACGAAAGATTAAGAGCATGAGGAAGCCGATAATCATTCGTGGCCTGGCCATGACCACCCACTTAAATATCACGAGCAGAAAGGAGGGGACAACACCTACAAGTGCAATGGGTGCCAACAACTGGGGTTTGGGCCCTGTTACTCATGCAACGACAGCTGCAATCTCCATTATCACCCGCGCTGCAGCGAACTTCTAAGTCTTGAGTCCTCGTCGGCTGCTCCTGGAAATAACCCCCATCCCTACCCGACTGGGGATCTTGTGTTAGAGGAGAGGGCACTGCGCTTTGCGCGGCGCTGCCTTGCGTGCGGAGACGAAGTCCGGATGCTCAGGTACAAATGGCAGCACAAGAAGGCGCATGGCTCGCGCAATCCTTACTGGCGCCTCTACCAGTACCTAAACTACCGTGCCTTCCACCCGCTCTGCGCATCACTCCCCGTGCAGATCGAAGAGACTGGCGAACGTAAGATCGTGCTGCAGCTCACGGAAAGGATCCGAGGCGAGTGCCTCATATGCAGCGGCAATTCCAAGGGATGGGCTTACAACAGTACCAGCGAGAACTGCAGTTGCCACGTCGGGTGTATGAAGAAGAAGATTATAGAGCGTCTGCAGCAGAAGGAAGCTTCACGAGAGAAAAAAGTGACTATCTACGTGAAAAAATCTAGAAATTACGAATTACTCGTAGTGAGGCCCTTAAATATACGAACAATATCGAGATATCATGATTATTGTGTTAAATTACTAATAATAGAGGAAATAATTTATGAAGAACTCAGATTGTTTATGATATTTTACGGAAGTTATGAACTCAAGGGAATTCAGCCTTTATGATGCTTTTAGGTAAATTATTACATTTATATAATGATTGCTAATGGTTCATTCGGGGAAATTACGATTACTATTGTAGCTGGGCATGTATGAAGTGGCAAATGCTAGGGTTTATGTAGGTTTACCACCACGAAATTTCCAAAGGAAGGCCAGCAAATGCGGTGATCGGGGGGTGTGGTGTGTATTTACGCAAATGTTTTCATCAGCGTAATGAATACATTTCTCTTGAGGAGAAGTACATTATTAGTCATAACTTACATGTACGGCACGCACTTTAGTGCCGTTACTTTTCGGCAGCATACTTAAGTATCAAAATCAGAGAAAAATAATCATTTAAGCGCCATCGCCAATCTACTTAGCCAGAAATCCTAGGTGGCTTTTTTTTATTAATATTTTTAGCTGACGTAGCTTGCCGAAACATTTGGATGCTGAATGACGTCATTTAACTAATTTTTCGCGGATCACTTAGATATCAGACTTTGTGAAAAACGATTTGTTCAGTGCCAAATTTTCGTTGACATTGAAAAAATTGCTTTTTAAAAAATTTGGCACTGAAAAAATCATTTTTTAAAAAATTTGACACTTAAGAGATTATTTTTCAAAAATCTTGGCATTGAAAAAATCGTTTTTCAAAAAATTTGGCATTTATGTGATCTATGAAAAGTTGGTCATATAACTTAAGTGCCACATCAATTAAAAAAGCCACGTGTTAATTTTGGCCTGAATATTTCGCCAAAGGCACTTAATGATCATTTTCTCTTATTTTGGCATTTAAATGCGCCAGCGAAAAGTTGTGGTCTAAAGTGATTGCCGTACACAAGTTATGACACTGATAGTACACTTCTCTTGTGTAAACGAGGATATTGCAGGATCAATGAGGAGGGAACGAGAGGAGAAGAAGCTATCTGGCCTAGTCCGAGTCTCCCAGCAGCAAGCTTTCCTCCTAGGTTTGGCCTTTTCCTCTTATCATCGCATCTACCCTGCAAATACCTCTGCATTACACGACGCATTATTTGATTGATGCGCAGGAGTTTGGACTTCGACAGATATAAGGACGAATCAACGCCGGAAACAACCTGCTACATCTCCGCTTTTCATCGGCACAAAGATGTTGTCTTGCTTCAGGAACTGTCTCTCTATATGCAAGAAAAAGGATTCCCACGGAAACAAGAGGGTGAGAGCACGAAGAAGCCAGTAGTCATTGGCGGCCACCCACCCATTTGATTATCATGAGCGTGAAAGAAAGGGTAGCACGTACAAGTGCAATGGGTGCCAAGAAACTGGGTTCGGGCCCTATGACTGCACCAGCGACGGTTGCACTGCCCATTATCACAAGCGCTGCGACGACATGTTGAGGCTCGAGTCACCTCCCGTCAGCAACCACCACCCCTACCCGATTGGACATTACATTTTCAAGGAGAGGGCGCCGACCAAAGTGCGGTACTGCATCGCAGGCGGCGACCAAGTCCGAGGGCTCAGGTACAAAGTGCAGCGCCCCTGGTGGTTCCGAAACAAGGCCGTCTTCCACCCGCTCTGCACGCTACTCCCACCCCAAATTCAAGACGCGGGCGATCGGAAGTTCCAGCTGAAGCTCGAGGAAAGGATGCGAGGCAAGTGCCCCATATGCGAGGGCGAGGCCTAGGGATGGGCTTACAGCAGTACCAGCGGGGGCTACTGTTACCATGCCGGGTGCGTGAAGAATAAGATCATACAGAGTTGGCAGCAGGATGAAGCTTCAGAAAATGGAGGGAACGACAGAGGAATAACTATAAATGTGGAAATACAGGTGCCGCAGATTCAGGAACTAGTAGAAGCGCCTGTTCGGCTCATCATCGGAGCCCTCTTCGGGTTCCCGGACGTTGCAGACATCTTCACCGTGCTTTTTCACTGGATCCCCATACACTGCCGTTCTGGCTAGCAAACGTTACTTCTCCATGCAAAATCTCAAACTTTACATGGTGTTTTGCGTGATATAATGGTTGAAGTTCATCAAGATGCCGAGAAAAGCATCCTATAAATAAATAATGGTTGAAGTTCATGTGGGATTTACTAGGAATCATCCTTCTCAAAGTTTAGACCGTCGGAAAATGGCACTATGACATACATGTAATTTGGCCTCAGATGTGAAACATGGGTATGGACATAAATAGATCGAGTTTATTGTACGATATATTTAGACGTTACTTAGCGTTAACTCAATTTGAGTGAGTTAGAAAATTCAATGCACAGAATGTATCAATTGTACATAGCCCTCGCATCAGTGCAAGCAAAACGTACATTACGCAAAATTCGGAAAATTGGGAAGAAAAGAGGAGTGCAACGCAAACGAAGGCGAAGAGGAGGAGGCTTGCGGCCACATAAGCCTTGTCGGAGAATTCTGTTGACGGCTAATCCTGCGGCCAATCCAGTCACCAATACATACGAGACAATCTGCAAGATATCAAAACAAAACCCTAGGTCATTCTCGAGGTTCTTCGAGATTAATCGATTCACTTGATGCGTGGGACGGTCCAAATGTGATTCTTGCTAAGGCTACCATATGTTAACCAACATATTTCCTAAGGTTAATGAAATTTAAGTGTCTAAACAACTTGTCGCCGACGGAATCAAAGAGAGTGCTGTCGGTTGCCATTTCTCAGTTGTTTCCTAGCAATTAGTGCGTATTGGGAACCTTCCGAAGAGCATTTTCATTGACTGCGAGAGAGAGAGAGAGAGAGAGAGAGAGAGAGAGAGAGAGAGGGTCCCGTGTTCCTGTCGGGTTCGATTTTTTTGCCTTGCATCGATTCGACAAAAGCAATAATTGAAAAGCTGAGCATGAATTTTCAAAGTTGTTGTAAGGAAAGAGAAGAAGGGATTGAGTTATGGTAAAAAAGAAAAAAACGTTGTGCTACAATAAATTTCTACTAATATTTACTAAGGTATTCTAATGACATTATATGGTAAAATTTATATCACGTAGTCACTATAATCTTCTGTGAAATATTTTACTTAGAATCATGATAACATTTTAAAGAGCACGTGGAATTAAATTGAAGAATCTTGAAGGGGTAAACATTTTTTTCTCGTCTGAAACAAACTTCATGGAGATGGTATAAGCAATTTTGAACTTTTCAAATGGAATCTTCCTTGACCTAGACTGAGACGCTATGATGGCCCATCTTCCCACCATGTTGGATGGTAACATTGATATAACGAAGGTGCGTCAATCACGATAAAAGGAAATTCGATGGTCACGTATAAGAAAAACACAGCATGGGTCCCATTCCATCTGAGCTGCTAGATTAAGAGAGAATACGTGCCGATCCTTGGAACTTGCACGCAATTAAGAGAAATTACCAATTATAAAGAAAATTGTCGATGTTACCAGTAATTTCTAGAAATTACGAATTACCCATAGTGGGGCCCTTAAATTTACAAATGGTACCAAGATATCATGATTATTGTGTTAAGTTACTAATAATAGAGGAAATAATGTACCAGGAACTTAGGTTGTTTACTCCAAATGAATGTTGATTACTAATTGGTCATTCAGAAGGGCTCATGGGGAGACCACGATTACTATTCAGTATAGGCAATTACCAAAAAGACATGTACGAAGTAGCTAACACTCCCTCGTCACGTAATGATTACTCTGAATTAAAGTCCACGGTGTACTTTCTAGGTTCTTGCCCGAAGAAGAACGATTCCAATTGAATCTTCATGCGCAAGTAGGGTTTATGTAGGCTTACCTCCACGAAATTTCCAAAGGAAGGCAAGCAATCGCGGTGATCGCGGGGTTATTTATGGTAAACGTCTTCGTCACAGTAATGAGTACGAGCATATTCCAGGACTGACAAGGAGGAAACGAGAGGAGAAGAAGCTATCTGGCCTGGTCCAAGTCCCCGTACGGCAAGCTTTCCTTCTAGGTTTGTCCTTTTTCTTATGAAAAATGACACAAATAATATCTAAATTTTAATTCAACATTCAATTTTATCATTAAATTTCTAATTTATTCAATTTAATCCCGAAATTTTAGCCCAATATGCAAAGTAGTTATTGAACTTTTGTTACATATTCAATATAATCCCTGAACTGTATGAAAATATTCAATAAAATTTCTTACCCGTTAGCACACATATCTTTTCTATATCAGTCTCCATGAACTTAACATTTCTTCTCGTTATTTTTGCTGTCTTTGGAATCACTGTATGACTAGACTCTAGAGGGACCCTTGTACTACTACTTGTATGCAAGTTCGCTTGGAAGGCACTCCTTTTTCGGAGGTCTGATGAGGAATTTGAGGATGGATGTCAACTTATTGTAAATAAGAATGGGTCTTAATCCTTGTTTATCAACTTAGATTTGCTGATCCTGTTTCTCCATACTTGATTGCTAGGAAGTTAGCATTGCCTCGAGGCTGATGTTGACAGAAACATATCAACCGATCAGAAGTGTTCTAATCCATTTCTCCTTAATTGATTGTTAGCAAGTTAGCCTTGCCTTGCCGCCGGTGTTGAAAAAATTATATCAATCTATCAGAATAAAAGACAGAAAGGAATAAACTTAAAACATAGTCGACCTTAAATTTACTAAGACCGGTTCATAATAAGGCCGACAAGTCTACCTTTATCATGAATTTACAGTGATGTGCGAAGGCAAAAAGAACGAGGCTAAAGGCTGCCCAACTGCACTACATTCCTTATGTCTGTTTGTCCTTTGCCCGTATGTTGAGACGTGAGAGTTCATGCCTGTAGTTGACTCTACAAGTCAACGGGGAATCAACAACCACCGAGAATAAGAATCGGTGAAGATGGTAATGAGCTGCTTTGAACTTTTCAAATAGAATCTTCCTCGACTTAATCGAGACGCCCTCATGGTCCGCGTTCCCGTCACAGTCGATGGCTAACGGTGACACGATAGAGGCGCGAATCGAGCGGTCGAGCATAATTCGATCATAACAGATGGGGAAATTCTATAGTCACATATAGGAAATTTTCGAGATCGGTCCCGCTTGATCCAAGCTGTTAGATTGAGAGAGAATACATTTCGATCCTCGGAAGATTTAAATAGACCGTAACTTACGCACATTTAAGGGGAAATTACTGATTAAAAAGAAAATTATCACAATCGCTATTTATTTCTAGAAATTACGAATTACTCACAGCAGGGCCATTAAATTTACTAACTACACGAGAAATATTATGATCTCCGAAGTAAGCCCCTGCTATAGCTAAAATAATTAGATTGAACTCGGGCTATTTACCATATTTTATGGAAGTTGCGAACTTCAGGAAATTTGGCCTTATGATGCTTTGAGGTAAATTACCACATTTGAATAATGATTACTGATTTGTCATTCACAAGTAGGGGTGAGTATATTGGACCACCCAAACCGGGATCGGACTAGATTAGATCGGACCGGTTGGTTTGGTCCGATTCCCAAAGGTATTTGTCCGGTTCCCAATTCCACACAAATGGAACTAGTGATTTTTGGTCCGGTTCTCGGTTCCGGGGGAACCGAACCAACTCTTTTTTTAATATATTTTTTAAATTTCTTAAAAATAGCAATAAATTTTCAAATAGACTATTCTATTTTTTAAACATACATATATAAACTTAAACACAAATGAAGTTTGACTTTTTAGGACGTGGGAATATATGCGATCGGATTTATTAGGATCTCCTAAGAATTGAACCGGGTTGATCAATCCGGAGCATGGCCACTCTTTAGTGGAAAGAAAGAAGTGGTCGATCCGATCCCCGGTTCCCAAAATTAGGAACCGGTTCTCCCGGTCCGGTTCTCAGTCCCACTTTGAAACCAGACTAAACTGCGAACCAATCACTCTTAATTCATAAGAGCTTGTACGGAAATTAAACTTACTGTTTAGTTTAGAAATGCAACTATACGACCCCATAAAGTTAAATTACTACATATAAATATGACCAACCTTGCGATGATTTCAGGTAAATTACAACACAATTTTGGGAAAACAAAGGTCTTACACAGGACTTGTTGCGCTTTTATCTACGGGACTTACTCACACTCTAAACAGATTGCACGTTATTTCAGGATTCGTAGGGCTTTTTGTTCCGTATTATATTTTCATTATATCTACATGAAATATCGTCTCGACTTATTAATTGTGGCGTTTGTAATATTTATTAGGCTAGAGTTTAATCTAAAAACAAATACTTTAAAATAAGTTGATGAATATGGTTTTGCTCAAAATATAGTATTTACATCAAAACCATTCGAACCGTTGGAGGACCATTTTTCACTAAAGGCCCGCTTTTCATTTACAAATGTGCTATCCTTATATGGGAATCCATCAATGATCATGCTTTTATTTTAGACCACCAAGAATCTCAAATCGCTCGTGCCACAATTATGTCAACATTTATCTCAAACTAAATTTTGTGTCACAAAAAATCCCAAACACATACATTTGTGCATTAGTTTGGGGTAAAAAAAGGCGTAGCCGTACCGGACTGAGATTTTTTGTGTAGCAAAAGTTAATTTAAGGTAAATGTGACATGAGTGTACCGATTTAAAAAATTTTGTGATATGAAAATTAGTTGGGGGTAAATTTGGCACGAGTATGCCGTTTAAGATTTTTAGTGTTATTAATCTTTCTTTCATGAAAAATGACCTTGTTTGATTTTTTTTTTTTTTTTCTTTTTTGGTGGAATTACTACTTTTGTGGGTTTGCATGGTAAGTGGCTACGTGATAAAATGAGTTTAGTGAGTAGCAAATATAACACTAGAACATTAGAAAAAAAGAGAAAAAAGTGAGACAAACGCATTTTGGGACTTAAAGGAGAGCGAGATCCCGGTGACTTTTTGAGCCCAACCCGAAGAAAATCACCTCTTTGAGGTTTAACGAAGTATGCGGTCTAGGCTCTCTCGTCACGGAGAAAATATCACGAACTGGCGCCCCTCCTATTTTCCAAGTCCACCTTGCACTTTCGTGGTTCTTGGTCGGTGACAAGTAAAAACGCGCCAGAAGAACGACTTCGACAGAGTCCATCAGCACAAGTAGGGTTTTCCGAATTGGTGTTAGCGACGGACACAACCTCCAGGAAGTTCCCCCAAGAATGCAAGCCAACGCGGTGATGATCGGGGTATTTATAGCAGAACGTCTGGTCGCGAGATCGAGGAGGGAACGAGATGAGAAGAAGCTGTCCGGCGTAATCGAGTCCACCTGCAGAGAACTTCCCTTCCAGGTTCGGCCTTCCTTCTCTAATCATCTCATCTGACCTGTGAGTACTGCCATGTGGCACAGTATGTAATTTGATCGGTGCACAGGAGCTTGGGATTCGACAGAGCTAAGGTGTTCCTAACCCCCACTTTATAGACAAGAACGGATCTCCATTTTCTATCCACATGAAGATGTTGTCTTGCTTCGGGAAGTGTTTTTGTTTCTGCAAGACAGAGGATTCCGACGAGAAACAAGGCGAAGAGAAGCCGGTAGTCATTCGAGGCCACGACCACCCAGTTTATCCTCGTGAGCAGAAAAGAAGGGGCAGCACGTACGAGTGCAAAGGGTGCCAACAACTCGGGTTCGGGCCTTATTACAAGTGCAAAACCTGTAAAGTCCATTATCACCAGCACTGCGGCGACCTTTTAAGGCCTGACGTCTCCTCGGCCAATCCTGCCGGCAACGGCCCTCCCTACCCGACCGGGCATCTCGTTCTCAAGGAGAGCGCACCAAGCAAAGTGCGATGCTGCGTCGCATGCGGCGACCCAGTCCTGGGGCTCAGGTACAAAGTGCGGCGCCGCTCGTTTAATCCTTTCCGGCTCCTCTTCCGGCACCTAAACAACCGTGCCTTCCACCCGCTCTGCGCATCGCTCCCCAAACAGATCCAAGCGAATGGCCAACAGGAGATCGTGCTGGAGCTCGAGAAAAAGATCCGAGGCAAGTGCCTCATATGCAAGGGCAAAGACCGGGGATGGGCTTACAATAGCACCTGCCGGCTCTATTGTTACCACGTCGGATGTGTGAAGAGGAAGATCATACAGAGTTGGCAGGAGGGGGAAGCTCCAGAAAAAAGAGGGAAGACGAACAAGGGGACCATTATCTACGTGAAAAGAGCGGGGCGAGTGACTCTAGAAATAGCCAAGTGGGCTTTTCTGCAAATCATCCAAGCCCTCTTCGGGTTCCCGGCACCCATGATAGCAGACCTCATTGCGAACCTTTTCAATTTCATCTGAGTAAGTTTTTAGGGATGCAGACCTTTTATCTTGCTCGCGCTGCTTTAGTTCATGTCTCGGCAAATCAGTTCATGTCTCGGCAAATCTCAACCATCAATAAAGTCGTAGTTTCCACGAAACAATGGTTGAGGTTCATTGCACCGAGAAGAGTACTCCGCAAAAAAACGTAGATAACGAGAATATCACAGTATTTGTGCAGACTCTCGTCTCCTGCATGGGATAAATTCCACCTGCGGAAACAATTCATACGAGATGACATTTCTTGTTGAGCTGTATTATCATCCTACCACGTTCCAACATTGTTTTCCTCCCTTGTAGTTTAGCTGTTTCCGGTGAAGTCGACTTGCAGACAAAACAGAATGATGATTCATTCCGTTCGCCTTAGAGTTGGTGCTTCTAAGGTATAGCCAAATTAAGGGGACACGGTCTAGGTTTTTGGCCGTAACTTTGCTGAAGTTGTATCTGACTTACCTGAAATTACTATGAAGTACATTCGCCTTTGTTGGTAGTAATCTAAACTTTATGGGTCGTGATTTGTATGTAAAGGTCGAGATTTGATTGCACTTATAACTAGTTTCATTTTTTTTTTTATCCTACAAACGATATTTTAACTATTGAATCCCGAAACATGAAAATACTAACTCTTAGTAGCTGACCAATAGTATAGTAAATTACCTCGTAACAAAACATATACTATTTAATTGTCCTTACTAATTTTAACTTTATTTTAAATCCCGCAAATGATAAGTTGGTAATCATCCTTTACATATAGCAATTTATCTCAAAGTCTCGTAAAGCTTGAATATCACTACTCCGTCCAAACCTAGTGACGATGCTCATCGACAATGTTTTAAATTTTATCGAGGATCATTTTTCTAGTGTTACTAATAAATGAGCGAAGAGAGGCTTTTTTTTTTTTTTAGGGAACCTTGATTATGTGATAAAATTGGTATAGAACATTAGTTCCCCGAATGATTTGACAATCGGCAAGGGTGGACTACAATCTAACACCTTAGAAAATCCATCACGCCGCTTAATATATAGATTTTGTAAGTCACTCTCAATAAACTTAACATTTCAGGAAAATTGCTAGGAAAGTTTTAAACTCATTATACAATGATCATTTCAATTATAAATCTTTCAATTATATCGATTTAGTTCAAACCTTTTGAATATTTATTAAATTAGCCATAAATCTTTTAACGATTTACCAATTTAGTGATCTTTGGCCAACGAAAATTGCTAATGTGGCTGTATGATCAATGTTAATCGTTTTACATGATACATTCGGAGTTGATATAAACAATTTTTGTAATTTTTGTAATTTTTCCTTTCCTTTTGTTTTTCTTTTTTCCCTTTTTCCCTCCACTGGCCATTGCCGGCCTCAAGTGAGCCCTTGTCCAATCCTATGATCACGGCCCTCACTAGCCCAAGTGTAGACACCCCTTGCTCGAGGCTAGTGAGGGCAACCCTCGCCTAAGGCCAATGACCTCTGCTGGCCATTGACTAGGTGAGGGAAAAGGTGAAAAAGAAAAAAGAAAAAGGGAAAGAAAAAAGAAGAAGAAAATATTACAAAAATTGCCCACCTCAGCATTAGTTGTATCGTGTGAGATGGGTAGCACCACGTCTAATGCTGACTAGATTATTATGTCAACAATTTCTTGCCAAAATTGACTCGAAGAAATAAATCAAAAAATTGTTAAAAAGTTTTAGACTAAATTAACGTAATTGAAAGGTTTAAGATTTAAACTGGTAAATTATCAAAAGGTTTATAATTAAATTAGCATAATTTATAAATTTAAAACTGAATTAACCGTCTTGCAATAGATTTGAGACTTCTTGGATAATTTTTCCTTAGCATTTCTTATTGTTATTTTGCGGTCTTTTGAATCACTGCATGACTATGGAAGGATGTAATCCCAGCGGCGGGCAAGTTCCGATGGAAGCAGCCACTCATTTTTCGAGGGTCGGATAAGGAATTAAAGATGTCAATTTCCTGTAAATAAGAAAGGGTCGTAATCCTTATGCATCAACTTAAATTTTCTAATCCATTTGTCCTTAATTGATCCTTAGGAAGTGGGCGTTGCCCTGTAACTCATGTTGACAAAAATATATCGACCTGTCAGAATGTCGAAGACATGATAAACAAAGTAAAATCGAGCGAGATTAGAATTTCTAAGACTTGTTCACGATTCATACCAAGAACGAATGATCGAGTTTTCTGTTCAAACTTTCTTAGGGACGGCAAACGAGGAGGAAATTGGTAAGAGTTGAAGCTGAGTGCGAAGGCAAAGAGGAGGATCTTAGCATCGCAGGATGAAGGCATAAATTTATTTGGAAACTCACCCGCAGGTATAAGCATCCTCGAACCGAACTTCGACTTTTCAGCGGCAAGATCTACTTTCCAAGTAGTGAGGCGGGCGTTCATCGTCGGAACCACCACTTGAAATTTCAAATGTCTTTGTGTCAAAGCTGAAGTGATTGACAACAAGTCTTTTAGTTAAAAGTAGTATTAAGAAACTAACATTGAGTTCCTTGGCCCAATGCAAATCTCACCTAATATTAGCATTGAGCATTTTCCACGTACTACTTCACATATTAATGATCTCTTTTTCTTCCGACTTCGTCTTTATTAAATTATCTATATTCCAATTTCCTTCACTAGCTTTCCTAACATCAAATGACGTCGATGGTAAGGTCAAATTCGATGCCTATGGTTCTCCCTAGAGGACACGTGAACTCAACATCGATGTGACCTTAGCCGAGGCTCAAGGAGGTGTAGTGGGGATTGTGACAACCTGGTAAGTTGGGCACACTATTCAAATCTTGCTCATGCTGGTGCAGTGAAGTAGGAGCTAAGCGTAAGCATCAAGAGTTTTGACAATTTTTCGAGAACTCAATTTAAATTACTACTTCAGCTAAGAATTTCTTGATTAACTTAAGATTTTCTAATCCAGTTCTTCTGTGTTAGAAAGTTGGCCTTTGTCTTATCGCTACTACTCAAAAAAATTATATATCAAACTCGTAGAAAATGTTCCAATAGTGATGTTAGATCAAGGAAGACTATTTTATAGATATCTTAATGCAATACTTATTATTACATAGAAATATAAACTCTATACATCCCACGCCTCAGTGCCAGAAAAACACGTTAGATAACAATTCCGGAAAGTGGAAGAAAAAAGTATCATCAGACTTTCTTAGGCAGGGCAAATAAAGATAGAATCGAGAGAAGCGCGGTGCATACGAAGGCGAAGAGGAGGAGGCTCGCGGCCGGGTAACCCTTGTTGAAGAACTTGTTGAAGGCTTACACCTCAACTCCGAACCCTGACTTCAAGTCCTTTGTCGCCCCGAATCCTGCAGCTGATTCGGTCACCACCACATACGATGCAATCTGCAGAATATCAACACAAAACTCTAGGTCATGATGGTTGAGGTTCGTCTTGGAGATAAGTTAATTCAACTCATATGTCGATAGTCCAAATCCGATTCCTACTAAAGCTATTATACATCAACCAATATACATCGCTAGGTTAATGAACTTTAATATCTACATACCTGGTCCGCGAAGAAACCAAAGAGAGTGATGCTGTCATGGCTTATCAGTTGACTCGCCTTGCACATGTGGTGAAGTGTTTGTGCAATTTGGATGAGTGTATGCAGCTCCGACCACTATGATTCCTAGCATGTGTCACAACCTCCCTCTCACGTCCCAAAGGCTAATGACTCGGCTAAATGTCTATTAGGGTTTTAGCCTGGACTATCCCAAGCTTCACCAATTCACGACTTAAGGTTCGAATTTATAATTTGTAATTCAATTTCATTTAAATAAAAATCGCCACTAATCAGTCTGAGATTGGTTGATTAAAAACCTAAGTAAAATATTGAGAGAAATATTTAACTTCTCCGCAACTAGAGAAATTAGGATCGGAGACTTAATTACACTAATTAATCATTAATACCCTTCCGATACCTAATCTTGTTTGAACTCTCAAATTTAATATTTTAAATTTTTCAAAGATTTTTCATGCATTTGTGGAGAAAAGTATTTTTTTTTTTTTTTTTTTTTTTTTTTTCGAAAATATGAACAATTTTTGGATTTTCCAATTTTTCTAGAAAATATGAAATATTTTTGGTTTTTTCTGATTTTTCTGGAAAATATAAAATATTTTTGGATTTTTCTTTTTTTGGAATAAAAATACATTTTCTATTATTATTTTTAAATATTATAATAATATTATAATAAATAATATAACCCACTGGACCCGGGTCGGATATCCGGGTAAGGTCAGGGTCGGATGACCCGAGTCGGTGGACCCTCAGCCGGGCCGGGCGCAAGCCCAGTCCGGTTTTCCTTCCCCAAAAATAGGCCCAACCACGAAATGGGGAAAGAAAATGAGCCCATCCCACACAACAACAAGAAATGATCTGGGCTTTAGGCTCCATGGGCCCGCTGGTGTCCAGAAGTAGACAAGCCCACCCGGCCCACGCGTGAATCAGACACATGCTAGCCCAAGCCCGCGCCCATCTCACATCCTTGCAAGCCCGACTGGCGCCTCACCCGGCCCGGATCCAAGCATACGACCGACCCGGTCCCTTTTGGCGTCCCTGCCCCTCGCGGCTGCCCTCGCCGCGACGGAAACGGCCCCGGCAAAGGGGCGTCGGTTGCTTGTCGTCGGGCCGGAGACACGTCCGAGGATCGCCTCAGTCTGGGCCTTCGTCCCCGGACGGCCGCAGCAAGACATAAACAAGGAATAGAACAATAATAGCGACGACGGCGGGGACTCGGCTAAACGACCCAAACAACCGACGTCAGGAACGCCAAACGCAACAGCATCGTCTCGACATCGCGAACCAACTCAAGGAAGTTCGACTTTGGCCAGGAGAGAGGGCACGTAAGCTGGATCTCGCGGAGGCAATTCGTCGAGCGGGTGGCGTGCGACACAGAACAAGGGGTTCCGGGTTCGAACGGGACCGGAACCGAGGTCGACTCTCTCAACACACTACGGACAGCAAGTCAGCAGGAGGTCGGCGACGGCCGGAGTTCGCGGCCGCGTGCGCCGGGCAGCCACGAACTCCGGCCTGGCAAAAAAAGTGCAGGAATGGAGGTCCGATTTACCGAAGCCTTGCCACCGGGGAAAGAGGCACGGCGGCGGGGTGGCGAGTCGTCGGCCGCGACTCAGGCGCGGTGGACGGCAGTCTCTCTCTCTCTCTCTCTTCCCCTCTCTCTTCAATCTCTTACTCTCTAGCTCCGATTTTCTCTCTCATATCCACTCGCTCTCTCCTCTTCCGTCTTAGATCTCTCCTCCTCTCTTTTTCGCCCCCTGCTCCCCACCTTTTTGGCTCAGGACCTTCCCCTACTTATAGTCCGAGGAGGCCGGTCGACGGAGGAGCTTCGACCGCCGGTCCTAGGTGCTCCGACCGGCGTCCTTTTTGCCTGAACCGGGGTCGCCTCAAGCGTGTCGTTCGCGGTAGATCTGACCCTACTTCAGCTAGGCCTGGTCAGCATTGAAGGCATATGGATCCTTCACAGGATCTCGCGCTGCTCCGCTCAGCGACATTAATGACGCCTGCAAGGCATCCCATCCGTCGCCTGGGCTAAGGGACTGGGCTTTCACCCCAGCCCCTTAGCCCGATCCCTTTTTTTTACCCGAAAATGAGGTGAAATAATGGAAAATAAAAAGGAAAATCATCAGTAGATGTACATAATATTAGTACTGAATGATGCAAAAATATTTTTTTTTTTTTTTAGGCCAATTATAATTTAAATACTTAGTCAAAATTTAAGTGCCAATAGCACGTACCTTAGCACGTACCTGAGCAAAGTTTATAGACATGAAGAAGATGTAGAAGTTGATAAAGTAAGATCACACGGCACGAACTCACCGGTGTGTATATAACTCAACTCATGAAAACTTATTGTTATGATTTTTTTAAAAAAAATTATACTGCTAAAATACTTCCAAATCTAGGTACGCTTGTTTCTTATGATTTTTAAAAATAAAAAATGGTATTGCTAAAACATTTTTATTCAAAAACAAATTTAGTGGACAATCCTTTTAATTTTTTCAAAAAAATTGAGGCTCCGTTTGTTCTAGAAAAATATTTTTAGAGTCATTTTATAAAAAAATAACAAATTTTTTTGTTTGCATAAAATTTGAAAATAAGTTTGATTCGATTTTCCTCCGTGCATTCCTTTTAACTTCTTTTTATTTTTTTAAAAAAATGAAATTTTAATTATATTTTTTTTTTTCCCTTCACCTTCGATCAGTTGTGGCCACTGCGATGGCCGACGAGCTCAAGCCTCGCTAGATGTCAACAAAGTTTCGGCCTCACTAGATTGGCGGCTCGAGTTTTATTGGCCTCCTGGGAGCTCGTCCCTTGCTTGGCTAGTCATCACTGTCATTGTGGCTGGCCACTAGCGATGGAAGATGGAAGATGGAAGATGGAAGAAAGAAAAAAAGAAAATAAAAAATAACAAATAACAAATAAAATGTATTTTTTTTAAATATTTTTTAAGATTGAGGAGGGACAGCCAGTGTAGGTGAGTCTAATGGGTTGAAAATGGATTCTAAACTCAACCTAGTTATGATCCCATTTATTTTAACATTTTAAGTTTAAAATTCATTTAAGTAGGCTCTTCAAAATTGAGTGACTTATAGACTCATTTTGATAGGTCTAAACTAAATCCATCATGTAGCTTAATAAACAGAAGTCATCCTCGATCGAGAGTGACGTTTAGATTTATTAAGACTGATTCACCATTAATTAGGAGGAAATTGATAGAGTCGCAGCGAGTGTGAAGGCAAAGAGGAGGCTAGAGTCTGCATAACTGCATCTTATGCAGTAACAGCTACATCCCACAGAAGCGGTCATGGATCTTAGCATCGCATGACGAGGGCGTAAAATTCTGGGAAACTCACCTGTAGGTATAAACCTCCTCGAACAGGACTTCGATTTTTCAGTGGCAAGATCGACTTCCAAGTAGCGAGGTGGGCGTTCATGTCGGAACCTCCGTGTGATGCAGCAAGGGAAGCCATGACCGGCAGCCTCGACACGAGGTTCTGAACCCTCGAAACCATCAGAGACGACGGCGTGCCCATTGATGATGTCGCCTTCGTCTCCGGCTCGGTATTGGATCCAGCTACTCCCCTTACCCAAGTCTAGTCGTTCTTTGCTAATGTGTTGAGGCATGAAAGGCGGATGCTACGGTCGACTTTTCAAGTCAATGGGGGAATCGACAACAGAGGGGGTTACGAACTCGTGAAGGGGACAACACGAAGTACTCGAATTATTGGCATTTGCAGAAGACTTTGCGCTTTCAAAGGCCACTGCGTCAAAGTTCAGGGGTTTGGCAACGAGTCTATTAGTTAAAACTGACATTTTCAGAGTTCCTTAAACCCAATGCGAATCTCACCCATTATTGGCTTTGGGCATTTTCCAGGTACCACTCCAGGGGTTAATGCTCTCTTTTTCTTCCATCTTTGCCCTTATTAAACTATCTATACTCCAGTTTTCTTCACCCAACTTTCCTAACATCGCATGACGTCGATGGTGAGGTCAGATCCGATGCTGGTGGTCCTCCCTAGAGGTCACGTGAACTCAACGTCGATGTGAACTTAGCCGAGGCTCGAGGTGGTGTAGCAGGGATCGCGATGACATGATAAGTTGGGCACACTATTCAACTCTTGCTCATGCCGGTGCCATGAAGTTAGGAGCTAAGAGTAAGCACCAAGAGTTCTGACAATTGATCGGGAACTTGATTTAAATTACTACTTCGGCTGAGAATTTCTTATCAACTGAGATTTTCTAATCCAGTTCTTCTGAATTGATTGTTAGAAAGTTGGCATTTGCCTTGTCGCTACTGCTCAAAAAATTAAATCAATCTATCAAAAAGTGTTCAAAGAGTGACGTTAGATTTATCAAGACCGGTTCTCTATTATTAACAAGGACGACTATTTTTATAGATATCTTGATGCAGTACTCATTATACATTCAATAATGCATACACACAGAATTTAAACTATATACATCCCATGCCTCTGGTGCAAGCAAAACACATTCAATAACAATTCCGAGAAGTGGAAGAAAAGAGTATCGTCAGACTTTCTTAGGGAGGGCAAACGAGGATAGAATCGAGAGAAGCGCGGCGCAGACGAAGGCGCAGAGAAGGAGGCTTGCGGCCACATAACCCTTGTTGAAGAACTTGTCGAAGGCTGACCCCCCGAATCCAAGCAGCGACTCCAGATCCTTTGTTGCCCCAAATCCCGCGGCTGATCCGGTCGCTAGTATATACGATGTGATCTGCAGAATATCAACACAAAACTCTAGGTCATGATGGTTGAGGTTCGTCTTGGAAATCAGTTAATTCAACTCATATGTTGATAGTCCGAATCCAATTCGTACAAAAGCTATTATACAACAACCGGGATACATCGCTAGGTTAATGAACTTTGATGTCTACAAACCTGGTCCGCGAAGAAATCAAAGAGAGTGATGCTGTCGCGGCTTATCGGTTGATCCGCCTTGCATATCCGGTGAAGTGTTCGTGCAATTTGGATGATGGTGTATCCAGCTCCGACCACTATGGTCCCGAACATGTACCTGCGCAGAGTTCATAGACATGAAGAAGAAGCAGATGCAGAAGTTGATCAAGCAAAGATCACACGGCACAACTCACCGGTAGGCGTAGACGTCCCTAAACCGGATTTGGACTTCCGTGTTGACGTATACCTGCAGGGTCGCGGTGTCCGTTGTCAAGACCACCAACGACACGACGAGAAAGACCAGCGTAACGAGTCTCAACGCGAGGATCAAAGCTCTCGAAGCCATCGAAGAAGTCGGTGCAGCCCTCGTTTTCGCCTCCGGTCGATCTTATGAAACTTCCTTCCGTCCGCCTTATGATGCTCTGATCTCTCCTACTTGTTCTATCCTTCAAACCTAACACTCAAGCTGGATATGCTAATCTACTCATGCCCATCGTTGACTTTATGGGTCAATCTGCGTCACAAGAGTAGGTGACGAGAATGACTCCACAACGCCATCTCCGATGGCGATGGCCACAAAACCTGGAGTGTCCACTTCACTGACTTATGCCTCACGAAACGTAAAAATAATAACGAGGCCCAACTGGACAAACATCTACTGGAGGAAGCATATTCTGGCCAATTAGCCAGTCCTTTTCACTTTCAATAATCGAGCTTTTGTCCGCCTAAACACCATTCATACCAAACCTATTATTTCTGTACTTCATTTCACGAATCGTGCGAAGAAAAAGAGGAAAAGATAGGTAACCGTGTTCCTTACTCCGATTTTTCTATCATTGATCTTTGGGATAAATGCACAAGAAGTTTTAAAACTTGTCACAAAAATATAATTAAGTCCTAAAATTTGTCACGAAAGTGCTATCGAGTTCTAAAACTTTCAAAAAGTGCAATCAAATTTTAAAACTTGGTATGAAAGTGCAATCGAATCCTAAAACTTTCAAAAAGTGCTATCAACAAAATGACTTGATTTGACTAATTTGACTAGTTTTAGGGCTTGATTGTAAATTTTTAAAAATTTTAAGACCCAACTGCACTTTCATAACAAGTATTATGACTTAATTGTACTTTTTGAAAATTTCATGACTAAATTACACTTTATAACAAGTTTTAGGATTTCCCATATACTTCTCCGTTGATCTTACTTCTTAATTTCCAATTGTGGAAAAAAAATTGTCGCCTTTTTGTCTTTGCTTATTAATTATGTAGACTGTGAAGAAATTAATGGATTTGAGTTTCTAGAGAAACCATGCTCTAATTATATTTTCGCAGCTCTCTCGTCCTAGACCAACAAAAACCTCATTCATAATACAGAATCGCATGTGTGAATTCATCGATCAGCACAAATTGTTGTTCCATGTTCAACCCACATTGTAATGCGAATACAGTTCGTCGTCGTCGCAGGTCATAATCTCAGACATATCATGTGGATGGCAATGGAAGCGTCTCCCGATAAATGCTGTTTCTCAAGCTTGTACCACGACTCTTGATTCATTCGTACACTAATCTTGCATTTTTAAACAGAAGAAAATGGATCGGCCATTGTCTAATGAGCAAAAACTAGGAGGACCATGAAGTAAACGCCAACAATGATTCTTCAAGTGGGCAGAAGACTAGACCTCTCCTTCTGTCAAAATTTCCCACAAAAGAAAAGACAATTTAGATCACGGGTCGAATTGCACCTTTTTGTTGTTTGTGAAAAAGCCCAAAGGCCATCTCACAAGTTACTCTTGCAACTTTCTCTTTCCCAAAACCTTGTCCCTTTGTTCTTGTCCCTTTGTACAATCTTGCAGAATTTTGTTTAATGAAGAGACATAAAATGTTCATGTTCCTGGTCTGCCTCTTAAAAATCCCTTCATTGCTTTTTTCCCCCTTTTTTTTTCCCTTCTTTACCATCTCCATTCAGTGCACTAATGACTACATTCTAAAGGCCTCGATCTACTTGAGGTCCCAAATGGCAGATTAAGACAAAAAAAAAAACTAAATGTATGCGATGCATAATCCCATATTCACTCAGACATTGATCTTTAGCTAGGTTTGGTACAAAGCATCAATGTGTGGTTATATATTCTTGAACAGCAATGACCTGACAACGGCAATATCTTTGTGCATCAGGACATGGAACCGGCGATAAAAGTCGGTGTCCATCGCTGTATGTTAATCAAGAGAGAAAAACGATCACAAGAAAGCAGACAAAATTTTACAGACACGAAGGAACGACAATATTGTTGAAATAAAGGAAAAAAACAAGAATCACAGTGCTTTAAACTGAAGCATCAGTATTCAGCAGCACCTTCCCTCACAAGAATGATTACACAGGTAAAAATTCAGGAGGAGACCTGGAGTAGGATAAAAAAAACAAGTAACCCACAGGTCCTCCACTTGCCTTGCGACCCACCTTTTCATTTCTACATCTTTTTGCAGGATATAGTCTTCTCCTCTCATCTCTTGAAAGTTCACTAATTCGGTTCATTGTACAAGGGTTGTTGTGGATTGGATTAACTAAGAAACTGCATGAAATTTAAAACACATTAAAGTTTATTAAGAAACATGTTTACCTATAACTCTGAGGAGAATCGGTCTAAACATCTCAAAACAGGAAATGGGTAAAGGAAAGAAAAAGATGAAGTATAAATTTAATTGACGTATGCTAATGCTAGACACACTTTTTTTCGATGTTGGAATCAATCTGGGCGATGATAATGAAAGAACAAGAGGCTAGAATAGATAAGAGTAAGCATTACCTGTCAAGTTCTTTTGTTGGGGCGGAGGAGAGATGATGTTGATGATTCACTTTTCTCTCTCGTTTTTATCAATGAGGATGGTGAAGCATGACCCATTTTCCTCATCATCTCTCGTAGACTTTGAATCAGTGACTTTCTGACTCTGACCATCATGATGAATGTGACCACCAGTCCTGACAACATTCCTCTCAGAGTCCGCTCTCATTTTCCTTCTCAGCTTCTCTTCTGCATCCTGCAAGAACTTGAACTTTGGTGGTGGTGATGCCCTGATCCTGCTGAACTCCGCATTAGTTGAGGACTCAAAGAGAGGGTTGAATCCATGCGGGTTATGGTATGTGCTCGCAGGGGAAGTGAGAGGGGGTGTGAAGAGAGATGGAGAGGCAAGAGGAGTGAGAAATGGGGTCTCCACTGTGAAAAGCAACTCACTCAAGCTCTTTCCTCTTGAGTCCTTTTCGCCTCTGGACCTGCCATCTTCTGACTCCAAGTCTTCCTTTGTCTCTTCAACAATGGTGAAGAGAAATCTGGGAGGCCCTCCAAGTTTGTGCAGCCTCATGAGCTCTGTCTCCATACTCTCCTCTTCACATGGTTTTACCAGAATGTCCTTGTTTGAGTGGACTTGTTGTAGCTGATTCTGTGAATCATTCAACTGGGTATCAGAGATTAGTCCTGAGGAAGAGAGTTGTTGGGGATTCAAAGCTGTTTGGCTCAAAGAAGATGGCTTTTTACAGCAGAAAATGTGAAGGAGCTCTTTAGTTGGGGTGTTGTTATAGCCTTCTTCAATTGTTCTGTTTGTGATCCTCTTTTTCCAACAGAGCAAATAGTAGCATTCTGCAAACAGGGCTAAAACAAGGCAACCAAAGACCACACTCAACCCCAGTCCAATTCCACTCAAAGATTTCATCTTTTCGCCCCCCTTTTCTGTTATCTTCCTCTAAATCAATCAAGGGAAGAGAAGCTACTTTGCCTAATTACAAATAATTACTAAACAGATAAATTTAGAAAAGTCACTATCTGAAATTACCCAAAAATCCCAAATGCATGTTAGAGCAAACCACTCTGCACAGCACATTGCAAGACTGCCAGAGAAAAAGAACCTTGCACTGAACTTCTGGGAGCAGCTTCAATCTTTTCTCTAATCACGACTAACAAAAAAAGTTAACCCTTCAAGAAGAACTTCACTTGATTGAGCTCAGTCGCGGTGGCTCCGAATCTCTTGCTGCTCATCAACGGATAAGAAGCTGGTGGTGAAAAATGCCCACTTTATCAGCTGAGAATAAACTCGCATCACCATCTGTCAAAGACAAACCCCAAGATGTTTTCTTTCCTCAAACATCACCATCCACAAATCATCAAAAGTGATGATGAAGAAGAAGCAGCTTCAGCTCATCCTTTCTACTTCCAGCGCAAGAGCACCAGCTAACTTTTGGATAAATTTCACTGTCGCCATGTGACGGCCTTGGAGAATCCTGATGGCACTTCACAATATCTGAGATTTCACCAGGCACCACCAAGCAAACAAACAATCTTCACCCCACTTTGTTTTTTTATGGGCGTAAAGCATGAGGATTCTATGTTTAGTGAAGTGGGAGATGATTACAGCACCGAGAGAAACAGGCAAAGAAAGTCGGCAAGACACTTTACTGATTGTCTCCTTTTTATATTGGTTGGAAAATCACATCCCTCGAGGGACGCGCACATGGGATCACAAATGGAAGGAAAAGGATGTGCCTTTAAAATCATTAACCAGCGGAATTTCCACAGTGCATATACAAACTTGCCCCTCCTGCGCTTGTCCTTTTTCGACCGCGGAGCTCTCACGAGGCGTCCTTGGCCAAGCAGGGGCACTTTTGCACATGCAGAACCCCCGGAAAAGCTTCAGAATCTGTGTCCACTTTGACATGAAATTCCCCCAGCTAATTTCAAAAGTCCACATTGAGTATGACCATGTGATTCTGTGTGATTGACTGGGTTTGCTCATTGTCTCAACTCCCCAAGTGCTTTAAAGGATGGCATCTTTTTATTCAAATCCTTAATTAATGCCCGGATAGAAAATGAGCAGCAAAAGGTTCAAGTTTGAATTTGTGGGTATGCTATGCTGGGAAGTCATCATCAGGTCGCTCCAGACAATGAACCACTCAAGCTTACGTAGAGCCGAATTTAAATCTAAGTAATGGGTCTGTTGAGTTCCACTTTTCGTTGTCGAACTGGACTCCTGACTCTATGCTTACCGTCGATGAGACAGGGTTTGACAATTGGAATCGAACCATTCAGCTTATCGGATTGTGAATTATCTGAGTCAAGCAATAATAGACTTGAATCGGACGCGAATTGAACAATTTGTGCCAATGATCTGGCGAAGTTGTTTGGCATGAACAGGAGCTAAGCTCAAGGCTTCAAGCATAGAAGTCCAAAAGACTGTTGAAGGCCCTTTGAACTTTAGTGAGTAGATGAGCTAACTTCTCTCTCCCTGATCAACTGTACATATTTTTATCCCCTTTCTTTTAATTATTGATTTGGTCTAGAATTTGGCTTCTGGTAGATGAGCTCAGCCATCTGCTTCTTCTGGAGGTTGATGGTTTCAATGTTTTGCCATTGATGGACAGGAGATGAAGTGCCAGAATTTTGACAGATGTTTACACTTCATTCACTAAGGGAGAGTTTTGGTACTCACACACAATCAAAGTAGCAAAATGTGGGTCTCAAGTGCTGGATACACTTGTCATCATTAATAAACAGATGCATGATCCGTATCTGTATGGTTGATTAAGGCATTTAATTATCTTTTCAAGCTATGACAGCTTGAACATGAACTGAATGTGATTGAGTGACCAATTTAGCATGTTCCTGCTTCATTTGTCCTATAGTTGGGGTTGTATATTAAATTATATTTATGGAAATTAGAGAATTCCATATCATAGAATATTAATAGAGATTTTATTTAATATTTCGTTATTTTCTAAGATAATTAATTTCTTTATTAAATTATTTCTTTTTCCTGTGCATAATGTTTGGCTGTAAATACCATTCTCTAATAAAGTGTAATGAAAAGTTAATTGAGTAAAGATATAGTCTTTATTGAAAACTATATATGGTATCAAGGCCATCAAGAGAAAATAACCCCAATCAACTAGTTTTTTCTTTCCTCTTACTATGAGTCTCAATCGTTGTACCATGGGCTTCTCTTTTCCCTTCCCACGGCCGGCGGCATCAAATTCTTCGTCTCTATCAATATGTCAAGCTTCTTTCTAATCTCTGCTCATCCTTACATTAGTAATGCATCTCCATCTTTTGTTGCCTTATTTTCTATAACTTTTCAATTTTGTCGCCACTCAATGCCTTCCATGAAAATTGTTTGTCATGGGACTCTCTTTCAATTGCGAGCATCATTGATGAGTGAAGTTGTCATAAGTGTTCAGGTAGTTACAAGTGCTGGAGTTGAGCATACCTTTAATGAGCAGCCAAAATTGAGCATTGTGGAGTGCATCATGGGTGACGCTGTTAGTTTGTTGTAATTCAAGTTGAATTTCCACATGATTTTATCAAGGCTATATAAGAAAAATGTGCCATCTTTTCTGATCATGTATTTTCTTAGTGCTTTTCAAATCCAGTAATGATGTGGATTCCATTCAGGTTCTCATGTAAGGACTGGCTTACATTGCAATTGGGTACGATCTATATTTGTATTGATCTCACTAATTATTAAACTATGGCTAGCTTCATCTATTGCTCCTAGTTTCTTTTCTGGTAAATCCAACATATCTAAATTATAATAGACTTTCTCATAGAATTCTTAAATCCTGTAATTATGAGAACTATTAAGATAACTACAACTGATGTAGCTTCCTCGCTAAACAATTAGAATGTTATGAACTTCCTCCAAAGAACTATTAGGAGAGTTGTTATTGTTAGAATATTTTAAATATTATATCATGCTTTCATATAATAGTTTAAATTTTTACAATAATTGGTAATAGTCTCACAAAATCTCACATAATATCAAAGCAAAATTTCATAAATTCAAGTCTTTCTAAATCTCTATTTGCCTTCTCAATTACATATTTCCATGCTCCTCAGTGCAAAAGACGTTCTAAGTTCAAATCTTTCAAATACCTATTGGCTTCTTTAGTTATTATACATTTCCACATATAATATTTAAATTTTAAATTATGCATTTATTCAACAATTTAAGCTTATATAATAGAGCATGACTTTTAAGCACAAAATTTACCCAATAAAAGCTTTTCAAGAGTTGCTCCTTTTCAAGTTTTTTGCACTCTTCCGACACTACATTACTGTCACTAATCAATGCACTAAAGACGGTCCCTTGTTAACGAGACCAACCAACAAGACATCAAACCCAAGGATCAACCAAGATCGACCATTGACGATTCGTGCAAGCATAGTTTACATTAGCAAAAATGAAATGAATTTAATACGGTTCTCAACTTTCTGGGGAAAAAATGGATGGTCCCCCTAGCCTGAACGTGACACGTATCTTCCAAATTTGCCATGTGGCGGGCACAATGACTGCAATATCATAAGTCTCGGGGTCCCCCTTGGCCCTAAGAAGGTCGCCTTTGTTCTTTTGTTTTTTTCTGCCTTTTTGAGTTGGTATAGATAATTGTTGGTCCCCATGAAGGCTTAAGGTTCATAAAAGAGAGGAAAGATATGCTTATAAATTCCATCAATAAAATCTGATTCGGGGCCAGTGATGGATTTTGTTCTTTGGTCGTTATAATCGAGTTTGATTTACAATGTTCAACCAATCTGGATTAACCCACAAAAATCAGCTCAAGTTATGAGATTTTCATCCAAATTTGAGGATACCCACTTGGATCTGAGCACACAATTCTCAGTTGAATCTAACATCTTGCATGCAGACAAGATATGGAGTGCGCTTGCTAAGGAAATCAGGGCTTCTTGCTCCTTCTCCCTAGTCCATTTATGCATGAAATTGCAGACAACACTTTCTTAGAGAAAAAACAAGAAAGACTAGAGGCAATATTCACGGTTCTTGATGAGGTTGCACAACGATGCCTTCCAATGTAACAGTGAATTCTTGATCCGCCTCCTCGCTGCCGGCCGAGACGAGCCTCCTCATTGGGATTATCTGCGGCGAGGGGTGGGCGTCGGAGCGGCACATCGGGCAGCTCGAGTGCGAGTACAGCCACATGTCAATGCATGGCGCGTGGAACGAGTGCACGCACTCCGGCAAGGTGCGCAGCTCCTCTCCCTCTTCATATTCGCACAAGCATATCGCGCACACGCCACCCTCACCCACTATCTCGTTACCTTTCTTATACTTGCTGGCCGGAACCAGGTGAACGGCCGAGTTCTCGATGCTGCTCGGCGTCTCCAAGGCCTCAGTGACGAGAACACGTCGCCGTTGAGGCCGGTTAGTGGCAGGGCTCTGCCTACACCGGCCAACGGATATGCAGTGGTAGACCATCGCCACAAGAGCAGCCGATGCCACCCCGACCAGGAGGACGGTTAATTTGATGTCTCCGAAAGAGCTATCCTCATCCCCCATCAAGCAAAGATAGTAGCCAAGGCTTACAGGATCAGTTTAAGGGCGTTCACATAGTAATGACGGGGACTGCAAGAATTTTAGCGTCTTACATGTGCAGATTATAATATAATACAGCCAATTCCAAATCATATAATCAGGACAAAAGATCGTCATTTATCATCTCATTTTCAGTCTTGCGATCTTGCCGAAGCACATGAAGTGTTCGTGACATATTCTTCTTCTCCGAAGTCAAGGAGGTATAAGCATCAAGTTTTTTTTCTTTTTTTGGTCGGCTAAGCATCAAGTTAACACTGCATAGTGTAGGTCACATTAATTTACACAAACAAATATGGTCTCTTTTCTTATTACAGAATGAATCATTACAATCCTCGTGTTCTACGTGCATCCAGCCTTGCCATCATCTCCAAGATATGTGTTTGTTTCTTTTCCTCTTCCTCCTCACACAATTGAGGTAGAGATCCCAGCGAAGCAAAAACAGTTTCACAGCTGATCAACAAAACCTTCACGAAACCATTTCCTTCTTACGTGGTGTGGCTACAGCTGAATATGCGAAATGATCCCAAGGTAGCTGAATCAACTTCTGCCTGCTCCGTCCATACAGAGTGTAACCCAGTATGCCGATGCCAGGCAAAGTAGGTTTGCTTAACACGTCACTCGGCACGGAGTCCATGCGGAAACAGGCATGTAACTTGCACGGTTTCCCTCTCTACTTATTGGTTGGATCTTAGGACTCTGCAGAAGCCAGGCACACAATCAGAAGGATGGAAAAGAATATCAAGGCTGCATCAAGAAGATGAAGGTGGCCAAGGAAAGTCAAGCGATGGATAGCATGCAAAAGTTTTCGACTCATAGCATTAGCAATCGAGTGAACATACCTAAACCAAGGAATTTACTCCCAGCTATAGACTAGAGGTGATTGGGAAGGAGGATAATCAGTTGTCACTTACTCTCTTGTCCCTCCAGATATTGTCCATCAACTGCTTTTGAGGCTGCTCCTCAGGTCAAGGACAATGGTCCTAGCCACTAGGTGATGCGTAGGACGCATGAATGAAGAGACTGTCATAAAACTCATAAATTAGTCAAGCGAAATCAGTAAATTGTTATAGCAATAGCTTGAAATAATCCCAGATAGCAAATAGCAAATACACAGCCCCAAAACAGTTTTCCCAATTTGCATTCTGCCCCCACCCACACTAGCTGAAGGCAAACAAAATGTATGAAGACATGTCAATGGAAGTGACGGTATTGTCCAATTCATGAGTAAGCCCCAGAGAACCATGCTGGTCTTGAGGTTTGTTCGCATGATAGCCAAGGTGGAAGAAACAGACGAGACACGAGAATGCCATAACACGAATGTCATTCATTTTAAGAGCATTTGTTCATACAGCCCTTGAACAATTGGACCTCAGCATCATAATTCTTGTGAAGCTTATATTTTCCCCCCTGCAGGTTTAATAACCTCCTTTCACAGAAAACCTTTCTGTAGGGGCAAAAGAGTATCGGCCTGATGACGACTTGGACCGTAAACTCTTTTCTTCATTTACTGAAGTAACCTGCTGGTCAACTCAGTGCCAAAAGTTGGTACCCAAATCAATGAAGCTAGAGGAGAGCATAAGGATATTAACAAATGAGACTCTGAAACATTCTCCATGGGATAAGACACTGCCCAAAGAACATGCAAACTCGAGTACAAGCCGCTCATGAGCTGCATTTGCAACATTTCCTCAGAAAGTTCCTCATTCATCCCTCCCCCCCAAAAAAAAAAAAAAGGAACACAAATTAAGTGAATCCCGACAGAAGAAAATGAAAGAAATGAATACGAAAAACATAGCGATCGCAGTGGGATTCGAACCCACGACCTTTAGATCCGGAGTCTAACGCGATATCCACTCCGCTATGCGATCGCACCAGACCTCTCTAGACAAACGCCCACACTTAAACCCCTCGAAACCCTCGCAACGCAGCAGCATCGCAAAAAATCGCTTCGTCCCTCAGGCGAGCACCGCTCGCTTTCCCGACATCATTAGCATTCTCAGTATACACAGTACAATGCGATCGGCGATGGACCAAGAAAACCTAGAAAACGGGTTTAGCCATGAATCGGATCGGAGATCCATCCGCTGTCGCGACGACAATAATCGCTTCTTAATCGGCACGCCTACTGACAGGAAAGCTTAGAGAGAGAGAGAGAGAGGTGTACCGTGGTGGTGGCGATGATGAGGCGAGAGAAAACGACGAAGGAAGGACCATGATCGGATCTGAACGGGAAGAGGTGAAGACAAAAGAGGACGATCCGCCTTTCTTTGTCTCTCTGCGTTCTTCAATTTCGCCGGCGACGCCGTCGCATCCCAACACACACCCGCGGTTCTGGATTGGGCCTAATTCCAAGACCACAGGCCCATACTCTCTCCCATTTCTCTCTCTTTTTTCCTTTTCTTCCCCCTTTTGACTGGCTCGCACTATTTCCATGCTCCTCTCAAACAACATTTAGGTGAGTTTAAATGCGGGGCTCAGTTTTATAATTATTGACCAAAAAAAAATAGAAAATTCATTCGTGTAGATTAGATCAAATTAAACTCTACCAATTGGTGACGATTCCTTTTTAATCAAAAGGGTTTTAACATAATTTTTATATTATTATTATTTGAGGCGAATTTGAAATTGTTCGAATTGTATAATTGTTAATTACTGACATTAGTAAACAATCCAAAGTGATTTGCTTTTGATTTAAAATTATTTTTTGCCTTCTTTATTTTTCTTTTCTTCCCCATCATCTTCCCAAAAAAAAAATAGTGGTACATAGTTTTAGCAATAGCTTTTAACTTTGGAATTACTTTGTCTTGAGGAAGAAAGAAATTGACAAGAAGGTAAATAAGCTTTAGACATCTCTTTCATGTGCAAAACTTTACCTTCCAAAAAAGCAACAACAAGTGAGGATATTCGGACATATCACTAAACGATCATGATTACACGATGCATTTAATATTTTGACTGACCATGACCTATTCTTCTTATTATAGCAATGAGCTTCAAAGGGACAAAGATCAAATCTTTATTCTTTGACTTGCAATAGAAATATTATATCAATCATAATAATTACCTTCCTTATCACAACGAAGAAAACATATTTGTTTCTTTTTGACCTTTTTATGGAGACAACATAATCTTGAGTAAGAAGATGCGGTTATATGTTGCCCAAAGATTCTATCTCGTTAGAAAATTTACCTAGAAAGTTTCAAATGAATTTGGTGACATGATTGATTGTTGTTCTCTATTCGTGGTTCCGTCTTCAATAAAGACATTTAAACATTTAAGGTCCTCTTCAATATTTTATTCCATAATGAATGCACTACAAAAAAAAAGTACAATAAAAGATGAGAAATTGTATATAGCATATACATCAACCACAATATATAATCTATAAGTAAATTCTCATAAATTTGTATTGAAAATCGAAATAAAAAATTCACAATTTTGAGGATAGTCCTCGTAAATAAAGTAAATGATTTGTAGATAAAACTAACCTTTTTCTTTACTTTGATATGTGATCAGTACTTATTTAGATTACAAAAATGGAGAATAAATTTAGGAGAAAATAAACACCAAGAAAGTCTTGAAATGCAATGGGTGTGGGAGCGATTGAGTTGTAAAAGTGGCTCGAAATGAATGTGGGTATTTTTGTCTTTTAGCAAATTGAAACAAAAGAAGATGAAAATAAATAAATTAAGAAGTAATCTTAAATCAAGAATAAGACTCACAAATGATAATATAATCAAATCAATGTGATAAAGGGATGTTAAAAGCCAATAAGAAGGTGAAAATAATAGGAGCCTTTAACTACTTAGAAATATATAGCTAACACTCCTTGAACACGATAATAAATTTCCCAGTTTTTATAACAGGAAGAAAGTCAAAAAAAGAAAAAGGGATAAAAGTTATACATTATGTGGCTGCTGGGATTCGAGCCCAGGTCTCCACGGCCACAACGTGGAATTCTTACCACTAAACTACAGCCACTAGATGATACGACCTTCACAAATTCATAAGTATAATATAGAAACATTTGAACAATGGCATTTCCTTAGAGAAGGCGTCACTCAAATATGCTAGACTACGGTTATTTGAATTTCTCATTAGTATACGCAAATGATAAAAGTAAATCCCTTTACAGAGAGGTAATTCAAAACACATGATGGATAATTGTTTATCATCGTTGAAGAGCCTAAATTAAAACATAAACCTTAGCTGAAATCATAAAAGAGATCATGAGCAATGCCCTTTGATAAGTTGTATTGATTTGAGTAATGTGCCTTTTCAACCGATTCGTTTGTGACGGAAGCTCATCCATTTCTCTATGAGGTTGGATCAATTAATCTAGCAGTACCGATTCAAAATCGTCCAACCATGTTAAGAACAAAAGATATTACAAGATTCACCTGCTTAATTGGTATGCCATATTATCGGGCAACAAAGTAAAAATCAAACTTCAAGAAACAACAAAAGTGTCAAACAACAAAGGTGTCCGTACTGATGAAGAGGTCAATGGTGATGTGTTGGATCCAACGTTGTGGATAAGCACGCAATGGACTTTGTCAAATTTGAATTCTCATCTCTCTACAAGCTTTGAATTTTGGCAACATAATGCCAACAAATGTCCCCATAAACTTTCTACGTGATGTAAGATTTTGAATTCACTTCGTAGATTAACTTCCTAATTAGTGTACTTTCTATAAGTTCAAGATGCAAAAAATCTTTAAATTTCGAACATGAAAAGTTTCAAATTTTCAAACGTCGAAAGAGATAAAGGAAAGGGTGATTCACCTTACCTTACCTTTCCTTAAACATGCAATGCATGAAATGCATGAAAACGAACGAGGGATAGACAGCACGTCATGACGTGGCGTGCTGATCTGCCGATCCGCGTTGCACTTTTTCTGGACTGTCGAACGAGTCTTCTTGGCCTTTTTAACAGGAGACACTCCGGCAGAAGAACACCACCAGATCTTTCCCTCCGTTTGTCTGGAGTAATCTTGCAGAAAACCTTAAAAATCTTGTTTGTGAGTCTCTCTCTCTCTCTTCTCTCTCTCTGCAATTATGATTTTTTTCGATCTATTTGGTATCAGTATTGTTAATAATTGTTGATTTCATTCGTGGGTTGTACCTGTTGATTGCTTTTCGTTTAGGTGGGGCTCTTCTTTGGTCGCTGCGAAGCTTTTGCTTGGGGTCTCGCCTTTTCTTGCTTTCAAAGATTTCGCCGTCATTTAACCACCCTCTCTCTCTCTCTCTCTCTCTGGTTGGAGCCAGTTTGGTAGTGCCCCATCTGATTTAGGATCAGCACTCTATACATAGTTGTCGACTAAGCCCGTTCATCAAGAAACGGGCAAAACAAACACAGGGTCTCAGCATTCTGTTGGCTCGTCTTAACCCCTTATGCTGTTTCGTTCCGATTACAGTCCAAGCATTGATCTTTGTTTTGCTCCGGGTGGTTAACTGGTCTGGAATCAGGACAGTTGAATTTGTGGATTTGTTTCCGTTTGGTGCGAGGACAAGACTGACCGTCTTTTCTTTTCTATGTTCAGCAGAGTAGATTTTTGTTCGAGCAATGGCAAGAGAGGTCGCGAATGGCGAAAACCATACTTCTCCAAAACCATCCCCACTTCCCTCTCCTTTGAGATTCTCGAAATTTTTCCAGGTATATGCACAATAATTGGATCAACGTTTGGTGATCGGTTTCTTGTTGGTGCATTAGTTGTAATAGCTTTATGCACGAGAGCTTTGGTTTCTAGTCATGGACTAAAAATCGCCGCCTGACTTTTTATGTTCTGAATCAAATTTCATTCTAGAAGGTAGGAAATGTTTGTCTGATTGCTCGTCATTTTGACAAGCTCCATTACTGTCTTTTGTGCTCCGGTTTGCCTTGCATCTTCTTATTCGATGCAAACATGTGTTCATTATGGTGTTAAAGCATATCTGAATTGCTTCTATTTAATATTCATATTGGTACCGTGAATATTGTGACGGCCTGTTATATGGTTATAAAGAAATTCTCTAATGGCAGTCCAACATGAGGATTTTGGTTACTGGAGGGGCTGGATTTATTGGCTCTCACCTGGTGGACAAGTTGATGGAAAATGAGAAGAATGAGGTTAGCTCTTGTAGCGGCTGATTTATATCCTTTTGTCAGGCTTTCTTCTTTGATGGGAATAAGATATATATTGATCCTGAAGGTTTTTATTTATTGACTATCCGACACTGTTATTTATATGGTTAAAAGCCATTCTGTTTCATCTATTGTATGGATATCATCATTTATTCTGTGAATTTTTCTGTCATAGGTGATTGTTGCAGACAACTATTTCACGGGATCCAAGGATAATCTGAAGAAATGGATTGGCCATCCAAGATTCGAGCTGATTCGCCATGGTATCTCTTCTTTAGCTGGTTATGTGTCTAGCAGAACAATCACACTGTTCAAAATGCCTGTCTGGTGGCAATCCACCCTTGTGATTTTGGATTCAATTGCCATCTTTCTACGCCAATGCTCGCTCAGCATTTAAAAGGAATACAAAGATTTTCACTGGACACCAGGCTCAATTTTTCTTTTAGTCTGGCTGAGAGCATTCAAACATGAAGTGCACCCTTGCAATCCCAAATTTAGAAGAGAAGCAAGATTAGTGATCCAGTTTTCAAAATTTTGTTCAGGATGAAGTTTTGACATCAGCATGATTGAGGAAGCATCAGAGTGTATATACTTCATGATACTGTCTTGTGTGCTATATAAATTTCTGATCGGTCTCTGAGTCTGAAGTTTACTGCTGTTAATCTTCACCTTTCTCTTCCATTTCAAACAACCGTATCATCACGTCCTTGGAACGGCCGAAGTTGGGAAATGACTTCTGTACATTATGCAGATGTCACGGAGCCACTACTAGTGGAAGTTGATCGCATTTACCATCTTGCTTGCCCGGCTTCTCCGATCTTCTACAAATACAATCCTGTCAAGGTCTCTCTCTCTCTCTCTCTCTCTCTCTCTCTCTCTCTCTCTCTCTCTCTCTCTGTGGACCAGTTAGTTGAGCCACAACCTTCATACCCAACACCCCGCTCCCCACCAGCTTTTGCATTTTATTAAAAAACTGACTCATAATATTTGATGCTGAACAGACCATAAAAACCAATGTGATTGGTACTTTGAACATGCTGGGTCTTGCCAAGCGTGTTGGAGCAAGGTTAGGGTCCACTACACCTATTGGTGCCTTGACAGTGAAACTGTTTTTAGTTTGTCATTAATGCTCATGGTCATGGTTACAGGATTTTGCTGACATCTACTTCGGAGGTTTATGGTGATCCTCTTGTGCATCCTCAGAATGAAAGCTACTGGGGAAATGTGAACCCGATTGGTATGTTTACTTAGTCTAGACTTAGGCGAAAAGCTTATTGCATTATGGTTATTGGAGGTTGAGTTCTTTGCATCAAGTTTAACTTGTCTAGTTGAAAATGGGTTCTTTTCTTAGTGACAACATGGTAATTTTCACTAAGTACCTTGACTCTCTAAGTATGCCGTAGGGGTATTACTTTTGTGGTATTGTAGCAGCGTGTTGGCAAGAATATTCCAACGAGTTAGTTTGGAAGAATCTCTGATTCATTACTAAAGTGGTTGTTGAAATTCTGCAGGAGTTAGAAGTTGCTATGATGAGGGGAAGCGTGTTGCTGAGACTCTGATGTTTGATTATCACAGGCAGCATGGGATAGGTAAAATGCCACATTTCCTTATGCCACTTTACCTATTGATGAGAACCGCAAGTTTGGTGTGTAGGTCTTGTCTATATCTTCAGTTTAGAACATCTCTCCAATTTTTCACGCCTCATTAAACTTGACAGAGATAAGGGTTGCTAGAATTTTCAACACCTATGGACCCCGGATGAATATTGATGATGGCCGTGTTGTTAGCAACTTCATTGCTCAAGCAATTCGGTAGGCTTGCTGTTTCTTGCAACTCAAGATTTTTCATCAACTGTCCAAACATTTTTGCCACACTAAGACTCCTGGAATGACGCTACAACCAATTGCATCCTCGTCACCAAAAAAATGCTACTTTATGCAGGGACGAGCCCTTGACTGTTCAGGCACCTGGAACTCAAACTCGAAGTTTCTGCTATGTTTCTGATATGGTATTAGATAGTTATCCATCCTTTGTCATATTGTTCTAATGAGGTATTAGGTATTGACAGTACCAGAGCCTTAACTCTATCCATGAAAAATTGAAGGTTGATGGCCTTATACGACTGATGGAGGGAGATCACACTGGACCGATCAACATTGGGAATCCAGGTCGACGCTGCACCTTTTCAATGAAAAAATGGTCCAATGTTTGATGAAATTATTTTGCTTCTTACTTCTATTCGGCATTTTAGGTGAATTCACTATGCTTGAGCTCGCGGAGACTGTCAAGGAGGTATGCCTTTCTTTTCTTCACCAATCCATTGTTGATCCGTGTCACTTTACCTGAGTCTCATCCAATGTCCGACGACTCATTTTTAATGGTCTTGATGTCAACTTTCCATTTACACACAATTGTGCGATGTCGCAGCTTATCAACCCTAATGTGAAGATTTCCATGGTGGAGAACACGCCGGACGATCCCCGGCAGAGGAAGCCGGATATCTCCAAAGCCAAGGAGCTGCTCGGTTGGGAGCCAAAGGTGAAGTTGCGCGATGGCCTGCCGCTCATGGAGGACAATTTCCGATTGAGGCTCGAGAAACCCAATAAGCCTTAAACATCGCCCCTCCACAGATTACAACACTGTCGTATTCGAGCTTTGAAATAATGACATTCTCTATTCTTGTTTCCTCGGTGAGCCGAGCTCATATACTCGGTTGTGAACGTTGAGCTTCTACTTCAATCCCATTTTCTGCTTGCCCAACTCATGTCTTTGTTCCCTTTTCATCAGCGTACGGATTCTCCTGTCACACAAACGATCAGATTATGACAGTAGTGATTAGTACTGTAGGCGCTTGTTCCAGACCAACCATGAATGAACTAGTTCAGAGACTATAGCTCGATGAGAAGTTCTCTTGCTATTTGAAGATGTCTTTGTACCCTAAATGTGCATGGTCGGATCAGCTCTTTCCTTCACGCATGTCAGAAGACTGATTAATGCCCGTTTATCACAGGATCCTTTCGAAAATGCTTCCAATACTCAGTAAATTTCGATTCTTTAACGTGGTTAAATTGAAACCCGATCATGATAGCGATAGCCTTTTAGTTGAAATCCCATCATGTTAATGATAGATTTACTCAAGTTCATTAATTAAAAAGAAAGACGGTAATGTTTTCTTTTATCTTCCAATTTGAACCGATCAGAAAATCTCTTTTTTCTAAATCTCTTTTTTCTCTAACCCAAGTAAGGATCCCAAATAAAAAAGAAAAAACGCATCCTCAAATTATGAAAAACAAATTGGCAATTGAAATCTCTGGAGTTCTGGCCAAGAAGGGGAACCTGGAGCATAACGAGAAAGGAGGGGCACTTTGGTCATTTGGCCAGCACAATTTTGGCAAAATCCTCATAATTGCCCACTTTTTGCTTTTGCCCTAGGAGAAAACCAAGATTCCATCTCAGAACTAATCCCCTTAATTAAACTCCTTAAGCACATTAAAACCCGCCCCCCCTCTCTCTCTCTCTCTCTCTCTTCTGTGACAGCTAATAAACCCACATTAATCTGTGCCAATTCATACAGCTAATATACGCATCATCCGGAATTTCAAGAAAACCCGAGAGAGAGAGAGAGAGAAATGAGAAACCTCCCTTCCTCGTTCTAAATCTCAAACCCAAAATTCTCTCTTACACAACCAACTGTAGCTTTCATCGTTGTTCAAATGTAGAGGCGAGCGAACGAACGAACAAAGCTCGACACCACACACACAGCCGCACCCGCACGCACCCGCACTCACTCTCTCACTTTGTGTCGCAACTTCACTGCAAATCCCACCACCACCATCGACGAGAAAAGCCTTCGGAGGTTCTTGGGTAGGGGGGGAAGGAATAGGATTCCCGCACGGCGGCGCGACGTCACCATCCATGTCCTCCGCCTTTAGCCCCTCGAGGAGCAGCCCGAGCAGCTCGAGGCACCACCAATTCGGCGTCGGCGTCGGCGTCGGCGTCGGCGTCGGCGTCGGCGTCGGCGGGGTCAACAGCCCCGTCGTTCTGGGCGTTTCGAGGTTGAGATCTTCCACGGCGAAGAAGCCGCCCGAGCCTCTGAGGCGAGCCGTCGCTGATTGCCTCTCCTCCAGCTCGGCTCACCATGGGGCCCCATCCTCCACTGTTGCCTTTGAAGCCTCCAGAACTCTTCGGGTGCGCTCGAATTTCGATCCTTTCTTATTTGCTTGCTGGGTTCTTTTTGGGGTTCCTGATTGTGTTGGGTCTTGCCGTCTTGGTTAGATCTTGCAAAGTTTTGATTTTGGTCCTCGATGGGGGTGTTTGGAATCTGGGTTTTGCAGTGCTGGACGTGATTTGGTTTTAGTTTGGTTTGATTGCCGAGTTAGTGGTGTCCAATGCTCAGTTTGGTTGCGTGTAATTGGTGTTGTTCGAAAAGTGGATCGTTCAGCTGAAGTGGGGCCAATTCGCTCGTGGTTTCTTTCTTCTCAACTGTCACAGATGACGAATTGATTTGTGGAAAAATGTTGCTAGTTTGCTATACCTTCTTGTCATTTGGAGAGTTCAGGCTGCATATAGTTTGATTCATAAGGAACATGTTCTCATTTGTTGAGATTATGAAAGAATGACATGGTTTCTAGCGAAAAGGGGGCCCCGCCCTTGAAGCACATTGCCGCCTCACTAGCTAGTTGACCATTCTGAATGGTTCAGTTAATCACTCTAAGCTTCTAAGGAAGGCATTCTTATGATAATCTTTGCAAGACAATGCCCTTCTCAAAAGCTAGGATAAAGTTCGCAGTTTATGCTCCCAATGAGATGTCCGATTTTGGCAACATTAAGTGATTGTTGACTTGAGTCTAGTTGGGAAGAAACTGTTGCCATCACAAGTCCACAAAAGTGTTCTTTAGTTGATTGGCAGAAAACATTTACAATCGGTTTGCAGTGGGCTTTCATTTTTCTTCATGAGTCTTCAAAATGGTAGTCTTAAGAATAACGAAATGTGCTTCCTTGATAAGTTTGTATCTGAAATCACACAACTTTCCCGAAAGATGAAGCTTGATCCTTATCTAAGACCATGTTTCTGTAAATATGGCGTTAGTGCTGGCAGTTGTCAAGGTACGGATGAATGATGTGGTGGTACTTTTTTGAGACCCTGTTTAAGAGCACTATTTTACTTGTTTATACTAGAACTTATGAGTTAAAGGTTAGATTCTTATAAGTTGTCAATGGCAGGACTATTTGGCTAGCTCTGCAACAATTGACTTGGCTTACAGTTTTATGATAGAGCACACTATTTCAGAAAGAGACCGCAGGTATGTTGGTGTCATTTAATCTTCTCATAACCAGTGGTGTGAGGCTTTTAACTGTTATATAGAGGAGTGGCAACTTCTGAGACGAAGCTATAAATTATTTGAGCATGATATGACTGAAAGCAATTTATTGAGAGAAACCTGAAACTCACATGAAATGAATACAAATATTTCAAAACTGATGGGGGCAGACCATGCTTTAACACATTTTTTGTTATCTGTCTATTGCGGTGCACAAGTAATTTACTTTGGTATGTGGTATGCAAACTATTCTTTTGTTTTCCCTTAGATACCTGGGGAAAGGTGCCAAGCTTGCAAATGTTGAGTTCTCAGTCATTTGAATGCTTCTGGTACCAATTTCTGTTATAGGAGTCCACTCTCCTCTTCGTCCTTCCACAAACTAGCTGTAGAAAGTTATTAACAAAGAGAAAGAATGAAGAACACTTCCAGCTGTTAGATTGCTCTCTGGTTTCACCCATCATTTTCGATTCTTTGACTTCAAGATGACATTTTCAATATTTCTTTTTTTGAATCCCCCAGGCCATAGCTAGAAAAAATTCATTTGATTATGCTTTTGATGTTAAGTTGAATATTTTTGCGATGTGTTTTTGGTAATTAGTTTGATAATTTGTGGTTTTACTTCTAAATTGGCAGCCCGGCTGTAGTGGCTAGATGTGTGTCTCTTCTGAAAAGATACCTACTAAGGTACGCTTCAAGTATCCAGACTATTTGATTGCTAATAGATTCTAGATGGATGGTTTTTTAGTTTTTGTGTTTAATGTCCTATCACTGGTTGATTGATTAAGATACATGGTCTTTCATTAATCACCTCTTCAAAAGTGAAGATGTTTGAGGAGGTCTAATCGAGCTTCAGTGTTCTGGCTTCTGCGAATTGTGAAGTAGTAGGTTTTGAGTGTCCTTAGTGATGCACTTCTTTTGCAAGCACCAAAATAGGTTCTTTCCATTGGATGCTGTTAGTGCTAAACCGCTCATATAGTTGAGGAAAGATCTTGAAGAGAATTGTGCTTCCTATCCTCCAACAACATGAACTACTGGGAAGTGAAAGGCTGACTAATTGAAGTCCTGTATCAGTCCAATTGATACAGATTGAACTTCTGTATTAGTTGGACTCTCAACTACAATAACGTAAGGGCAGTCGGTCATTGGAGGAATCCTGTAATTTATTAGGTTATCAACTGTTGTTTCTTTAGATGCATCGTGTTTAGTTACTGCACGCCTCATCCTTCTGAGTACATTATGTCATAGAGCCTGTGAGGAACTTTCTTTTATGGTTTCTCTGTGGTTCAGGAGTTTACGGTTCCTTCTACTTTCACAGATATAGACCCGGTGAGGATATGCTACAGCTGATTGATCGGTTTTGTATTAACACAATTGCTGAATGTGATGCTAACCCAAAAAGCAGAGTAGTTCCAAGTCAGGTTGCACCATCTTCGGCGCCTCCTTTGCCTGTGTCCAGTTTTGCTTCTGGAGCGCTTATTAAGTCACTGCATTATATTCGTTCTCTTGTGGCTCAACATATTCCAAGGCGGTCATTCCAACCAGCAGGTTTTGTTGGAGCTGCTTCAGCAACCAAAAATTTACTCCCATCATTGTCATCCCTGTTAAAACGATCTTTCAATTCCCATTTAAGCCCCTCAACTGGTGGGGAATCTCTTGAAAGCAAGGACGATTCAAGTATATCTACTCAGAACAAACTCAATTCTAAAAGTGTTGACTATGTTGAGGATCTTGATTATATAGCCCCGATGTCCTTAAGTGGCGTCTTTTAGGGGAGCATCAGTCATCATTTATGTCACCTGAAAGGTAATTCATTCTGAACTGCACATATAGGCATTTCATAGTAACCTTATGCTTACTTGCGATTTAGCTTGAGTGTGTAATTGACGTGGGCTATGACACAGTGATCGGATTGTGAATTCCCAAGACATGAATGCACATAACTTCCTAGAAGTAGGTGCAGCAGCACTCCTTGTGGGCGATATGGAAGCTAAGATGAAAGGCCAGGCTTGGAAGTATTTTGGCAGTGCTGATATGCCTTATCTTGATCAACTGTTGCAGCCTTCTCCTGTCACGACAATCACCAGCTCTGCCTCTGCTCGTCCTCATCTAAAATCTATAACAGCTTCTAAACGGTCTAAGCCAGGCCCTCATCAAATTTGGTATGTAATCATTTCACAATTGCTTTTTCATGTGTAAGAGGCTTCTGCCTTATCTGTGAAATGCAGTGTGTCAACTCCTTTTAACCAAGGAACTGTTGAGTAAGTGAACTGAAACTTAGACAGGCAGCTATAGAAATTTTTTTTTTTTTGCCAGAAAAGAAAAATAGACGAATTTGGGATTCTCTCTCAGATGTCTGAAGAATGTAAGATTTGATTTGGTCATGACTTATTTTAAGTTGGATCTCCCCTCACTCCCTCTCTCCTTAGGTGGCACTATTGTGATGCACTTAGAAATCAGATGCTGATTCTCTAGGATATAAAAGCTTCTTTAAGTAAGGATTGAAGAGTGGGTGCTGAACTTTTATAGTGTTAAACACACTGAATCAGTTGATGGCTGGTGAATCCATATTGATGCTGAGATAGATGCTCAAATGCCTTCTAATCAATTTGGCTGACTGTGTTCTGGTTGGATATTCCAGAAAAGAATATGTCATTTTTGGGTGGTTCTTGTTTAAAGTGGCACTGGTTTGCTGCAGGCCATAAATGTTCCTTTGAAGGACCTTTTGTAGTGTGTTAATGCTCTTTCACCCGAGGCTTTCTCTTAAGTACATAATGTTGTTTGCAGGGGCCATTTGAATCCTGCTTTCTCTTCCTTGCATTAGGATGAATAGCAAAACATCTGCATCTTATTGGATGCTTCTATTTTACATGAATCTTTTTTTTTCTGATACCTGTTGGCCTTGAAATTTTACAGTATTATATGTTTTCTTAATACATGCTCCATATAGTAGTAGGAGTATTATATTTTGCCGTCTCTGGTGGAAAAAGATGGTCCTCAACTAGATATGAGGAATGCTGAGAAACTAAGAGTCTTAGAACAGAATTTGTCTGTCGTTCTTGTATATATCACCCCTGTCCAAGATCAAAAGCTTCATTTCGGGATTATCAGTTGAACATGCAATTCTCGTTTTTTCAGGGAGGAATCTCCTACGAGCACATTCCGACCTCGTGCTCGACAACTATTCCAATACCGTCATTACAGGTATGGCATTATTAATTCATAATTCTCATACATTGTATTATCTCATGCAGTTCTGTACTTATTTTCCCAAGTGTTGAGAATTGGTCTGGATAACAGTTGATGTAGGTTCATATGGAAGTGTTAATACAAGGTTATGAAAGTAACTTTTGAGGTCCATTTTTTTGAGTAAAGTTCATTAAACTAATTGAGAGTGTTGAGACTTCAAGCCATACATTTAAGAGTGGAAGCTTAATTTCATTTTTATATCTTAACCTGTGCATATGTGTCCTTAACCCCTGGACATGCAGATCTGAAGCTTGTCTTTTGTTTTAAAAGGATTAACATGTGATGAACTGTGGGAATCGGGAAATTGGATGTTCCCCTTTAGCTATGTATTGGGTTATGTTAAAACTACCGATCTGAAAGCTAAAGCTTGGAAGTGTGATATGAATAGTTGTACTCCAAATTTTGTGCGTCATGCATCATTTTGCACTCTTTGGGCAAATCATACTGATTCTCATGTCTCATGCTCATTGTTCATACAAGTCATGTATATCTGCTGCATCATGCATGGGCAATTGTACATGATTGTTATTTACTTAAGTGAATTTACACAAACCCTCCTATATTCAGTTTATTTCAAAAATTGACCAGAATTTGTGTCTCATTGATTGTCGAACAATTTGACTGAAGAAATGCTCAGCTATATCGAATGTGGCTTTTGGTTCTGGCTGTTGATGGGAACTTCACACTGCCAGTGCAATAAATCTTCCTCAAAATCTATTTTGTTGCTCGGCTATATGGAAAGTGGCTTTTGGTTCTGGCTGTTAATGGAAACTTCACACTGCCAGTGCAATAAATCTTCCACAAAATTCATTTTCTGCTGCATCATGCATGGGCAATTGTACATGCACAAACCGTCCTATATTCAATTACGTCAAAAATTGACCAGAATTTGTGTCTCATTGATTATCAAACAATTTGACCAAAGAAGTACTCAGCTATATCGAATGTGGGTTTTGGTTCTGGCTGTTATTGGAAACTTCACACTGCCTGTGCAATAAATCTTCCTCAATTTATTTTGGTGCTCCTATTGTGGCTTTATTTCCTTAGCTCAACAATGTCTGTATTTAGTTCCTATAGCCGATAATGAAATCAAAGCATGTCTGGATATTTTTATTAGAGATGCATATCGTACAGAGGCCTTTGGAGCACAATGCAGTAATTCCATCTTCTAATGCAAACAAATCTTGCATATATGCTCTTTGCAGGCTGATTCAGCTCTCTCTCTCTCTCTCCCTCCCTCTCTCTCTCTCTCTCTCTCTCCCCCCCTCCCTCCCTTCCTCCCTCCCCCCCTGATGTCAATTGTTTCTATTATTCAGTGAACAACAACCTCTGCGGCTTAATCCTGCTGAGGTTCGGGAAGTAATTGCTTCAGTGTGCTCAGAGACGTCTTCTCCAAATGCCAACATCATGACAGTATCAAGATTAAATAATGCTGGAAAGCCAACGATGGATGTTGCCATCAGTGTTCTCGTTAAACTTGTTATCGACATGTACATTCTGATTACCTTTTTCATCCAATTTGTGCCTGTGCACCTTTAATGCACTTTCTCGATGTGTGATTATATGTTGATTGTACTTAAAACTTCACTGTTAATTGGTGCTCTGATCACATAAGTCAATATGATCTGGCATTTATGTTCAGTTTGCATTGAGACATGCACTACTACTTGCATACGTCACTGACAGATCTTCCACAGCATTGCACCACGGCATTACCAATTTCTTACTTTTGGGGGGTTGTTTCATGTAAATATGTATGTATAAGT
This sequence comes from Corymbia calophylla, assembly GCA_014182845.1. NCBI lineage: Eukaryota > Viridiplantae > Streptophyta > Magnoliopsida > Myrtales > Myrtaceae > Corymbia > Corymbia calophylla. Next base: position 33,610,497 of record CM024699.1, on the reverse strand, counting down.
TATTTTCCCAATTAAACATATGCCTAAGTGCTCTCTGCATGATATGGTATTGTGACTTGAGCTAATGCATTTAAGGGAGAATATTGATGCATGTTAGACCTTTCTGAGTGGATTTTCTTAATTTTTAAGATGAATTGCTTACTGTGGTGTGTCTTGTGTCTGTTTTTTAGATTGTTTCTTAATCTTGACTTGGATGTAAGAACAAAGTGAATGGGGGGTTTTTGCTTGTAGGTACGTTTTGGACCCTGGGCCTGCTGCTCCTCTCACCCTGTCTATGCTTCAGGTGTTGCATCAAATGGATATATAAATTCAGTAAAAATTTATGTTCAAAGATTCTAATTTACTTATAATGCTCTTCCAGGAAATGCTTAGTTCTTCCAGAACAGAGTGCAAGGCACGTGCTTTTGATTTAATTCTGAACCTTGGAGTCCATGCTCATCTATTAGAGCCTGTGCTGACAGACATTCCTCCCACCATTGAAGAAGAATATTGTCAAGAGACATATCTTGATGGTGAAACTCAAGTTGGAATACATGAGCTGGCAAAAAGTTCTTTCAAAAGAGTGGAATCTTCCACAGCTATCGATGATTTGGAGTCTTGGATCCTGAACATTCTATATGAAATTCTTCTCTTTCTTGTTCAGGTAAATTATGATCAAACGAAACCTAACATTTTGAGACAATATCTCTTGCATGTTTAGTTGGTTTGGGTAAGCATCATGTTAGGTGTTGACTTATCCAAATCATGAAGAATCTGCATGGCGATGTTGTTCATGAACGAACTCTTTGAAATTTTGAATTCTTTAAAAAATTTGTATTGTCAACAATGTCATCAAACTCTTTCCCTTCAAATTAAGGTCAAATATTTTTGAAATCGGGAGCTTTGCTATGGGAATCTGGGACTTCTTGATAATTATCTTAGAAGTTTCAAGTCTCTGAATGATATGGATTGCATAACTTGGAGAAAGCAAAATAATCATTTAAAATTGTAATTTGTATTTCTTCTTTTGTATATGTTTCTTTTTGCAAATGAATCTCCCAAATATTTTATCCTAGATTTTCCTTCATAGTTGAACTTTGTGAAATTTTGTGGTACCACTGCTAACTATTCTAAAAACATAAGCTTTTAGATGAAGGCGTAGTTTATTTTTTAAATGTTTTAACACTCCCCTTTATGCTTAGTTTGGTTTTTGCTTAAAGCCTAGTATTAATCGTGGAAATTTAATTGGGGAGGCAAATGGGGTCTGGAAGGATTTAAATTCAGGACCTCCAGCTTTGATATCATGTGAGATTTTGGTACGACCATTACTAACTATTCTAAAAGCTTAAGCTAGTAGACGAAGGCGTGGTCTAATATATAATTATTCTAAAAAATTTGAATAATGTGAGTAAAAAAGTGGCTTGGTAACTCAGACCTAAATTAAATATCGATATAGTAAGTCGTTCCGTAAGCCAATATATAGAGTATATGTTTGCAGTATGAATATATGCTGTATTCTTCCTCTTAGATTATCCCAACATTATCTTCTCAAGGGCTCTTTCTGCTTATTCAACAGATCGAAGAGACGGAAGAATCTGTCTGGGCCTCTGCACTTAGCTGTTTGCTCTATTTCGTGTGTGATAGGGGCAAAATTTGGAGGAAGAGGTTGCAAGGTCTGGACATAAGGGTGAGCAATCTTCTTCCATGTTTATGTTATGTTTACTTGGAAGCATCATTTTGTCTTCTCTCTGCTTCAAGTAGTAGAGAAGATATCATCATCAGTGTCACTTATATCATTGTCAGCATCTTATAAATATGTTTTACAATTGTTTAGTTAATTGAGATAGATACTTCAATACAAGTGAACACTGAAATTGCAGGAGGTCTTCAGGTATTCATTTTTAACTAGATGTGAGCTCAAACTGTGGATTAAGTAAGAAAGGGATCGTGCAATCGAAGGCCAGCAAAGCCTGGAATAGCTTTTATAAACATGTCTCTAGGAATATTCTCTTGATTTATGAGTTAGTTAAGGAATGGAGTATTTTATGCTTAGCTGTATGACGTAGGAGCTAGCATAACTTAACATATGCATAATACTTCTTGCAAGTTCAGTCTGTAAAATCTATTGACTGTATCTTTGCTTTGGGAGAACCAAACCTACTCTGTCTGTTTACATGAAAGAAAACGTGGTTGTTTCTACTTTTAAACTTCATCATTTTACTACATACTGTCTTAGAATGGAACACTTTTATTATATGGTGATTAAATGGATAGGTTCCGTATGTTTTTCTTCTTGAAGTTTGGGGGTTTACCATTAGCTTCTAAATTTTTCAGTTTGTCATTGATTGAGGATGATGTTGGCATGATAGAAAGTCTGTCACTGATTAATCTGGAGTAACAGTTGAGGTCCGGTTAATTTACTATAGAATGGTTTACCTCCTTCAGAAATGAGTATGCAAAAGATGACTAAATGCATCTCTTTGGTAGGTTAAGAAGCAAACTGCCAAATGGTATGCAAAGACTAGAGTCTTCTGTCTTTATGAATGACAAAATTGTCTAGTGTAACTCTCTTCTATTAAATGCATCATAAAAAAAAAAAAGCGTTTTACCGATCCTTTGGGATCTGCTTTCTCACATTAACTAACTCTCTTCTACTCTAACAGTAGCTTTGGATATTCTGAAGTGTCATTCTAATGAACCAAGGAAACTTACTTTTAGACTGTTTATAATAGGTAAGACTTGCTATCAAACCTTTCTCTTCTTCCTTCGTGTATCAGAAGTTGTGTCATGTTTTAGTCTATGGTATGAGTTGCCCTGGACTAAAAGTGATCCAGTTTTTCTCTTGTTTAGATAGTTGTCACGGTCCATATTTTTGTGGGTGGTTATTAGAGAATTGGGGCGAGTGTAGCTTCTGATTGTGTTCATTGATGTTCTTTTGCTTGGGATGATGGACAAATCTTCTGTTATATAATCTTGTATTTTTACATGTTATCTATATATAATCTCTGTTAAAGGTTTGATTTAAGTTTCTTTTTAATAATTTTCAGGTTGTCAAATCACTTTTAGAGATCAGCAGGAAGAATTCTTGGGCAGAAATTGTTCACAACAAGCTTATTTCCATGCTAACTAACATGTTTTATCAACTTCCTGATGAACCCACTGACTCTGTTTCAAATACCCCGCTTTTTCTCTTTTACCAGGTTGATCTTATTGGAGGGATTGAGTTCATATTGCTTGAGGTATGCAAATTTTTAATATGCGAAATTGATCGTCTGTAGTTGATAGGCTTGCTGAAAGGAAAAGAGGGGTGTATTGCTGCTGAATTGGGAATGAGTGGCCTTCCTTGTGTAGTGGTTTATAATTATCCCTATGTTCTTTTTCCCACTTTAAACTTTCCTCTTTATCATGTCACTTTGAAGAAATAATATTTTAATTATAATGGTATTAGGACTATAAATTAAATTAATGGTGATTTTTTTCTTTGCTTAAATAAAAAAATTTCAAGTCTTAGATAAAGTTTGTTCTGTTTCAAGGATAACTTGATCAATTTGTTCTTAGATTCATTCCTCATAAGCAGCCTCTGGCCTATTTCTTCCAGAGTCAGTTATGCATAAAGATTGATGCCTCGACACGTTAACTAATGGGCAGATAAAAGTTCCACTTCTTCAAATGTAGTTATTCTTTTGGATATTGTTCTTTAGGAACTGTTCTCAAGTTTGTTGTGAATGGGTTTTTTCCCAGTTAACCTTTTTTTATCTAAGATTTCCTTCTACTTGCAGAAATTCTACTGAAGGAACTAGTTGCTTATCTCCCTTGTGCAAACATTTGTTTTAAACACTGGTGTCATCTCACCTTAAAATTCTTGAGGAGTCATTGAAGTTTCTACAGATTCAATTACTTAGCCAACACAGGCATCAAATGTATAAACTTATTCCCTAGCCATGCCTCCGGGTGATAATGGGAGCACAAAATTATATCTGCATGCACAATTATACTTTTCCAAAATTATTCTGGTGACCTGAGATTGGTTGCTTTACCCTGATTTATTGGTTGGTTATTAGTTGCTTGTTTAGATATAATCAAATTTAAAAGCATTCTTCTCGAAAATCATCCTGGTTCCTGATACATTTTCCTCACATCTGTGTGTTGCTTTGCAGTATTCGCTTGTGAACTCAAGGGAAGAAAGGAGAAATTTGTATCTGGTGCTTTTTGACTATGTATTACATCAAATCAATGAAACATGTTTAGCAACTGGAGTCTCTGAATTCACTGACGATGAAATTCAACCTCTTGCAACCTTGCTCACTCTGGCAGATGCACCTGAAGCTTTTTATATTTCTGTTAAACTTGGAGTACAAGGAATTGGTGAGATCTTGAGAAGGTCAATATCTGATGCATTGGACAGATATCCGAACAGTGAACGACTAAATATGGTACTTCTACCTTCACTGGATATCTGTTTTACCTTCTGTTGCTTTTTCTTGTTTTGAGTTTCAAGGAAAATATGCTACAAGATCTATATGTTGTATTTTTTTTATTTTGTGTGAACACCTACCCATGAGGGATATATCTGTACTTGGGTTGCTATTCTAAAGAGTTTTACATTTTCCTTTGACGTGAGGGTATTGATGCATAATGCAGCTGCCTCGTTTGCCTTTTTTTTATTTTGTGTTTATTTTGTTCCAGTTTCTGTTTCTCTATCTTTTCAGAACGGTTCCTCCTAATTTATACATGTGAAATCTTGCATCGCTTGGATGACACTTCAGCTTTTGCTAACAAGTTTGGCCGCTAATGATGATCTTACTTACTCTTCGCTCTGAATCTGGGATATTATTTTTGTTTTGCAGCTCTTGGAATACATAACGGAGAGATTTGATGTGTTAGTGAGTTCATTTAGTCACTTAGACAAGGAGTTCTCTCATATGGTACAGATCACAAAGTCCTTCAAGGTTCTCGAGAAAATTGGAGAAACATCCTTACGAAATGGTATCGGCAAAGACGTGAATCTCTATTGGTCCACATTACATTCACTCCTTCATTCAGAAAGAACTTCATGCCGTCGAAATGGGTACATTTGGTTAGGAGATTTGCTTATATCAGAAATTAATGAGGAAAAGGATGCTAGTATTTGGTCAAATATAAAGACCTTGCAGCAGAGAATTGCAGATGCAGGAGCTTCTGATTATTCTGTTGCTTCAGATATCCCCTTGTCTGTGTGGCTTTTTTGTGGGCTTTTGAAATCAAAACACAACAGCATTAGATGGGGTTTCCTGTTTGTTCTGGAGAGGCTTCTCATGCGTTGCAAATTTTTGCTGGATGAGAAGGAAATGCAGCGGTTTAATAGCAGTGGTCCTGATCACACTTTCGATGACAGCCGTCTTAAGAAAGCCAATGCAGTTATAGACATCATGAGCAGTGCTTTATTACTGGTTTGCCAGATAAATGAAACTGACCGCATGAATATTTTGAAGGTATGTTGCTTGTAGAACCTATCCTAGCTGACTCTGGTTTCTAAACCTTGGAAATGTGACATGTGCAAAGGAGAACATCACTCTAAGATACTTCGATACATTACTGAAAGATCATTATCCTTGTGCTTCAATGGGCCTTCCAAGTGCTATTAATGTTCCTATTTGCACTTGGGTGATATATGTGATTAGAATGCCTAGGGATCTAATAATATGCGGCTGGAATAAGAACTGCCACATATGATGGGGCAAGCAGTGATAAACCCAGCTATCAAACCGCTTGTCCTGTTGCTTTGGTTTTTATATTGTTGACGTGATTGGTAGTTTCTTGTTTAACTAGTGATGTTTCTGAAATATGTGGAAAATTAGATATGTTCGGTATCTAATTTACCTGTCATGCAAAGCTAAATGTTGTGTATTCCTCAGCCAAAACATGAATTTCCATATGCACAAAGAAGAAGACAGCTCTTAGTTGATGCAGTCTTCTTCTTCTTCTTTTTTGTGTGTGTGTGTGTGGGGGAGGGGGGCTAAATCATATATGGAAGTATAAGTGAAAGCTCTTTATAGAAAAATACGTTTTGAAATATGTCATATTTTCAAACTTTTATTTATATAGTCCGTCACTAAGCTTTTGATTAGCTAGTAAGAATTAATTATATAGTCCGTTGCAAAGCTTTTGATTAGCTAGTAAGAAAAGGATATGGCATGGTGAGACTGATTCTTGCTGAGCCTGCATGAATTCATTAAAATTTATCAGTGTCACTTCTGGTCAGAGATACTGTTTGGCTTTTGTTGTTAGAGTAGCACCAAATGATTAACTTGAATCAGATGCTTTAAGTTGTTAACATGTTTAATGAAAGCTACTTCTGCAATTTCTTTTAAAGAATTTATAGGAATTTTATTGTCCTAACTCTATGTTTTTTTCTCTGTTAATACATAGATGTGTGATATTCTTTTCTCTCAAGTGTGTCTCAAAGTTCCACCGGCAAGTTCTACCCAAATTGGGGAGGGAATGCGTGTTGCCATTGAGAATAAGAAAAAGGATCTTGGTGAGCCAGCTCCTCCGCAAGAGAACTGCCTCCGAGGTGAATCTATGGAAGAAACTCATGGCAGAGCCAACAATAATGGTAACTTCTATCATGGGACAGCTTCAATGGCCGCATTGCTTCTGCAAGGACGCGCTGTTGTTCCCATGCAATTAGTTGCCCGTGTTCCTCCTGCTTTATTTTATTGGCCTTTGATTCAACTCGCAAGTGCTGCAACAGACAACATCGCATTGGGTGTTGCTGTTGGAAGCAAAGGAAGAGGCAACCTTCCTGGGGCTGGATCGGACATTCGGGCTACCCTTTTATTGCTTCTCATTGGTAAATGCACTGTGGACCCCCCGGCTTTTGAAGAAGTCAGTGGAGAAGAGTTCTTCAGGTGATCGCATTTACCTCTCATTCTCATGAGTTTTTTTTTTTCTTTATTATATCTTATTTTTTGGAGTATGCGAAGGGTCTGAGCACTGGTTCTGTCAACTTGCAGAGAACTTTTAGATGACACAGACTCAAGGGTAGCTTATTATTCTTCAGCTTTTCTTTTGAAGGTAAGGAATCATCTCTATTTTCCATGTATTAGCATTCTTGTTTTCATGGGGATCTGCTGATGTATGTGTTATGACATATGCAGAGGATGATGACAGAGAAACCTGAGAAGTATCAACACATGCTTCAGAATCTAGTTTTCAAAGCTCAGCAGGTAAGGCATGTAGTGATGGTTTATCTGCATGTTAACGTTATTTGCAGTCACAGTAATTGAGCTAATAAGCATTTTATGACAATGCACCATTTGTCCTGTAGACAGTTTAGAGAAAGTTTGACAGTGATCCTATAAGCAGATCTAGAGAAGGAATGGTACCAAAAATAAACTAAACTCACAGATGGTTTTAACATGTGATTTTGATGAGGTGCCTCAGTAGTTTGGACAGTGTTATTGCGAATAGGCTTTAAGGAGTTACAATTGAAGAGTTATTATGGAAAACCAAAATCCTATAAACCTGATGTTGGTTTAGAGGACAGGGTGCCACTTGTCTTTCCAATTCTTATTGACTTTTAAGATGTATAATTGACCTATTTTGCATGGGGACTTTGCCTCTCATTTGTTTGGGTCATTGCTGCTTTGCAGAGCAACAATGAGAAGTTGTTGGAGAATCCATATCTTCAGATGCGCGGCATACTTCAGTTGGCAAATGATCTTGGAATTGAGTTGTGACATCAAGTAGTCATTATGAGAGACAAGTTGAGAGCCTAATGCCCATACTGTTCACGTCCTGATAACAAAGCTTAAGTTCCCTCAAAATGATCTGGAATCAGGACCTTCTCCCTCAAACATTGTGGATCAGAATAAGTTTGAGTCTTCTGTAGAAAGGGATATGTTTCAAAGTTGACTTTGGAGCTATGGTTTGGGATGGAGCTAGAAAATTCACTGGAGTATGATACATTCTCTGGGATGAGCAATCATCATCCTTGATATTTTTCCGGATGCAGTAGTGGAGTGATGGAGTGCTTGCTTACAAAACATTACTCCTCCTGGTTGTACATGTGTAGGGCTAACTATCAATGGAAAAAAATAATCTTGGGAAATCTGTGATGTAAAGCTGACGGCTCAGGATGTGAGGTTTTCTAGGTCATTGCACTGAGCAGTGCCTGGAGGATACTATTAGTATGCTGACTCAGATCAGATCATGCTCACCTCCTGAAGTTCAGGGGTTGAACATACCCTCAGGTACTCATCTTGGCCATTTTGTCCTTTCTCCACTCATTTCTCTTGTAGCTTCGGAGTGTGCTTTGCTGGGAACCTGTTAAGCTAATCATATTCCTATATTTATATGTTATGCTAGGCTTCACTTTTTTAGGAAGATATATCCCAGCTTTGTTTAGAGTGAGCTAGGGTCCAAAGTGAAATGGGTTCTCTGTAAATGTCTTGTGCTAGGAGAGTCAAGTTACCAGGATATTCATTATATTGGTTTGCCGTTGTTGAGACACATTCTCAGTGGGACGGGCCCTCGTATGCAATAGTCAGGCTCAAATGTGTGAGGCCCACAGAGCATATGGGAGAGTTTGTGCTTGCTTCGCGAGTGATAATATCTCGCATCATTATCTTCTTTTTTCACATTTTTGGCTCTGAGATACGTTTTTTTATGTCTTTCTTTAATATTTTGAATCAGTTTGGGCGACCATTGTATATGCAGGAGAAGTTTTATGGACCTCTTTTTGTTTCCTTGATCAGATTTTTGCAGCCTTAGCATCTCAACAGTGAGGGATTCGATGATGACCATCTACATGAAAAATAATGGTTTCTCAAGTTCTCAAATTGACTTGAGAAGTCAGACGTGAGGTCTCATCATCGACAAAGGGGGCCGTGATTTTGTACTTTGTGTATGTGTAGGACCTGCAACTACATGATTTGCGATACAAGGGCTCTGAAGGGGGCACCATTGAGGATGCTAAGTATTAGGGGCATCTTCAATGTCCGCCTAGTCTGGTCCTTGTTCTGTTCATTAATCATTTTTGACTGCTGTATATATTTGTTTCTTTTCTTTATGTGGTTATGGCTTCTCCCCCTGTTTCGGCTGCTTCAACTAATTTGCGGTTTGTTGTGAAATTAATTGGTTGAGTTTGCTCGTGTGAATGAAATTTTGAAGAAGTGAAAGCAAGAAGTTTTGTTGGTTAGCTTCCTGTGCTGTCTGGCGAGAAGGATTCAGTTGCTTCTTTTCCTATACCATGGTGGGTATAAATTGAACCAGGAAAGTGACCCAGCAAATTGGACTCTCGTCAAGTGTTGTCTAGATTTGCAAAGCTTTAATTTTCATATGAAATTAGCTATAATAAAATTGACATTCAGAGTCCGTAACACAACATGATCACAATGGATTGTTATATTTAGATTCCCGAGTGACGAGACCGAAGTCAGCGAGAAAGCAGCACTATCACTATACTGCATAATAGGCAACCTTTGGTTCGTTCATCCAATGCAAAAGCAATTAGCCTCGAACGGTAATGTGAAATGACCATGCATAGTTGTAGCTATAGGGTAGCATGCGGCAAACACACAAATGGGTGTTCGGATTGGATTGAAATTGGTTCAACCTAAATTAATCCATTTTCATATAATACAATTGACTTATACACAACCTATAGCCACTCAACCTATATTATCAAAATAAGACTATTTGATGTTAGTGAGTGATTGAGTGAGCAAGCGCCAAACCTAATAGATGATATGTAATAGATGATATGAAGAAAGTCATAGACGTAAGTTGAATTTAAGTGAACTCATTAAACACTTACATTATTTTAGGTCACATCATTTTAAGCTCTATTTATAATTCAATTACTAAATATAACTAATTCATTTAACAACTTAGCTTATCAAATATATATTAAAAAATGTGTCTCCAACCTATTTTGACAGGTCTAGCACATATTGATATGACAGTGCATATCCAGCAAAAGCAATGGCCTAAAGGGATCAACTGTAGTTATTAGGACCTGATAAGACATGCAATGAAAGATGATGAGCCATACAAATCTGAATTAAAGGGGTAACGTAGAAACTGGTATAAACCGGCTTCAATTCAATCCCTGATTCTTTGCCAATATTACTATAGCTATTTCAAACTAAAAAAGTGAAATAAGCTGCCAAAAGATGCTCCGATACGTACAATATGGGGAATTACCTATTGATGAGCCAAAAATTTACTATGGCTTAGAAGGTGGAGCTGGAGCATCCGAAAAAGAACAGCACACCACCCCAAGTACAGTGGACGATATCCTACCATGCTTAGTCATGTCTCAAAAAAGTGATTACTGCATGCGAAGGCTGCATAACGATGAGATTACTATCCTAAAAAGTAATTTGTGCTGTTTATGATGACTGCATGGCTTCTAAATGGTATCTGTCCAATTCAGCATCAAGGTCTTTTGCTGATGGTTTTCGCAAATGAGCTTTTCCTGGTCCACCAACTCTTGGAGGTCCTTGGCTGCTGCCACCCAGATACAGTCCCTCAGGACCAGAACCTTGTCCACTGTAAAACATTAGCATCAGAAAGCACATCATAAACTCGGGTTGCGGGCCATGTTTCAGGTACAAAAATTACAACTAAATGCACACTAGATTGCCAAACGAACTGTCTACATGGCAAGATGATAAGAGGGCATTCGAGGCAGTCATCAAAATTCTCAAACTACATCCCACCCAAAGTGTATCCATAACATTCTCCTTTTCTACATCCAGCATATACATGATCTAGGAAGCTAACTTCAAGCCAATGAAAGAGGCATAGTTTCTCATAGCAGATTCGCTCAGATATTCACAATCTATTGTCTGCAAGAAAGCATCCATACTCTAATTCCCTGTCATTAAGGCTCAGATCAGATTGATCAAGGTTCCAATCCCTTTTCCTTCTCTCTACCCACACAGTCAGTAAATGCCAGCTTCAATGGCTATCAGATAAAAAATGGCATGGGGTCAGGATTTTTGAGATTTTAAAATGGATGGGCAGTAAATGGGGTCAGGAAATTTTAGATTCTAAAATGGAAGGGCAATGTTTCTGTCAAAACTTTTGAAGATAACAGAAAGTAATATACCTTGCATAGGCACTCTGAAATCTTCCAACACTGCTATTTGGAAGAGGAAGGGGAAGCAGAGGAGCAGGAGGAAAGAGCCTCAGTCCAACAATCTCAATTTTCATTGGCTTCCCATCAAGTCGGACATTGTTGTATCTCTTGATAGCTGCTAAAGCATCTGAATGGCGTGAGAAAACAACTTCTGCAGTTCCCTACAATAACAATCTCCAGTTAAACGACATGACAAAATCACGGTTCAGACTTCCACTTAAGTTTTGCCTAAGCCTCATCTTCACTCTATGACCATTTCCAAGTGATAATTTATGATTCCATTAGTTAAACCAACGACAGAAGAGTCACATGGCAGCCCTTTGTTTGAAAAGACTTACTCATACAGCAATTCCACAGGAAGTCTTTGGTTTTGAAATAGAGACATAAGGAAGGACACAGATTTTGGTCCTATAAGGATCAGTCTCACAATATTTAGTAGTTCATCTAAGAATTTCGAATGAGAAATACCTTGGATCTCCCACTTCGATCATAGTGGATTCCGCATCTTTCCATAAACCCAACATCTGAAAACAGTAACTGTAGAGACCAAGTTCTTACGTTTCCAGATATCTCCCAACTCAAGTAAAATCAAACATAGTGGAGAATACCTTCAGGCAAAAAACAGAAATACAGCCGTACAAATCATTACCATTATATCCTCGTTGGTGACGTTGTAATCTAAGTTCGATACGTACAGCTTCGTGCCTGCCTCGGGCTCGGATGTTCCACTGAACAGCCCCTCCTGCTGCCAAATTGGTGCCGTGGCCGGCGCCATCAGCTGCAATCATTCACCATCCGAAAGAAGAGCGAGAAACTACTGAGATCACGGTTCATTTTCAAACTATAGGGGCTTGATTCACAAAACTACAGGCTCGTTAAAACAAAGTTAAAGCCAACAAACGACCGCTTCGCATGACGGACAGAGTTAAGAACACGGAAACAACAGGGCGACGTGGCCGCGAGAATCGAGCTTTCTACGCTTCGCAACTATATTCTCTCGTGAAAAGCTAAAAACCGCTCGTCCTCTCGACGACCTGACCTACTGAACCGCAAAGTCCAACCAGTACGACGAAAACCGAAAACGTTCGATACCTCGTCGCTCGACGGAAAACGGAGGGAAAAAAAGAAGAAGGAGAAACGGAAAAAAAAAAAAAACGCGAGGCTGCGGTCAGTGAAGCGCACCGCAGAAGAACTCAGGCGAAGGACCGGAGGGGAGTACGGCGCCGATCGGGGCGGGCCGCGGTTCGGCGGCAGGCGACGGAGCGGGCCGGGGCCGGAGGCGACTCGGCCGCGCGCCTCGTACCGCCTCCGGCGCCGGATGATCTCTTCGAGGCTCATGTCCAGGGAAGCGGACATCCTCGCTCCGTCGTCGATCGAGCGGGAGGACGGAGAAGGGATCCTGCTCTGTCGGTTCAACTTCGGTCCTCTCGTTCAGAAGAAGCGAAATGCATGAGAGAGAGAGAGAGAGAGAGAGAGAGAGAGAGAGTGTGAGTGTTTTTGCAGTGATGGAGGAGGGAGGAAGATAGGCGAGGCGGGTTCGTTCCGACGCGCGCCAAGTCGAGAGATGTCATTTGGTGTGCCATCAGCGGCCACTGACGGCCCGACACGTGCGCTGTCATGCGTTCGGCGCCTCCCCCGCGGTTAGTTGGGCTTCTCCTCGTTTTGCGTCTGTTTTGATTTTGTGCGTATCATTTAACCAGAAAATCCAAATGTCGTGTAACAAAAAGTGTAAAAAGCTGTTGTTCCGCTATTGCCCTCGTCCTCTGATGGTTATTACCGTGCCTGGACGGACACACTATTCCGACATACCATTTCGCCTCTCTTATAAATATTTACACGTACATTTATATATATTTTTTCATGAGATTTTATGTTAATATTATATATTTGAATTCTGACGTGATAGTAGAAAAAAAGCTTATTCAACCCTTCAAGTAATACTTCAATTCAAATATATATGATAACTACACCCATTACGTTCAATTACTGAGGTAATCACACTCTCTACATGGAAAGGACGTGGTACAACTCGATAAATTTTAATGAATTAGCGGAATTAGCGGAATTTGCGGAATGTGAATATGCTTCTCTCGCGCGCACTGTAAAACAAGCGCCGAGCTGAGGTCATTTTTGGAAATTGGACTCGGGATCGTCACCAGCTTCACTTGTCCCCGATTCCGCAGTTTCTCTCGTCATTCGTTCCCCTTTCGCAGGAGCCAGAGAACGAGAGAGAGAGAGACAGAGAGAGAGAGAGAATGGGGGAACCGACCTCCAAATCGACGCCGGCGCACAGGGGGACGGCGACGGCGACGGCGACGGCGACGGCGACGGCGAGGACGCAATCAGCTCCTCCGATTGCACCGAGCTCCCAACTCAACCCCAAGCCTCCCAAAGCCAGAGAAGAAGGCGAGGTCTCGTCATCCGACGACGACGATGTATTCATCTTCTTCTTCCTCCTCTTCAAAACTCATCCGGTCTTCGTGTCCTCTGTTTGTGTTTCGCATTCGTTCGAGCGCTTCGATTCAGTTTGTCGTTACGCGGTTAGGGGCGCTACACTGGACGCGGTTTAGTGCTTTGTGGTGTTGAGAGGATCGCGAGTCGCAGCTACAGTTGATCTGGTGTGTGCTTGCATTTGTCGTTTGGTATATAGGAGTATATAGGTATCTCGATGAAAATGAATCGTCCTGCTTGCGCCTCATTCCCCTCCAACTGGTGAATTGATTGAGTAATTCGTGGCCCGTAGTGCTCTTACGTGGGCCTCTGCTTTAGGGTTTGTGGTTTGTCACTAGCCATTAAGAAGATACGCATAATGTGAGGCAGAATTCCTTGAAAGGAAATTTATTAAAAGGGAATTGAAGGTGAAAACATTACTGGGTTTTCGGTCGATAGCAAAGTCACAGGATGTAGTCAAATCGAAATGGAGGAGCTCTCACCCATCGTCTTGGCTTTGTGAGTGTGGGAAGAGTTACATGAGTCTTTCTAGAAGTCTCCCGTGTGTTTAGCCGCCTAGCACAATGGCTAAGCAATCAACTCTAGGAAAGTTGACCTTCACATTATCCACGTGGTCTCAAGCCCATAAATGATCTCTAAGGTCACTTGCCAATGTTTGAGAGCCTCTTTAAAGCCAATTGATGTCTCTTTTGGAATAAAAAGCTGATTGATGACTGAGAACCTTGCTTTTATTCTTAGTTTCCCTTCTTGAGAAGATGCACTACTTGTTCCTTCAGCAGCTTTTTGAGATCCATTACACATGTTGCTCAGGAACCTGCTGATTCTACTGCCGCACAGTTGGGTACTGGGGCTCTTCTTTCTGCTAGGGGCCATCAGGCTCTCTCTGCAAGTGATGAAATTTCTCAAGGCAGCCATGGTAAGTGTTGTTATATGTGATAGAGGGATTTGTTGTTGTACATACACTCATTTGCTGGTTGAAGTGTGACGTGTGGGATACTTTTGGCTCCATTTTTGACTTGGATGTTAATCAGGGAATATGGATCCAAATGTATAGTGTATACTATGATTTTGAAATTTCCACCAAGTGATTTAGCGTTTTTTTTTTTTTTTTTTTGGGGTGCAGCAACTTAAAACCTCTGCTCATCCTATCCTTAAATTTACAGGCCCTTTGAATCAGCAGCATAATTGAATGTGTCTGCTTCAATAGACTTACATTGCATTAAAATCAAGAAGGCTTCTTATTTTTCTTTGTATTCCTTGTTTTATTTAGAATAGAATATCTCAGGGTTGCTGTCTGGTATCAAATGTCTTGCAAAATAAGTGTGTGCTTGATTTCCTGGAGATGCTTAACACTCTGCTCTTCTGATTCTGGTGTTTTGTCTAAACTTTTACTTGATCTTTTTTTCTTTCATGAGGTTTTCTGCTAACCCTTAATTATGTAACAGTGAAGGTTGATGATGCTGATCCTCCTGCAATCTCATCTGAGTTTTTGACCAGACCATCTATACAAACCAAACATGAGAAGGGTCTTGGAATGAATCAAGTTGGACATAAGTCTGGTAGATCTGGAACTGGTGGCTCCTCGGGGCCCGATAGCAATCTTGTTATAAGCTTCTCTGATGATGAGAGCAGCAGTGATTCTGATGAGGGCAGACAGGATAGCAGGTCTGAAGATAAAGTTAAAAAAGTTAGGATGAATGGAAATCAGAAGCCACCTATTCTGGTGCGGAAAACATCAAAGAAGTTGGGATACTCTACTCGAGACGTAAAAGAAATGACGTCCAAAAGATTGCCTTCTAGTCGTACATTTATACATCCAAAGACGAAGAACCAGGGAGCAAACAACAGGATTGGTTCTGCACCTTCAATTGGGCAAGGAAGTGTAGGTAGGAGTTTGAATATGCTCAACCAAAAATCGGAATGCCAGGAGCATGGATCTGATCATGTTGTAGGCTCAAGAAATCATGAACTTCAGGACTTGCGGCAGCAGATTGCTCTACGGGAAACTGAGCTGAAGCTTAAGTTAGCTCAACAAAAGAAGCATCCGGTTTTAGGTTCTTTTAAAAACAGTTACAGTCTTAACCTAAACAGGAATTCAGGTGGTGTGAGCGTCACAACCTCTGCAGACCTCCCACGTTCTGCAGACTTCCCACAATTAGACACAAAAGAGCCCCCTCATAAAAGGTTGAAGGCTGGTGTATATTCTTATGCCCAGCGATGTGTTGAGCAACTGACAACAGCTGCTAAATTGTGCCCACCTCCAAAGGATCTGTTCTTGGAAACCAGCAAGATGGACAAGGTTGACCATGGTCCAAAAGCACATTCCACGAGTATGACTGAACCGAATGTCACTAGATGTGAACTACAAGACAGTGAAAGGGTGGCAATGGCCTCAGCTAACCTACATGGTGTGGTAAAGGTTGTTTATTTTTAGAATTTACAAGATCCTGATATGAGATCTACTAACACTTGAATTACATTGGTTGTCATCCAGGTATTACTGCTGCCGATCATCCTGAGAAGACGAACAGAATGGTGAATGCATGTTCTCTTTCAAAACAAAATCCACCGCTAACTAGGATTGCCCAGAATACGTTCACAACGAATATGAGTGTAAGTTTATGATTCTGCTTAAGTTCAGAACTCAGAGACAGTCAACGCCTAGAAGGTCCTTGAAATATCACATTACTGCTCTGCCCTTTTCATCTTTGCCTCCTCATAAAGCTGATTGCAAGTTTAATTTGAATGTCTCTACTTTTTCTTTCAGTTGTAGGGAAATGTCGTTTTTAAATTTCTTGTGAAGAACTCTTTCCTATGCAAATCTTCCATCAATCTGTTTGCAATGCATCATTGACGCTTTTCTCTCAAAATATTATATTGTAATAAAAATTGTAGTTTGTCTTTTTACTTTCTCTACTTTTCTATTCAAGTCCCTCATTTTCAAGTTTTGTAATCAAGTACTCAACTTACATGTGTCTAATCAAGTCCTTTGGGCACAAATTTTGCCAAATCCAATTGATGCGGCCATCAAAGGAAGCTGGAGTGTAACATGAATTAAATATTGCCTATGTAGACACCTACTGTGGGCCATAGATAGTGAATGGATTAATTCATTTAATTTGTTTTTAATGCTCCCATCAATTTACTATTTATGGTGGGTATATAAGTAGGCGACATCTAATCCACATTACAATGCGATGTCTTTTGACAGCCATGTTAACTGGATTTTGTTGGATATTGTATCTGTGGGAATTGATTACATTTTGAATAAGTAGGACTATACAAAATTGAAAGTGAAGAGAACTTATTAGAAAAAAATTGAAAGTACAAGAACGAAAAGTAGGAATTTTTCTATGTTTTAAAGAGGCTTCACACTCTAATAAGAAATGTTATTATTCTTGATAAAATTTCATGGTTTGCTGCTTAGTTATGTATGTTTCCTGAATTTTTTGGCGCGGTCTTTGATATTTGACTTCTTATACTATTTTACCCTATATAACGAACATGTATCACCTTTTCTCTAATGTTTTTTAAAATTGGCTCTGCAGACTGGAATGGATTCGAACCATCCAATGATAAGTAATGGAAGAAATATAATGGATTCTGACCCAAAGCAAATTAGAAGAGAGCCTGAATTAGTGAGAAGCAGCAAAGAGGAGGAAGTTTTGACTGGGGATCATGCAGTTGAAGTGTCCTTGAAAAACTCAGTAGAGGTAGATGCAATTCTAGATCACCAGTTGAGGCATTAATGGAGCTAAATATGACTGATTTTCCCTTTCCATTATTCTTTGATTTTCTTAATGTTGTTTTAGGGATCTCTGAAGAATATGAGCATGGTGAGTAATTTGGATAATGCAAATGGGCCAAAACCTGGCGTCAAGGAAATGCAGTCCCTCATCGACATAGAGGAATCTTTAGACAAGAAACTCGAGGAAGCTCAAGAACAGAGGCGGAGATGCGAGATTGAAGAAAGAAATGCTCTTAAAGCTTATCGTAAAACTCAAAGGGCTCTGATTGAGGCTAATGCCAAGTGTGCTCACCTGTATCATCAAAGAGAATTGTATTCATCTCGATTGCAATCTTTTATAGTAGATGATACAAGCTTATTTTGGTCCTCCTTGCATAACAAGCATTTGGGAGTTCAGGTGAAATCCTCAGATAATCTGATTCAGAATGTGAATTCACTGCCCTCATCCAGCCATATTATGCAGGAAGAACACGATCAATCTAATCAACCAGGATACGCATCTAATATTGGGTGCCTGGATGGTGTTCCCGGTGATACCTCTCATCTTCTTGTAAATGGCTCAGAGCAAGGCAGTGAACCTGATGCTAGCACGTCAGAGCCGTTGTCCCATAAGGGCAGGAGAGTTGCTAATGAGGAATTTTCTCCCTTAATTGGCCAAAATAGGTTAGCCAATGAAGAAGATGTGGATCTTCCACTTGGCGATCATTTTGTTCAATCCAAACAAGGATCCCAGAGAGAGGCCCAAAAAGCTGGGGAAAGGCATGAGAGCATGACCAATGAGGTTAGTACAAAGATCTCCGATGATAGCTCTCATGAATTTCTACTTCGTGAAGCAACTTTGAGATCAGAATTAGTTGCACGGTTGGGGACCAAAAGTTCACAGCATCGAAAAGATTTGTGTGGCGTGGAGGCTGCCATTGAACAAGGGTCTGAAAGTGATGATGGAAGTGGGAAAACCCACGTGAGTAACTGGAGTGCACCGTCCTCTGATGTGGAGAGAGTTAGGCATGCAGATTTTGACGGTTAGTGTTCTTGGCAAAAAAATGTTTCAGCTGTTATTTCGTTTTTAGCAGAATATTTGAGTGTTTACATAGAATTATTTGTGTGCTTGCTTAATAGTTTTTATTTGGGCCATACCTCATGATTATCTCTACCACTGTTTATATGGAATTAAATAATAGAAAGAGTGGGGAAGTTGAGATAATTTTGTCTCTTTGTCCAGGACTGACTCTCAATGCTAGAATTTGGTTGAAGCATCTAGATATTGTATCCTTGTGATATGTTGAAATAAGAATACTATGGATGTTATGATCCAATCCTTTTCTTGGCATAGTTTGGTCGATTCTATTAATCTATGCTCTACTTCTTTTGTAGACAAGGAGGCAGCAGAAATTTATGGGTTTATGAGCTTTACCCTTTTTTAATTTACATGTTTATAAGTATATATTCACACAGGGATGTGTAGTAATGATTTAAAATTTCTGTTGCTTTATCATTTGATATGTTGTTCCACAATGCAGGCACTGACAAGCTAGAGGGACACCCACATGAGGTCACGCAAGAAGGCGAAAGCAGGATGTCTCTGGACAATTCGACTTCTATCATAAGAAGTGCATTTTATCACATGAAAGACGTATCTTCATTCAAATTAAGCAGATCTCAGCAGAAAAGGCACATGCATGATGTGAATAATGATGAGAGAGTTTCAATTTATTCATCAAATAGCTCATCCGATGAGACTGGTAGGGATCTACTTTCAAAAGACACTGCCTACTATTCCTGCAATGTTCCTGTGGATCCCCTTTGGCCACTTTGCATGTATGAGCTTCGAGGAAAGTGCAACAATGACGAATGTCCATGGCAACATATTAGGGACTCTTCAGGTAAAAAAACTCATCGGAACCTGTATAGTGGTACTGATGGTAATGGCATGGTACTCTTCATGATGTTTTTGAAAATATTTTATCAACAGCTTGCTTTATTTTGCTGATGCAAAAGTGGCAGATATTCTAAAATTTCTTGAAAATTGCAGATTGCCCCATTGAATCAACATCAAGTGCAAAAAGATGGGCTGTTCAGACAAGTTGTTCTCCAACTTATGTAGTTGGATTAGATATTCTGAAGGCTGATTCACGTTCATATGAAGCAGTTGTTACCCAGGATATTGGTCAATGCTGGCAAAAATGTTTTACTATCTCCTTGGCTATATCGAGTCTCCCTAAACAAGTACACCATATGGATGATTCAGTTATGCAAAATAGTGATGGGCGTATCGAAATCAGTGGATATCAGAGCAGACAATCGTCATTCTTCCGCAGTAGAAATGGCGGCTTGGTTTGTCTTACGTGTTCTTTTATTTGATTGACTTACTATTTTGCCTGATGCTTGCCCAGTCATGACTTTTGCTGTTTTGTGGTTTTTAATAACTTAGTTTTCAAATACTGATGGTGGAGGTGTTATTGGGTGGTTAATTATTTTGATTGATCGACTAGTAAGCGCAATGAAGCTCATTCTTTTCCAAGATTGATGGAGTTACCTTAGCGTATGCAATTTTGTTGTAGCAATTATTAGTTTTGCTTGTTTGGAGGGTACCATTTCTTAAAGGGGTGAGGTTGGACAGTTGGATATAATCTTTCAGTACAACTGGTTTTAGTATTTTTTTTTTTTATTGAATTCTAAGCTATAAGTGAAACAATTGTTTAATTTAGTTCTTTCTTCTTAATTGTTCTATCACTTGTTAATTTTTTTTTTGTCTGTTTCAATCTTATTTGACCTTGTGTTTATGTGATGGAACCACCTTTGTGGAATATCAAGTTTCCTGTTTGTTTCATTTTTCCTATGATTATCTTAGCTTGCGATTACTCATTTTTGTTTTCTTTCCTCCCTTTATGATATATTTTTAGAATCTATTAAACCAAGCTTCGATTGATGGTGAACCCCTGGAAATGGCTCTTCTTCTTTTGAATCTGGAGGGTAATAAACTAGAGAGAAAGAAAAAGGTACTTCTACTTCTTCAGTGCAGAGTATTGGCAACATTCTTCTTCTGGCTTGCATCCCTTTTTTTCACCCTTTGTCTACTGGACAGCTAAAAAGAAAAAGTTCGAAAGAGGAGCTAGATCGTGCCAGATTCTATACATTCTAGGAGCTAGATCGTGCCAGATTCTATACATTCTCAATAGGAATTGCTATTAAGGCTGAATAATTTATCTTACTCGTCTTTAAAGGTTGGCATTTCCCAGGCTCTCACTCTGTTGTCACGTGCACTGGAGGCTGATCCAGCTTCTGTGGTTCTTTGGAGCGTGTATCTTGTCATTTATTATAGCGAGATGCAGAGAGTCGGAAAGGATGACATGTATTACATTGCGGTATGTTTGGCTGTTTCCTGATTAATATATGATGAGACAGCATTGTCTAATCTGAATACAGCCTCTTTAGGTGTTGAGAATGAACTGTGGACACGTCTGTGCATGTTATGAACCACTTGCTCCTGACAATAAGTTGGTACCAGTGACACACTTGCTGGAACATTCTGACATTTTCTTTTCTCTTGAGATTGTTTACATTGAACTGTGCATGTATCAGAATATATTTTCGTAACCTAAAGTTTGAAGTTACTGTGGATCTTAATTTCTCACCTGTCCACCTTTTAGTTTTCCCAAGTCTTTTGTTTGGAACTTACGTATGTACACTCACCACAGAACATCCATCCATTGTACCTCCCACTTATGAGACTGGGAGTACTATAGTAGGAACTTCATCTGTCATGCTAATGTTCTTGTGTGAAAGACTGTTGTCTTTCCTCTGGTGGAAGGGTTAGAGAGTGGAAGTATGCTTATTCAGACTTATGGGCTTAAGTAGTTATTACTCACAATGGATTGTCTATCTTGTCACCGTTTTCCTCCCCCAACTTTTTTTTTCCCTAGAGACATGCTAATCTGTTGTTTTTTTTTTCCAGGTCAACCATAACCAAGGATCTTACGAACTCTGGCTGATTTACATCAATAGTCGTAGCAAGCTTGAAGATCGACTTCATGCATATGAGGAGGCTTTACTGGCACTTTGTCACCATTCATCTGCTTCTAATGGTCATGCCAGTATGTGCATCTTGGATTTATTCCTGCAGATGGTGAACTGCTTTTGCTTGTGTGGAAGGGTGAACAAGGCCATAGAGATAATCTACGAAACCCTGCCAAGTGCAGAAAACTCTGATGAACGATTTACTTTGTTGCTTTCTAATATCCTCTCACACTTAACAATCGCTGACAAATGCATCTTCTGGATTTGTTGTTTGTACTTAGTTATTTACAGGAAACTTCCTGATGCTATAGTACAGCAGTTTGAATGTGAGAAAGAGCTCCTCTTATTTGATTGGCCCTCTGCTCATCTGAGAGAGGATGACCGGCAGAGAGCTTTTGACCTTTTGGATTTTGCAATACGTTGTGACATCACCGAGTCATCACTGGCAGATGACACCAATATCAGATTTTCTCAGCAGTTCGCTGTGAACCATTTTAGATGTACAGTGGTACTCAATGGCTTAAACTGCGATAAGTATTTGTTGCAGAGATTTGAGACATTGTATCCAACCAGCTTAGAACTGCTACTCCTCTCTGCACGGGCAGGGGAGTGTGATTCTGAGGATTCAAGTTTATCAGGTTTTGAGAATGCACTTAGTAAGTGGCCGAGAGAAGCTCCAGGCTGGCATTGCATCTGGAATCAGTTTGCTGAATATGCTTTGCAAAATGGAAGACATGACCATGCAAAAGACATCATGGATCGTTGGTTTCTCTCTGCTTGGCAAGTCAAGCATCCCCATGATGAAGGTGTGGCCGGGATAAATCAAGATAATTCATGTTCCTTTCCGAGGATGGCTTCTCAAGCAGATAGGCAGGCTGCGGCATCTAGTTATGGTCAGCCGGATGAGATTTTTGGATTCTTCAATCTTTCTCTGCATAAGTTGTTGCAGAAGCAACTTGCAGAGGCTCGCATAGCAATTGAGAAGGCTCTACATGTTGCAACTCCTCAGAACTACAAACTTTGTGTAAGAGAGCATGCCAAGTTTCTGCTTATGGATGAGGCAGTAGCAAAGGATGGTGCTCAAATTAGTGGAATACTTGACTATATGAGGGTTTACTTA
The DNA here is from genome assembly GCA_014182845.1 of Corymbia calophylla. Classification (NCBI taxonomy): domain Eukaryota; kingdom Viridiplantae; phylum Streptophyta; class Magnoliopsida; order Myrtales; family Myrtaceae; genus Corymbia; species Corymbia calophylla. The sequence continues at coordinate 33,588,054 of CM024699.1, read as the reverse complement.
AATGATCCTCGAGCTTTTCCCATCATGGAGACGTTGCCTAGAAGGTTCATAGGAGATATCAAAAAACCAAGGGCTCAGCAGCTGATTAAGAATATCTTATGTCCTGTTTCCAATAATTTTTCACTTGTGAACCTGGTCCTTGAGGCATGGTGTGGCCCCTCTCTTTTGCCTCAAGAGTTTGATAAGCCCGATCATCTAGTGGACTTTGTCGAAGCCATGTTGGAAATTTCACCATCAAATTATCCGCTGGCTATTTCGGTCTGTAAGCTAATTGAAAGAGACTATGAGGCCTCAGCTTTTGCCTCTGCCAGTCTCTTGTTCTGGGCGAGTTCTGTCTTGGTAAGAACAATTTCTCGTGCTGTTCCAGTAGCCCCGGAGTATGCATGGGCAGAAGCAGCTGGTATTTTGGAAAATATTGTGGGTGTCGATGCCATTTTAGATGGGTTCTATAAGAGGGCCTTGTCCGTACATCCATTCTCTGTTAAACTGTGGAACTCCTTTCTTATTTCAACAAAGAGTGAAAAGGATGCAAGCTCTGTCCTCAGAGCAGCTGAAGAAAAGGGCATTGAAGCCGATTCAGACTTTCTCTCAACCATTATAAGGTGATGAAAGGTTGGTGAACTTGGATGTGCCTGAATTGTAGGAACTTTGGTTCCTGTTGAAGGCCACATCCAATTTGCATCGACTGGTGAATTGGCAACTCTTGGAACAAGCTTCAAGAATTGCTCACGCCGCAGCACATTGGATGCTAACATAGGACATAGGAAGCACGCTGAATATAGAGGACATGCACAGGACTAGATAACTGTAAGTAGCCATTACGATATCTCAGTTACTGCATATAAGAAGTTTTAGTCGATGAAGTTTAGCTTAGGATAGAAAGTTTGTGACTTTGGGTTTAGTTTTTTTTTTTTTTTGTGGCCCCTACGGATAGGCTTACTCATGCAAGAAAATTGATAGGTATCTCATTGGTTCTTTTGGATGGTGTCAATACCTTTGGCCTCCCTCACAAGTACATCAATGTGATGGTTTCTCCGATTGAGATTTGCATCTTTGCACTCGTGAAATTACTGGAAATGCAAATTGATTGTCTTTCCACATTTATATTTGATCTATCGAACCCCCTATAATTTTTGCATGTGCACCGTTAATGTATTTGTGACGGAAAGCATCATAGATTATAGAAAGGATTCTCTTCAAAGACACACATAGGGTGTTGAACTGCCATGCCTTTGCTTGTACTGCAATTATCAAGTAACTGTCGTTACTTATAAAGTCACTCTTGGACTAATCTAGAATTATGCTTGATCTATATTTGGAATTCTGGAGTTTGTATGTAAGATCATCTTAGTAAGAAGCGAGAACCGGTAAAAGAAACAAAAAGTCAAGATACGCGAGTCTGGTCGATTGAATGGATTTGTATGTGCTGCCACAATAGCGAGGTATGTTTTGTTTCAATCGAATGCAAGCAGTGCGGTTGTGCTTAGCTATGTGCTTCGAGCATTTGATTTGGACTTTTTTATTTTTCAACGGCGTTGCTGACAATTGGATGCTAGAAAGAGCCTCTGGCATGCTCCTGAGATTGTGAGAATTACCAAATATGTGCATGACGCCGGTAGCCTGTAATCAACCAATCAGCAGCTGAACATTAACCTCTTGATTGGGATTCTTTGTGGGGGATCATCTGCAATTAGTAAGTTCAGAACCTAGTGGGCCTTCTCCTGATCTGATATGTGGGTATGGGCCCAATCTTTGTATTGTTTGGGCCCAATCTATGTATGGCCTTGTTCGAGCCCACCGATGCCTAAATTCATGGCCCGGTCAAGCATCTAGACTTTGCCCATCAAAAAGCATGAGCAATCGAGGCCTTCCCATCCCATTTGACCTAAAAAGAAAAATCAAGGCCTGCCCATATGGTCCAAATGTAATTGTTGTTCTTAGACTTAGAAACGAAAACATAAAAATACAAAGAAAATCAAGTGTAAAATGAACATAAAAAGCAACGAAATCAAACCAACTGTGTAGATCGAGAACCTCTATAGTCACGAGATGACTCGAGTTCAGTCGGTTCGATCAAGTTGGTTCGATCAAAGGCAAATGATCTACACCTAAATCCTGAGTTTTATTTACCTACTATGTCATAACGGTGCATGCAACATGCAAATCTTTTTACTGAGTTCACGTAACAATTTTTTTCCGTAGAGCTGTACAACCTCATTACAATGTTGTTGAAGGTGCATGGAGCATAGTCCTGTTCTTTAAAGTTCGTTCTTGTGGAGCACCACAGATCGTATGATATAAGCGAATAGGCCCCCTGCTAATTGCTGATACTTGTCCTTGCTAGCATTCATTCTGATGAATTCCGGATCTATGGGTAAAGTATGATATCAACCCCTTATGAGGAAACCCATTGCTGCAATCGTGTTGTCCGACCCGAAAACGATCTTTTTCCCATGTAGTTACATCGTCAAATTCGCTATTAATAACCCATCCGATGGCACAACTCAGGATTCAATCACCCAACGCTTGAAGAAGTTCTATGCAGATAAATCTCACGATGTATTAAGGTGATTTCCGTTTACATACTATCACAAAACATTGGATAGATTAGATGAACATGTATGAGGAGTAGGTCGCACGCTTCAATATCAAGATTCGTCGCCTTCCAATATCGAGGGGTGATGAACTGGCTTCTCCCATGCCTAAGTGGATAGAGATGGCTTCGGGACCCGGTCTCCGAGATCTAATGCTCGGCAGAATCGCCGTCTATCCCCTATGCCCCCGACTTAATCTCCAACATCGTCTCGTCCCTGCAAGCGAGCCATCTCTATATGTGATGCGTCAAGACGAGGCTGCCTCGCCTAGAAGAAATGATTCTGTAAAGAGTCGATGTGTGTGATGGCGTCTTGAAGGAGTTGATTTCGGGTTGCCTCGCACTTCGGCATGTGAAGTTGATCAGATGCTCTGGCTTTGGAGACCTCATCTGTGGACAGAAGCCAGAGACTTTCAAGGCTTCAGACGTTCTTCACCGTACAAACTACGCGATCTCGGCGCCAAGCTTCATGTCCTTCAGCTATACATCGGCAGTGGCTGGAGGTTTGTCATGGGGAGAGTGGTCCTCATATCAAGTTGAGGGGGCCAGGAGTCTGAGGGAGATCACATTGGACTTGTGCACAGTCGGAAGTCAGGAAGGTGAGAGAAGTCGTTTCTTGACTCCTGCTAGAGACCTTATGGGCTTAATGGTTTTCAGTCCGTCGAGCACCATCAAATAACTTGCAACAGTCTCAAGCAGTTCAACTCGACTAGATTCGCGTCCCTGAGAAAGGCCTAGATCCAAACCGACAGTCGCAATATTCCGGTCATTGGTCCACGTGACTCAGAAAGATTGGTCGACATGAGACGAGAGGTGGATTTGAGCGCTCTGATCGAGCGGAGCTCTCTGAAGTCAATCCATTTCTTGAGATACTTTGGCTGCTGTGACCCACTTACACTGAGTTTGTAACCAAATTGAGGTAATAATAATACTTCTGTTTAAACTTTCAGCTTTCCAATCTTTTAAAGATGGTGAAACCACATTGAGATATGTTATGCTAATTTGAACTGGATTAAATCCTGCAATGATACTTACAACTGTACCCTTTTCGTTCTTTTCTACATAAGCATTGGTTCTTCCCGAAGGAATCCAAGGCGAAATGCTTCGCCCTGCTGCGCAGTGTCAAGCATTTGAGACTTCACCTCTTGCATAACTTTCCCGAAGTAGATGCTGGTCCTGCATTGATGGAGAGCTTGAAGTGGATGTTGCCTCATTCACAATCACTGGTCATTATTTCTAAAGTTGGAACCAGAAGACAGCCCTCCCTCTGAGAGAAATACGCAAGAAATACCCATGGTGGGCAGATAGGAAGGAAGGACGACTCTGAATCGTGGTCGGTGACAAGAGATATGTTCCCCATGAAGAAGATGAAAAAACCTTTATCTGTAGGTTCATCTCAAGCCAGTCATTTTGGAATAATAAATCTAAAAGCCATCTCTTTGCTGTTCGTGACCCTAATTCGACATAAGATGTATTCGGGTGTTGATCCGAGGTTTAGATGTTAATTCATTTATTGTTTCATTGTTTCTTCTTTTGATAAGTGCACGCACACGCGTGAGAGAGAGAGAGAGAGAGAGGGAGCAAACAAGAAAGCTTAATCAATCACCAAATAAAGATGCATCAATCTACCCTCATAAAAATCTCTAAGCCTAAATGAGTTAAGAAGCTAGAGACCCTCTTCAACTACTTCTCATCCTCTCTAGGAGTAAATGAAGGTTCTTTCACCAATCAAAAACCTGTTCTATTTTTCTCTCTGAACTGCATCTCCTGCGGGTGATACTTAATCAGCTTCTGAAAAGTTTCGATGCCAAGTGCCGTAAAAACAATTTCACCAACTTCCTTGATAGATCGTATGACTCTGAGCTTCAGCGTGGGTCTCTTTCGACTTTTCCTGAATCGATGATATCGGAACCAAACAGAGTCCTCTGCTTCGCAAATCAAGTTTCCTTTCCCCGTTCTCCTCTACATCAATGCATGGCTGCGAGTAAAGTACGACGCAATCAGATTTTGGAGAGAATTTGAGAAGAAAATCTCTCGGGTGCTCCATAGTTTTTCTAGATTACTTTCCTTGCTGAAACTGGAAAAAATGTTGTACATACATAGCATTTGTGAAATTAGAAGATGAGATTAAAGCTCTTCAATATATTGCAGAAAAATTGGTGAATGCTAGTGATTGTGTACCTGTGGTTGGAGTGCTCTGATGCTACTATATGAGGTGCTTAGCATCTGGAATAGATTCTGTTGGCAACACGACAGTAATGAGGAAGTATCATCAGTGATATTTTCGGGTTCAATTCATCTTTCACTCGAAGTCCATAGGCATGCATAAACTGAAACAGGATAAATGGGGATCAAAACAAGATGAAAAGGGTTGGTCTCTTTTCCATCCTCTGATTTTTTGAGTCTTTGGATCATTTATCACTTGGACAAGGTAGATGGAGATCATCCATTACCTGAATTTGTTCTTGAAGGAGCTTGATATATAGGGAAGCTTCTTGGAGTACTGAAGCAGTGTCAGTCTGAAATGTTTTCGTTAACATGAAGGAAAGCAATTAACATTTAGGAGCTAATATTCAGAGGTATAGTTAAGAAGTTGCTAATTATCTCAATGAGATGCAAACTGACCTTGCCATATGGAGACACCAGCTTTTGTAAAGCTGTAATTTTGTCACCTATCTTTTGACTTCTCTTCACTGGAATTTGCATCTGCAAATTTAAATGATAAATCACTCGATGCCCGAGAAACAACTAGTTAAGAATCGGTATTCTTTGGTGAACCATACTAAGTTGTGGGTTTAGCCATACTACTTTCTTATGTTTGATGAGCTTTTCCTAAAAGAAAAAGGAAATACCATGCATCGTTGAGCCTCAACTGAGCCATTTCTGACTTCATAATGTTCTTCATTTGACAGGGTTCTTTTCCTCTTGTTCTTATTCCATTCGTTCAAAGGCATGCTTTTGAGCTGCGGCATGCTAAAGCCCTCTCCGGGTACGAACCCAATTCCCTCTAATTGGTGCTTCCTTGCATTGTGATTGGCCTGCAAACCCTGGAGATAGATCACAAGTCAAAACACTGAACCGCTCTGTCTCGAACATACAATTGATGCCAAAATCAACTCATCCTACAGTAACCTTCTGAAATCCTGACCTATAGTTGACACCTAATTCTTTCTTTAGTCGAAGTAACCAAAGAGATAAATAGCATACGCTTGGAGTTTGTCGAACCAAAAGCTTCTTTCTTGGCTGCTCATAGATTGTATCATAGCTTGACGTGATGTACTGATTATCTGTCAAATTCAAAAGGTAAATTCATTAATCCCTTCTTATATGCACAATGCAGTCATAGAAAGAAAAAATGAATTTTGAGGCGTGTGCAGCTCGATATTATATCACTTGACTTGTCCTTAATTTTGGAACAAAGATTAAAAAGTTTGTCAACCAAAAATAAAAAAATTAAACCTGCTTGAAGATCATTAAGGGGCTGAGGAGGAATAGCCACATTATCTTCCCCTCTTAACCAGTAATCATCATTGAATTCTTTGGACTGCAAATAGAATCCACCATTGCTGTGCATGTTCCTGTCATCAAAAGTATATCATAAGGAATAAAAGATTAAGTTTTAGTCGATTTTCCTCTATTTTTTACAGGTAAACGACAAAAAGAAGACAAATACATTTTACTGTCCAGCGGGGTAGAAACTTCCAGATTCGGCATCCGAAACTCGTTTCCTGAAGATCAAAGAACAAGCATTGCAGACAATTTATATCGGGAAGAAACTAATCGAAACAAAAAATTCAACTGAACTTGCCGCAAAGTCTTGATCCTTCACTGGTTGCAAACAAATAAAGGAACAAACTTTGCGATGAATATAGATCAACTACAGTAATATGAATCAGAGAATTCTTGTTTACCAATGGTGAAAAGCTCAGATTGTAATGATGGAAAAAGGAGTTGCTCATTGTCACAGCTAAATATGTTCTTCAATGCAACTTGGAATGGCCTACATACAAACAGAAAACCCACCAGATATTGAATGATTCGTGAGAATGACCATCTTTAATGATTTTCACCAAATTCTGAGTGCAAAACTTAACTAAAACCTAAGAAAAACACATTCAGAAGGTAAAATAAAACGTCATTGAAGACCATGCATTTCTTTAAAAATGATCACAAGTGAATTACGCCGCATGGGTTGGTGACTCAAAAAGCTTCCAAATTTCTCACAGACCATTAGTTCTCTCATTTCCAGACACTTTCACCAAAAAAAGGAAAGAATTGCACAGAAGGCTTAAGCAAAGATGAAAGCAAGAACATGGGACTATAACTAATGCATAAAAGGGTCGTTCAGAAGGAGTAGTCTGAAAATGAAGACAAACCTCACTGTTTGAATATCTCTTCTTCTTCTTCTTCTTCTTCTTCTTCTTCTTCTTTGTTGGGATTATATCATCAGCTAATCTTCGTTTTCAAAACAGAACCAACAATAAAAAGTTCATGAAATACAAAAAATAAAAAAATAAAACGGGGCTTTTGCTTGTGGAAGTTGGACAAAAGAGAGTGTTTATATAGACTGAGAGGAAGATGAAGAGAGGAGCTATGACCCTAGAGAGTTCAGGTCTTGCTTGGAGTATGAGCAAACGGTTGTTTCTGTTTTTAGAGAGAGACGCCTGCAATGGCTTTGTAGGCTCACGAAACCAAGCTCGATTTCTATTGCATAAATGGAATCCGCAACGTCCAAATGACTCAGACACATAAAACAAATATTAATCAACTTATTTCTCATTAGATGCAGTTCAGCCATTTATTATTATTAGCATCGTTGCACATCATCAAGAGGGTGGGTCTAAGTTCTCTACTTCTGGCAAATAATATCAGTTCGACGTCGCCATCGCGCCATTTGACTTCTTTTCAATATTTAGCAGCAGAAAATGATGAACGCATAAGTCCTCACCGTGTCACTGCCATTGATCATTATTTATTGCCGTGCTGATCATAGTCAAACCCTAGAACAAGTATATCAGATCAGTTGAGTTATGGGGTTTTAATGTATTCGATCGGCTGCATATCCGTCGATCAGTTTTCTAATCATGCATTTAAAATTTTTCCCTTGATTTTTGCATACACATTTGCTTTGTGTCAAATTCATCATATACATTGTTTTATGCTAGCTTTAGGAAAGCTTGCTTACGGAAATGTCGATGTAATCTTTTATTCGATGTTATCGACTCAATAATATTGGGACATGAGGCAAAATGACTCTCAAGAAAAGAGTGTTCTCATCATGCATCCACCTGCAATTGCGCTAGTTGATAGTTATTTCCACGCGTATCGAAATTGAAAAATATCTGGACCATGATTAGGCTTTATTTTTGGGTACTGTAGGGATACAGTTTCTTTTACTAATATATGGGATTTTGCATTGTTCAGTTTGACCTTTTACTTGCCCTTTTCATATGGCATATAAAGCAAAATGCTTTATGAACACGATGACAAAAGAAGAAGAAGAATAAGTACAGAAAGATATTCCAAGTTACTTCTTTACGTGAATAAAAAGGTGATTAGGTCATTATTGACAAGGAAGAGACGTCATAAATTTTCGACATCTTTTTGCATTTCCTAAACTCTGGCAAAATAATAATTGTAATAATCCAAGTTTATATTTCAACGTAGTTGTGATATAGGGACAAATGACCATGAAAATTCGAGGAGACCCTTGGTCACATCGATAGTAATAGTTTAATAATTTTCCATTAATTTTATTTTTTGGAGTTTTCCACTTAAAATTCATCACAACAAAAGAGACTTTTTTTATTCTAATTTTCCAAACAAGCATAATTGACAACTCGACATTGTGCAAATCCAACAGGAAATGTCCATGCAGATTTTCGTCCAATCACGTAACTATTTTAAAAATCACGCAATGGGAAAGGTTACAATCAAATTAGGCAAATTATAAGTATCAAACGATATTTCGAATTGTATTTAATTTTACTATTATATAGGAAAAACGAAATATATATCAATTTAAAAGTTAAATTGTACAAAAATCTAATCAAAGAGAATTCTTCATTTTCTTCTATTCTTATATAGTAAATTTAGTTTTTGGGATTAGAAAATTTCATCGGATGAAGAAATCCACTCAAGTGAAAGTAAAGTAGAATGGCAAAAAATAAAGACATCTGGTATTAGAATAATAAAGTAATTGCTAGATCTATATTACTTTTAAAATTCAGTACATCAAACTATTGGAATGAACAAAGTAATAACTTAATTTAAACATGAATACGATTAACAAGTTATAGCTACTTTAGTTATGGCTATTTATATTTTTAAATACTTGAATATTATACATGACTCTATATACATATATTCTGGAATGAGTTATACATCATTTTATTGTTCATGTATTTACTCTTGCTTTGGACATCCATTTCTCATCAAAGAAAGAAAAGAAAGATGGCATTGATTTTTAATTTAGTCATTAAAATAGAATCCACATAATGGATAAGGAAAAATAGTCTTGAGATTTAACGTAGACATTCCAATTTAATTAAAATGTCATTTAGAGAACATGACACCGAAATCCACACAATCTAATTAGAATCGGATCTATGAAAAAAGCAAACAATATTCAAACTTTTCTTCTCTGAATTCTCCATCAAATATCTATTTTAGTCGATTTTAACTTTCAACTCTTAAAGCGTTGGGGTTGGCATGCCCAGTTCGATAAACCTTTTCACTCGCAGCCGGCTAAATTAACTAGAAAAGACATAATTTGCGGTCACTTAATTTCCTAAACCCGTATACTCTCTTTCGCTCTTGATCTGGTTGCCCCGTTTCTCGTCCAAAGCAAAAGCACACGAAAGATTAAAGAGCAGGATAATTCCTACAAGCAACTGAATATGGTCGATGCTGATTACTGATGATGTACATCGATATGTATATCCACGTTATATTACCTTTTAATTCAGCATAGTCCTTGAAATTAATCATAAAGTCATACCTAAAACCTAAACCTAACCTCGGACCGAGTTCGTTCGTCGTGGGTCGGCCGGGAAGTGCTGGACGAAATACATGTTTAAATGGGGATGAACACGACAGCATCGATCTTACGTCCGCTCGTGGGTTGACTTTGATCGAATCTCTGCTGTGAAATCGATGGACAACGCACCGTAAAACTCTCTCTCTCTCTCTCTCTCTCTCAATATAACGTACGTCTTTGTTTGCTTTCTGCCTCGGAGTCGGTCGCCGTCTTAGGTACTTTCTTGCTTGTCATTGCGTTGTCTAGGCTCTTGGTCACATCACGATGAGTCTTGACACAGTCCTCGTACGTTTGCCGATTCCTTGTTGCATTCGAAACTTCTTTGTTTTGTGGGGGATCTGGATATATCATGAGTTGTTGTTATACGTGAGGATCGTTCATTTGGAATCGAGTGAAAGCAACAAATGCTCTACGTGTCGATGTTTATCCTTCATGAAATTTTAAGGAGTCTCGAAATTATATAAAATAAAAAGGTGCTTGAGTTGTGGTATTTTGATGAAACATAGATTGAAAAAGTAAAAGTCGATCCAAAACACATCAAGCTTTTGGAGTAGGTTGAGCATATAATTTCAAGGGATGATCCTACTATTTTATTGGGAAAAAAGAGAGGATATTTTCGAGTGTCAGTATATTTTTGAAAGAATTTGTAAGTACTAAAACATTGTCGGTTGAAAGAATTATCGATCGCCTAATTTCTCAGTAACTTACCGACACTTTTATGAAAGTACAAACTTCTTCTAAATAGTTCATCTATTCTTTATTATTTACCTGTTTTTATGTGTCTTTCTTGTCACACCTTGAATTTATTAGGTTCTTCTATGAATGAAGTATTACCCAATATCCAAACTCTCCCACAAAGAGCATGCTAGCACATTTATATCGTATTAAATCTAACATTTGTGGAGTTCTACTGGAAATGAAGAAGATAGGGGTTGATCCATAATTCACATGGATGGTTTCTTTTTTCTACTTAAATTACATGCGGTGATGGAACACGGTTAAGTACTTGATATTGTATTCTACGAATTAAAGTTAACGAAAGAGATCATATATATATGATCCTTCCTCATCTCAGCAATGAAAGTCTTTTATTCACCATGTTTTTAGTTTGCACCATGTCATGCATCGTCGAAACAACTGGCGACAAATTCTCAAAACCGTGCACAACCAAAAAAGAAAAGAAAAAGAATCATGAAATATAAAATAAGTATTAAATTGTTCATAATTCACAAACTTTGCATGGTGTCTAGCGTCTGATTCCGACCGTCTTAGAGATTAATAATAATAAGATCGACCGATGGTTGGCAGGTTAATAACTCGATCGGCTACAGACCTCTCGATCTCGGAAAAGCGTTGACCAAAACGTGCGAGAGAGACCAAAAGGAACAGCATGTAGGCTTTCTCTTTGTCCTGTAGACGTTCTGAAATTTTTTATACAAGAAAATTCCGCTGCTAACATGTGTAACGATGCCAAGGCCCCATATTAATTAACTTGCTAATTGATAATTTATTAATTTTGTTTGGTTGATGTTACATGAGTTGCCTTGTTCTAAAGAATTACCCGAAAAGAGACAATTTACATACGATTTTTGTTAGATTCTGGGTGCGTGGAGTTATCGCGTTTGGGAGATTCTAGGGTTTCATTACACGTGGCACGAAATTAACTACGGATGTGGATTTTTATTATCTTTAATGGGTTTACCAATTATCCCCTTAGAGCCTTGTTAGATGATAATCGCAGTAATTTTTAAATTGATCGGCAGCTTACCGTCCTCTATTCTTATGCTATTTTATGATCAGAAAGACTTTGGACAACTATTTTGCACACCTGCCTCGTCTAGGAAAAAACAAATTGTAATGAGTTTTATTTGTTATGCCAGCGGTATAAATAATTCGTTACATAAATGGGTTCTAGGCACTAACATATATGCAGTTTTTAATTTTGGCAATTGGATTTGTTCTAAAACGGTGAGAGTTTATTTGTGTAACAAATATTTAACACTGGTCACATATCTTATATAAACCTTTATAATAAATCCGAGTTATGAAGAGTCTATATCAAGGCGTCAGACATTTCTAGTATCTAAATGTAAGCTCTTTGAGATGAGGGTATTTAATTCCTCTTTAATCTTTGGGGTGATGACACCACAAGTACTTAAGTGTTTGTCCATATTACAATCAAGTATCCAATTTGTTTTGTTCATTCAAATATCTTGACTTCTCAATATGGCTTAATGTGAGGTTTCCATTTGATAAATTGCGTGCATTTTTGCTAATATGACTTGTTTAGTTAGCAAAAGTTAAAGCACAATTGCTAATATGACTCGCTTACTTAAGGACACTTATGCCATCTCTATTTAGATGTTGGCCAATGAAGAAGAAGCGAGAGTCGATTTAGGACGAGCCAAGCCACCCGATATGTTTTTAGTGACATGACATCGTTTGAAAGGCCACATCAAATGTCAACATTAACGATTAATGGCTATATAATGGAGTTAAGTCTATGTTGGCATTTTTTTGTCCATGATTTTAATGAAGGCTTTTGATTGAGCCAAATTTGAAAAGTTGAAGTATTTGATTGCATAAGACAAAAGTTTAGGTGCTCCATTGTGAAAGGGCATAAATTCAAGTACTTACAGCATCATTATCCCAAAGATTACTTAGACTTTTTTGTTGTTGTTTTGCATTATCAACATATATTGTATGAAAGTAGCGTAACTCTCGTGGAAAAATTGTAGGTCATTCATTTATGCTACCGCTTCTGACAAGGACAATTACTGAGGTTTTATTAAATAATGGGGTGTCAATGTAACTGCACCAAATAGTAGTGGTTCAACTTGAAATTATGATACTTTAAGTTCGACTGAAATTGAAAAACTTTTATAGGTCAAAGGACAGTCTTGTCTGTTAGGTCTTGTAATTTGCATCAACAGCAGCTTGGACCTCTTATTTTTTAGCTGCTCGAAGGACATGCAGCAGATTTCTTATTGTAACACACATGGATATTATAAAACCAAATGGCCATGTTGCTGTCAAATATAACTTTGGTTATTGCAATTCAATATGATCGGCTTTGCTTCGATTAATCTACTCAACGATGTCTAATTGACTTAGATGACATCTTCTCATGTTATAATATTGATCCCATGTCATGTGCAGGCCGTGTTAGTATTGGTGCATCTTCGCATTCTGATAGGCCAATTTAATAATTTGTGACATTTTTAGAACACCTAGAACCGAAGAACCATATCGAGATATTCATATGAATATAGTGATTTTCCTCAATGAAGAATGATTGCACTTCCTCTTAGGATCTGTTTGAAAATCGATTAAATAATATCTGATTATATTCTTTTGTTCTTGGAAACACAAAAAAAGAACAAAAATTCATTTGGTAAATTTTTTGTTCCGGAAAATAGATTTGAAACAAAATCAAGAAGTTAAAAAAAATGACTTTTTTTGTTCCTAAAAACAACTCCAGAATCAAGCCAACTCATTTTTTCTTTTTCTTTCTCTCTCCTTCTTCTTCCTCCCAACCGTTCACTGGCCATCATTGCCGCAACTAGCGGTTACCAGCGACCGGCCATAAGGAAGGAGAAAGAAGAAGAGAAAAGGAAAAGGAAAAAAAAAAAAGAAAAAGAAAAAAGAGAAAAATATAATAAAGTATTAAAAAATTAAAAGAAACAAAAAAATTTAAGAATCGTACCAAACGCATTTTTATTCCAGGAATAGAAATTTTGAGTAGTTATCAAACGCCTTTAAATATTTAGATCTCATCCAGGGAACAAAATAAAAAAAAATATTTTTGAGCAAAAATTATTCATGAGAACATAATGATTATCAAACGCATCTTTACTCTATCATTTTTATTGGTCTCATTCTCATCTTTGACTTAAAAGTTACCAACTTAAGCATCAATTGATCTACGATCCAACTTTTCTTTGAAAAATGTCAAATCTTGGCATGACTTGTGTCTTGTGTCATTCACTTCTCCATATAACGGCGGTTATCAGGATGATTTGAGGCTGCATTTGGTTGGAATTTTGAGGAACAATTTTGGGAAAATGCAAAGGACTTTAAGTTAAAGAAGTTTTCAAAATGCAAATTATATTTAGTAAATTATAATCTAAAAGTCCATTGTAAAGTACTTTTGAGCAAAATAGTATTTGGAGTTTATATTTATAAAGGACTTTTGTCATTAAAAAAAAGAAAAAAATAGTTGGCCAATGAAGGGCAGCCTCCGGCGACTACCAATGGTTGACATCTAAGGTTGCAAGACTTTAGGGGGCCCCCAAAAACCACCAGCAAGGGTTGCCTAGGGTCGGGCGAACCTTGGTAAGGATTGTGCAATCCTTGCAACCCCTCATGGAGGCAATGCAACCCACGGTGACCTCCCTCACGAAGGTTGCCCGACCCATATCTAGGTCGCTACAACTCATGGGGAGTTGTGGGTCATGCGACCCAAATCGCGTGGCGCTACGACTTGCTGAGATTGTGGCAACCCAAATCGATGACCCCTCACAGAGGTTGCAAAACCTAGATCGCACGACACCACGACTGATGGAGGTGACGGCAACCCAGATTGGCAGCCCCTTGTGAAGGTCGTCGCGACTCAAATCTCGTGGCCCCTCATGGAGGTCACTACAATCCAAATTGCACAATGCCATGACTTGCCTGCGGAGGTCATCACGACTCAAATTTCACGGCCCCTTGCGAAGGTCGTCACAACTCAAATCGCATGACGTCGTGACTCACATAGGTCGCGGCAACTCAGATCTCATGGCCCCTCGCGGAGGTCGCGCAATCCAAATCGTGCAGTGCCGTGACTCACAGTGGTCGCAATGACCCAGATTGATGACCCCTCAAGAAGGTTGCCACGACTCAAATCTCGCGGCCCTTGTAGAGGTCGTGCAACCTGGATCGCACGGCCCTCATTGAGGTCGTCATGACACAAATCAAGTGGCCCCTTGTAGAGGTTGCGTGACCCTCAAGCGATAATTGCCTGGGTTGCCATGACGACACCGGCATCTCTCTAGCTCGTCACTAGCCCCTCGCAGCCATGTGCAACCTTGCTGGCGGACCTCAATGTAGAAGAAGATGAACAATGTCAGATAACGAGGGCAAAAATGGAAAAACAAAAAGTAGTGAGGATAGTTTTGGAAGAAATTGTTTTATACCATCCTAATCTTTGGCACGCTGAGCAAGCTGAAAGCCTAAGGCAACCTAGGACTTGCTTTGGACTTTTAGCCTTCTAAAACTAACTTTTCCCTAATGGGGTTCGGAAAATTTTTCCCAAACATCCAATATTCAGCCAAGCCCCTTCCCAAGGCCTTTCCCAAACACACCCTGAGTATCCGGCCGATCCCAGTTGCGGGTAACGATTTCACGTCTTTAAGTGCACAAAACAGTAGCCGGTGACCGGAGGCCTCTCGGTTTATCCGAGACTCCTTTATGGGCCTTGATTCGCGTATGCATTTCGAGACCGTTCAAAAGGCCCGTCGACGTGGGCTTGCTGGAGAAGTATTGGGCCGTGCCAGATGCTTTGTCCCACGTCAAATAAACTTGAAAGTCGTTTTGGGTTTCTTAAATGAGAAATTTTACATGGTGACACTCTGATGATTAGGTATGCTAACAGTGCATATATCCTACTAGTTTCCTCTGGATAATCTTGTCTTTCTGCAAATTCCTCACGCGACTTAATCAGATAAACACTTGATTTTGTAAACGATGGGGATGTTTAGGTCTGGTGGTTCTTCTTTGTAGGTTGCTTCTTTCTTATAAACCGAAGGAGTCTCTTTCCCATGGCAAAGTACCTACGCTCTAGATGGCCTCAACAGTCATGGCTTTCGCATAATCTCATCTTCATCATATTCACTATCACCTTGGTACTTAACAATACACGAAGCACGTGAAACCGGACTTTATGTACCGCTTTTCACAGTTGATATATGGACCAATTCTGAAGGCATCGTCCTGACATATCATATGGTGGGAATAAATTCTGCAGGAGTTAAAGACATCAGTGATTTCTCAAATTGAACCAAGCAGGACGCTGAGAACAATACAAATACTGCAGAAATAACATTGATGAGCAAGGATCAACGCCTTCTTTTAGAGTAATAAGAATACGACCGCTTGAGATAAATTCTAACTGTTCTCTTCTTTGCCAAAGATTGGGGTTGCCCCAAAGAAAACAAATGGGTCTCCTTTCACCTGCACAGGAACTCTTCACCTCCCTGCCTTTTCCTCAATGGGTCTATAAGAACCCATTCTTGAACTCTATTAATGGCTTCAGAACAACCCATTACTGTTCTTCGGTGGAGAAAGAAGAAATTCAGACCCAAACCAAGAAAAGTGAGGATTAGGAATATTGGGGGAGTGAAAAGCTGAGAATTAGTGGGTATATACACATATAGGGAATTTTTCTTATACCGAGGGCGAGAGGATCTTCTGCAGGTTATGCTTCCGAAAGTACTAACCTTTTGTTGTATTTGAAGCCTCTGAATCAATGGACATCTCCGTTGGCCTTTCTCTTGCGTGGGCGGTTCTTCTTTCTCAAGTGAGACAACGATACAAATATAATTCATGAATTTTAATTTAATGTGCAGTATGATTTTTGAACTTTTAATTTGTTTAATGTGATCCATAAACTTTTGATACATATTTGATGTAGTTCCTTAGGAATTAAATTGAGTATATACTAAGAGTCTACAAATTACATTGAACAAATTAAAAGTTCATGGATCAAATTGAATATTGGCCTAAAATTTAGAGATAATATTGAATAAATAAAAAACTTAAGGACCATATTGCATATTGGACTAAAATTCAGGGAAATTTCCCTTCTCATTTCACCATTCCCCTTCTTATCGTGGCCGTGGGCTTCTTAGATGGGCTACGATCTCGCAAGCCTGCTTCCTACAGGCCGAGGCCCAAGGCCCAAGATCCGCAACGGAGGAGCGATGTATAAAACCCTTATAGGGTTACGCCTATTGCTCCTCCTTCGAAAACCTTCCCCCTCCGCGGTCGCTTCCTCTGCAGCGCGCGCTCTCTCCGCTCCTGCGCCGTCTGGGATCTCAGGTGCGTCTCTGTGCAAGAAAGTTAAACGCCCCCATGTATTTTTTTTTCCGAGTCCTTGTCCCTCTAGCAGCAATCGCATCTCGTTTGTTGGTGTCTGATGAGTCGAGTAAAGTGGGTTTCGACTAGTTTAGCAGATAGCTTTGCCTCATTTGCGTTTGCCTACGTATGATCTTGTTGCTGAATGCTTCGTGCGTGCTCTCGTTAGTAATGTTTAAGCCCTGCCGCTTTCTGGGATCTTTGTTTCTTTTCGTGGGATTTTGCTTTGAGCATTTACTTCGGCGTGTACTGCTTGAGATGCTGGATTCAAGCTTCGGTACTTTCGAGGGTATCTGGGTAGATGTAGGAAAACGAATTCGTAACCCGTGTTTGTTCTCATGCTGTGATCTTGTTTGAGTGTTTTGGGCATGCCAAGATGATTACGGAGAACCTTGCGTTGTATCAGGGGCTACTTTGCTACGGATGAATTTGATCTTTGGAACCGTGTATAGTCTCCGTGTCTGATGTGACTTGATCCGAATGATTTGTGACGTCAAGTTGCTTAAATTTTTCTTCTTTTGCGAGGTTGTCTTGAGAATGTCTGTACCCGCTTATGCTGATGATGGTGAGTTTTCTTTATGTTGCAGGCTGCAGTTTATTGATTTTTTGTGATGGTGAGGGTTAGCGTTTTGAATGATGCTCTTAAGAGCATGTATAATGCCGAAAAGAGGGGAAAGAGACAGGCCATGATCCGACCCTCGTCAAAAGTGATCATCAAGTTTCTTCTGGTGATGCAGAAGCATGGTATGCTCTTGTCAAACGCCTTTTGATACTTGATACATGTATTGTTTGCACTTGTTGACATTGGGGCCATTGCTAGGTTACATTGGAGAGTTTGAGTATGTCGACGACCATAGGTCTGGCAAAATTGTGGTTGAACTCAATGGAAGGCTGAACAAGTGCGGAGTTATCAGTCCCCGTTTTGATATCGGTGTGAAGGAGATTGAAGGCTGGACCGCAAGGTTGCTTCCCTCAAGACAGGTTTGTTTTAAAAGCTTCTCCTTGCACTTGCTATCTTCAATTATAAGTTATTTTACTTTGGAGCTACTGGTTGCGTGGTGATGTTCGCCTTGAGGTTTATGACATTTCTCACATTGCATTCTGAGCTTAGACTTGCAGTCATAATTTTCTCTACCATGCTGCTACATTCATATTGTCTAACATCTAGTTATTGTTTTGACTGACTTGAGAATAAGTCTGATGCTTTTATAGCTTAACATGGCTAAAATTTTCCAGCCCATCTATTTCTTCTCTTGATCTAAACTCATTTACTTTCTGAAACTTGCAGTTTGGTTACATTGTGTTAACTACTTCAGCTGGCATCATGGATCATGAAGAGGCTAGGAGGAAGAATGTTGGTGGAAAAGTACTTGGTTTCTTTTATTAGGTGGAGTTTGTTTTGCCGATGGATCCCTAATAGTTCTATCTATGAAGATTTTGTCATGTATTTTTGAACTGGTTTCCCATACGTTTCACCTTATTGGGTTTTGATTTTTCGTTCAATGGAGCTTTTGATACTTCTTTTCTGCCTCTATCCTCTACTGCTATATATGCAGTTGAAAAGATATACAAGTTTGCCTTTTAATTATGGATGTTCTGGTGATTGTCTAATGACATGGTGGTTGTTTGGGTTCGCTGTAAGTGTGGAATTGTGGGGAGTACGTGATGTATTAGCCATGGAATCTCAAATCCCCTCTCTTAGTTTAGAGTAGTTTTAACTGTCCAGAGCATCTGTGACTTGATGCGTTTTCACGTAGTTCTGCAAATTTCAGCTATTGACAACTGCTCATTGATGTGAGAGCAAAATCCTCAGTGATTATTAGACAGGTGATGTGGTTGGAGTATGTGATAATAATTTTAGGGATGGTTATCTTCGTCTACTTCTTTTGGGGGTATTTCAATGATTCAAAGTGTTTGATAATGGCGGTGCAATGGCTTGTCGTGTGTGGTGCTGCATCATATACTGTCTGTTTAGCTGAAATGGTGGGAAGAACAGTTAAATATTTGGAGGTGTGATTGGTAGGGGAAAAACAGTGCCCCTCACTTGCATGACATCTTGCTTCATTATACTTGTCCTTAGTTCTATTGTCCGTAAACTAGTAGGCTGGATTTGAATGCACTGGAGAGGACTGAAAGGGTTCGTTCTAGTGTTATGGGCCATTCTTGTCAAACAGGAATGCGCGACACGGTGTGACGAGGCTGATTTGCCTGCTTCATCGAACTGTGAAATGAGATAAACTAGCAGCGGGTTTTTATGACGTTTTTAGGTTGAGATTTGTTCTTAGCAAACGCCAGTTGCTTGAGACGAGAATTGGCGTGCTTTTGCGTTTCTGATCTCAGGGCTATTCAGGTTTCCTAATTGCCTAATGAAAGACTGACTAACATTATTCTTAGCGATCTTGCATCGTGGTGGTGTTTCTTGCGATCTTTTCGATTATTTTAACTGATTATTTTTAACTGAGCTGACGTTCGACTTCTCTGGTAAATAACTGTTTATTAACGGTGCATGTAGTCCTTAATCAAAATCTACTTAGCACTCTCATTCTCTTCTTCCTTTAAACCTAGAGCAAAGATTATCACCTCTCTTTCAGAGACCACATTACCCGTTCGAAAAGGTCTTTCTTGCAATACATGAGACGTGAGATAAAACAGACGACTCGTGTGCTGTTTTCAGCTGATGCTCTCATACGATGTTTGCGTGACGGCGGCATTGTTCAATCCATCATTGGATAGAAGCGTCGTCCTGTAGGAATTGAAGGCATAAATCATCCCGCAGATCGACAGATTAGTAAGAACAGCAGCAGTAAACGGATACTCTTCATTCAATCGTTTAAAACCAACACAAATTCAGCACAAACAACTTTGACGAGCAACGATGGACATCGCTTCAAAGCGAATTACAGTAGCAAAAACAGGAAAAAGATTCTAACTGAGTCCTATACTTTCTTCTCCCCCCTCCAGGAATCTTCTCATCTCAACTCGCTCCCGAGCTCGATGCAAAATGCCAAAGATAACAGTTGCCCAAAAGAAACGGTGCCCGTTTCTTGGCGCCTGCTCGCCAAGCCCTTCACCCTCCCTTCTCCTCATACCCGTCTCTGAGGACGCACTGCCAACCTCCATTGACGACGGTTTCCGAAGAACCCATCACTGATTTTGGCAGGGGCGTTCTTCTTGCAAACCTGAATGAGAAGGTGACGAACTGGGGTTGGAGCTGGTGGGGTATTATGTAAGCGATGGCTTTCTAGCGAGGGAGAGAGGATCTTCGGAGCATATGCTCGTGTAGGTACCCAACTTTAATTGCTGTCCACTACCACTAACGCTGAACAAAAAACGGTATGCGCCGATGTGCCTCTCTTTCTTACGTTGGCGGTGCGTCGTCTTTTCGGTTTCTCGTTTCCACCTTTTGCTTTTTTCCTCTTTATGCCAACTTCCTCACATTCAAGGCACGAGGGGGGAAAAATATGAAAACATAATCTATTTTAGTAGCTCAATTTGTTGAAAAGCAGACTTACTATTATATTGCCCGTCGTACGGATGGAATCGATTTTAAATTTGGCAGGTCGCGTATTGCGGGAATTTGCCTCTTTCGTTTGAAGTAAGGATCGGAAGCCTGACGAAAGGTCCTTATGTTTGAAATTCGCTGAATAAGGCTTGTTTGCAAGAATAGTGCCGTTCCAACCCTTTGCATGGTCGTGGGCTGGTAAATCCTGGGATGATGAGGAGCCACATATTTCGACATTTCGGTGACGGTGCTAGCAATGATCGTGATGGAGGATTCGATTGCATGTATTAAGAGAGCTTGAAACTCGATCGTGCAAACACTAAATCACCATATATATATATTTAACGAGTTGGATGGTCAATTATGTAAAAATAATTCCAAAGATGTTGAAAATAAGAAATTGATAATACTTTAAAAAGTATATTCTACCACGCATTGCCAACCCAACAATACTTTCAAAATATAATACCATGGAATTTGAAATGGTCATAGTTCATAAATGTAATCAAAACGAATCTAAAAATCGAGTCGAATCATACTACAAATAGGGAGCTCGATTAAATCACAGTATAAACAAACATACCCAGAATTCCTCTAAAAGTTATTTCTCAATACGCCTAACAATGTTTTATTCTTATATATATATAATTATGATGAGCAAAGTCGCAAATTCGACCACCTAGTCCTAGTCAACTTCCTTAGAATCCTCGGATATCTAACTGACAAGATCTCCCCCTAGAAGCGATCCTAAATCCATGCAAAAATGCTTTCAAGCTGTTACGCGCATCACAAAATTTTTTCAATAGGGGGAAATCCGAAACTAATTCGAGCTCGATTTCTTCGGATAAGAACTGAGAAGCAAGAGCCAAAAAGCATTTCAAACGCAACAAAAGAATAATCTCTTCTTGTACTACTACTCCTACTCGTGCAAGTATTTCCTTTGTGCTGAGGAATTAAAATCGTGAACCGAATATTCCCAGCAATTCCCGAAACCTAACCGTATTTATACCGAACGCATCGGCGTCGAACCCTTCATCCACTACACGCACGCACGACGAACGCAAGGACTGATAGCTTCGTCGTTCAGGAGTGAGGATCGAATCGAAGAGATCCGCCATGGCGAAGGATCAGCTGGAGGTCCTCAACGTGCTGGACCAGGCCAAGACTCAGCTCTACCACTTCACCGCGGTGGTGATCGCCGGGATGGGCTTCTTCACCGACGCCTACGACCTCTTCTGCATATCCCTGGTGACCAAGCTCCTCGGTCGGATCTATTACTACGTGCCTGGGTCGTCGAAGCCCGGGAGTTTGCCTCCGAACGCGGCGGCTGCCGTGAACGGGGTCGCCCTGTGCGGGACCCTGGCCGGGCAGCTCTTCTTCGGGTGGCTCGGGGACAAGCTGGGCCGCAAGCGTGTCTACGGCATCACGCTCATGCTCATGGTGGGGTGCTCCGTCGCCTCCGGCCTCTCGTTCGGGAGCTCGCCGGCAGCCGTCATGGCGACCCTTTGCTTCTTCAGATTCTGGCTAGGTGAGTTTCCCTCTAGTGTTGATTGAAAGTAGAATTTGAACAAAACAAAAAAAACATACTTTGGGTTCGACTTAAATTGGCATGAACCGATACATTATGATGATGTTCACCGTGTTTCAATTGGCTAGGTTTTGGCATCGGAGGTGACTATCCATTGTCCGCGACGATCATGGCGGAGTACTCCAACAAGAAGACCCGTGGCAGTTTCATCGCGGCAGTGTTTGCGATGCAAGGGTTCGGGATCCTCGCTGGCGGGACTGTTGCCATCGTCGTCTCCTCCATCTTCAACGCGCTGTACCCTGCTCCGGCTTTCGCCCACGATCACGTGCGATCCACCGTCCCCCAGGCAGACTATGTGTGGAGGATAATCCTGATGTTCGGCTCGCTGCCGGCGCTCCTCACCTACTACTGGCGGATGAAGATGCCAGAGACGCCGCGCTACACCGCCCTGGTGGCGAAGAACGCCGAGAAGACCCGCGTGGACATGTTGAAGGTCTTGCAAGTCGATATCCAGGTCGACGAGAGCCGAGACCAGGTCGAAACCGCCAGTTTCGGGCTCTTTTCGAAAGAGTTCCTCCGCAGGCATGGCTTGCACCTGCTGGGCACGACGAGCACTTGGTTCTTGCTGGACATTGCCTACTACAGCCAAAACCTCTTCCAGAAGGACATATTCAGTGCGGTCGGATGGCTCCCGGCGGCGAAATCCATGAGCGCCCTCGGCGAGCTCTACAAGATCGCCCGTGCCCAAACCCTAATCGCACTCTGCGGCACCGTCCCGGGCTATTGGTTCACGGTCTTCCTCATCGATCGCATCGGCCGGTTCACCATCCAGTCCATCGGGTTCCTCTTCATGTCGGTGTTCATGTTCGCCCTAGCCATACCGTACCACCACTGGACCCTCAAGGACAACAACATCGGCTTCGTGGTCATGTACGGGCTGACCTTCTTCTTCGCCAACTTCGGGCCCAACAGCACCACCTTCGTCGTCCCCGCCGAGATCTTCCCGGCCCGGTTCCGAGCCACGTGCCATGGGATCTCGGCGGCCTCAGGGAAGGCCGGGGCGATCGTGGGCGCCTTTGGGTTCCTGTACGCGTCGCAGAACCAGGACAAGGCCAAGGCCGACCCGGGGTTCCCAGCCGGGATCGGGATAAGGAACTCCTTGATCGTGCTCGCGGTGATCAATCTGCTGGGTCTGTTGATGACTCTTCTCGTGCCGGAATCAAAAGGAAAATCGCTCGAGGAAATGTCGCAGGAGACCTGCGAAGAGGCTGAGAATCACGCCAAGACCGGTCCTGCAATCGTCTAGAGTACAGCAGGAACAATTTTACATTAATTTCTCTAAATATAATTCTGTAAATTCGGCATTGGTCATTAGATCTCTCTTCTTTGTTTTTGGATTTTTTTACTAATGTTGCCAACTGAGTTTTACTGCATGGACCAAGTTAGGTTTTTGGTTTTGGAGTTTATTTCATATTTTTAATTATGCAGATGTGTATTTACTTAATGTTTATCTTGTGATTTTAATTTTTCTGATGCACCACCATAGTTGCATGTCGAGAGAGATTAGTTGGGACGGAAGAGTAGTCCGAGTTTGAAGATTATTATTAGTAAGCAGTTAGCTAAAAGCTAAGTTGCATCCCGGAAAGAGAATTCGATACTAGTCACGAAATCAAATCCATTGATATTTCTTGCGTCTATGAATATTCAAATTCATAAAAAAAAAAAAAATCTGATGTTATCTGTCATCTACAATTTGAACTCATTGGAAATCAAAGAAATTACAGTGAAATTTCATATTTTAAAAATTTTCAATTGCGCAGAATTTGTTTAGATTACGGTGAATTTCTTTTTTCATACATTGACCCAATCGATCATTAGTTTCTTCTCAAATTAGGCAAATAAAAAATAGTTGCTCTGATTAAGTCCATCTGATATTGGTTATAATCTTCCCAAATCAGGCAAATAAAAAATCGTCGCCCTAATTAAGTCCATCTGATATTGAACTATAACTAATGCTTTTATGAGCGATGATTATATTTTCTTTCTTGATTATTCTTGAGAAGATGCACAGGTATTGATCCAAATCTAAAAACTTGGTCAACTTTTTTTTTTAAACATGGGTTCTCGATGTCCCTTATGTTCTAACTTAATGAGAATTCTTAAATTGCTTTAAGCTTAATCCGTATTTGAATAAAAAATTTTAAAAAAAAATTTCTAAATAGAGTGTTTGTGTTGGGTTTAATCCAATTAATCACAACGTGAAAAGAATAATTATTTTGAAAGCAAACAACTAATTTTATAAAGTTATGGCTAACTATAACAGAGTATGATAACTAAGTGATGTCATACCGTCCTTCATGAAGTTATAAGTTCGAGTAAATGTCGTAAGTAAGCCCTTGCTAACTCGTGCCATGGACATTTAATGCCTTATGTGAGAAGACTTTATGATTTATGGCATGTTGATAAGCGTTGTAATGAGTGTGTAGAATCTTCAAGTTGACTACGTTATAATGACTCAAACTGAATATTAGGTAGCTGGCGTGAGTCTTATCCTAACATCCAAAAAGGATTAGCTTAGTTGGTCGTCCCATCCTGTCCTTTTCGGTCATAAGAAAAGAAGAATCGCAAATCTAAGCATCTGGTTATTGCCTTGGACGGATAATGAGTTAGCAAAGTCTAGCATTCAGTTAAAAGAGTAACACTAGGCATATTGTGACTCTTGTTAAAAAGAGCAACACTAGATAATGGTACGATATAAGTGGCTAATCAAGTCATCTGGTTAAGTGCAAGTAGGTCATATTCAACAATCATGAAGAATTCATGGTATCGATTTAGTATATCCATCATTATAATCAGGATTCTAAAAATATATCATAAAAGGGGGAAGATCGGTGCCCAATCTTGAACCAAAAACCTACACTATGAACCCCAATTCCTACAAATTGGAATAGGGAATTGACGCAAACAATCTGTTCCAAAAATAGATCCCATACGTATGTTTTGCTAAGAATGAAAATTTTCATAAGTAATAGAAATTTTCCTCAATAAAGTTTTTATATAATTTTTTAATCACAGTGTAAATTACAATTCAAATCTACAATAGTGCAAGAGAAATTTTTAGTAGATTTTTCAAAACCGATTCAATTCGGAAATCTAACCGTACTCGATACTCCTCCCAATCATAAATTATCGGGGTGCACTGACAATCAAAAACACGAAGGAATTTTACAGACAATTGATGGCCCTAATTTTGAGCAAAGGACCTTAAAGCCCGATACTCAAGTCCAATGTTGGGGAATTTCTTGTCTAAACTTGAATCCATCTTAGCCGACTGGATTAATCATAACCTTAGCATCTTTTTCTTTATTGTTGGGAGAGAAAAGGGGGGGAGGTTTAATCAAAAACCTTAGATTAGTCCCACAAAATTCACACCGATCGCACACGGTTCGTGTCCAAGGGGGGAGAAAGATCCGGTGCGGGCGAGCCCATGGGTACGTCTACCGACGGTCGTCCACTCCGCATAGCAGGATCCAACTGTATCTACGTAGACACGTTCGCCCCCTTCGTACGCGGACTGAGACTTCGCCCCCGAAAATAAAAACACTCTTTTTAGCTTTCAAATTTTAAAAATTAAGAATAAATGAAAAAAATAAGCGAAAAAGGAAAAATCATTTGCCATAAATTTCCATTTTTCTTCCCTTCTCCTCCTCGTCTCCCTCTCTCTCTTCCATGTCTTCGCTTGCTTGTTAATTCTCCTTTCAACCGCAGGTCTTTCTCTCTCTCTCTCCCTTTTCTCTCTCTATATCGTCGTTGATTCGCGTCGTGTTGTTGTCAGATGTGTCCGCACTTTGCTTGATGCGTCGACATCGATTAGCGATTTTGAGCTTCGGAATTGCATTTTCTTGTTTTATTTTACAGGGAGGGATTTCGTCGCGTTTCCTCTTCTTCATTGCGGGAGGGTGAGATTCAATGGCGGCACCACCGGTGAGGGCCCGAGCCGATTACGATTACCTGATTAAGCTCCTCCTGATCGGCGACAGCGGTTCGTACCTCCCGTTCCCTCTCGCTCTCTCCGGGCTCTTCGTTTTTTGGGTGCCTTTTGCTTGTGCGCGTGTTTGTGTTTGTTTTCCTGAGTAAATGGGGGACGGGATCAGTAGGAGTTTTGAGTTTGGAGTTGCGGGTGCTGCTTTTCCTGGTTTCATTTGGGGATTTCCAGGCGCGTGTTTTGGAGACGATTGTGAGGTCCGTGGGGTTAGGAGGCGATCGAGGGATTTGAAAGGGTTTTTTGTAGTTTTTCCGATGCGTTTGGTGAATTGGTGTGGGCTTACGTGGGTCGTGGATGTGCTTTTTTCTGGGATTCGTTCTTGAAGTCTTTAGACGACTCGAAAGCCATTGACCACGTGCCTGAAAGTTGAGAAGATTCGTTCCAAGATAAATGGAAGTTAGATGAGATTGAGACGTGGTATGACTGTGGCGATGGACCTGATAGATTGGAGCTTATCATTAGTATTTCTTTCTTATAAACTGTATCAAAGTTGAAACTATAACGATGATGATTTGAAAGACTGGTTAGTTTGATCAATGAGGCAATTATGCATGGGACGATGTTATCTCTCTTTCACTTGTGGCTGCTGGCCAAGCGTGTGCAAATAATTCTGTCTGGCATGTTGTCACCATCTGTGGTTGCTGTTGCTTCTGACAAATCGGCCCCTGGACCTGGGAACTCATATGCAGTCCATTCAGATTGGGATAAGGCATCGAGGCTTAGTTGACATTTGATTAAATGAATATTGTGCAGGAGGAGGCAATTTCGCTTTTTCTGGCTTGTTTTATGAACTAAATCTTTCCAAATGACAATTTGATGATTAGGCGCATCAATGCTGAACTTTGGAATCGGTTTGGAATCCTAAGTCCCATGCTAACCACAGACTGATCCAAGCTTGATGAGAGAATTTCCTTATATTGACCTTTATTTTCCAAGAGCAACCCGTTGTGTCTGAAAGAAGGAAATTAGACAGTTAAATCCTCATAGATTAGCTAAATATGCTTCTCAAGTTAATTGTTGACTATTTTAATTCTCTAGTGTTGCAGACTTGATTCTATGTATTTGGTTTTGATGGCATTAATCGTCATTTGACTACTTTCAACAAAAAAATCTAGAGTTTACTAGAGTGTTGTGTTATGCTGGTCTCTTGTGGTATATGAGTTTTAGTACATCTATAGCAAAAGTAAGAGAGTTTTGCTGTGTGCTGATCTGACGACAGTGTTATGTTCCAAAATGTTTCAGGTGTTGGGAAGAGTTGTCTGCTCTTGAGATTTTCTGATGGTTCCTTCACAACTAGCTTCATCACCACTATAGGGTTTGTATCATGAGGATGAGTATATTATTTCCTGTATATGCTATTCTAGTTATATCTATGCAATTTAGAGTTCAGAGACGTAATGGGTGGGAAGATAACAATAGTTCAGAGTTCTTTGAGGATTTCATAACAGTACAAAGATCAGTTATAATGCTTGGCATAAATTAGAAATTGATGAGAGTGGAATTTACATATTCATGCCCCTTATGTGCACTCTTTAATTCTTTCATTTGGCTTGATTGATGGATATCAGATCAGGGGATGCACAAGAGGAGGGGAAAATTGGATGCTCCTTTGAGCTTAAACTCTGCAATATTGGAAATTTTCTCATTTGTTGTTCTTTTCCTTTAACAGTATTGACTTTAAGATCAGGACCATCGAGCTTGATGGAAAGCGAATTAAATTACAAATCTGGGATACAGCTGGGCAGGAGCGATTTCGAACCATCACAACAGGTTTGATTGAGCTGAAAATATCCATTTTACTTTAATGGATGATATTTTGTGTTGGGATTTTTGTACGAGGGATGCATTCTAAGCCACGTTTGCCCTGAAAACTTTATTTATCAATTTTGTAATGATAACTGAAGCTACCTGCAATTCTACTGCATTAGATTGAATGTGATGTATTATGGCATTTTGAGGCTAAGTGGAGCTCAAATGTTCGATCACAAGAGTGAGTTGTTTCCAGCTTTAAGCTATCCTTTTATGAGAGAGCTGATTCTTTTGACACAAGAACATATACTTAAAACTTGATAGACTGAGAGATGTGAAATCTTGTGGAAACCACACTAGTGGGCTGATGGCATAACTGTTCAGCCAAAGGAGCGTTATTTATGGCATGGTAAATGTCTTAGTTTTTGATGCAGCAATTGTAGGGGAAAATTTGCTTGCTGACACCTGAATGAGTTTCGAGCATATAGCCCATATAGCGTCTTCTTTCCCTAAATCCTTGTCCTCCTTGAGGTTACATCTTGGGTCATATTTAATAGTTCTGTTTTTGTCTACTCCAGTTTTAATAGCTCCACATTCTTTTCTGGTTTTTCAGCTTATTATCGTGGAGCTATGGGCATTTTGCTGGTGTATGACGTCACTGATGAGTCATCTTTCAACAGTAAGTTCTCCATTTCTGATATTTTTGGTAGTCTTGCTTTGTAAGCTGCGTATTTCAATATTGAGGGCATCGTGCTGATACTTAATTGGCAAATTGCTGTGATTCTGTATACTTGATTGTAGTGGATCTAACAATGAAGCTAGTTTGTGTATGGTCTGTTGATGGCATTTAAAAGAATTTTTATAAGCATTAACTTGAGTTTTCATGGAGTTCTTTCTTTGTTATATTTCAGATATCAGAAACTGGATTCGCAACATCGAACAGCACGCTTCTGACAATGTAAACAAAATATTGGTGGGAAACAAGGCTGACATGGATGAAAGCAAAAGGGTAAATGAATTGGCTTTTTGGGTTATGATCAGCACTTCCTTTCCAAGCACCTTCATCCCCCCACACCCCCCAAAATTCTTACCATGGCTCTCTCTCTCTCTCTTTTTGTGCTACAGTAGGTATGAATGCTTGTTTTTGGAGAGAGGAGTGCATTAGTCCATTGTTTACTGTTCTTCCAGTGTTTTTTCTTTTTCCGGTTAAGTAAAGAGAAATTCACTATGAGGCACCAAGGGGGTGTCAACACATGTACTAAAAGAGCTTCTACCCAGAAAAGTCTACTGATGACTACAATGTACTTTTCTTTGGCCTAGGCTGTACCTACTTCCAGGGGACAAGCGCTTGCTGATGAATATGGTATCAAGTTCTTCGAAACAGTAAGTTGCAAGTTGATGATAGAAGTAATTTTGCAGTTGGAATTTTGCTTTCTGCCCTGTTGACATAGAAAGTCGGTGATGCAGAGTGCAAAGACCAATATGAATGTCGAGGAAGTATTTTTTTCAATTGCGAAGGATATTAAGCAAAGGCTTGCAGAAAGTGACACGAAGGCCGAGGTACAATTAGTTCTTTTATTTTTTAGTTCTCACTTGAATTCCTTAAGCATATTGCAGATTTGCTCCATTCATACCTGCACTTAGTATTCCTAAACTAGCGGAAAAACTTTCTGCTGCAGCAAAGCCTGCAGTCTCATGTTATCGCGAGAATGAACCAACATCAGGGTAAACTTATTGATGAAACGTGCAAAAAAATATTGCCAAATTGTCTATGTGGCAATTCACAAAAAGGATGGCTGTCGAGATGTGTATATTATCTATTCCTCCAGTCAGTTATTTTTATAAACCACCTTTGGCAAGCATGTTTGGTCTTTGCAAATTGACAGACATATGGATGTCCAGTGTGAAAATGTCATTTTTAATGGCCTAGTGCACTAGTGGATGGCATATTGCCATGCTCAACACAAGAGGACGGTGGAATTGACATTCTGTCATGTCTAGTTCACTAGCCTTTGCCCCAGTTGCAGTAGTTTTGTGGATGCAAATTGCGATATGAGTGGGGTGTGGGTCGAAAGGGAGAAAAGAGCTACATGATGAATGCTTGATGTATGATGCCTCATAATCCAATTAGAAAATCATCTGTAAGAGAGGGGATTGAATGAGTATTTGATACTGTTGCCTTGCCATTTGCTTCCAGCCTCAGACAATCAGGATAAGTCAACCAGACAAGACAGCTGATGCTGGCCAAGCTCCACAAAGATCCTCCTGCTGTGGTTCGTGAAGAAACAAAACAGGACAAGAGGAAAATACAAGGAGATTCTGCGAGTGGTATCTTTAATTTTTTATGAATGGCTCATCAGGATGCCAACTTGATGGCTTGGCTTCACATATGTATTCTGCCTATTGTTATTTTTATGATAGATCCGCCTTTTGGGATACTTATGTTAGACTGTCTTTTCCGTCTTCACAACTTCAGTATGTCCAAGTTGTTCCTCCATTTCTTTGTCCCTTCTCACTAGTGTGCTTATTTTGATGTAGAAGATTCTGGAATTAGTCTTTTTTCTCTTTTGAAAGGAGAAAGAATTAATCCGAATGGTGTTTTCTATCAACTGGTTACATCTTGTGAGAGGTGGGAGCCTGTGATGCGGTCTTTTCGGAATTCGTTTTTTGGTATTGCATTGCTGTGGAGTCTCCTTGAGTAGAATTTCCAGAAGATTAGTGGCGGGAGTAGTTCGTGGCCTTGTTTGTCTATATATGCTCATTCATCAGGATTTAACGGGTCGATCCTAAAGCAAATTGAGCCATTCCACTAGGGGATGAAACATTAGTCTTCCATGATGTGATGAATCACAAGAAGTAGTCGTGGACATTCACTGCGTCAAATGAATCATGGTGTACCGACATTAAGGCTTCTCGTACACAATGAGGAGAGACACATCGTTAGTAGCGGTTAATATAACAAGAATGATTCTTTAAAAGAACCTTGGAAAGGTTCGATCGACGTCGGTGGGGGCTTGGGTGGAACAATGCTCATTTTGCAAAACACCGCTTGTCTAAAATGGTAATCTCGACTATGCTTGCGGTTGCAGAATCATGTTTTGCTCAGAATGCAAGGTTATTACTGGACACTAAGGAGTGACAACCACGTCATTCCTTATAAATCAAGAGAACCATCACCTCTCTCTCTCTCTCTCTCTCTCTCTCTCTCTCTCTCTCTCTCTCCGCGCAAATGTTCTAACCTTATTGCCCATTTCACCTTTTCTTCCCCCTTTTCCAAAAGGAAAGAAAGCTGGGTATCTTGTTGTGTTCTTAGAATTGAATAATGTGTGGTGGCTGCTCTTTCAGCGGTTGCCTTTTTAACCTATATTAAAGACAATTATGGTGCTAAGGTCATTCCGCACCACCTTCTGTCCACCCCTTCATTGGCTTCCAGATCTGGAGTTTTCTGTGATCAGTATCCTCACTCATTTCGTTAAAGGATTTCTCTAACAACCCATTACACGTTCTGTCATCACGCCAAATGCCAAAAAAAAGAAGAGATTGTGGACTTATCTGATAACATATTAGACATAATTCGGACAGTAATTAATCGATGAATTCGGCATGGATCCGATCAGGACGACGGCAAGGACTCTCAGAGAAGCCGACAAAGGGAAAAAGAAATGCGATGTGACATGGAGCTCTTAGCAACTTGACAAGAACCATTGAAAAGCAAATCCAATTAATTAAAAAGTTCCACTCAGAGAATTTAATTTCCTAATCCTCTTATCCATGGGCAAGAAGCTATGGATTCTGCACTCCATTAGTGTAGGCGACAATCTGATTTGCCTCTAACGACGATTGGGACTGCGCCTAATGAATGCTTTTACACGACCACATTGACGTGTTCATGAGATGGATGGCATTTTGGTTGGCGAGAGCAAATTCAAATTAAAAATCTTTCCTTAAACCCTTTAATTAGCAGCCCACAAAAAGTTCAATCACGGAGATACAATTTGGTGTGGAAGAAGCGAGGCGTCTTCTTTTCTTAACGTCCTGATCTTTTTTATCCACGTAAAGCAAAACGCACACGAGTCTGAAATGCTTTGTCGGTTTATCATTCTCTCTCCGATTCAGATGTTATCATCAAAATCGACATCAAAACTGTGGACGCGGGAATTGACTTTATTACTGGTGTTGACTAAAATTGCTATTGAGGTCAGAGTTGTTTCATGACTATCTAGTCTGCCCATTCCTCAAAGCAAGACCCTATGACGACTCCCTTGAGGTGGAACCCGATCTGAGAACTTCCCCACCTTCCAAAACCAGGCTATGAAGCTCAACCTCATTGTAGAAAATGCTTAGAAACGGTACAATTATGTGACATATATCTCCCATACAATGGGCGATCTGTTTTTTGAAAAGTTGAACCATTCTATATTAAGTTCGACGAAAGAAAAATCATTTATGACATGAAAGGTAATGAATGTCTCTGTTTCTTCGATGGTCATCTAATTATAGAACCAAAATCAAGGTGATATCAACTCTATGCCAGTAGACCATCGCCAGCCACAGGAGGGAGTCCAAGTCTCGAAGAGGGCATCGCGGCCTTTGCCAAGATCCAAATGAGGACATCGAGCCCCCACCCAAATCTAGGCAAGTCCCTCGCTAAGACCAAGTGAGGGCGTCGTGGCCCTCGCCGTTCAATAGGCAAGGGTGACGGCCCTCTCTTGGATCTAGGTGAGGGGCAGAGACCCTTGCCTAGCCCTTGCTTATGGCTA
Organism: Corymbia calophylla; assembly: GCA_014182845.1. NCBI lineage: Eukaryota > Viridiplantae > Streptophyta > Magnoliopsida > Myrtales > Myrtaceae > Corymbia > Corymbia calophylla. The sequence goes on along the minus strand of CM024699.1, from coordinate 33,555,722 downwards.
GCAATGGTAGACCGGCAACCTCGCTTGCCTATGGTTGGAAAAAAGAAAAACAAAGAAAAGAAAACAAAGAAAAATGAAAAATAATTAAAATTTATCCTGTCAATGCTGGCCATACCATATGAGATGGTCGACATCTATGTCAGTGATTTTTGACTAAAATTGGTTGAATAAAATTGACCGAATAGACTACATTAACAAATCGTCAAAATGTTTAAGATTTAATTAATACAATTAAAAGGATTATGATTAGATTGATACAAATACAATAAATTTATGATTAGTAATTTTCCAAGTAAAGCCCCACTATAGCGATTATGTAGAAGAACAAAGGAACAACCGAGTCACTCATGATAACATAGAAGGGCAATGTTCGTTCCTCTACTAATACAGTATTATATACTCCATAGTATTTACACATACATATAATTCTGTATTTTTTGAAAATACATGCAGATTAGAATAAGACAATCCGCATGTTCACGATCAGCAAGCATGTCATAATTCCTACTCCATTTAGTTCAATGTCCTAGCTTTCAGCACATTAATGGAACCCTAATGGAAGGACAACAAATATTCCCGCTGCTTCTTGCTTGGCTGGGACATTTCAACAAACACCTTTCGTACATCTAAGCGAAAACTGCGTACTTTGTATCATAATCATACCCACCACTCGCCCAAATCATAGCATGTATCATTCGAGCCATGAGGCGCTGAGTAAGAAACGTGCTTTGATCATATCAATAATCGCAAGATTTAGAACTTTCATCTTGTAGTTTCTAAAAGGAAAAATGATATAAATAATTCATGAACTTTAATCTAATATACAATATGGTCCATGAACATTTTATTTATTCAATGTGGTCCTCAGAACTTTTAATTTATTCAGTATGATCCATAGAATTCTGGTACATGTTCAACTTAATTCCTGAATTATGTGAAAATGTTCAATTTTACTCTTGAACTTGAATTAATGGAATTGACAATATTAAACATTTTCTCATAGTTCAATGACTCAGTTGAACATGTACCAAAATTCTATAAATCACATTGAACAAATTAAAAGTTCATGGACCACACTGCATATTTGACAAAAAGTCAATGACTACATTAAATAAATTAAAAGTTCAAGGACCTAATTGTACGTTAAGTCAAAGTTCAGGAACCATTTGAGTTATTATCCCTTTTAAAATACAAGATTCATTCATGATCAAAGAAATTTCCTCTAAACTTATGGACATCAATCACATGAAAAATTAACTAAAATTAAAAATGTAATGTTTATACTTGTAACACATCAATTGAATATATTATAATAAATTCAGAAAGTAATTATTCATTGAATTGGGCGCGGAAACGATCAGGACAACAACGAGACCGGAAAAGGGGAAAAGAACTAGTGGAAAAGCAAATCAATTTAATTCAAAAGGTTCCATTCGTGAATGAAACTTCCCTAATTATGTTTCCAATGGGCAAGAAGCTAGGAGCGTGGACTCCATTAGCGTAGGCGACGATTTGATTAGCCTCTAATGACAATTGGGACTGCGCCTAATGAATGCTTTTTGCACGGCCACATTGACATGGTCATGAGACGGATGGCATTTTGGTTGGCAAGAGCAAAATTCAAATGAACAATCGTTCCTTAAACTTTTGATTAGCAGCCCACAAAAATTTTGATCACGGAGATACAATTTGGGGTGGAAAAAGCGAGGCGTCTTCTGTTCTTAACATCCTGATCCTTTTTTAGCCACGTAAAGCAAAACGCACACAAGTCTAAATGCTTTGTCCGTCTAACATTCTCTAATGGTGTCCGATTCAGATGTGGTCATCAAAATCAACTTCAAAACTGTGGACGGGGTAGTTGACCTTGCTACTGGTGTTGACTAAAATTGCTATTGAGGTCAGAAAAAGTCACAACTACCTAGTCTGTCCATCCTCTAAGCATGACCCTATGACGACTCCCTCAAGGTCGAGCCTGCCTTCCAAAACCAGGCAACGAAGCACAACCCCGTCGAGAAAATGATTAGAAACGATGCAATCATGTTACATGTTATCTCTTGTACGATGGGCGATTGCCTTTTTACAAAATTGAACCATTCCATATTAAATCCAACGAAAGAAGAATAATTTCTCATTCAGTATATTAAACAAGTTTGCAGAGAAGTGATAGCGAGCGCCGCCAGCTCGAAGGAATCTGACGTGAAAGGTAAAGAGCGTCTCTGTGGCTGAGAGAGATATTGTGTCCTGGTTTAGATTATTTTGCGAGTAAATTCCTCAAGAAATAGGGGCCTTAAAGTCATCTCGTGAGAATTAAGTAGGTGAATAGGATGGAGTTTCGTGTGGCACTAAAAGATGATGGCCTAGTATATTAGCTCCTTGGACCATGTGGAATACATTGACTACAGCGAAATCCACCTCCCTAAGAGTTAAGTGGTTACAATAAAAACTCTCTGCGTGATTTTTTCTTTTGAGTGCTCAGTGAGATGTAAATCACACAGATTCTGCAAAGAGAATGGGGCCATTCGAGGAGATATATAAAGCATATTCCTTGTCGAAGTCTCCTGCATCCTACTTTAGTTTGATGTAACAACATAGAAATGGTCGATTGAATCCCTATGTCACGAAGTTATAGGCGATTTTCCATAAATATTTATTAAGTCGATTGTGGTACAAAGCATTCTAGATTGCACTGTGCATGTAATAAGTAGCAATCGTAATTAATATGATGTGCTCTTTTTATACTTTTTATGCAATTCACCTTACATTGTTAATAATAAAAAAATTTCCCCAACCGATTAGTGCCAAGAAAATTATCAAAAAAGTCCTAAACCTTATATAATTTTGCCAATTTAGTCCTAAATTTTTTTTTGGCCAATCCAATCCTAAACTTTTTGCAGTTATGTCAATTTAGTCTATTCGGCCAAATTTTGCCGGTCAGTATTGATGTGGCCAATTTTTTAATAATATTATTTATTTATTTTCTTTTTTCCCCCTCCTTTCTTCTTCCTCCAACCAGTTGTTGGACCCGGTGACTAGCCAAAGGCGAAGGCCGGCAAGGCTCAACCTCGCCGTCGCTAGGCAAGGTCAAGCCGAGCCAAATCTAGCTTGGCCTCACCCAATGGGCAGCGAGGGTGAGACTCGCCATTAGCCGACGAGGTCGAGCCTCGCTTGCTCTCACCTTTGGCTAATTGCCAGGTTTGGTGATCGGCTGGAGGAAGAAGAAATGAGGGGAAGAAAAAGAAAAAAAAAAAAAGATCGAAAAAAAAAACATATTATTAAAAAATAGGCCATGTCAGTGCCAACCAGCATAATTTAGCCGAATGGACTGAATTGACACAATTGCAAAAGCTGTAGAACTGAATTGGCCATAAAAAAGGTTTAGGACTTAATTGACAATTGCAAAAGATTTTAGGCTTTTTTGGTAATTTTCCTTATTATTGCCTTATATCCTATTTCTTTCTTTTGCCAACAATAATACATGATTTTTTTGTAATTTTTGTTTAGTAACCAAATGGTAATAGCTAGGTTAGTGCTCAAGAATTGTCAGAGTGCTTGCCTAGAACATACTCGAGCAAAAGAATTTAACGTGTTCAATACAGGGTGACACTTCATTCTATGTGTTGATTATTTTGCAGGGGATAGGAGTGCAGACGAAAGTATGAAATCTAGTTCTCGAGAGCCACAACTCTGGTCCAGTCAAAAAGTAGGTCATCCGTATAAACAAGCTCGGGAGATTCGCAAGGAATTACTTTTTCATGACATGGCTACACGAAATTGCATCTTAAAGGCAAAAATGGGAGTGGAGGCCACACCCAAGAGTGCAATGAATCAATATTAAAATGAGACATACATATGTAATTAATGAAAATCGACTCCCTGGTTTGTTTGGAGTGAAGCAAACTTTGAGGCCTCCACTTTGTGGACAGGATTTGCTCCCCAGCTAGTGCTCTACTTTTGCTTTAATGGAGCAAAATAACTATTTTATATCTGGTGGCAATGCAGTGTCTCTGTAACTCTTTGCGCGAGTGACATTAGTTCCTTGGCAAATCTGTATACGGTTTAGCATGTAGTGGAGTCCCTAGACTTGGAAGGAAAGCGTGCTGGGATTGCTTTCTTTGCGCCCCATGCAGACGGTGTTTATAACCAGGTCATCTGCATGAGAAGCACCATAACAGGCTACCTCACACGGAGAAAGGTTTTGAGTGAGAATGAGTGAGAATGTGGAGAGAGTGGTTCGGGTCCTGAGCCGTGTCAAACCGTACTTGGCGGTGGTGCTCCTGCAGTTTGGTTTTGCGGGGATGGCGATAGTCGCCAAGTTCTCCCTGAACCGAGGAATGAACCAGCATGTCTTCGTCGTCTATCGCCATGCCTTCGCGACCGTTGTCATTGCTCCTTTCGCCATCATCTTTGAGAGGTCTCTCTCTCTCTCTCTCTCTCTCTCGTTAACGAAAGTACTAATGTTGTGCAAAAATATTGCAAAAATTACAGGAAGACAAGGCCAAAAATGACGAGGTCCGTCTTTTTGAAGATCTTGTTGATGGGCTTACTGGAGTAAGTATTTCTTTCTTCTCTCCTCTCTTTCATGCCTTGCTCAGAAGCATTAGTAGGGAAAATGAGTCGTAAAGATTAATTTATCCCTCTTTACATCTCCAAAATGCGACAAACGCAGGCCAGTGATCGATCAGAATCTGTATTACACGGGAATGAAGTACACAACGGCATCTTTCACTGCCGCCATGTCAAATATGCTTCCCGCTTTTGCGTTCCTCATGGCCTGGTTTTTCAGGTAGTTAAAATACGCTTACTCATTATGTAACTTTTTAAATTTCATGTATTCGACAAAAACTTGAATTAGGCTTGTTGTGAACAAAGTATTTACATGCCACATGTTACGTCGCATTTTGTTACTAATTAATGTAGTTACCTCTTTAATTAATTTAACTCTTTCCGGTGTGATAGGCTTGAGAGATTGAGCATAAGAAGCAAGCACAGCCAAGCCAAGATAGTGGGAACCCTCGTCACCATAGGAGGAGCGATGATCATGACTCTAGTGAAAGGTCCTGTTCTCGATCTTCCATGGACAAAATCAGCTTCAGCACACGTTGATTCAAACGGTGTTGTGCAAAAACCAATCGAGGGTGCTCTTATGATCGCCGCAGGTTGCTTCTGTTGGGCTTCTTTCGTCATTCTCCAAGTAAGTTCCTGCCGTCTATTACTAATCAATAATGTTCAAGAGATAACGACAGTGTCGTTGTATAAGCACTTCGTTCTAAACAAGTGAGCAAAATGAACCCAGGCGATCACCCTGAAATCATACCCAGCAGAGCTCACATTGTCGGCTCTGATATGCGCAACGGGGACGTTCCTAGGAGCAGTTTTTGCTTTTGCCATGGAAAGAAGCAACTTCGCTGCTTGGTCTCTCCAGTTTGACGTCCGGCTCTTGGCAGTTGTCTACAGTGTAAGTCATTTCCCACCACAAGCTACGAATTAACTCTAACTCCTGAATGAGTACCTAAGGTCCATGTTGAGGTCTTCGGGTGCCGGTATGATCAGGCTTTCCATGTCCTGTGCCATTCGATGCACGACATGTAGCATGAGAAATATGCAGCGTTTGGACAGTCTAATCATGAGTTGAAAAGCATCTCTCTCCTTCACTCTCTTGTGAAAGTTTATAACTGATGGATCCATCGAATGCAGGGAATAGTATGTTCCGGGGCGGGTTACTACATTCAAGGGGTTGTGATGCAAATAAAGGGGCCAGTTTTCGTGACTGCCTTCAATCCTCTGCACATGGTCCTGGTTGCAATCCTGGGATCCTTCATTTTACATGAGATCTTATGCCTTGGAAGGTATCTTCTCAATTACCTAGTAACTCGTTGCCTTCCAAACAATCATCGAGCATTGTTCTTGTTAATGGTATTATCACGCATGGATCCTCACAAAGTTTGCACTCTGTTTTCCCAGGGTTATGGGAGCACTTGTGATTGTTCTTGGCCTGTATCTTGTCCTGTGGGGCAAGAGCAAAGATGAGCCTGCAACGGGAAGCGGCGAAAAGCCAGAAGCATCGAATATACAAATAGCCGATGCAAGTTTGGCAGATGAGAGTGCAGAGACCGCTGCTTCCTCGTATGTTGTCGTCGATGTCACCAAAGTGAGGCCGACCGAAGTTGTTTGAAGGGGAAGGACGAGCTCAAAAAGTAACGGCATTTCGGGAACTTGAGTGTTTTTTTTTTTTTTTTTTTTTTTAAACGGATATTTTCCCTCAATGTTCTGTTGTTTAGTCACGTTTGTTCTGTTTTTGTGAAGTGGATGTTCATCACTTCCGTATGCTTATACCATTTTCAGTCAATAAAGCCAATCGCTGCCTTTTTGCGTGCAATACTGAAAAAGGCAAATTTTGGGTTAGCCGGGGAATTTTTGTATCGTAGGCCTAGGATAACTAGTAATGACTAGACCTTTCAAATTAATGGGTCAAATCTGATTTGGATAATGTCGAAAATGATCCGATCCAAATTAATTTTTTTAAATTTCCATCTTAAATAAATATAGTGACCCATATTCAATCAAAAATCATACATAGCTCATATCCAATCCACAATATTAAAACGCTTCTATATTTAGCTAAAATTAAGAAAACTCAGATCCAAACTAAAGTGAAAACGCACAGTGAGAGAGCACAAGAGAATATGAAGAAAATCATAAAAATAAATTGGATAAGTAAGTTCTAAACCCATTTAATATTTATATTATTTGGATTTTATCATTCTAAACTCATTTATAACTCATCTACTAAATATAACTAACCACAAAGCAACTCGGCCTATCAAATATAAGTGGTAATTGAGAGGCAAGTCATAAATAATTCCCAGTGTTTAATCCTTTTTTTTGGGCTATAAATAAAATTTAACCTTAATACAAAATGGATAACATCTCAAGCCTGCTGGCCACATTAGGGGCCGCGGAGCCCATCTTCCACCTGGCCCACCTTTCTCGGTCCCATTCAATCGAATTTATTATATGTTAAGGAAGAAAGGCTAGCGACTTTTCACAATATAGGCAAGACTCGGAACATATAAGCTCAAAGAACAGTACAATTTTCAGGAACACAGAAAGCAAACCAGGCAACCACAAGGCAGATAACATTCTGCAAAACTTTATGAGGTCCATCCTTGAAGTTTAGGAGTAGAACATCAACTATTTTCCATAAGACAACAAGTTCTTAAATATATTTACATAAGTTAAAATGGGCAGGTCTGATTCGCCCAATATAGCAACTTTAAAGAGAAATGGTGTGTTTGGTTTAATTTTGAAGCTGACTTTCAGCTTTCAAGTGGCCTTCAAAATGCTGAAAGCCCAGACTAGCTTTGAGCTTTCAGCATTCGACGGAATGCTGAAACTATTTTTTCACTTCCAAAACTACCCTCACTAGTTCTTCATATTTCCGATTTTTTTTTTTTTTTTTTAATTGAGAAAGGGGAACCCTTCGCCGGTTCGGCGAAGGGCTACGGCCGCCGACAAGGGTCGCACAACCTAGCTGAGGGCCGCCGAAGGTCGCCCGACCTCAGGCGACCCTTGGCGAGGGTCACTCGACCTAGGCGCGCTGCGACCCAAGCGACCACCGCCTGGGTCTCGCGGCCGCAGCGGCGCCCAGGTCTCGCCCTCGCGCGGGTCTCGCGAGGGTCGCGCGACCACCAGCCGCCGTCACGCGACCCTCGCGAGACCCGGTGTGAGGGCCTGCGATTGCGAGACCCAAGCGACGATCGCCTGGGTCGAGCGACCCTTGCCGAGGGTCGCCCAAGGTCAGGTGACCTCCGGTAGCCCTCGGTTGGGGCCGCGCGACCCTCACTGAGGGTCGCCCAAGGTTAGGCAACCTCCAGCGGCCCTCAGTTGGGGCTGCGCGACCCTCGCCGGAGGTCGCCCGACCTTAGGCGAGCTCGAGTGACGACCACTGGCAGCCATAGCCTTCGCCAGACCGGTGAAGGGTTTAGTTCAATTTTCCATACCCCTCAAAATCCATTGCGAAAGTTTTTTTTACCAAACGCACATTCAACTCAAAATCCATTTGCAAAGAAATTTTACAAAATACAATTGCATTTCCCCAAGTAGATTTCAGCATTTGCATTGGACTCAAAGCCCTTACAAATGCTGAACCAAACGCACCCAAAGTCCACCCCGTAAGTAATTCCGCTTACCCCCAAAGAAAATTGTGTGGGCCACCTATTCGACATGGTGAGAGTTGTGCCGAGCACAATGGGAGAAGCAATCCTAATGCTTATGCTACTGAGAGAAAATTAAACTTCTTGCTCGATTCAAGCAGAGTTGATCCCAAAATCCGGTGCAACTTACCATCTACACCCAGAAAATTATATGCGTAGGCATGATTATAAGCTACTTCTACAATTCTCATCTTGATCTACAAGGTACTATACCATTGATGAAACCAGACGACAAAGCACAACCCCGTTGTAGAAAATGCTTAGAAACGATACGATTATGTTACATATATCTCCCATACAATGGGTGACCTCTTTTTGAAAAAATGAACCATTCTATGTTAAGTTCGATGAAAGAAAAATAGTTTCTGACGTGAAAGGTAAAAGATGTCCCTGTCTCTCCGATGGTCATCTTATTATAAAACCAAAATTAAGGTGATATCAACTCTATGGCAACTGACCATCGGCAGCCACAGATGAGGGTCTTGGTCTGGGAGAAGGTGTTGTGGCCCTTGCCAAGGTCCAGTTGAGGACAATAGGCTCATGCCCAAATCCCGGCAAGCCCCTTACCAAGACCAAGCGAGGGCATTGTAGCCCTCACTGGCTGACAAGCAAGGGTGACAGCCCTTTGTAAGATTTGGGCAAGGGTTGCAATTAGACCTGTCAAAAGGGTAAGTCATATGGGGTTTGGATCGGGTAGTGAATGGTCTAACCCAAATCGACCCATAGTGCAAAATTTTTAATCCATACCCGACCCATTTCCAACACATATCCAACCCATTTAACTAAACCTAAGAAAGCTTATTTCTTATGATTTCTTTTATGAAAAAAATGGTATTGCTAAAATACTTTCATGTATTTTAGCAATACAAATCTAATAAACAACGGGTGGAGAGACACTTCTAAAATAATAATATTGTTGACAGCGGTCGGATGCTATTCCTAATCAATGTTTTTGATTATCTGTGGACACGAGTTGATTTTCTTGATTTTGTTCGACAAATGTTTAGATGCCAAGGAAGAGAGGAAATCGGGCGTATCCCTTGATTGGATTAGTGGGTAGCAAGCTGATCGATGTTCGTTCCGTCTCTTTGCGATGAAATGGGACAGCTGGCTGTAGCACTGTTGTGGAATGGAGTTGCCGCCGACTCCTTCCATGTCCTTTCTTGGCAATGAAAGAGAAGGTGGAACTCATCGGCGAGACTCTTTCAAAGACAAACCATATTTCGGTAGGAAGTTTGCCCAACGGGCGAGAAGAATCACGTGCTGTACAAAATTCCTAAAAATAATTTGGGAAGCCGTTGACAAACCGGCAGTGATTGCTCCTCTTCGTCCTGCTTGACCTTTTTAGAGACAGTAACTTTAAACATATACTACGAAACATAAATGGTACAACCCGTCACATCACAATCAGTAAGGCCCATTTTATTTTTTTTACTTTGAAGTTTTAAATCCATTTAACTAGTATCTTCAAAATGTAATTGACTCATATATGACTCATTTATGATTTAAATGGGTTATATATGAGTTTAAGATCCAATTTGACACTTTTAGTCACGATCTTGTCTTGGATTTGGGTAAGGGGCGGAGACCCTTGCCCAAACCTTGCTTATGGCTAGCGACAGTTGATTGGCAATCCAACAATTGGGGAAAAAAAAAAGGAACAAAAAAAAAAGTAAACAAAATCGGAGATAAAATTTTGGTGTGGAAGAAGCGAGGCATCTTCTGTTCTTGACATCCTCATCTTTTTTTAGCCACAGAAAGCCAAACGCACACGAGTCTGAATGCTTTGTCCGTTTATCATTCTCTAATGGTCTCCGATTCAGATGTTATCATCAAAATCGACTTCAAAACCGTGGACGGGGGAGTTGACCTTGCTACTGGTGTTGACTAAAATTGCCATTGAGGTCAAAGAAAGTCACGACCATCTGGTTTATCCGTTCGTCCAAGCAAGACCTTATGGCAACTCACTCGAGGTCGAGCCCCGATCCGAGTTCTCTCCCGCCTTCCAAAATCAGGCAATGAAGCACAACCCCACTGTAGAAAATGATTATAAACGATGCAATCATGTTACATATTATCTTTAGTGCGAAGGGCGATGGTTTATTTTTGTAAATTTGAACCATTCCATATTAAGTCCGACCAAAGAAGAAACATTTCTTACTCAGTATATTTAACGAATTTGCAGAGAAGTACTAGCCAACGTCACCAGCTCGAAGGAATCTAACGTGGAAGGTAAACAACATTGTCTCTCCAATGTTCCTCTAATTATAGAACCAAAATCAAGGTGAGCTCAACTCTGTGCAATCGCTTCTCCCGATCGAGTGTTGGTCATCGCCAAAGTGAGAATCTAGAAAGCGAAAAAGATCAACATTTAGAACTTTAATTTTGGTAGTTTCTAAATGTAGAAGAACAAAGGAACAACCGAGCCACTCATGATAACATAGAAGGGCAATGTGCACGTTCCTCTACTAATACAGTATTATATACTCCATAGTATTTACACATACATATAATTCTGTATTTTTTGAAAACACATGCAGATTAGAATAAGACAATCGGCATGTTCACGATCAGCAAGCATGTCATAATTCCTACTCCATTTAGTTCAATGTCCTAGCTTTCAGCACATTAATGGAACCCTAATGGAAGGACAACAAATATTCCCGCTGCTTCTTGCTTGGCTGGGACATTTTAACAAACACCTTTCGTACATCTAAGCGAAAACTGCGTACCTTGTATCATAATCATACCCACCACTCGCCCAAATCAACAGCATGTATCATTCGAGCCATGAGGCGCTGAGTAAGAAACGTGCTTTGATCATATCGATAATTGCAAGATTTAGAAATTTCATTTTGTAGTTTCTAAAAGGAAAAATAACACAAATAGTTCATGAACTTTAGTTTAATATGCAATATGATCCATGAACTTTTCATTTATTCAATGTGGTCATCTCAACTTTTATTTTGTTCAATATGATCCCTGAAATTTTGGTACAGGTTCAACTTAATTCCTGAATTATGTGAAAATGTTCAATTTTACTCTTGAACTTGAATTAATGGAATGACAATATTAAACATTTTCACATAGTTCAATGGCTAAGTTGAACATGTACCAAAATTCTATAGATCACACTAAACAAATTAAAAGTTCATGGACCATATTGCATATTTGACAAAAGGTCAATGACTATATTGAATAAATTAAAAGTTCAAAGACCTAATTGTACATTAAGCCAAATTCATAAACCATTTGAGTTATTACCCCCTTTTAAAATACAAGATTCATTCATGATCAAAGAAATTTCCTCTAAGCTTATGGACATCAATCACATGCAAAATTAACTAAAATTAAAAATGTAACGTTTATACTCGTAACACATCAATTGAATATATTATAATAAATTCAGAAAGTAATTATTCATTGAATTGGGCGCGGAAACGATCAGGACAACAACGAGACCAGAAAAGGGGAAAAGAACTAGTGGAAAAGCAAATCAATTTAATTCAAAAGGTTCCATTCGTGAATGAAACTTCCCTAATTATGTTTCCAATGGGCAAGAAGCTAGGAGCGTGGACTCCATTAGCGTAGGCGACGGTTTGATTAGCCTCTAATGACAATTGGGACTGCGCCTAATGAATGCTTTTTGCACGACCACATTGACATGGTCATAAGACGGAGGGCATTTTGGTTGGCAAGAGCAAAATTCAAATGAACAATCGTTCCTTAAACTTTTGATTAGCAGCCCACAAAAATTTCGATCACGGAGATACAATTTGGGGTGGAAAAAGCGAGGCGTCTTCTGTTCTTAACATCCTGATCCTTTTTTAGCCACGTGAAGCAAAACGCACACAAGTCTGAATGCAAGTCCGTGTAACATTCTCTAATGGTGTCCAATTCAGATGTAGTCATCAAAATCGACTTCAAAACTGCGGACGGGGGAGTTGACCTTGCTACTGGTGTTGACTAAAATTGCTATTGAGGTCAGAAAAAGTCACGACTACCTAGTATGTCCATTCCTCTAAGCAAGACCCTATGACGACTCACTCGAGGTCGAGCTGCCTTCCAAAACCAGGCAACGATGTACAACCCCATCGTAGAAAATGATTAGAAATAATGCGATCATATTATATATATTATCTCTTGTACGATGGACGATTGCCTTTTTACAAAATTGAACCATTCCATATTAAATCCAACGAAAGAAGAAGCATTTCTTATTCAGTATATTAAACAAGTTTGCAGAGAAGTGATAGCGAGCGCCGCCAGCTCGAAGGAATCTGACGTGAAAGGTAAAGAACGTCTGTGTGGCTGAGAGAGATAGTGTGTCTTGGTTTAGATTATTTTGCGAGTAAATTCCTCAAGAAATAGGGGCCTTAAAGTCATCTCGTGAGAATTGCGTAGGTGAATTGGATGGAGTGTCGTGTAGCACTAAAAGATGATGGCCTAGCATATTAGCTCCTTGGACCATGTGGAATACATTGACTACAGCGAAATCCACCTCCCTAAGAGTTAAGTGGTCACAATAAAAACTCTGCTTGATTTTTTTCCTTTTGAGTGCTCCGTGAGATGTAATTCACACAGATCCTGCAAAGAGAAAGGGGCCATTCGAGGAGATATATAAAGCATATTCCTCATCGACGTCTCCTTCATCCTACTTTAGTTTGATGTAACAACATAGAAAGGTCGATTGAATCCCTACGTCTCGAAGTTATAGGCGATTTTCCATAAATATTTATTAAGTCGATTGTGGTACAAAGCATTCTAGATTGCACTGTGCATGTAATAAGTAGCAATCGTAATTAATATGATGTGCTCCTTTTTACACTTTTTATGCAATTCACCTTACTTGGTTAATAATAAAAAAATTTCCCCAACCGATTAGTGACGAGAAAATTATCAAAAAGTCTTAAAATCTATGTAATTTTGCTAATTCAGTCCTAAATTTATTTTTTTTGTCAATCCAGTCCTAAACCTTTTGCAGTTATGTCAATTTAGTCTTTTCGGCCAAATTTTGCCGGTCAGTATTGATGTGGCCAATTTTTTAATAATATTATTCCCCCCTCCTTTCTTCTTCCTCCAACTGGTTGTTGGACTCGGTGACTAGCCAAAGGCAAAGGCCGACAAGGCTCAACCTCGTTGTCGCTAGGCAAGGTCGAGCCAAGCCGAATCTAGCTTGGCCTCGCCTAATGGGCAGCAAGGGTGAGACTCGCCATTGGCCGGTGAGGTCAAGCCTCGCTTGCTCTCACCTTTGGCTGATTGCCGGGTTTGGTGATCGGCTGGAGGAAGAAGAAATGAGGGGAAAAAAGTAAAATATAAAAAAATAATATTTCGAAAAAGATAACATATTATTAAAAAAATAGGTCATGTCAGCGCCAACCAGCATAATTTAGCAGGATGGACTGAATTGGCACAATTGCAAAAGATGTAAAACTGAATTGGCCATAAAAAAAAGGTTTAGGACTTAATTGATAATTGCAAAAGGTTTTAGGCTTTTTTAGTAATTTTCCGAATTACTGCCTTGTATCCTCTCTCTTTTTTGCCAACAATAATACATGATTTTTTTGTAATTTTTGTTTAGTAACCAAATGGTAATAGCTAGGTTAGGGCTTAAGAATTGTCAGAGTGCTTGCCTAGAACATACTCGAACAAAAGAATTTAACGTGTTCAATACAGGGTGACACTTCATTCTATGTGTTGATTATTTTGCAGGGGATAGGAGTGCAGACGAAAGTATGAAATCTAGTTCTCGAGAGCCACAACTCTGGTCCAATCAAAAGTAGGTCATCCGTGTAAACAAGCTCGGGAGATTCGCAAGGAATTACTTTTTCATGACATGGCTACACGAAATTGCGTCTTAAAGGCAAAAATGGGAGTGGAGGCCACGCCCAAGAGTGCAATGAATCAATATTAAAATGAGACATACATATGTAATTAATGAAAATTGACTCCCTGGTTTGTTTGGAGTGAAGCAAACTTTGAGGCCTCCACTTTGTGGACAGGATTTGCTCCTCAGCTAGTGCTCTACTTTTGCTTTAATGGAGCAAAATAACTATTTATATCTGGTGGCAATGCAGTGTCCCTGGAACTCTTTGCGCGAGTGACATTAGTTCCTTGGCAAATCTGTATACGGTTTCACATGTAGTGGAGTCCCTAGACTTGGAAGGAAAGCGTGCTGGGATTGCTACCTTTGCGCCCCATGCAGATAGTGTTTATAACCAGGTCATCTGCATGAGAAGCACCATAGCAGGCTTAAACACGACCAGAGAAAGGTTTCGAGTGAGAATGAGTGAGAATGTGGAGAGAGTGGTTCTGGTCCTGAGCCGGGTCAAACCGTACTTGGCGGTGGTGCTCCTGCAGTTTGGTTTTGCGGGGATGGCGATAGTCGCCAAGTTCTCCCTGAACCGAGGAATGAACCAGCATGTCTTCGTCGTCTATCGCCATGCCTTCGCGACCTTTGTCATTGCTCCTTTCGCCATCATCTTTGAGAGGTCTCTCTCTCTCTCTCTCTCTCTCTCTCTCTCTCAAGTAAATCAAAGTACTAATGTTGTGCAAATAAATTGCAAAAATTACAGGAAGACAAGGCCAAAAATGACGAGGTCCGTCTTTCTGAAGATCTTGTTGCTGGGCTTACTGGAGTAAGTATTTCTTTCTTCTCTCCTCTCTGTCATGCCTTGCTCAGAAACATTAGTGGGGAAAATGAGTCGTAAAGATTAATTTATCCCTCTTTCCATCTCCAAAATGTGACGAACGCAGGCCAGTGATCGATCAGAATCTGTTTTACACGGGAATGAAGTACACAACAGCGTCTTTCACGGCCGCCATGTCCAATATGCTTCCCGCTTTCGCATTCCTCATGGCCTGGTTTTTCGGGTAGTTAATATACGCTTACTCATTATGTAACACCTTTTCAAATTTCATGTATTCGACAAAAACTTGAATTAGGCTTGTTGCGAACAGTGTTTACATGCCACATGTTACGTCGCATTTTGTTACTAATTAATGTAGTTACCTCTTTAATTAATTTAACTCTTTCCGGTGTGATAGGCTTGAGAGATTGAGCATAAGAAGCAAGCACAGCCAAGCCAAGATAGTGGGAACCCTCGTCACCATAGGAGGAGCGATGATCATGACTCTAGTGAAAGGTCCTGTTCTCAATCTTCCATGGACAAAATCAGCTTCAGCACACGTTGATTCAAACGGTGTTGTGCAAAAACCAATCGAGGGTGCTCTTATGATCACCGCAGGTTGCTTCTGTTGGGCTTCTTTCGTCATTCTCCAAGTAAGTTCCTGCCGTCTATTACTAATCAATAATGTTCAAGAGACAACAACAGTGTCGTATAAGCACTTCGTTCTAAACAAGTGAGCAAAATGAACCCAGGCGATCACCCTGAAATCATACCCAGCAGAGCTCACATTGACGGCTCTGATATGCGCAACGGGGACGTTCCTAGGAGCAGTTTTTGCTTTTGCCATGGAAAGAAGCAACTTCGCTGCTTGGTCTCTCCAGTTTGACGTCCGGCTCTTGGCAGTTGTCTACAGTGTAAGTCATTTCCCACCACAAGCTACGAATTAACGCTAACTCCTGAACGAGTACCTGAGGTCCATGTTGAGGTCTTCGGGTGCCGGTATGATCAGGCTTTCCATCTCCCGTGCCACTCGATGCAACATGTAGCATGAGAAATATGCAGCGTTTGGACAGTCTAATCATGAGTTGAAAAGCATCCCTCTCCTTCACTTTCTTGTGAAAGTTTATAACTGATAGATCCATCGAATGCAGGGAATAATATGTTCCGGGGTGGGTTACTACATTCAAGGGGTTGTGATGCAAATAAAGGGGCCAGTTTTCGTGACTGCCTTCAATCCTCTGCACATGGTCCTGGTTGCAATCCTGGGATCCTTCATTTTACATGAGATCTTATGCCTTGGAAGGTATCTTCTCAATTACCTAGTAACTCGTCGCCTTTCGAACAATCATTGAGCATTGTTCTTGTTAAAGGTATTATCACGCATGGATCCTCACAAAGTTTGCACTCTGTTTTCCTAGGGTTATGGGAGCACTTGTGATTGTTCTTGGCCTGTATCTTGTCCTGTGGGGCAAGAGCAAAGATGAGCCTGCAACAGGAAGCGGCGAAAAGCCAGAAGCATCGAATATACAAATAGCCGATGCAAGTTTGGCAGATGAAAGTGCTGAGACCGCTGCTTCCTCGTTTGTTGTCGTCGATGTCACCAAAGTGAGGCCGACCGAAGTTGTCTGAAGGGGAAGGACGAGCTCAAAAAGTAACGGCATTTCGGGAACTTGAGTGTTTTTTTTTTTTTTTAAATTGGATATTTTCCCTCAATGTTATGTTATTTAGTCATGTTTGTTCTGTTTTTGTGAAGTGCTTTTGCCATTTTCAGTCAATAAAGCCAACGCTGCCATTTTGCGTGCAATATTGAAAAAGGCAAATTTTGGGGGTAACTGGGGAATTTTTGCATCGTAAGCTTGGGATAACTAGTAATGATTAGACTTTCCTTTCAAATTAATGGGTCAAATTTGATTTGGATAAGGTCGAAAATGGTCCGATCCACATTAACTTTTTTAAATTTCCATGTTATATAAATATAATGACCCATACCCAATCAGTAATCATACATAACTCATATCCAATCCACAATACCAAAACGCTTTATATTTAACTAAAATTAAGAAAACTCATACCCAAACTAAAGTGAAAATGCACAATGAGAGAGCACGAGAGAATGTGAAGAAAATCATAAAAATAAATTAGATATAAGTAAATTGTAAACCCATTTAATATTTATATTATTTTGAATTTTATCATTCTAAACTCATTTATGACTCATCTACTAAATATAACTAACCACAAAACAACTCAACCTATCAAATATAAGTGGTAATTGAGGGGCAAGTCACAAATAATTCCCGGTGTTTAATCCTTGTTTTTTTGGCCCTGAAAAAAAAATCTATAAATAAAATTTAACCTTAATACAAAATGGATAACATCTCAAGCCTGCTGGCCACATTAGGGGCCGCGGAGCCCATCTTCCACCTGGCCCACCTTTCCCGGTCCCATTCAGTCGAATTTATTATATGTTAAGGAAGAAAGGCTAGCGACTTTTCACAATATAGGCACGACTCGGAACATATAAGCTCAAAGAACAGTACAATTTTCAGGAACACAGAAAGCAAACCAGGCAACCACAAGGAAGATAACATGCTGCAAAACTTTATGAGGTCCACCCTTAAAGTTTAGGAGTGGAACATCAACTATTTTCCGTAAGACAACAAGTTCTTAAATATATTTAAATAAGTTAAAATGGGCAGGTTTGATTCGCCCAATAATTCCCCTTACCCCCAAAGAAAATTGTGTGGGCCACCTATTCGGCATGGTAAGAGTTGTACCGAGCACAATGGGAGAAGCAATCCTGTTGCTTATGCTACTGAAAGAAAATTAAACCTCTTACTCGATTCAAGCAGATTTCATCCCAAAATCCGGTGCAACTTACCATCTAAACCCATAAAATTTTATGCGCATGCATGATTAAAGCCACTTCTACAATTCCCTTCTTGATCTACAAGGTACTATACTGTTGATGAAACCAGACAACGAAGCACAACCCTGTTGTAGAAAATGCTTAGAAACAATACGATTATGTTACATATATCTCACATACGATGGGCGACCTCTTTTTTTAAAAATTGAACCATTCCATATTAAGTTCGACGAAAGAAATATCATTTATGACATGAAAGGTAAAAGATGTCCCTATCTCTCCAATGGTCATCTAATTATAGAGCCAAGATCAAGGTGATATCAACTCTATGCTAACTGACCATCAGTAGCCACGGCGAGGGTCTCGGTCTGGGAGAGGGAGTTGTGGCCCTTGCCAAGATTCAGGTGAGGACATTGGGCTCATGCCCAAATCTAGGCAAGCCCCTCACCAAGACCAAGCAAGGGCGTTGTAGCCCTCACTGGCCGACAAGCAAGGGTGACAATCCTTTGTAAGATTTGGGCAAGGGTTGCAATTAGACCTGTCAAACGGGTAGATCGGGTAATGAATGGTCCGACCTAAATCGATCCATTGTACAAAAATTTTTATCCATATCCAATTCATTTAACTAATCCTAAGAAAGCTTATTTCTTATGATTTTTTTATGAAAAAAATGGTATTGCTAAAATACTTTCATACAATACAAATTTAATGAACAACGAGCGAAGAGACACTTCTAAAACAATAATATTGTCGACAAGCGGTCAGATGCTATTCATGATCAATGTGTTTGATTATCTGTCGACGCGGGTCAATTTTCTTGATTTTGTCCAACAAAAGTTTAGATGCCAAGGAAGAGAGGAAATCGGGCGTATCCCTTTGATTGGATTAGTGGGTAGCAAGCGGATCGATGTTCGTTCCGTCTCTTTGCGATGAAATGGGACGGCTGGCTGTAGCACTGTCGTGGAATGGAGTTAGTGCCGACTCTTTCCGTGTCTTTTCTTGGCAATGAAAGAGAAGGTGGACCTCATCGACGAGACTCTTTCAAAGACAAACCATATTTCGGTAGGAAGTTTGCCCAACGGGCGAGAAGAATCACGTGCTGTACAAAATTCCTAAAAATAAATTGGGAAATCGCCGACAGACCGACAGTGATTGTTCATCTTTGTCCTGCTTGACTTTTTTAGGGACCGTAACTTTAAACATAAATTACGAAACATAAATAGTACAACCCGTCACATCACCATCGATAAGGTTCTTTTTTTTTTATTTTGAATTTTTAAACCTATTTAACTAGACTCTTCAAAATGTAATTGACTCATTTATAATTTAAATGAGTTATACATGAGTTTAAAATCTAATTTGACATCTCTAGTCGCGACCTTATCCTAGATTTGGGTAAGGGGCGGAGCTTATGGCTAGTGACAATCGATTGGCAATCCAACAATTGAGAAAAAAGAAAAAGAAAAAAAGAAAAATGTAAACAAAATCGGACATAAAATTTTGGTGTGGAAGAAGCGAGGCGTCTTCTGCTCTCGACATCCTCATCTTTTTTTAGCCACAGAAAGCAAAACGCACACGAGCCTGAACGCTTTGTCCTTCATCATTCTCTAATGGTCTCCGATTCAGATGTTATCATCAAAATCGACTTCAAAACCGTGGACGGGGGAGTTGACCATGCTACTGAAGTTGACTAAAATTGCCATTGAGGTCAGAGAAAGTCACGACCATCTGGTCTATCCGTTCGTCCAAGCAAGACCCTATGGCGACTCACTCGAGGTCGAGCCCTGATCCGAGATCTCTCCCGCCTTCCAAAATCAGGTGATGAAGCACAACCCCACTGTAGAAAAGGATTATAAACGATGCGATCATGTTACATATTATCTCTAGTGTGAAAGGCGATGGCTTATTTTTGTAAATTTGAACCATTCCATATTAAAAAAGAAGAAACATTTCTTATTCAGTATATTTAATGAATTTGAAGAGAAGTACTAGCCAACGTCACCAGCTCGTAGGAATCTAACGTGGAAGGTAAATAACGTTTGTGTCTCTCCAATGTTCATCTAATTATAGAACCAAAATCGAGGTGAACTCAACTTTGTGCAATCGCTTCTCCCGATCGAGTGTTGGTCATTGCCAAAGCGAGAATCTGGAAAGCGAAAAAGATCGACATTTAGAACTTTCATTTTGGTAGTTTCTAAATATACAAGCTTCATTCATAATCCAAGGAAATTTTCTCCAAGCGGGAACTCCAACCATATCTCTTCTTATAATCATCATTCACTTGCAAATTGAAGTAAAAGTAGGTGACATCTATACTTGTAGCGCGTCGATCGAACAGATGGTTGAAGGAAAAAGTTGCCCGATCATACACGAAATATGGATTCATTTTTTTACATGTTGTATGAAAGACCGAACTCTCTTCCGATCAATCTTGATTTAGTTCTCCCTTTTTTATTCCTTTTCCTTTTATCCTTCTCATTTCGTCATTCCTCTTTTGCCTTTTCCCGAGATACCAACTGCCGTAGGCCCCCTTCGTCGGCACGCCTCACCGGCATCGCCGGCCTCCGTTGAAGGCGCGTGACGCCACCCCTCGCGTTCTCCGGGGCCTCCCAATGGCAGAGAGAGATATTATGTTCTGGTTTAGATTTTTCTTGGGAGAAAATTCCTCAAGAAATAGGGGCCTTAAAGTCATCTCGGGAGAACTGCGCAGGTGAATCGGATGGAGTTTCGTATACGAAAAGATAAGAGGCCTAGTGCGTCAGCTCCTTGAACCATGTGGAAATCCACCTCCGTAAGAGTTAAGTGGTTACAATATAAACTCCTGCTTGATTCTTCCTTTTGAGTGCTCCGTGAGATGTAATTCACACAGATTCTGCAAAGAGAAATAGGGCCATTTGAGGATATATATATATATTTATAAAGCATATTCCTCATCAAAGTGTCCTTCATCCTACTTTAGTTTGATGTAACAGCATAGAAACGGTCAATTGAATCCTTATGTCATGAAGTTAGGTGATTCTCCATAAACTTTTATAGTGGTGCAAAGAATTCTAGATCACAACACACATTGAGAAAATTGTCCAAAAAGTCCTAAAATCATTAACTTTTGCTAATTCAATCTTAAACTTTTCAAATTTAAAAATTGAAATCTAGACATTTTCATATTTTGCCTATCAAGTCCATTCAACTAATTTTGGTCGAAATTCACTGACGTGGATAACCGACGCTGACATGGATAAATTTTATTATTTTTATATTTTTAATTTCTTTTTTCCCCCTCTTCTTCCTCTATCGGTTGCTCAGCCTCTGGCTATCGACCAAAAGCTACAACTAGTGAGGGTAAGTCTTGACGAACTCGGGCCAGGTCGCCCTCATTGGGAACTAGCAAGGGACAACCTGCTGGCCTTGGACGAGAGGCTCACGGTTGACAAGGTCGCCCCTCACATGCTCAAGTGAGGGTGAGCCTCGCCCTCGACCTTGACCAAGGCCAACAAGTCGTCCCTCACCGGATCTCAACGAGGGTGACCTCACTAGAGGTTGGGCAATTGATAGAGGAAGAAAAAAGAAAGAAAAAAAATGTAAAAAAAATGTAAAAAAGTAATAAAAATTTTCCACATCAGTAAATTCCAGCTAAAATTGGGTGGATAGACTAAATTGACCAAAGATGCAAATATTTTAAACTCAATTAGCAAAATTGAAAGGCTTACGATTAAATTGGCAAAAATATAATAGATTTAAGATTTTTTTGAATAATTTTCCCCACACATGTAACAGGTAGCAATTATAACTAATGTGATATGCAGTTTTTACACTTTTTATGCAAATTTATCTTACTTGGTCGCAATGAATTTTTTTCCCCTACCGATGATTGCCTTCTTTTCTTTTTCTTTTTTTAACTCGCCAACAATAATGGTCGAGCGCTTTATCGTTATTGTTTAGTGACTAATGGGAATAGCTAAAAAAAGTTATATCTCTATAATTCATGGAACGTTTTCTTAGAACTCAAGAATTACGAAAGTGCTTGTCTAGAAAATACTCGAGCAAAAGAAGTTAGTGACTTCAATTGTAATTAATAAATCGTTCTATGTGTCGATTATTTTGTGGGGGACAGGAGTATGGACGAAAGCATGAAATCTAGTTCGCGAGAGCCACAACTCTGGTTCAATCAAAAGTAGGTCATCCGTATAGATAAGTTCGGGAGTCATGACATCTGAAAGGCAAATATGGGAGTGGAGGCCACACCCAAGAATGCAATGATTCAATATTAAAATGAGACGTGCATATGTAATGAAAATTGACTCCCTGGTTTGTTTGGAGTGAAGCAAACTTTGAGGCCTCCACTTTGTGGACAGGATTTGCTCCTCAGCTAGTGCTCTACTTTTGGTAAAATGCAACAAAATAGCTATTTTATGCCTGGTGGAAATGCAGTGTCTTTTTTTGAACTCTTTGCGCGAGTGACATTAGTTCCTTGGTAAACCTGTATACGGTTTAGCATGTAGTGGAGTCCCTAGACTTGGAAGGACAACGTGCTGGGATTGCTTTCTTTGCGCCCCATGCAGATGGTGTTTATGACCAGGTCATCTGCATGAGAAGCACCACAACAGACTTAACACGACCAGATGAAGGTTTTGGTGAGAATGAGTGAGAATGGGGAGAGAGTGGTTCGGGTCCTGAGCCGGGTCAAAACATACTTGGCGGTGGTGCTCCTGCAATTCGGTTTTGCGGGGATGTCGATAGTCGCCAAGTTCTCCTTGAACCGAGGAATGAACCAGCACATCTTCGTCGTCTATCGCCATGCCTTTGCGACCATTGTCATTGCTCCTTTCGCTATCCTCTTTGGGAGCTCTCTCTCTCTCTCTCTCTATAGTAAATGAAAGTACTAATGTTCTGGAAAAATATTGCCAAAATTTACAGGAAGACAAGACCAAAAATGACAAGGTCCGTCTTTTTGAAGATCTTGTTGCTGGGCTTACTGGAGTAAGTTTTTCTTTCTTCTCTCTTCTATGCCTTGCTCAGAAACATTCGTAGGGAAAATGAGTTCAATAACATCAATTTAATCCCTCTTTCCCTCTCCAAAATGCAACAAACGCAGGCCAGTGATCGATCAGAATCTGTATTACACGGGAATGAAGTACACAACGGCATCTTTCACAGCCGCCATGTCCAATATGCTTCCTGCTTTTGCATTCCTCATGGCCTGGTTTTTCAGGTAGTTAATAGACGCTTACTCATTATATAATACCTTTTTAAATTTCATGTATTCGACAAAAACTTGAATTAAGCTTGTTGCGAACAAAGTGTTTACATGTCACATGTTATGTCCCATTTTGTTACTAATTAATGTAGTTACCTCTTTAATTAATTGACCTCCTTCCGGTGTGATAGGCTTGAGAGATTGAGCATAAGAAGCAAGCACAGCCAAGCCAAGCCAAGATAGTGGGAACCCTTGTCACCATAATAGGAGCGATGATCATGACTCTAGTGAGAGGTCCTGTTCTCGATCTTCCATGGACAAAATCGGCTTTAACACACGTTGATTAAGATGGTGTTGTGCAAAAACCCATCGAGTGTGCTCTTCTGATCACCGCAGGTTGCTTCTGTTGGGCTTCTTTCGTCATTTCCAAGTTCCCGCCGTCTATTACTAATCAATAATATTCAAGAGATAACGATGGTGGCATCGTATAAGCACTTCGTTCTAAACAAGAAAGCAAAATGCACACAGGCGATCACCCTGAAATCATACCCAGCAGAGCTCACATTGACTGCACTGATATGTATGACGGGAACGTTCCCACGGGTGGTTTTTGCTTTTGTGAAGGAAGGAAGCAACTTTTCTGCTTGGTCTCTCGGGTTCGACGTCAGGCTCCTGGCATTTGTCCCGCCACAAGCTCGAACTAATGCAACTCCTGAATAAGCACATGAGGACCATGTTGAGGTCTTTGGATGTCAGCATGATCAGGCTTTCCATGTCCCGTGTTGCTCGATACACGACCTGTAGCACGAGAAATATGCAGTGTTTGGACAGTCTAGTCATGAGTTGATAAGCATCTCTCCCCTTCACTTTCTTGTGAAAGTTTCTAACTGATGAATCCATCAAATGCAGGCAATAGTACGTTCCGGGGTATATTACTACATTCAAGGGATGGTGATGCAAATAAAGGGGCCAGTTTTCATGACCGCCTTGAATCCTCTGCTCATGGTCCTGGTTGCATTCCTGGGATCCTTTATTTTGCATGAGATATTATGCCTTGGCAGGTATCTTCTCAATTACCAAGTAACTTGTTGACTTTTGAAGAATCGTCGAGCATTGTTCTTGCTCATGGTATTATCACGCATGGACCCTCACGAAGTTTGCACTCTGTTTTCCTAGGGTTATGGGAGCACTTGTGATTGCACTTGGCCTGTATCTTGTCTTGTGGGGCAAGAGCAAAGATCAGCCTGCAACAGGAAGCAGTGGAAAGCCGGAAACATCGAATTTACAGAGAGCCGATGCGAGTTTGGCAGATGAGAGTGCAGAGACTGCCGCTTCCTCATATGTCGTGGTTGATGTCACCAAAGTGAGGCCAGCCGAAGTTGTTTTGAAGGGGAAGGACGAGCTCTAAAAGTAACGGCAATTCAGGAACTTGAGTGATTTTTTTTTTTTAAATGGATATTTAACCTCAATGTTCTGTTGTTCAGTCACGTTTGTTATGTTTTTGTGAAGTAGATGTTCATCACTTCCATATGCTTTGACCATTTTTCAGTCAATAAAGCCGACGCCACCTTTTTGCGGGCAATAGTGGAAAGGACAAACTTCAGGGGTAGCTAGGCAATTTTGGCATGGTAGGGTAACTAATAATGACTAGACCCTTTAAATGAGTAAGTTGAGATCGATAATAATCCGACTCAAATTAATACTTTTGAATTTCCATATTATATAAACATAACGATCCATACCTAAACAAAAATCATCCGTAGTCCATATCCGACTCACAATATTAAAACACTTCTATATTTAATCAAATTTAAGAAATCATACCCAAATAGTGAGCGAGAATATCAAGAAAATTATAAGAATGAATTGTCAAGAAAATTATAAGAATGAATTGAATTTAAGTAATTTGTGAATCAATTTAACCCCCATACAATTTTTGGTTTAATGATTCTCAACTCATTTATGACTTATTTACTAAATGTAACTAATCATATAACATATCAACCCATCATATATAAGTTAAGAAATTATCTCTTGATCCATTTTGGCTGGTAGTAATGACTAATGAGCAATTAAGAAGAGTAAGTTGAGTCGAATTCTCTCTCTCCATGGGAAACCATAAGTGGTAACTGAGGGGCATGTCATAAATAATTCCCAGTGTTTAATCCATTTTTTTGGGGGCTATAAATAAAATTTAGCCTTGATACTGAAACCGATAGGATCTAAAGCCTTGCTGGCCACATTAGGGGCCGCGGAGCCGATCTTCCACCTGGCCTACCTTTCTCGGCCCCAGTAAATCGAAGTTATTTTATGCTAAGAAAGAAAGGCTAGCAACTATGGACAATATAGGCACGACTCGGAACGAATAAGCTCCAAGAACAGTACAATTTGCGGGAACGCAGACAGCAAGCCAGGCAACCACAAGGAAGCTAACATGCTGCAAAACTTTATCCATCCTTAAAGTTTAGGAGTAGAACATCAACTATTTTCCATAAGACGAAAAGTTCTCGAACATATTTACATAAGTTAAAATGGGCAGGTCTAATTCGCCCAACACAGCAACTTCAAAGAGAAAGTCCACACCGTAAATAGTTCCGCTTACCCCCAAAGAAAATTGTGTGGGCAACTATTCGACACAGTAAGAGTTGTGCCGAGTACAGTGGGAGAAGCAATCCTGTTGCTTATACTACTGAAAGAAAATTAAACTTCTTGCTCGATTCAAACAGAGTTGATCCCAAAATCTGGTGCAATTGACCATCTACACCCAGAAAATTATATGCGCAGGCATGATTATAAGCCACTTCTACAATTCCCATCTTGATCTACAAGGTACTATAGGAGTGTTCACTGATCACAAGACCAACCTACCACGTGAACCTGAAAGCGCCCGTGCCATTTGTCAAGAAGGCATCATAACTTCATCCTTGCCATATATTCGTTGAAGTTCACGGGTGGCAGCTTGATATGATGCTGAGAAGAGGAATCAGGAATCCATGAGGCCATGAACAATTAATATCATTTTTAAAAATATCGACATACCATTAAATTTCAGTGTTCCCTGAATTCAGCGGGAATGTGCAGGCTATTCTAGCTAAGGAGGTTCAGGGAGGAAACAATGAGCTCACCTTTCCAGATACGAAAGTTCTTTTGATTAATGGGAGACCCTGTGACAGTCTGAATTGTATCGAAGAGCATTTCCTGCGGAGTGTTCTTCAGCTCCTGAACGACTGCGTAAATGGTCTTACCATTGTCGAAGTAAATGTGATTATTGGGATGCTTAGTCTTGCAACCAGCATGACGCTCAAACTCATAGGCATTGAGAGACTGTAAATCCATTTCAATAAAAGTATAAGCTCAAGAACCTCGAACTGCAGTTGCTCAATTCACTTGCTCCAAAATAAACAATACTCTTACCTTCGAGAGGTTGCAATTTTCGCATCCACAAAGATAGCCAGTCCCTTTTATTATCCCACGGAGATTTTTCTGCCAAGCCAATGCTTTATAAGTAACGAAAACTGATCTGTAGAAGAACATAAGCTGACAGACAGGTAAATATAAATGACTTACTTCACGTGACCAGGAAACATATTTGACAGATACTCCATCAAGCATGCCAGTAGATAACAGACTTTTGACATTTGATGGGAAGTTGTTTGGAGGCACCTTCTTAGCTGTCTTTGGTTCTTTATTTTTGGGGATGTTCTCAGCTTTAGAATTTGCTTTCGATGCAGAAGAGCTATTTACAATTGGATCGGCACCAGAACCAACATCCTTCTGGCCTGGATCTACTGAAGCCTGAGGTAAAGTCTCGTTGTCTATTACTAATTCGTAGTTGCCAATGATCCCAACAGAGGTATGTGTCCCATGTTCATCTTCAAATCCTCCAAAGGAAATGGTATTGCCCTCACCCTTGTAGTTCTGACCCATGGATAGAATGCCAGAATCTCCTTTCTCATAGGTTGAAGTGTGACCCACCGCAGCTACATTTGGATCAGCCTTGTCAAAGGTGCGACCAATTGGTGTCATATTGTCATCAGTTCTGTTATAGGAGGAAGCCATTGAGATAAAACTATCGCTTACTTTACCAAAATTCTGGCCCACAGAAATATAATTTGTATGCTCTTTGCTGTGGGAGGAACCCATGGATAGACCATCCCCTTCTCCCTTTGTATATGATGGACCCATGGCAATGAAATTCCCATCTGTTCTGGCAAAAGGCTGACCCATGGATAAAATATTCTCACCCTGTCTCTCATAATTGTGACCCATTGATATGAAGTTTCCATCTTCCTTAGTGAAGGTGTGACTCATTGGCATGAAACTTTCTTCCCCTTTGTTGTAGCCAGGGGCCATCGAGATATTATTCTCGTTCCTATGGTGATAACCTGAGCCTAAAGATATGGTGCTATTGTGGCCCTTGTGATAACCAGTATCAGCAGGAATTGCACTGCCATTGCCACTTCTGTAGGAAGCACCCATTGTCGCAGAAATGCTGTTGTCAGGTTCCCTAACTTGATTAACTTTGACTTTTCTGATTCCTCCAAAATTCAGAAATGCTGAGGTATCTTCAGTGCCATGAGACATAGACAAACTTACTGATGACTCATTTCCATATTGACCTTCGAAGCTCTTTCTTACCATACTAATATCACCAGCACTGAAGGGAGTCATATTCCTATCAACTAAGTTAACAGACCGCATGGGCTCAGAACCAAAGAGCCGATCAGTGGATTGCCCTGAAATAGCATTAAAAGTAGGATTATTGTCCCAAGGAGAAACATTCAAGGATGAGATTTCAGAGAGTGGCCGGCTTGTCACAGCTTCCATTGCTTGTCTTTTGTTGCTAAATGGTTCTGACCCGGATGCATCCATAAACCATTGATGACTACGTTTAGGTTCTATTTTGGAAGAATTGTCATAGTTGATCTCCCCATTAGTAACAGCTCCTCCATCTCTCGGCATCCAAAAGTCCTTAGGTTGGAAAGACTGCCAAAACCATTTGCTTAGACAGGCATTTAGCCAAGTGACAAGATCAAGAGCTTAGAATGAGTAAATTGAGAAAAAGAAAATGAGAGCAGCCAAAAAAACATGAATGAGAAGAAGCTAGATTCCAGAAACATCTGAGGTCATACTCACATGAATTCACAGAAGAAAAGTAAATAAAGGCGTGAAACATAGCTAGGCATTATACAAGAGAAATGCATGATAAAAGAAACAAGAGCATGCTCTTCGTGTGTATCTAGAACTACCATTGAGAAACTAAAAAGGAGTGACGTACAAGATCAGACAATAAACTTTGCATTTCGTGCAGGCAGGCAAGAACTTGCCAAGGAGGTTGGGGGGAAAAGATGAAAGTGAGGCAACATATACCCCTAAAGAGGCAACAGTTTGGACACCAAGTATCAGATAAAACTCGGAAGATTAAACAACGCCGCACAAAAACAGCTCTTCACATTAGAAAAACAATCGAACCCGAAAGCAAAAGGCGCATCACTCAACAATACCATAATCTTCGCAAAGCCATCAGATAAAGAAATCAAAACACTTACAAATGTCCACGCAAGCACCCATGATTTCACGCAACGCGAGCAAGACACTTACAGAAAAAAACTCTAAAGCAGGGGAGGTTCCACAAGTTACCATTTTTCACCGCACGGAAGGCAAATTCCACAGCTCCCGAAGCACCACCTTGCGCCGTGAACTAGAAACGATCAAGTAAAGAGCTCCCAGCGTCCACCCACGTCCTTCCTCTGTCACATCAACCCTGTCCAAACGAATACCTCCTTCAATACCACTCGAAGTAGAAGCGATTCACTCATCGATCACCCTAACAAAAGGAGACTCGATTCCAACAAAAATCAAACAGCGCCAAAACCGCGAATTCAACATGTGCAATGTGCAGAAACAAACCCACCCCCACCCCCCCGATCAAACTTCGCATACGAAATACACAACCGGGAGCAAGGAATGCCGATCGAGAACATCAAAGGAAGTACAACGATCGGAGCTTTCGTTGAGAGAAGATTTGTTCCCCGCACATGCACCAGGAAACGCCGCAGGTTACGAAATGGAGATCAAACCCTAGAACCTTGAACAGCACGAGATATCTGGCCACCGGAGGTACCTTTTGCGGCGATGGAACCGATCTCCGGCGAAGCTCTCCACCACCGGGTGGCGGAAAAAAATCGGTTCTTTTAAATTTGGGAAATTCGCGAGGAGGAGAGAGGGACTTCTATAGAGTTTGCTGGAGACGGAAGAAGGAAGGACACTGAAGTTCCTGGGGTTTTAGCCTGGGATAGTTATATGCTGCGGCGCGCCCCCACTGTAGACCTCCTGAGTCTCCCGCGAATCGGCCGTACACGTGTCCCTCCGATTTGAACGGGCCACGTCGCCACAGCTTTTCGCGGTCTTTTTGTGTTTTGGGCCTGTACTGTTCGCGGGGTTCCATGCGGGAAGCTTTCGAAGCCGATTTGACCAATGGCCATCCATCCAACCAAACTATGGTAAAAAATAAAAAAATAAAACAAATCATATCCGTATTTCATATCGTACATATAAATATATATATTTTTATTGGTATATTCTATAAAGATATAGAATATATATAAGGGAGTTTATTAGAGGTCTATTGAGGTGCATGAAGGAATTGAAATTGTCAAACTTTTGGATAAATGGCAAGAATTTTTGTAAATAAATATGTAACTAAATATTTTTGCATATTCACCGTAGAACATGATAACACAGCAGTAAATCTAGCTCGCATTATCTTTCATAAGATCACCATAACAAGCCTTCTAGAGAGCAAACGTCCAAACGGCTTATCTCATAAATGTTTGTTACTTTACGTGGATAGATTTTCTCAGTTCTAGCATGTCACTAAAGCTGCAATGATAAGTGCATACAGTTACAGAATTATAGCCCAAATCGTGTATTCTGTAACGGATATAAAACTTTTCAGGTAAATGCATTGGTCACTTGTTCCGTCCTTTTTTGTTCTTATGTACTCATCCACGCCATTATCTTACACGTCATTGTGATACCCAAATTAATCCAGAATCATTAAATATTTGAGAGGCAATCATCATTCTTTAACCTCTTTTCCTTAGGAGTGTAGCAACCTGAGGTGGTGATGGTGGCGGTAGCTATTGGTAGGGGTGGTTCACAATTGGACAATTACCAAAAAATTTCTTAAATCTATTACAAATTTGTCAATTTATATCTTAATTTTTTATTGTATCATAATTGTCTTCACGTTTTGTCAATCAAGTCTATCAAATCAATTTAAGTTGTGAATTGTTGATGTTGACATTGACTATTTTACATGGCACGACCAGAGTTAACATTGGCAAATTTAATAAAATTTTAGCATTTTTCAAATTATTTATTTATTTTCCTTCTTTTCTTTTTTTATTTTACTATGGCCGGTGAGGGCCACCCCTCACCGATCATTGGGCAAGGGCAACAAAGCCCTCGCTTGCATCTAGCAAGGGCATTCTAGCCCTCGCCAACTATAGTAGAAAAAAATGAAAAATAAAATAGTTAAATTTTTTTAAAATATATTAAAATATTATTAAAATGCATCAACATCAATATTGTCTATGTCACGTTAGATGACTAAGGTCTCACGTCAATGATTTGGCTAAAATTGGTTAAATGGACCTCATTGACAAAATGTGAAAAATGTCTAGAACTTAATTGGTATAATTAAAATGTTTAAAACTAATAAATTGATAGCAATGCAACTAGTTTATAACTTCTTCTTTCTTGTAATTTTTCCATTCAAATGTGCAAAACAGCACAAGAGAGAAAAACGTTGTTATTTTAAAGTGGTACGCTAAACACGATTTTTTTTAAGGTGAGAGTTTTGATGGCATAGATAGTCACTATTTAAATCAGTAGATCTAAGATTAATAACGCATCAATCAGAGCCCATAATCGCTGCTAAAGAGCGGATAATGATCGTTCTACTTTGGATTTCATGCATGCATGTGGCATCCATAAGAAGGGCAAAGACATTGGGTAAGCTTGGATCCCATACTAGTCATGCGAATCTCAAAATTCAATTTATGTAACCATCACATTAATTAGAGGGCAGAGTAAATCTCAAAATTGATGATGGGGATCTTACGTTAAATTACTGGACATACAATAAATTATATGCATATCGGATTATAGTTTCTCTTAAGAGTAGCAAATTAAAAGAAATTATGTTTTGTGATGGCCATTGTCCGCCAAAAAAAATGTACATTATTTAATGACCAAAAAATTGATTGTGAAATGTCTAGAGTTGTTGCTAAGGCCGTGTAAATATCTGTCGCCCAAAAGGACATACACTAATTAAAATACGTCACTAGAAGTCTATAAAGAGGATAAATTCATCTAGCCTTGCTAGAAAGTGCAACCAAGACACTTAAATCGATAATTTGAGGAAGATCGAATATATTTAACAGCACATAGAGCCCATTACTAAATGATGTGGGATATTTTCAACGACTTTCCTCCAATCCAAACTCGCTAAAATCAAAATTTTGAGGTTTTATCATTCGTGGCCTCATTTATGCTAGGGGCTACATCAAGTAAAATACATAGGCCCATCCATTTTTGATACCTATGTCACTAATATGCTTTCTTTTATATTTTTTCGATAAATATCGAAGAAGAAGAAGAGACATCGGTCCGACGAGCGAAATCAAACTTGAACGGGTATGGCCTTTTGTTTTATCTTTTTTGATGATGGGTGGGCTTAAAATTGACCTTTAGGGGCATGGATAATCAGACCTTTTTTTTCTCAATTGTGGACATTCGGATAGCGCTGGACCCAAAACAAAAATTTGCCGCGGAGGTATGCTCTAGGGCGAGTACTAATACCTAACATTTTTATTTCTCAATCGAGTTATACTTTTAATCTCTTTTTCAATTTAAATTTTACAGCTCACGCGTTTTGAAAATTCGAATATTTTAGTAGTGTCAAGCATTCGAGTGTTGACAGATAAATCCACATGCATTTTTTCATAATTTTATAAAAGTTGGATAACATTTTTAAAATAGCAGAAAAGCCCTTTAGTTTTGTTCAAATGCAAACAAACATACTCTGAACTTGTGAATGGTGATTTGGTTCTTGCCAATTCATCGATGCATTTGGCTAACAAGAGCCGAGGCATTATTATTCATGTAAAAAAAACCCTACAAATCTCCTGCAAATTCATTACCTTGCATCCCTTGAACTAATATTTCATGTCGCCCAAACGTCGGCCAATATGTTTTTTTAATTTTTTATTTGTGACTAAAATCTCGTGGCCCATCCAAGTGTTCTTTCGTGTCGGGTTAATAAGAGACCAATAGAGCAATTTAGGGTCGAGCTTACATATTCAAGATGGGCTTTCTCACAAAAGGTTTGCCAAGTATAATTTATCATAATTCGAGGATCAATAATCGAAGAATCATTTACTAAATTGCGGAGCATTTTTCTCCATGTTAAGCGATTCGATAATGGGCTCAGCCGCAATTTCGGTCATACGGACAGTATGGCGAAAACATAAATAAAAAGAAAAAGAAAAAAAAGTCAACTCTCCCACCGATTGACAACTGTACTTATGGATCCTTCGAATCCCAGTCAAAAGCCAAAAGGCGAGCCACCGCCCCCGCACGAGCCCTACGCTAGCCCCCTCATCGCCATGTACGTTGCGCACCACCACACGCGAGTCTCGTCCCGCCTCGATGGTCAGCCATTACGTATGGCGTTACGTCATCAAGGATGGGAAGAGGAAGAGCGTGCAATATGACGTCATGATCACCTCACCGTGATCTAATAAAAGAAAAATCAGCCCTGGAAAACCCTCTTCCCACGTCCCGTCAATCTCGAATTTAATACCACCAATTTCGCAGATTCCCCGTGGTCCAGAAAATATATACTTTCACATTTAATTCATATCATAATCCGTAAAATTAACGAATGATATTTATCAAATTCGGACATGGTATCGGGAAAAAAACCCCAAAATTCGAAATTGCAGGAGACGACGGGAGCAAGCAAAATCTCAATGAAATATCTCTATGAATATTGAATAAACGAACCGAAAATATTCACAAGAGATCCATGGCCGAAGAAAAAAATATCTGAGCAAAAAGGAGAATCCCAGGCCGTATGTACTAATATCCAGACCGTATTGTCTACGTATGTATGTGTGTGTATGGGCGATCTACGTACGGTAATCGACTATAGGACGTAGCAGTCGATGACGGCAGGAGGAGCCGCCGTCTTCGTCCCTAACCGAAACTCCAGGTCGCTCTCGTTCTCCAGCGGCGTCAGGTTCAGGTCCAGCCACAGCACCCTCCGGCTGTTCGATTTCTTCACCACCGGCACCTGCACCGGCGACGCCACCGGGATCTGCGCCAGAGGAGGTGGAGGGGCCGCCCCCGCCGGCGGCGTCATAGTCCGGGCGGCCCCCTCGCTCATCGCGGATCTGTGCCTCCTCATGTGGCCCCCCAGGGCCTGCCCGATCGCGAACTCGAGGCCGCATATCGAACACTCGTGCGTCTTCGGCTTCGGCGGCGACGACGAGGACCCCTGCGACTGGGCCGACTCGTCGCCGGGAGCCAGCCTCGGCTTCTTGTGGCTCGCCCGGTGGCCGCCGAGGGCC
This sequence comes from Corymbia calophylla, assembly GCA_014182845.1. NCBI lineage: Eukaryota > Viridiplantae > Streptophyta > Magnoliopsida > Myrtales > Myrtaceae > Corymbia > Corymbia calophylla. Next base: position 33,522,177 of record CM024699.1, on the reverse strand, counting down.
TGGAACGAGGAGAACTGCCTGTTGCAGGTCTTGCACTCGAAGACCCGGCTCGGCATCGAGTGGTCCACGACGGACTCGAACTCGACCCCGCGGGAGAGCAACATCAGGCAGTTCGCCATGGACAAGCTGTCGAACTCTCTCTCCCCTATGCTTCTCTTCATCGCCATGGAGGAAACCCTAGCTTCTTTTTCTTTCTTTTTTTCTGGGGAGAAATCTGTTGTCGTCGTCGAGAGGCGAAATAAGGAAAGACGGACGGCAAAAAAATTCATGGAAAAGGAAGGCGTGCGATTCGCCGGTATATATAGCCGGGTTCTACTGGGTTGAGTGGAGGCGACTTGAGAGACTGGTTGAAGTTAGATAGCTTCTCGTGTTGACCTTCCAGAATGACATTTATGCCCTCGTTGCTTGTACAGTAAGTAAGCAATGACCACATCCTGATCCCATATTGAAAAAAAAAGGTAACAATATATTAAGAAATTTGAAGCATTGGGCACCCAATAAAATATTACCACATGCCTAAGTAGATAAATCTAGTAATTGTGAATCGTTGCAGATTTATTTGGCAAAGATATCGATTGAATTTTCAGTATTCGCAAGCCAAATAGATTGAGGGTGAGGTGACTTTTGGCCAAGTGTCGCAGTGGGAACGAGTGTAATTCCACGTCAGCACGGCTCGCGTGGCCGAGTCAATACGGGCGAAAAAGGGCGAGAGGGAACGAGTCAGTCGTGAGCGGCGAGCACCGAGTGCGTCGGACTGGTTTGAATCTTCAGCCCTCCCTCTTTCTGGAAGAAATCTAACGGTTCTTCGTCCTGGTTTTCGCTGCTGGAGAAGCAGTGGCAGGAATGTTATGCAGGTGTGAAAGAGATCGGTGGGCTTCGAGTCAGCAAAAGGGAAAAATGTGGGGCACGACTTTGCCAATTCTCTCGAGTTGGTGGAGGATATAATTTGGACACCAAACCACGTGGAAATGACGCGAGCGGTGGGCAATCGCATTAATATGACTACTCTTTCTGTGAAATATTGTGTAAAGTACGTCGAAATTTCAGAGTTGACAGAAAAAATTACATACAAAAATGTCTTCTAGTTGATACTAAAATTGTATCAACATGACATGTACGCGTAACTAATGTAAGATAGTTAAGATAGAGCGAACCGATTGGTAATTTCTTTCAAAATAAGTCTATGATGCACATGTTGATCGGAAGATAAATGCATATATAGGATACGCGCTTTCCATGTTTTGGTATATTGCGTATATGGATGATCTCTTATATTGGTAGCGAGTGAGGAGCACTTTTGGATTCAACATATGTATATTAGGGTTTTATTTTTGTTAATCACCTCATTGGAATTTCGTTCAAAGTGCTCTAGTGGCACTTGCTAAGTAATCAATTAAGGAATCTTTATATGCACACAATCATTATTCCGAAAATTAGATACTTTCTCACCAATAAACCCTGTAGATGTCGCCGACCAAAAAAAAAAAAAACCCTATAGATGTTGTTTGGATATTCATTATTACAATAAAAAGTTATTGCCCTTCAGCATATATACCGGTATCTTATTATATAATTTATCATTATTCCATCAATTATTCGACAATGTATGGCAGCCGACCTGACGAGATTCTTTGAGAAAATTCAGACAATTTCGCGAAGAAACCGTGTCGTACATTGAATAGCCCATACCTGGGGGAAAAAAGCTAACTCCAAAAGCATCTCGAGTGGCCCTTTTCTCTTGTTTATTCTAGGAAGCTATTCAAAGACGTGGAAACTTCTTGGTCTTAATCATCTTCCTTTTTTCTTTTCTTTTTCCCCCCTTAGAATTGTCATGCAAAACGCGTCCATGTCCATAATTTCTATATAGAAAATTTATGGAGGTACATGTTTGTTTTAAATTTCCTTAATGGTTGCCAACGATAAAGGCACGTGCGAACCTCCCCCCTGTTTCGCGTCGTGATTTATGGGTGAACAGCTTTGCTTTTCCTCCTCTCCCTCGGCATATATTCTCTCTTCATTGAATTCAAACATGGGTCTGCATGCCAAACTAGAGAAGAAAGCTATTCATGCGTGGATCGCAAGTTAACTAGTTTAAGACCGTAAGCCGAGATCAAAACTAGTGTCGGGTCAAAAGATGTCGTCGTGGAGCATCTACGCTCGGTGGCTGAAAGCCTCCAGCGAGGCGAGAGCCAAGAAGGAGCGACCCACCAAAAACCCTAGATTGAATATTTTCTTCAATTTCACACACTCGCAAAACAGCGGAAAGAAAAGAACCCTTTTGTGTGTATCCTCACGTAAGGTTCCGCTCTCGCACGCACAGGAAAAGATCAGACCGTGGGCCATAACATCACCCCAAACGTCACGAAGCCTAATCTAACGTTACCGGTACACGATCTTAAGTCAAAAGGGGGATTAGTCGACACAGCTTCACTCGATATCAACGTATAAATTTCTCATGCATGACGTGTCAGAGCATGGACCTGGCTCTCCAAGGTTATCTCCAAGTAACCACTCCATCATCGGTTGTAGGGTTATTTTCAGATAATTTATTGCGACGGGATCGAATGATATTCGTTCTGTTGAAGTGGGAAAAAGCTTCACGGGAAAGGTGTCTGGTTTGAACCCCACGACTGGTTTATCTCGAGAGGGTTGGCTTGAGTTTGTGGGTGTGAAGTAGTTTATCAATTTCCCAACAGGTTTCGCCAGTCAACCCATTGGTGTTCGACTAGTCGGCCATATAAACAATTAGATTGCTCTTTTGACTATGCATCTTTAAGCACGTCCCCAGCTTGAAAGCTACCACATAACAATTTCTTAGCCAAGCATGGATTAGATGAAAATATGACGGCATTTAAAAATCTCACATGATAATTTACTAGTGAATATGTAAATTCACAATATCATTATGTACTCATACTCAAAACGGTAAGGAAGACGGAACTTACATATTTTCAACAGTTTCATTCATTATAATCAACAGATCCTGTTTATCACGTCATCAATCAAGAAAACTCTAGTCTATCTAAATATTTGTTTCTCTAGATAAATATCTATTGATATAACTTGTTTCACTGTCTTTCTTCGCTTTGATATGTATTATGATAAGAATGAACCCTTGACTTTTGAAAGGAGATGCTTTCTTGCGCGTGACAAAGCTGCTGCTGCTTCTTATCTACAACATGCAACCCTAATACTGATTCTAAAGAAGTTTCTTTTCGGGGGCTATTTTTCAACACGCAGATAAGAACCCTGAGGTGGCTACTTTCTTCCCTTTCATGGAAAGATCTCAACAAATTAATGGAGGACTAGTGGAACTAATTCTTCCGCTCACGGCACTGTTCTTTTATGAGTAATTTTCGTTTGGCATGCGGTTTCAACGAAGTAGGAAAAAGCAACGTTCCAGAAAACAGAGCATTAAATCTCCAAGAAGCTAGTTAATCAGATAGCTCCAGTTAGCCCGAAAAAACATTGACTGGCAATCACTCTATAACCAGTTGATCATGCTTACGGAGCTCCAAATTAAAAAAAAAGAGAATATCAATCACGCTTCTTCGGTACCTTGGTTTAAATCTTTTTAAGATTTTATAATGAGTTATCAAATGAAATTTGGTCTGTGCTTGTATATGCATGGTTCAATGAATGCGTGGATTTAGCCAAAGTTAACCCTGTTTACATAGTGTATGTGCGTTATGACAGTAGACTTTCACAAGTCCTGACGTTATGTGTACGCTTGGGGCAAATTTCACCATAATTAAGCATACCATCGAGTTATGCAACTAACGTGAAGCGTTTAGAATATGATAGAAGATGTTACGTTATATTTAGTCACCTTGTATCAACTATTTTTGTAATTATGACATTGGAATGGAATTACTAGATCTCAGCTAAGTTCGCCTTCTATATTATGGCCACTCTATATTGTGGATGGTGATAAGTTAGATGCAGGAACATATCAGTTCGATGTCTTAAGACTCGCCAATTTGAGAGGGGACAAACAAAGGTTAAAATTTCAAGGATCTTTCTCGTAATGGAAATTCATGGAAAAATCTTTAAGTTACTAGTTTACACAAATAATTATTTTATAGAGTAAGGAATGATAATTCACATTTCTCCAAAAGGGTTGGTCATATTGATAAGGTAATCTAGAAAGGCTCAACAAGCATGAGATTTCAAGTTCGATTTCTCAAGTGGTGCAAAATCTTATAGGCAAACCATAAAAGTAATTTGCGAGAATCCCTTTCAAAGTGTGTGGCCCTCATTGGGTCAGATCCAAGGACGAAGGTTAACATATTCCTACCAATTGATTAGTCTACATCGTCCATAATTGAATCCGTTTACTAATTCAGTGATTAAGAAACTGCATATATTTTCTTTAACAATGACCCGTCAATCTTTTTTAAGCCAAAACCCTATCAAACAACCACACACTAAAAACCCAAAAAAAAAAAAAAAAAAAAAGAAAAGAAGGGTGATGTCATGCACTGAATAGATAGCTTCTAGTGGCGGGATCACTGCTAGGGTTTCTATATACTAATCATCACGAAATTCTCACTCCCGTTTTAAAGACCGCATTCTAGAAGAAGAACCGGTGGCCCAGGTTTTTCAAACAGTCAGTGCCGTGCACCTCGATTCGTATTTTAATTTTCACATATATCTTTCCGATTCCACGGCTAATTAAGTCGTTTTGCGTACTAGCTTGTTGCTGTAGCTTGGTACCATCTTTGTCAAAGTCCTTTCGAGCTTTTATTAGGGTTTTTGAGAATCTGTCCCCTCCTAAAAAATCGTTAGTTGATAGCTTGGTGGGGTTGGATTCATCTAGTGTTGACTCTCGATCGGTTAGATTAAACTTATGTGTTCACATCATTAGAATGGCCACCTCTTGGAAGATAACTTCTCGTTGACTATACTATCACATTTGATGAGAAGCTGTCAATAAGGATGGCGATTAAGTCTAGGATTCAGCTTGTTTCCCAGAATGTGCACTCTTCTTGTTCCATGGATGAGACCAGTTTGGCACATAAACACACTTAATATGAACGTTAACATAGCAATTAAGAAACCCTAACTCAAAAAAAATTCAAACCGATCTTACGTTGGAAAATGATAGAGAGGGATATGTAAGTTCAATTGCAGATATACCTTCTTGAGCCTAAAGCATGAACAGCAAGGTTCTTTTTGTTTTTTTGATAATCAAAATTTTAAATAATGATAATTGAACCACTCCTCTATATTACTTGGGGTGTTTGGATTCAGTCGATTGGCTACCAATGAAAATTGGTTGATTCGGTTGGATTGCATATGCTCTATTTTTCATTCCCCTTTATTAAATAATAGTTTGTGTAACTAAAACATCATATATGCAGCATGATACCAATCAAACTAGACAGACACATTAAATTCCGGTTAAGCTACACCAGATAATTTCGATGAACTATGTTATACAATTGGTATCGTGCTAACTAATATACAACACAAGGAATTTTTTCTGTCCGCAGTTGCCCCAGGCTTATATGAGTGTGACATCCTTTGCTTGTTGGAGTAGAAATCAAACATCAGGCAAGGCGTGCAAAAGTAGTTCTGTTGCTCATAATTGAATATACATGCCTCGATGATTTTCAAACATACAAAGTTGGCAACTTGCTGACTTTGGAACTCCCTGTCCAAGAGCCTAACGTGGGAGAAGGAAACGTGCATGATTAAAGCCGATTAAGCTCACGGTTTAGTTTAGCTAGCCAAGTCAAGTAACTTCGCTGATAAGAAATATTTGGCAAAGTCGAATTTTGTTTAGTGGAGAAGTTATCCAGCTCTGCTTTAAGCGTCATCACTGTCCTCAGCAGATGCCAAAATCTTTGAATGGCGTTTTCTAGACTTCGTGTGCAAGTTCCTTTTATGTGTATTTTTGATGGTGGTGTTGTTCAACTTGGCAAGCAAGGATAGTAACTGCTGAAAGATGAAAGGTGCAGGAAAAAACTAAGTGGTGATAATGACATCTGAGCATCAGTCTTAGCTAACATAATTGAAAAAAGAAAGAAATTGTGGTGCATAAAAGAGTATCTATTCTATTGTTTTCGACAGGGTTTGAATGCATGTGGGGTTTGGGTTGGTCCACCTGCGTACCTCTTCTCTATTTCTAGAACTTCTCCTTTTCAACGAAACTTGCGGGGGAGTTTGCCTTCTCTTGTGATTTAGTTCGAATCTCGTTAGAAGCACTCCCGAATATAGGGATCACACCCTCGAGATGGTTCAAGAAAGTGGACCAGTCAAGATATGCGAAAGCAATAATATAAAATATAGAGCACGAAATATGAAGCTCCCCCCTTAAGTTTGTGAAAAATAATAAGTTGTGTGCTATTGATGGTAATTTTTCACTTTGACCTAATGGTGAAATTGATTCAGCTTTGAAGTCAATGCCAATGTTTGTCATTCTGAATGAATTCAATTTAAAAAATAGAAGAAAAATGCTCAAGAACAATAAGTAGGCATTTCAACTTATGTTCAACTCACTCTTGGAAAGGCTTAACTGGAAAGTCTACATAAAATAGCATGGAAGGATAAATTACCTGATTGAATAGATATTTACTTACCCAATTACAATTCACAAAGTAACGGGACACGACGGAACTCGCGATGCTATATATAGATCATATATATGGAAACTCGATCATATAGTATACATCAAGTTTGATTTCATATGTCTCCAAAAGCAAAATAACATTATGTTCGATTCAAACGTTGAGAATCTAGCTCACGTTTTATCTTGTACATGAAATCCCAATGCATTTCACAAGCTCGAGATTTATTTGCTAAGCTTGGGCCTCCTCATCATGGAAATATAAATCCATATTACCGGTTCGGTGGTGATATTGATAATCTAAAAATTAAGTTAGGTCCATGTTTGAAGTTTGATTACATATAACAATGGCACTATGTGAAATGACGACCATACAAGTCTGGCGTTGTCGACGGAAAAAGAAAGGATAATGACAATAATTTTGCCTTATTGATCCTATATTTAAATTTTATAGGGCTAATGCATAATTCAATATTAGCAATGAATTTGAAAACCACTTCCATCATTAGCAAGTTAGGCTGCATATACATACTATTTTACATGTGGCGGAATTTTTGGCGCCAGTCGTTGCTTAAATTGGCCAAAAATATATAATGCCTTCAACGTGCAAATTAAGGGGTTAGGTGTGAAATCAAATCGATCCTCCTTCTGCCCTCGTGTGAAGTGAGTTTGAAATACGTGTACGTAGAGGGCAGCGTGCGTATACGTATGATAATTCCACTTGACATCTAAGTCATCTATACACTCTCTCGGGTACCAAACAAATCACGTAGGCCTCAACCACTAACACGACACGTGTCGATCAATTGGAAAAGCGTATAGTTTAGGAGATAATGCGTAGGTAGGAGGTATAAGGTAAGCCGTGACGTTTTGGAGCGAAGGAAAAATTCGTTTTTTTTTTATTTTTTATTATTGGTTGGTTTAGTTGGCCAAATATTGCGAGCTAATAAATCATATATAACGAAATATAATTGCGGGGATTCTTGCAGCCGCACTAGCCGCCGCGGGGCTCGCCTTTGTGATCCAATTCACATTCTAATCGAGTCTTACATTTGTTTAGTTCACACGGTAGTTAAGTTCGTTAGGTGGATGATAGAAGGAACAATATCTAATACCTATTTTAATAAAACACATCTTAGCATTGTCTAATCTATGTTTGACCAAATATAATTCGCTCACTACTGATAATAATATTAAATAAAAAGGCTGGGGAAGCCGTCCTTGGAAAATAAATGGAAAATATTGCATAAGAAAGAGAGGGAAAAAAAAAAGAAATTAATCAGATTACAGGTCTTCTTTTTTCTTTTTTTTTTTTTGTGTTCACGTATCTTGATCGTGTGGCATGATGCGAATTCATTTTGCACCGTCTTTTGACAAACTAGGAAAATTAGGAACTGTACGATTCGACGTTGACTAAGCAGCTTGGAGTCCGCATGTTGACTAACGATCACCGATTGGTCCGATCCTCGCTGGTTGCCGAGAGTAGAGATACTTTCCAATCACCAAGAACATGGGGAAGGTTCGGTTCAGTGGACCTTCACCTCTAATTGATTAAATCAAATGATTAATTATCTTTTAATCTATTAGCTTAACCTCCGGTTGGATGAGGACTGATTGATTTGGGAAGTTGGACGAACCCTTTTCTTGATTATTTTTTAATCTTCTCCAGCGGCGAATGATGAGTTCTGCCCCGAATAATTCGCTGGTTTCTGATTACTCAAGAAGTGTTCTTTCAATATGAAGATTATTGACCATAAACTCCGATTAACAAGGCCATTTTCTGTTGTCATGGTCTGCAATTAAGTGTGAAATCACTAAGGGCGCGCGATTAAATTGCATCCTCGACCCTAGATTTAAGTTGGGGTCCATTCGATCTAAGGGCCGAGGTGTGCGGGATCGATCCATTGGATCATCGCTTTACTAAGTTTGCATTCCGTCAAGATCTGATGCGATACCTTTCTGACCATTTCTGAGGAAGTAGGATTCAATCAAAGAGACCAGAAAAGCAATTCTCGCCACTCGTTTCCCACTCTTGAATTGGTCTCCTTTGCCGACCAAGAAACATTCAATTCCAAAACACATGCCTGACATTCCGACTGAAAACGTTGGAGAACAGCTACGAACCGGAAAATGACTCCTCATGATGAAGTCCCCAAAAGGACTCACCAGTCAAGAGAAGATATCATGGTAACTTTCTCTTTTTCAAAGACTGAGGAAATTGGAGTAATATTCCTTTTCTTCGACGAGTACCGCGCAATAGACGGGTCGATCATGAGATCAACTTCATTCTGTCCTCTTTGAACCCTACATAAACCAAATCATTCCAAAGAATGTAGCCAAGTCTTCAGACAATTTGAACAGCTAAGCCAGTAGGAATCTCTAATCCCTTAATTTTCATTCGCCGAGACAAGACCTACTCAAAAGAGCATGTCAAAATCGAAATCATGAATTCCAGGAATGCACTGGTCGTCTGAATCTGGCATGAACAGAAAGCATGAGAAACTAGCCAACAGTCTTTTCCTGTTTTCAGATCAAATGAACCAGAAGAAACATATGCAACAACTTGTCTGCACGTGTGTACGCAAAAGGAAGCTGAATCCGCCGCCAGAACAAGGACAATTGCATCCAATCATGTCGAAGAATAATAATCTCAGGCACGACATTTCAAGATCCATTTGAAGCTCGGGGCGCCAAGGCTTCTACAGGATCGGATACTATTTCCTACTAAGTTTCATTTATGCCGAGCACTCAAGCTAACCAATAAGTAGCCACCAGATTCTCATAGTATTTCCCCCTCGGTTCATTTATGCTATAAGTCTCCGACATTACCAATGTAAACCCACAATTTCGCTGATCAATTTACAGAAAAAGATGAAAATTTTACTCAGTACTGCGATGCAGACAACCAAACCGAATGCTCAAAGCCAGAGGAAGAAACTCATGAGCGTCGAGAATTGGAATAGAATTCGTAGACTTTCGACTGTAAATGTTGGATGGGATCTCCCAACAAAGCGACAGAGTACAAGCGGAACGAAACAACAGCGGCAGAAACACAGAGCTTACATCAACATAAGCATTGGTTAGGGCAATTGCCGTTCCACTTCACAGTCACGAGCACACGATCAAGCTCTTCTTTCGATTGAATCTCGACATTCAGTCCTCAGCATCGACATCACTCCGGTCGGTGTCCCCGAATTTTTGCTTGAAAGAATCCTGCTTCTGCATCCACATCATATGCCCCTGCGAAAACCAAAACCCAAAACTCAAATTTTCAAATTCAAATCGCGGACGCGTCGCGCCACGCCGCTTCCAATCGCAATTCAAACTCTCAGCGATCCAATCGATAACGCGGACCATGCAGACAAGGGGTTCGTGCAATTTTTTAGCTTCCAGAGCTTGGGGAATTTCATACGAGAGCTCATTCAGATTAACGAAGGAGAGGAAGAGGCACCTGGAGAGCAGCAGCCCAGGCAATGAGGAAGGAGGCGAACCAGAATCTCTTGTCCTTGAGGAGTTGCTTCACTTCCATTTTTGCTCGATCCTTCAAAACCCTAAACCCATTCCCTCATGCGATTCGATTGAAACCTTCGGTTGCTTGCCTTCCCTCTTCCGCCATCTTGTGCAATTCAAGCAAACTTCTGAGCTTATTTGGGCTTTGGGCCAAAAACAAGATTTGGAAGCTGAATGGGTGGGCTTGGGCCGGAATTTCGGGACCAATAAGTTTGGAAAAGAGACGAGTAGTGAGACCTCTCCATTCGATCTCACTCTTCTTCACTTTGATATTTCAAAAAGCTCTAAACTTATTCTTCAATAGTCAACTCAATTCTAAACTTCTTAATTTATCCGATTTAGTCCTCAATTTTTTGATGTTTTTCAGTGTAATCTTATCAGCTAATTTTGACTTGAAATCGCTAACTAGATGCCAATTGTCTTGCATGGCACTGGTGATGCTAATATACCTTACTAGCCATTGTCAAAGCCCTGATGATTGGTGGAGGGAAATAGGAAAAAAAGAAAAGATTAAGAAAAATTTTAATTTTTTTAAAAAAAATGCTAGAATTGTTTACATCGGTGATTTGTTGCCAAAATTGTTCCAAAATAGGTACATTGGAAAATTGTCAAAAATTTCTAAGACTAAATTTATCAAAAAAAAAAAAAAAAATTAAGACTTGAATTGGTTGTGGTATAATAAATTTAAGACTTTTTGGACCATTTTCCGATATCACCTAGTTTCAAGGTTTCTTATGTATACATCATTCATCTAGGTGTAGATTTTAATTCTCATGCATATTTTTTTTCATGTGTATATAGACTCGCTTTTGCAATACCTATTTATATAATTAGATGAAAAAGTTACAATCCCTGATAAAATATTTCATGATTAAGCACACATATATTGCTAATAAGTTTTTAACTAATTGTTTATATACATTTTCAAATAATTATGAAAAAATAAGGCTAAGCCTTTCTACAGATAAAGCTTTCCTGCGTCTTAGTTATAAAAACAAAAAAGAGAGAAAAATTGCTAGAATTTGGACTAGAGGTTGCTGGGAAAATGTTCCTGCATCTAACGCACATGTGGATTGCTAGATATGAAAAAAAGAAAGGATGATTTTTAAAAAAAAAAAAGAGATAGCTAACGTTATTTACGTAAAAACGCTTTTTCGATATAACTATATTACAACAAAGTATTCTCTAAGTGTTATTTCTAAATATGCTACAGATCGGTAGAATTGGACTCTCCTCGCTGCATAAAAAGATTTCTGTGCTTTGTCTTTAAAGTAACAAAATATTTTACGCACTGTATAATTGCCGCTCAACCTTGTCATCTCATTTCATTTTTTTTTTTTTACTATTCAATTGTGACTTGTTTGTATTTAAGAAATACGTAATTTTAGCATGATAAGATAATTTAAAATTTTCCATATCAGTTGGTAGGTTAAAGCTTCCAGTGTTAATATGCATTTTAGAGAGAGATTTGATTTATAACATTTATATTGTGTTTTTTAATTTTTATATTTACATTAGTGAGTCGTTTTGTTCTTCGGTAATTCAGTTTTTATGCATACTTTTAAAGCGAATCATATGTCAAAGGAATGTTGTTTTTGTGCCAAAATTTTTCATACTCCATTTTAATTATATTTTTTGCATGAGTGCAAAACATTTGGCGTATATAGAAAGCAAATACAAATGAAGAAATCCCAGAGCATGAGAAAAATATGTTTTCCCCTTGATATATTTTTCTCATTTTCTCTCTTCATCGTGTCATTATTTTTTTTGCAACCCATTCTCATTTAAAAAATATCTTTTTATAAGTCGAAAAATACCTATGATTAAAATAATGGGATATATATTTGAGATGTAGAAAGAACATATTATTATCTTTTTACCAAAAAAATACATCTTTAGTGATGAAATGATATCGATAAGTATATTTACGTTGCCACTGTATTTCGAATTTTATGGCTTAATGACTGTCGATAGTGCTCACATCGTTTTCGGATGCAACTTTTCGGCACATCCCATGGTCACGGTTCACTCTCACATTGAGTTTGAGGGTCGTTGGGTGTGCATAAATTGCAGAAACTGAAGTACGAAAACCAAACTTTGGCATGACAATTCTACTCACAGATCACGAATCATTCTCAATCGAGCCGCATTTCTGCATCGAGCTCAGTGTCATCGAATTCGAACCCACCTGCCATAAGGCGAGAAAAAGCAGTCTCCTTCTGGAAAAATTGACATGAAAAAATTGAGTTGCCGTGCTTTTGATCAAGATATGATCTTGAATGAACTTGCTTCGACAGAACTTTTAGAGCAGCAACATGTATGTCAGTGACGGGTCAAGCCATGGGACAGTGACACAAACACAATCTTCGATTTCTAAAGGTCGACAACCTCGATGGTCGACGGAAGAGTGTGCACGACAAAAGGTCAAATGAAGTATTGTTATCGCTGCAGAAACTGTAACATGCCAGCGAGATGATGAAAAACTGTAAAGCAAGAACAAAACTCTGTATATAGCATCAACAATTACCGTCTCCTAAAAAATATAATGACACCCGTCATTTCTCGGTTCTATCAATCAAATGCATCACTATAGAAGAACAAAAAGGGAATTCTCGAGGCGGAATAAGGATTTTCAGGGTGGCAGCTTTCCAGCCAAGTACAGAGAGAGCTTCTCCCTAAGCAAAGAGCCCTCGGTGTCGACAGCCTCACAGATCTGTTGTCGGTAACCAGGATCGTGATCATGGGACAAGGGCATTTCGTCTTGAACTGCATCTTCCATATCTATAATGATGTTGTGCAGCAAACAGCAAACAAATATGATCCTCGGTAACTTGTTCCGGTCAGGCATCCACAGAACCCCTTCAATTATCTTCCACATGTCCTTTAACCGCACCAATGCCCTCCGAGCCACTAATCTCGTGGCATGATGCCGCTTGTTGAACCCAAGCTGATAATCCGAAAGGCCTTTTCCTTTATAAGGAGTCAGAAGCCAAGGCAGGAGTGGGAAACCCGCATCCCCAACAACGTATTCTCTTACTTCCGTTCCTTCAGGAAGCAGCATTTTCTTGCCATTGAGCCTCTTTCCATCATCAGTGAGCTTAAAGAAACCTGAGCTACTGAGAACAGTAGCATCGCTCAGTTTTCCAGGCCAACCAGTAATTACATCACGGAATCTCAAATCAGCATCCACGACTGCCTGCAAAACCATGCTGCACTTTTTCTCCCGATCGAACCAGACATTGTTAGAAGGGTCCACCATTGGCAAGTTCATGAGGATGTGGGTGGTGTCAATGGCTCCGCAACAATTTGGCAGGCCTCGAATTTTCTCAAACTTTGACTTTATCTGTTCCATTTCTGATTCATCCGAAGGCCAACGGAGATGAGGTAGTGCCTTTTCTTCCATTGCCTCTACGAATCGCCAAGTAATTTGGGAAACTGTTGATTGGTTCATTCCAAACGATTCACCAATGTTTGATAATGATTTTCCTGAACTAAGCCTCCTAAGAGCAACAGCTACTAGATCATTTAAGGACAGAGGATTTCCGCTGAGATCAGTGAAGCTTGAGGGTTTATTCATCATGTCTTCCTTCACGATTGAACAGACATAGTCAAATGTTTTTCTTGATATTCTGAAAAATGACTCGAATTCCTTTGACTTCTTTGGTTGCGATGGACCTACATAAATGTTCAAAGACAATTGCTCATTCTCCAGTGCCTTCCATGGTCATGTCAAACTTCAAACAAATAGTTTATATTATATCCTTTCTTTACAATTACAAGTCGAATGCTCATAGAAGCAATGAATCATCAAATGATACAACGCATATATTGTCATGTGGAGTGGAGTATCGCCTAGAAAGATTAGTACGGATGAGGCAGAAACCACATTCAAGACAGAGATTTGATTTTTTAAGGTTGTCAGAATAAATTTAAGTCCTCCATGAGAAATTCGTCCTCTAAAAGTAATGTATAAACGTCAAGACATATTCAAAATTTGCCATTGTTGAATGAAACCTCCATGGTTACCTATGAAACAACAAAGCACCAAAATCATGTGCATAAATGAAAGTATTTGACCTGATAAAACCATCCATTGTCTGTTGACTGCAAAAATGTACCACTTCAAAGCTATAAATGAACACCAGAGAAAGAAGAAACTGACTTGGGGACATAAGCAAATGAAGATATCAACCAAAATAGAAGCAAACTTGAAAATAAAGGATAGGTTAAAAAGGCAAGTCCATGGTAGTGAGCGCAAGTGTTACCAGATCAATTCATCTATCTCTGCTCTCCAGTAGGATTATCCACTCTGGACTTGTTTACTCATCTTTCTAGAGGTAGAAAAAAGTGAAAAATATCCTGACTTAACAGACTTTTGTAAGGCTTTGTTCTAGGCCCACAAAGTATCTAACCTTGACTTGTTCTGAGTTATGTTATGCTTATCATTCAGAAGGTTTAAGTCTGACAATGAGCGTCCAAGTTCAATGTAGATGAATCTTCACTTCTGATGCACATAGCTCAGAAAGGAACGCTTTTGACATCTTTCCCCTTCCATCATTTTCTCTAATTGAAATGAAATCTACTCTTAAAAATCGACTTTTCCCCTATATTGAAGACCTGTTAGTAAGCTCTTTCCTCATAATCTCTCTCTTTCTCTCTCTTTGGAAACCGGTTATTTCTGTTGAATAACAAAAATTGTCCACTTAGGATAAGATTCGAGAGCAGCTGAATAAGGAAAATTGGTGTAAAGACCATTTTAAGATGAACAAACATTGAGACACAATAAGACTCTTGAGTTTTATTGAACATGATGAAACCATCTCTGCCAAACTACAGGCCCTAATCAAAGTTTTAATTCATTGTAGGTGTAACCTAGCTTCTTTGCCTTCCTTACTCTTTATTGTGTCTCTATCTAATGGTAGAAAGGAAAAGAAAAATGACACCACAAGATGGTCATACAGGCCAATGTTTTTTGGAGCAGAAGAATATAACTGTTGATCCCCATCTAAGGAAACATTTCAAGTGAAGCCCCTCAATAAATATGGCAACAGTACTTATTTGTCATTTGAAGTACCCCTTAGGCACAGCTGCTCTCTGTCGATATATTTGTCCCCAACAACAGAAAAGCAAAAATTTCAGCTTCAAACATGTCTTTCCTTGGTTAGCAAAGGGAGAAGCTAAAAACACTGTCAGACTGACCAATCGAGATCCCCCAATTGTTAATCCGCATAAAAGAAGTTGCTATGGCAGATGAGAAAGTGTTACCAAGATATGATCCATCTGAACAAAATGTACAATAGACCTCTATATCTCCAGAAAACCCAACAAAAAAGAGATTCCAAGAGTTTGCCACATGCAGCAATATCAGCACACCAGCAGAGAGTGAAATTGATGCCATTTTAAGCAAAACTGAGCAACACAATGAAAGAGACTAAAGATGACACAATTATTTCTACAGCTCATCAGCCATAGACAAAAGTATCGTGCAGACTCGTTACATAAACGATGCAGTGGCAGAATGGAGCTAGAGAAAAATATGTGAACTATGAAAAGTCCAAGACTTTTTTCCTGCTGTGGGGAGGCGATGCAGGTGTTGCTGTAGTTTTTTATGTGATAAACTTGATAGAGTGGAAATCACCCTCAAAGTTTAGTTTTGACCTGTTATGTTTAGATTTCCAACAATTGAATGATCTCAAATATGAGGTCGAGCTACCGCTTGAAGATCTAGTACGTTAAAACCCAACAACAGCACACCAAAGAAGCTCAAGACAACACGAATCAAGCAGCCGAAGCAAGTAAAACAACCGAGCGCCACATGATTATACGAAATGTATCCCAGAAATCGCAAGCAGAAGCCAGTCGCAACAGCGACATAATCGAATCATTCTTCGGCGAAAAACGAAGGTCCGACAGATTTACTGTTATTCTTCAAGACGGAATAGAACAGAGAATCTCAAGACCCAAGGAGAGCAAGAGCGAGAGCGGTAGCTACAGCAATGTACGGGATCGACACGAGCTCAACGGAGCAAATCAATCAGAGAAGCGCGCTCGAAAGGAACGACGGCCGAAACAGCTACGAAACTTAAACGAGAGAACGTTTACCCGTAATCCTCTTGGAGAAATCATCCCACCAATCCAACGACTGGGGCTGGGCTGGCAAGGAAGCGAGCGAACCGTCGGAGTCAACCTTGTTCTTGGTACTCTCTGCTTTCCTCTTCCTCTTCTTCTTCACCCCTCCTTTAATGGGTCCCATTCCGGGGAGCTCAGGAAGAAAAGAACGATACCCAAGTCAAGTTCGAGAAGACTTAGGAGCCAAGAACCTCAAGAATTCGCAGGGAGGGTCGGGGAAAAGGCGAGACTCGAAGCAAAACCAAATTTTGACGGCAATGAGAGGGAGGGAGGGAGGGAGGGAGGGTATAAAGGAATTGGAAGGAACAGCGTGTGTGTTTGTCATGTGTTGAATTCAAAGCATGCAATGATAAAGGCGAGGAATGTCCAGCATGGCCGATCAAGAAAATGGTTCTTGCCAAGGGACTTTGGTGGGAGAGAGGAGTTAACTCGAGTGACGTAGCGGAGGGGTTCTATGGTCTGAGAATGACGATTTGTTTTTGCATAGCAGGGAAAGCAGAGCGACCGAGAAAGAGAGAGAGAGAGAGAGTGCAGAGAATCGACGGCGAAAAAAAAGGCGTTTTCGGACGCGGCCGGATTCCTATTTCTTCACGGTTCGAACTTCGAAACAATTTCTTTGGGCGACAAGAAATTCAATGGATAGATTCGTCATCCAACGTCAATGAATTGGTGTCATCGTGGCCTGTTCGGAAATTACCATCATCCATAAAATAATTATTTAGATGGTCCGCGTGAATCTATTTTCATTTTATGCAAAACAATAAGATTATTAGTCGAGAAAATATGGGTGAAAGACACAAAGTGATCATTTGTAGTAATGATAGTGATAATCTCTTGTACCAATGGCAACAAAGAAAAAAAAATCTTCAGGTACCATTTGGTTATTACATCAGTTTAATTAACTAAGCTGATTTGAAAAGAAAATTCTAAAGCATTGTCGAGCGGTGACTATTTTAGACGGATAAAAATTATATATGTTAGAAGCACATTGCTAAAGTGCCTCGCATGACCTCCTTCTATCGATTAACTTAAACTTTCAAGTTAAGCTTTTTAACATGTTAACATAATTAAGGTTTTGCCAAATTCCACATATCGTTCCTAATCTGATTGGACTTTCTAATACATATAAAATCTCTTGCTTATAAAAATGCTTATATACTTAAATTTTGGTGGATGTAACTTGCTTATAGAAATGCTTATATACTTGAATTTTAGTAGCTTAGAGAACTTGAGATTCTAAGTCAAAAGCACGATCTTCAAAACTCATCGTACATCGTCGGTGGCAAATCGTAAGTTACACTCTGTCTTGGACTAAGAGATTAATGTTATGGCTAAACGGACAAATTGGGCCCGTGCGTTGCCTCACTCGAAGCGCGAAACTGAAGCCCATAACACCATGGGTCCATATCATTTCGTCAGACGTTATAAGCGTACAGTCCATGTCCACTTTGCCAAAGATGGGCCTCTCGAATTGGGCTTGGGCCAACACGAGCAATGGCAACCCCTAATTTTTCTCTCTTAACTCGTTCTGAATTTCAACGATATATTTCAAGCTCTTTAACACTATTTTCCAAAAAATATTTTTCTTTTCTTATTAGTGATGGACAAAAGGCTAGCATCATCATAAACGGGCTGTGTACAGTGGATGGCGGTATCCTCAATTTAAGAAAGCGAGCCGGTTCGATCAAGTGTTTTATAAGAGATGAGATCTATGATAAATTTTTCATGTGTTATTAAGATAAGAGTAGATTGTTTAGCAAAAAATAATAATAATAATTGAACGAGAGAATCGAGTAATGAAAAATGCATAGGCATGTGTTCCACAACACGGACGAAAGAGGAGCAAACCGTGGATCAAAAGTCAAAGTAGATTAACCCTTTTCACATGTCAGTCTCGTACTTTTTCCACATATTTTATGCCTAATTTGGACTCCTAGATCCTTGAAAACGGCCTCCATCAACTCGTTTTTTCCATCAGGAAATTAAAAAAATCAACTTTGATCTGCCCACAGAGAGAATACGTACACCCAGATTGATGCTGGTGATTTATTATAGCGCATTGTTTTTGGTTTTCGAGAAGAAAGCTGCAAACGAAAGTAGAATGCGACGCCGTTCTTGATGGATGGGATTCGTTGAGAAGCAGGGCTTGCAATGCAAGAACTCATCAAGGCTGTACATAAGTTCTAAAGATGTATAATTCATAGTTGCAAGAACCCAGTCACAATAATCCAATTGGACACTCGCCGCATTTCCGGAAATCATATTTTCAGTGGCATCGCGTTAGCATGCTCGCGACACGTTATTAGGGACGAGAGATCTTGGAAATGCATGCTGCTGCACTTGGCAATTCATGTTGAATTCAAGATTTTTATACAGCTTTTCTAAACATGCTGTCTCAGTCTCTAGCTGGGGGCATTAACTCAACATCATCAGCACCCTTTGAACCGCACATGATCAGCTGCATCAGAACTCCTCCTGATGCCTTCATCCTCCCGCTCGGCCTCTCGGTCTCAAGCGCCTGATTCCTGATGTCCGACAGTCTATAATTTGGGTCTCTAATGATGGAGCTTGAAACATCCAAGCTCTCTCTCCCGTCGGTGCTCGAGTTCGACGGCGGGGAGGACAGAATCCGAGTCTCCTCGTTGCTCCAGTCCTCGTTGCAGTCGCCCCTCTTCGCTCGCCTAGTTTTCTTGTCATCGGTCTGCGTGGACACGTTCGTGGCTTTATTGGCCATTTCTGAGGGCTTGGCCTTGTAGACCCTGTATTCGTGAAGGTCATCTAGCGAGAGTGGTGTGGAGTACAATTGGTTCTTGCTCTTGATCTTGATCAAGTCGGAGAGCTTCCGGTCCTCAGCTGGGTCGTTTGTTTCCGAGGAGTGGTTCTTTGATGCCGGCGACAAGATCACGGTGGAGGGTCGGAAGCCTGGAGATGGTCCTTGGAGGAGTTGGGATCCCTTGAGGATGTATTCATGGCCATTGCAAGGGTGTATCAGGTCATCCTCTGTCAAGTCTTGCCACACATACCCACTTTTGTAGGTCCTAAATTTGATAGAGGCAAAGACCAGATCATGAAATGAAAGAAAGACGATGTAACTTGCCGAATTATATAAAACCAATTTTTACCAGAAATTGTTGAACTCAAAAGAACCAAGAAAAAGAGAACTTTAGCACTCAAAAGAATCAAGAAAAAGAATTTTTTTTTTAAAGTATGGCAAAGCATTTCTCTCTCGTCTATTCCATCCCTCTACCTTTTTCTCACTTTCAGAGGGAAAAATAATGACCAAAATCATGAAAGTACTTTCACTTAAAGTCAGTGAGCTATACAATAGTCAGAAAACAAAGGAGACCAAACTGGAGGGGACAGAGAGCGCTTGTTTGTGGGTATTCACGTGCCTTTTCGAAGACCAAGAGTACATGT
Organism: Corymbia calophylla; assembly: GCA_014182845.1. Taxonomy (NCBI): domain Eukaryota; kingdom Viridiplantae; phylum Streptophyta; class Magnoliopsida; order Myrtales; family Myrtaceae; genus Corymbia; species Corymbia calophylla. The sequence goes on along the minus strand of CM024699.1, from coordinate 33,502,550 downwards.
TGGCCATGCCTGGACCTCGCAGACTATTCAGTCGGTTGATCACATCTGGAAATTGCAGCAAAAGATCACCAGTCACTTGGAAACCATCTCAACCAAAATCAACACACATCGAACAAAGAAAAAGAATTTCTGAAAAACTTTTTATGAAATTTCTTTACCTCTGAGAAAGAGCCCACCAGGTGAAGAAAGTGGGACTTCCATGAAATGGGGATGCTCAAGATGGCCATTTCTTGACAGGTAGTAAACAACCGGGACTTTGCCCTCCATCTTCACCTGGGGCTCAATCCATTTCTTCGTCCTCTCAGGACTTGCGTCTGAGTCTTGAAACTTCTGGGGCACCCACAACACATCTGCTTCGTTATACCTTGAACTGACAGACATTTTTCTATCCTTTATTTCTTTCTGGAGGCTAAGAAAAGTAACTTTATCAGAGACCCATCGAAGAAGAACTGTTGACAAAGAGATACGAAAAGGGTTAATTAAGAGGAAAGAGAAGGGCTAATGGACATGGAAATCACAAGGCGAGGACTTTCTTGGAGAAAGAAGCAAGAGAGGGAACAATGGAGAAGCGAGGGAGGGGCTTTGTACATATATAGTGGGGGACAAGTGCCTGGGGATATGTGACTTCAGAGGTCAGCTCTAGGCATGCGATTTTGTTCCATCTAAACTTGTGGCTAACCAGAAATATTCATTGTTAGTTCTTTGCTTAGCTCGGGAAATCGTATTTTCAAAGCCGAAATCTGATGTCTATACACTCTTGCGAAAACGGACTAAGAGGGTCAGCTATCCAGCCAAATGTTCATAATTAAATACCGTGACTGTATAGGTACATCTCATTGTGGAATTATTAGATAATTCAATGGGTAGAGCCACAGAATGGGAGCTGAAAATTCTACCCAGATGTGACGATGACTTTGACATGGTTGACTTAAGAAGTGTAGCGTGTGGAAATCATCCAGGTTTTTTTCTCCATTAATGCTGTAGATGCATATGCAACAGAGAGCGTTCAACGTCATGTTACAGATTTTGCCAATAATAGGCTTTTATTCCAGGCTAAGGTTAGCTCAACCACATAGTAGTAACATGTAATCAAAGAGAGCTTTCATGTAAGCACAACAGTGGCTTTTTAAAATCCAGAAGCTTCTTCCAAGGTAGGATTTTCAGGTCACGCGGTTTTTAGTCAAAATTTGTCAGCGAAATTTATCAGTGGTGATCCCTCCTAATTTCATTTCGATGGTTTGTAAGGTCAAAGAGACAAACCATGTGATCTCTCTTTTTCGGACAACAGTTAGATCTATGTACTAAAAGGGTTTTGCTGTATTATTCATGACACACGAAGAATGCTAGCGAATGGATCAGCACCCGAGGAAATTGCCCGGTTGTTTCTAGAAAAAAGAAATGGTTCGCTTTGGGGCAAATGATTTGAGCATTCTTCTAATCATTGATTAGGCTACAACAATAGCCTGATAAACCAGCATATGCCAACCTTATGTGACCAAAGCTTTTTTGTCGTCTCTTCATTTGAGTATCTCTCGCCATATAAAGGGCAAAACAGAGTACATGCCAAAATATTCATATGAGGTTCCAACTGCAGACATTGTGTTCTTTCGTCCCTTATAAATTAAAAAATTATAGAATCAGCTAGTTTATCAACTGGGAGTTCACGAGACCAGCTCGATCAGACTCTGGACAAGAACGCCAATCTTCCAAAAAGCGAAGTCTCGTGAAAACAATGGTGCTCAGAATCAGGGAAGCTGCCCTTGCTGGTTTCCCAAAATCCAAAAGTATAAAAAAATACTCCAGCCAAGGAAGGTGTACAGAATCCTACAAGGCTACATGCATCCGACTGTGCAATTAAAATATGGACAAAAAGGATGGAAAAAGAAAATTAGAGGGTGTTGAAGTTCGCATCCTTGCCTTGAAGGGTCTATTTTTGCCCCACATCCCAAGCATGCTCGTGCACTCTAATACGCAACCGCAGCACATAAATACTAATATAGGGAAGAGAGGTACAATGGTTGCAGGTTGCTGTACCGACAATTCGGTGAATGACCTACAACTGATGTACCAAGAAGCCAACCACAAAATGAAAAATAACAATAAAAATACTACAACGATGACAACGACTATAAAAAAAAGAGGTGATTAGCGAAGAATGTGGAAGAACGTTTATTTTGCAAGCGAAGACAAGTCTTAAGAAGACAAAATTATGTCCAAACAGAACCATGGAGTGGAGTTCTTGCTTGCTTCCAAGTGATCACATCAAGTTCACATCACAAAAATGCTAGCCATCCTTACCGCCTACTTCAACAAATACTTCAATTATTCGCCTTCGTATACGGGTATTGCTCTGTTAATCCTAACCCATCAGATTTCGATGTTTCCGAACTACCCCCCTCTTTTTTCTTTTCTGGAGTCATTGCAAGAGATGTTGAATCGATGTTCACACCAGGAAGAAGTTGAATATCTTTCTAATGGGCCAGAAACATTACAATGTTATTGTCGAGATGGAAAAGGGCCAAAACTTCATTACAGAGCGAAGGAATGCAGAAGTTAGACATATTTCTCCAAGCACCACATCGCAGCAGCAGTAGCTTCCAACCATTGGCCAAAACAAAACATCACGTTCGTCGGAGGTCATAAAGTCTCCATGAAACCGCATCACAAAGTCTATCCAATAACAGTAGCTCCTTATCCACTGTGACCTATCACCAGAATTAGAGACTCTAGAAATGAAATTATCTCCCCCTGGTCTAATTTTACACTACTTGCTTGACCTGAAACACCAACTTGACATACACATGCTCGACAGCATTCCTCTTAGCAGTTGATTTCCACACGGCAGTTCACTAACCATTTCAAAAGGCTGTCTCCAAGGATGAACTGTTCTAGTACCTGAAGGAGACTCAAGAACAAGTGAGCAAAGATTTTGTAACCTCTTGATCTGAAGCTTATTAAGTTGCATCTGAATTTGTCGAAGCATCAGCTGGCTTCTTAGAACAGGCAGAAGAAATATGGCCCTTCTCGCCACATATATAGCAGGTTCTTCTCTTCATCTTGCCAGTGCTGACGGTCGATCCAGTAGTAGTGTTATCCACTGTGGTATTAGTGTTATCGACTGTGGTATTAGTGTTATCGACTGTGGTATTAGTATTATCGACTGTGTTACTAGTATTATCGACTGTGGTATTTGCAGCCACAATTCTTGCACTGCCTTTGACACCTTCCTTAGGGATTGCACTCATTATTTTAACAGGCCTATCACACAAAACCTGCTGATTCAACTTAATGGCCATCGACATTGAAAGGCTATCAGAAAAATCCACATGGGCATAACCCCGGAACTCTCCCGTTTGCTTGTCCATACCGAAACGTATGGACGATATGTTGCAACCTGAGAAGAATTTCCTCATGTCATCCTCGGTTATATCCCATGACAAATTCCCAATGTAGATCCTGTTGTAGCCTTCGACAATCGGTGGGGCAAACTCAGATGTTTTAGTGGCTCGAGTTGCCTTGAAGGGCTGGATTTTGAGAAAGAGTCCGCCCCTGACAAATAAAAACAAAGAATTTAGTGAGCACGATGCATTTGATTGGACATGATACTTGAGAAAGTAGATACTGCTTCTTCCTAATACACTCACATGTCGGAACCATCAAGAGCCAAAGCTCGCTTAGCTGCAGCCTCTGTCTGCAAAACAAATTAAAAAATAATTCAAATTAGTTGTTACACTGGACCCATTGTTTCTAGATATAATATCATAGAAAACACTAAAGACTCGATAATATGTTTCAGTTTCAGTAATTCATAGTCTTCCATTAGGCAAAGAACCTGGGCAATGGGAGCAAAACTAAGTTGACAATTTAGGGTATAAATCTTATAAGCCAAAGACACATGATCATGACAGCTGCCAACTAGGATAATTATGACTTATAGGACCCATTTCAGAAGATGAGAACCTTCTGCAGAAAAGCTCTTTTGACGCTAATCAGTCTGCTCACAACTCATGACAGAAAATTAATATCCAATTATCGCAGCTCAGTTCCATGTCAAGGTTCAAGCTTAAGATTCTGTAAGACCACCTAACATACATTCCCTTTGGCATAAACATTAGGAAGTTAAAGTCTGATTCCTTTGGACTTCAACAGAAATGTACGAAGGAAATCTAACCGATCTAACATCTGCAAATATACTAATTTTTCCTCCTATATTCCTTGATAGGTCAAGAAAGTAACAGCATGTCCTCATTTCATCCAATTCACCAGAAAGTTATAGAAGCATTGACAGGCAATGCGCGTTATCTCTGTCTTTAAGGAAGCTGCTGTGCTCTATGATAAAACCGGAAAGAGGAACACACTTGGAAAGGAGAATGGAGCTTGTAGCACTTGAAGTACACATAACTGAAAATCTGATGTCAAAGGTAATATCAAGTATATGCCCTTTTTCACTGCATACCATTAGCTTCACAGATCCTTCTATATGATCAGGTTGCTAAAACCATGCTGCATTGAGTATGCACTAGATTAAATCCAAAAACAGGACTCTGAAGCAACAGTCTTAACTAAAACATTCCGAAGAAGCTATTAGAATTAACACGATAAAACAATTAAAGGAGAAAAAGGCACAAGCACCTTAAAGTTTAACACAGTGAAAGGTCATCTAATGACTAACCTTGAAACTAATAATGGCGATTCCTCTGAACTTCCCACTCTCAGGAAAAGTCATACAATCAATTTCTGTTATGGTGCCACAACTTTCAAAGTAGCTTCTTATATCATCTTCTGAGGAGTAGTAGGGGATACCTCCAACATAAACTTTCCGAGCAACATCTCCACTCTCTTGACTGCAACCGTGCAAAAGAAATGGAGAGCTTGAGTTAAAATGGATGGAAAATTTGGCAGGTAACTTGTGTCCAGAACCAGAAATTAAATGCTAGAAGCATAATGGATCAGCTCTCTCCGACACTGAGCCATAATTAGTCAAATGCAAAAACAAGCATAGAAACGCACCAGACATCGGGCCACAAAAGAGATATGGAAATGCATAGTTCAGATATTCATAGTCTTGACACTGATATGAGGAAACTAGAAGTTTTAAAAGACAACAAAAATCTTGAACTGATCAGGTAGAGGAAATTAAAAAGCAGCCAAAAGTGAGCTAATTGTAATTCATTCTGACCAACAACTTTGTATCTTTCCTACAACACAAACTCTGAGATTATGTCAATGAAGAATTTACTAAGATTACTGTTAGCAAACACTGATTTTTAGGACCAGAGATAGCAAACATATATTCTGGCCAAAAGCCTCATTGATATTTAGACCATGATTAGGACCTATTCACTATCTCGCTGCTCATCAATGACGTGACCCCCCGAGTTCCATGCCTCATTGAAGTACTTCCAAAATGCTAAATGCTGCCCATGATGATATTATTGGCGAAGGACATTCTAAGCGATATACACTCACACCATGGAATGGTAAATAATCACAAGTCCAAGAAAGTCTGCAGAAGATTATTAAACTATAAACCAATTGACAATCATCTTAATTGCGTTTCGTGCTTCTCAACAACCGAGGTAATGTGATACAACTCGAGTAGCAGAACTCATTCAGACTTTCAGAGCAAATATAAAGCATAATAAGTACCAGTTGGCCTCTGCCATGACATGTTCAACCACAGCCTTGTCCTCTTCAATCTTGTCCTCAACCTCCTCCTTCTTCTTAGCCCCTTTACTCTTCTTCTTCTTCTTCTTCTTCTTCTTCTTCTTTTCCTTCTTCTTCGCCTCTTCAACACTCACCTCACCACCGTCCTCTGCACCCAAGCTTCCATTCCCAGTCCCCTCATCTCTCTTCTTTTCCTCCTTCTTCTTTGCCTCTTTTACAGGCAATTCACCACCACCCTCCTCAGCACCCAAGCTTCCATTCTCAGTCCCCTCATCTCTCTTCTTTTCCTTCTTCTGCTTCTTCTTCTTCGCCTCCTTCACGCTCTCGCCAGCACCACCCTCCTCGACACTTAGGCTTCCATTCTCAGTCCCCTCATCTATCTTCCTCTTCTTTTTTCTCTTCTCCTGCTTCCCCTCATCGCCACCATTGCCCACTTTCTCAAATGAGCCCGTCTCCCTCCCCTCTTCAACACCCTCATCTTCTTTCTCGCCATTATCGGCCCCACCTCCCAAAGACCGAGTATTTCTGCGTTTCTCTCGCTTGGACAATCTGGGTGTCGGGGTTGCCGAGCCCAGGAGCTGTTTCAGGGACTGCGGCTGCGTATCTTGATCGGGATTGGTGGGTTTGGCGTGATTAAGGTCAGAGCTTGATTCGTTGCTCGCTAGGGATTCGGCTAGGGCCGCCCTTAGCTTCTGCTTCAGCTTCTTGTTGGAGAGCACCATGTTCGCCTGCTATGAAAAACGAAGAACTGCAGACGACGATGGCGTGAGGGAACGATTGAAGGAGGGGTTTCGGTAGAGAAGGGGTTTTAGGGAGAGAAACGGCGCGGCGTTTCGGGAGGAGGTGCCAATTGCACTTTCTCGCTTTTCTTTTCCATTTTTCCTCTATTTTTGGTTTAAGGGGATAGAATATCATACAAACCATAACTACATCATTGCAACTGTAAATGCTGACCATGGTGACATTTTACATCTTATTATTTTGCCCGATTTGACTTTTAGTTGACGTGAAACAGTGGAAATATTTCAAAATAAACTGTATAAAATTTTCGAAATATGTTTTTAATTTAAATCTAATTTGTTTAGTGTAAAATAAATAATTTAAAAGATATTTCCCTACAATTAATTATTTATATTGTTCGAAATAATTAATCAATAAAAATAAAAATAATTATTATTAATAATTTATATCTAAATATCTTCATAAACGATAAAATTATTTTATATTTATTTTTAGAAAACATTTTTAAAATCATTCATTTTTATTTAAAGAGGGCTTGCGGCATTCTAAGCTTCTATAAATAAATTTTATAGAAAGAAAATAAATGGCCTTGGGGAAAATATAATTTTCTTTTGAAATGGAAAAATATAATTAATCATGATGTGGAAAATAAATATAGTATTTCCTCGGTCCATTTATACGCTACCGCTATCACACAACACGTGCGATCCACGTGCAAAAGCTTCTGTTGATTTCCCTCCTGTCAATCCTCGGAATAACAGAATTATCCATTTGACAGGAGAAAAATGAAGTTCCGCACCACCACAAGCTCCTAAACGCACATCATCCAAAGGTAGAGTCCGCAAGATCAACCACCGCCATCTCTGAACAGAGCTTATTACGTTCATGGCGGTTTCTTCACTCTCCCTGAGTTGGGTTCCAAGAACCTTCAAAGAAAAGGTCCGACGTCATTCTCTGTTCTCCGTTCTTGAATTCTGAATATGAACTCATTGTTTGTGTCCAATTATTCTTTTGCAGCTGAACGAGCCTCGTTGGAGCGAGTCGCCTCGGGCCAGCGAGCTTCCTCTTCATCACACCATCACATGCTCGTGCGATCACACGACAGCCCTCAATGAAGAAAGTAAGTCATTTGCCCTGAGAATGCATGTATCATCCCTTAGATGGATTCTTGAGGAATTAAGGGATGGAGAATTCGGCTGACTTTCAGGCGACTGCAAGAGAAGGCCTCTGCTCTTGGGCGTTGTTGGGTCATTGACGGCAAGTTTGTTGCCTGCTAGTTCTCTTCTAGCTCAAGGTATGATAATGGGTGATACTCAGTCTCTCAGTTCTGAAGTTCTAAGCTTTTCAGACGATGAAATTTATGTGGTACTAAGAAAGAAGAGCATGTTAGTATTCCTTTTCTTGATTCTGGTGCAGAAATGCCGGCAAATTATCTAGCTTTCGTCGACCTTTCAGATGGGTATTCGTATTATTATCCCTCAGATTGGAGGGTATGTTCCAAGATCTCAAGTTAGATTGCAAGCACAAGAATCTCTTACCTGTTGTTCATTTTGTAGATTCAGTTTGATATAATATTTGAGATGATTCAAATGAGTTTTCTCATCGGGACTTCCTTTTGGTGTTTCAAATTAGGAATTCGACTTTCGGGGGCATGATTCCGCGTTCAAGGATCGGAATCTGCAGCTGCAGAATGTGAGAGTCAGATTCATACCGACGGATAAGAAAGACATCCATGACATGGGTCCAATGGACGAGGCACGATCATTCGCAGCTCTTCTTTGAGTTTATTTTTGCTATTAGCTCATTGAATCTTCACAATCTGTTTAGCTACCATTTCCTTTGTTGTGGCAGGTTGTCTCTAACTTGGTGAAGAATATATACGCCACACCAAATCAGATAGCTAACATTTATGACATGCAGGAGGTAATTTGCACCTATTGAGGTTCTCTTCTATATTTCTCCACTCTTCACGAAATCTGAAGTTCCCTTCATCAGTCCTACTTGTAATACGTTCAGACATTTTTTTACTGTCAATGAGACCGATTCATTGGTCTTGCGTTGGTCGAGTAAATGCAGAGAACTGTCGATGGGAAGGACTATTACACATTTGAGTATGAGCTCAGATCTCCAAACTTCGCCAGTTGCTCTTTTGCGACCATTGCAGTTGCGAACGGTAAGCTTTCCACTGAAACATGTAATCGTGAAAGCCAATGGAAATGTGTCTGAATTACACTGCTCATTTCCGAGCAGGGAGATTTTACACACTGACCGTTGCAGCGAACGAGAGAAGGTGGAGAAGAGTGAGGAACAAGCTTAAAGTAGTTGCAGACTCTTTTAAAGTGCTTGATATATGAGTCATTTGTGCATGGAGTTTGTATTCCTCACGCCATCCGAGAGTCGCATGTATTTTTTCCTTGTTTATAGATGTGAAGCTTTATCCTTGAGATAGAGATTATTCTCTATGTTTTGATTCAGATTCTTTCATCCCATTCCTAGCAAAGAGCTGAACCCTGTCGTCAATAACCTCTGAAAAGTACACCTCATTTCTTGGGAATAAAATTAAAAAGGAGATCATGACTAAACTGAGTCTTTTCCAATCAAGTACACAAACCAATCAAAGATCCAAAAGACTAGGCATCTCTCCTGGACAAAAGCCTATCCTCCACCGCGATCACACCACACTCCAAAACTCCTATATCTAACACCCTGTACTGATTACTAAACAACAACGTGAAAAACTACCATAACCACCTATCATAATATATAGATTTCTATAAACAGTGATCTAAGTAAAGCCTTGTCGTTCAGTTCTTTTTGCATTCACACTATCTGTCAAACTCCAGCTCGGTGCGTGTTGACATTTCTTTCCTAATTGCTTGGGGAATCCCCAGATAGTTTAGCTTTCTGGAGGAACTCCCAGATGTTCAAATGAAACTAAGCTGCAACTCATCTGAATTCAGATCTAGACAAGTCGATGCTGCTGCAAACCCTTTCCGAAGCATGGCTGCATCAAGCGTACATACAAACCGTTTTTGGCAATCAAAGGGTCGTGGGCCCCTTCTTCCACAATCTTTCCACCATTAAGAACTACAATGTTGTCGACATGCCTCATTGTCGTGGCTCTGTGTGCTATCAGAATGGTAATTTTGTTACCCATCACTAAGGTGTCGAGTGCCTCCTGGACCACTTGGCTCGACTCGGACTTGATCGACGAACTAGCTTCATCCAACAGCAATATAGGCGCATTTTTCAGGATAACCTGAGCAATGGCAATTCGTTGTTTCTGACCTGGGGTCAGGTCCACACCTCTCATCCCCACATGCGTGTCATAACCATGAGGCAAGCTGCTTATGAAATGATGTGCATTGACTATCCTAGCTGCCTCCTTCATCTCAGCTTCACTTGCTTTGTGGCATGCATAAATGATGTTTTCCCTTATGGTCGTTGAGAAGATGATCAGTTCCTGCTGAACCAGACGCAGATGGCTCCTCAGCCATCTCAAGTTGTACAATTTAAGATCTCGCCCATCCAGTAAGACCTGCCCTGCAACTGGATCATAGAATCTTTCTATCAAAGATATTACAGTGCTCTTTCCGGACCCTGAAACTCCCACCACTGCTACAGTTTGTCCCCCGTTAACCTTGAGGCTAAAATTGCTACGTACCAACAGTTCTGGACGATCGGATAACAGAAGTCCACGTTTTTCAGCTCAATGGTTCCATAAACATTGGGAGGTTTCATCGCAGAACTATCATCCGGGTCAATTTGAGGCACTTGATCAATTATTTTAAACACAGAGGCAAGAGATTTCCATCGTTTGAGTATGTATGGAGACAATCCAAAAGGTTTGACCAATGCAAATGCCACAAAAGAGAATACCATATACTCTTTGAGAGCTGTCGGCGGATCCACATAACCATTCTTGACAGATAAGGCAGTGTACCAGAGTAGAAGAGCATTGAAGGCGAAGAGGAGAAATTGTGAAAAACCAAATGCAAAACCAATTGCGGTTCCTTGGATAAAACTCTTCCTGAATATCTTCTGCAGTTGTACTTTGTATAGCTCTATTACCTTGTTTCCAGCACAAAATGCAACAGCTTTATAGATGTTCCTAACTGCATCCTCAAGAACCGAAGAGGCCTGTCTATGCATCGCCTGGATGCCCCTTGAGAAACCAGCAAGCCACAGTTTCTACAACAGATAATTTCACATAGATGAAATACGTAGACAGATAAGTATACAGATTCGTAATAAAAAGAAAAGGTTCCCTCAAATGGCTAGAATCACTTAATAGTTTTAAGGTTCATAAAAATACGACTTAGCAAAAATCATCACATTGCAAGTGCACTACATTACACAAAACATCATTGTCCGTAACACCTTGTGTTTGCAACAATGAATGATATGATGTTATAAGTCCTATAAAGGAATGGAGAAAGAGAGAGAGCAACAGAAATCTGGAGGTGTTACGACTACAGTGAACTTTTCTATTTACAATCAAACTGAGATGCAAAAAAGATATGAGTCCTTTTATCTAAAGCGGGCCTATAGAACATTATAAGCTGCTAGAGACATTTAGGAAGAACATTCAAAGAGTCGCTAAGGGTAAAAGGTAGATAAAGGATAAAAGCTAACCTGCGCTAGAGTGGAGAGCAGAGACCACAGGACAGGCAGGGTTGCTAAAGCCACAAGTGCCAGTCACCATTGGAGAAGCAATCCAACGAGGACAGCCACAATTACAGCAGCAGTGTCCTATATAAATATTGAGAGGCGGTTGCTAAAAGCAGCTCTTACAAATGTAGCATCATTCGCCAAGCGCATTGATAGAGTCCCGGCACTGTTCTCCTCTTCATCAAACCACCCGACTTCATTGCGCAACATTGCTGGTAGGAAGATATATAAAGAAGTATTTTCAGAGGTGCTGAAATAACTGGTCATTAGTAAAAGCCCGCGAAAGTCCAAAACTAAATCCACGACATAGTGGAATTGACACAAAGTACTCCCCTAGACAAAAAATAAAAAAATAAAAAGAAGATACAAAGTACTCACCTGAGAACATCATTCTACGACACGCTCAGTCATTTTCTCTCCCATAATACCAAAATAGAAATGCTGCAGACAATTGGCAATTGCGGTAACTACACCCATGCAAGTGATAACCAAGCACCATTTGTCAACCTCTTGCTGCAGGCGACGGCCCTCGCTAGGTCTATAGTAGGCTGCTACTATCAAGTGCCTAGGGGGCTAGGGCAAGATCAAAGCTCACAACACCCTGTGCTTCATATACTGGTCGAGATTTCCTGAGATCCGGAATAGGTTGCGGAACGGGACTCGTGGCTTTTGAGTTTGCAAATTTAGTCTTGAATTACTCTAACCGATCACGTGTTTAATTATTACCGCTGGAAACTTTCTTTTCTATATTCATGTCTTGGGGCCTAAGCAGGGACGTGATCGGGCGCGATGTGTACTTTGGTGGCCCCGACGTCGTTTTTCCTCGGTCAATTTTATAACGATGGCAACGGTTTGTAAGGCTCCGTTGATAACATTTCTATTTCTCTATTTTTCTTTTTTTTTTCTTCGAAATAAAAAAAGAACATAAATCTGTTTGGTAACGTTAACTAATTTTTCTATTCTCCGGAATAAAAAATTGTTCCTGAGAATAAATTTGGAGTAGAAATGATAAGTAGACTAAATTAGTTTTTGTTCCAGGAACAATTTTTAGAAACTATTTTTTGGGTTATTAGCCATGACTGACCGTTGTCCACCGACCACTGTCCATCGACCTCTGACCGTCGGCTGCCAACTGCTGACCACCGGCCGCCGTCAACTGGTGGCTAATCGCTGCCCTTCACTCGACGACCGCTGACCAGTGCCTGATGACCGACGACTTGGCAACCTATGGCCGACAACAGCAGCCCGGCATCCAGCGATCAGCGGCCTAGCACTTGACAATCGGCACATCGGCAGCCAACGACCTGTGGCTCAACATCCAACATCCGGCGGCCAGCGACCGGCGATTGGCGTCTGATGGTGACAACCGATGACCAGTGATGGCCGATGGTTGGCGGCCGAGGACTGATGGCCGCCGCACGTCGGTTGGCGGTCGCTTGTCGCTTGTCGCTTGTCGCCGGTCGCTAATCGCCGATTGCCAGTCACCACCCACTGCTTCCGCCAGTCACTACCCATCCCCCATCACCGCCATCAAGGAAAAAATAAATAAAATGTGGATACCAAATGCATTTCTATTCTTTTTATGTTATGAGAATAAGAAATTTTTGTAATTATCAAACGCTTTATTTTATTCAAAAATTGTTCCAAGGAGTAAAAATAGAAAATAATTATTTAATTATTTCTCAAAATAAATTATTCTCAGGAGTAAAAATGTTACCAAACGCATCCTAAAAGGACAAGGGTCAACTAACAAAACCGACTTTAGCACTCAAAAATAAATAAATAAATGCATAGAAAGATAACTAAGGAAACCAAAAGTTAATTTCCACATCGGAGGCCGCGGATTTCCGAACGATGCTGTTCTCTTGCAATTGACGGAGGACACGAACACCGTTAGGTACCGAATCAAAGTTTCCTCATAATTCGCAAAAAGTCTATGCGTTCCGACGAATGGAAGGGAGACAAGAAAGTGTGAAATGAAGTGAGGATTCACATTCTAATGTTTAGTTGCGATAAAAAAGAAAAGAACCTGGATATAAAAAGAAAAGAAAAGAAAGATGTTTAGAGTCCAATGTCAAACTCAAAGATACTGTTTAGATGGAGGCAAGAAATCGCGACCTATTTGGACGAGTCTAAGAATGGGCATTAAGTTATAAAGTTCAACCGAACCTAAGATAGTCTCGCCGATATCAAAAAATACTATTATGTTAGTCTCAAACCGGGGCCATGTTATTTTAGGCTAGCCGATGATCTTCAACAGTTCAGATGGGTTAATTGAGTGCACAACAAATAGCAATGGTATAACTTAGTCTATCCGCTTCTATTTGATGGGTCTGACCCGATCCAATCCGAACGATTTATGTAAATAGAAGTGCCCATCAATCGTTTTGCAATGAGAAGGTGCTTGGCCAGCATGCCCTTCACCAGAAAATTACGGACGCTGCACCAAATCAGAGAGCTAACATTTTCGATATGCAGGAGGTAATTTGCACCTATTATATGCTCTATTCTATAATTCTCCACTCTTCATGAAATTTGAAGTTCCCTTCATTAGTCCGATTTGTATTTCGTTCGGACATTCTTTACGGTCAACGAGACTGATTTATTAGTCTAGCGTTGATCGAGTGATTGCAAGCACCGTTGTTGGGAAGGACTATTACACAATTGAGTATGAGCTCAGATCTCCAAACTTCGCCAGTTGCTCCTTTGCGACCCTTGCAGTTGCGAACGGTAAGCCTTCCCCTGAAACATGTACTCATTTCCGAGCAGGGAGACATCACACGCTGACCATAACGGGAGAAGAAGGTGGAGAAGAGTAAGGAAAAAGTTTAAAGTAGTCGCGGACTCTTTTAAAGTGCTCGATGTCTGAGTTGTCTGTGCACGAAATGTAAATTCCACACGCCATCCGAGAGATGCGATGTGTTTTTCCCTTGTTCATAAATTTGATGCTTTATCCCAATAAGAATGAGGAGGTCAAGATCATTCTCCATGTTTTGATTCAAATTCTTTCATCCCATTCCTAACAAAGAGCTGAATCCTGTCGTCAGTCACCTCCGGGAAATATACACATTATTTCTTGTAAAATGATGCTTTCCCCCTGTCCGAACACCAGTGTTATAATTGTGAAGAAAATGAATATCAGAGCAGGATTGAACTGAAACTCTTTTCCACTCATGTACACAAAACCGATCAAAGATCCAAAAGAATATGCATCTACCCTGAACAAAAAGCATGTCCACAACTGCAATCACACAGCACTCCGAAACTCCTATATCTAAACACCCTGTACTGATTACTGAACAACAATGCGAAAAACTACCGTAACCACCTATCATAATGTACAGATTTCTATAAACAGTGATCTAAGTAAGCCTCTTCTTTTTGCCCTCATGCTATCCGTCAACTTCAGCTCGGTGCATCTCAACATTTCTTTCATAATTGCTTGGGGAATCCCCAGAAGATTTTGCTATCTGGAGGAACTCTCAAATATACAAATGAAACTAGGTCATAACTTATCTGAATTCAGATCTAGACTAGTCGATGCTGCCGCAAACCCTTTCCAAAGCGCGGCTGCATCAAGCGTACATACAAACCGTTTTTGACCATCAAAGTGTCGTGGGTCCCCTCTTCCACAATCTGTCCACCATTGAGAACTACAATGTTGTCCACATGCCTCATAGTTGCGGCTCTGTGGGCTATCAGAATGGTAGTTTTGTTACCCATCACCAAAGTGTCTAGTGCCTCCTGGACCACTCGGCTCGACTCAGACTCGATCGACGAACTAGCTTCATCCAACAGCAATATAGGTGCATTTTTCAAGATAACACGAGCAATGGCAATTCGCTGTTTCTGTCCTGGGGTGAGATCCACACCTCTCATTCCCACATGCGTGTCATAACCATGAGGCAAGCTGCTTATGAAATGATGGGCATTGGCTATCCTAGCTGCCTCCTTCATCTCAGCTTCACTAGCATTGTGGCGTGCATAAATAATGTTTTCCCTTATGGTTGTTGAGAAGATGACAGGTTCCTGCTGAACTAGACCCAGATGGCTCCTCAGCCATCTCAAGTTGTACAATTTAAGATCTCGCCCATCCAGTAAAACCTGCCCTGCAACTGGATCATAGAATCTTTCTATCAAAGATATTATGGTGCTCTTTCCGGACCCTGAAACTCCCACCACTGCTACAGTTTGTCCTCCGTTAACCTTGAGGCTAAAATTGCTAAGCACCAACAGTTCTGGACGAGTCGGATAACAGAAGTCCACATTTTTCAGCTCAATGGTTCCATAAACATTGGGAGGTTTCACTGCAGAACTATCATCCGGTTCAATTTGAGGCACTCGATCTATTATTTTAAACACAGAGGCAAGAGATTTCCGTCGTTTGAGTATGTATGGAGCCAATCCAAAAGGTTCGACCAATGCAAATGTCGCAAAAGAGAATACCATATACTCTTTGAGAGCTGTCGGTGGATCCATATAACCATTCTTGACAGATAAGGCAGTGTACCAGAGTAGAAGAGCATTGCAGGCAAAGAGGAGAAACTGTGAGAAACCAAATGCAAAACCAATTGCGGTTCCTTGGAGAAAACTCTGCCTGAATATCCTCTGTAGTTGTATTTTGTATAGCTCCATTACCTTGTTTCCAGCACAAAATGCAACAACTGTATAGATGTTCCTAACTGCATCTTCAAGAACCAAAGAGGCCTTCCTGTGCATCTCCTGGATACCCCTCGAGAAACCAGCAAGCCACAGTTTCTACAACAGATAATTTGCCATGGATGAAATACGCAGACAGAAAAGTACACAGAATTCTCAGAAAAAAGAAAAGTTCCCTTATACAGCTTAGAATCACTTAATAGTTTTAAGGTTCATAAAAAAATACCACTTAGCAAAAATCATCGCATTGCAGTTGCACTACATTACACAAAACATCATTGTCCATAACACCTTGTGTGTGCAACAATGAATGATATGATGTTATAAGTCCTATAAAGGAATAGATAAAGGAGAGAGAGCAACAGAAATCTGGAGGTGTAACGACTATTTTGAACTTTTCTATTTACAACCGAACTGAGATGCAAAAAGATACAAGTACTTTTATCTAAAGCGGGCCTATAGAACATTATAAGCTGCTAGAGACATTTAGGAAGAACATACAAAGAGTCGCTGAGGGTAAAAGGTAGATAAAGGATAAAAGCTAACCTGCGCTAGAGCAGAGACCATAAGAACAGGCAGGGTTGCTAAAGCCACAAGTGCCAATCGCCATTGGAGAAGCATTCCAATGAGGACAGCCACAATCACAGCAGCAGTGTCCTGTATAAATATTGAGAGGCGGTTGCTAAAAGCAGCTCTTACAAATGTAGCATCATTTGCCAAGCGCATTGACAGAGTCTCGGCACTGTTCTCCTCTTCATCAAACCACCCAACTTCATTGCGCAACATTGCTGGTAGGAAGATATATAAATAAGTATTTTCAGAGGTTCTGAAATAACTGGTCATTAGTATAAGCCTGCGAAAGTCCAAAACTAAATCCACAACATAGTAGAATTGACACTAAGTACTCCCTTAAACAAAAAAACAAAACATAAGAGAAGCTACAAAGTACTCACCTGAGAACATCATTCTACGAACACGCTCAGTCATTTTCTCTCCCATAATACCAAAATAGAAATGCTGCAGACAATTGGCAATTACAGTCACTATGCCCATGCTAGTGATAACCAAGCACCATTTGTCAACCTCTTGCCACAGGTGACGGCCCTCGCTAGGTCTATAGTAGGCTGCTACTATCAAAGCAATGACATAAGCAAGAAGAGGATTAAAAGAACCAAAAATAGCAGCACCTATGCTGCCTAAAACAGCATAAAGCCACTCTGGAAAACTCAGCTCTGCCAATCTCCAAAAGGATGGTGCTTCCTGAGTCGGCTCGTCCTTGTCATCCTTACCTTTTATTGAAACATCATCAGACTCACTAAGGGGTCTACTAAAAGTTTGAGAGTGAGAGCGTTCATTTTTTGGGTCAGATGTCAAAAGGGGCGAAACGGGGGACTCAGGGTCTGAACCATTGGATTTTTGTCGTTGTGCAGGCTGAACCTCAATTTTTGGTAACTCCGGGAGTCTCATTTCTAAACTATCCTGCCTGTTAAATATCGGTTCCTTAGCTGCTTCATCCAAAGGAATCCCATTTTCAGATGTTTGATCCAGTGGAGGACTCCCAGTTTTTGGTGATTCTTGGAGGTCGTGTATAACATCTTTGGGCTGGACTCCATGAATGCCAGGGACTCTCCGAAGAGAGGGTGATTTCATCATTTTGGGAGATGAAGCTTCCTGGAAACCGTGGCTTGTTGAAGAATCTTTTTCGATTTGGAAAACCGCAGTTTCTTTATAATTTCTTAAGGGCATCCTGGATATATTCACGAGTAATCAGCACACTTCATATCAACCACAGTAATTAAGAAAGACTTGTGAAAATCGTATTATACCTCCTAGGAATTTTTGCCGCTTCTTCACATTTTAGAAGTTCTGCATAGAGTCCATCCAAAGCGACTAACTCATCATGTGTACCCATTTCAACAAGTTGGCCCTCCTCCATCACAGCAATATAATCAGCATTTCTTATAAGACTAAGGCGTCGAGCAATAATTATTGTCGAACGTCCTAACATGAGAAGATCAAGAACCTCTTGGACGGCTTTTTCAGCCTCAAAATCCAGTCCACCTGTAACCTCATCCAGCAGAAGGATTGATGGATTGAGAAGCACCGCTCTGGCAATAGCAAGCCTAATTTTCTGCTCTTCTGTCAGTTCTAAACCAGCTCTACCTACCTGAGACAACCAAAAGCTCTTTGTAAGCTATCAAAATGATAACTACATGAAGATCACAAGCCTAGAAATGAAGTTAATAAAGCTACTACCATTCGGAATGTGTATCAAGTTTCTACCTGTGTTTCATATCCTTTCCCAAGTGAGCTAATAAAGGCATGTGCATGAGCGACTTTGGCAGCTTCTTCAATCTCATCCGGTGAAGCATTGCGTCCGTAGGCTATGTTATCTCTTATACTAAGACTTAGCAAAGCAGGTTCCTGGGTAACTAAACCTATCTGACTTCTTAACCATTCTAGTTTCAGGTTTTTAATATTCACACCATCCAAAAGAACTTCTCCTGCAACAAAAATGGGAAAACAATTGGAATCTGCAAGCAGAAATAGTTGCTAAATTTGTTATGGAAATCTGATGGAAACATTTGGAGGAATACTGCAAATTAGAATGTGCATTCATACCTAAAGTAGGATCATAAAACCGTTCCATCAGTGGAATGATGCTGCTTTTCCCAGATCCATTTCTACCAACAAGTGCCACAGCTTTCTTAGCAGGCACACTGAGGTAAAATCCACTTAGAATAGGAATTTCAGGACGTGAGAGATAGCTGAAATATACATTGCGAAACTCGATGTTTCCATGAACAGACACTAGGGTATCTCCATCATTATTACTGACAGAGGATGACCGGCTTATCATCTCAAAAAGTCTATAAGCAGCATATCGCCCTTGGTCAAAGGAGTAGAAGTTGGTTGCAGCTTGATTCAGTCCACTGTGCAAACATGGGATGCAACATTAAGAGCAGACTAATGCAACACAGAATGAAAAGGGAAAGAAGGTTCTTACAGGCCACTTAAAATTATAGCAAATAATGCTGCTACAATTTCGCCACCATGAGCTTTTCCATGGGTAACCAGAAATTGTCCAACCCAAAGTTGTAAAGCACAAGAACATATTGCGAGACCATACGTGAATCCAAGTCCCAGTCCTTGCACAAGGCTTATCATAATTCCATATCTCAGGGTCGCTTGCAATGATGTGGCATAAGAATATTTGCCGAGAGTTTCATTAGTGAATGCATACAAGGTCCTACTGTAAGAAACTGCCTGCCACAGTTTTGGAATGGGTAGCTTAGAATGAGAACTGCCACCAATGTTTAAAAAGAAGGATGACAACTTCAAAACAGCATCCACAGTTAATAGTTATTTTAATCAGATTTCTAATAGTTGTGCACACAGTGGTGTCATATTTTGATGCAGATTCATCAGTTGTTGAATGCTATAGAAATGATGAGTTCCAGATAAAAATGAAGAAAGATATCAGTTTCCCTTGAGGGAACAGCACATGAGTTCTAGAAATGATGTTTTCTTCTATCATGAATTCACAGATCCATAACAAGCAAACAAAGGAGTCATTCTTTGTTGTAGATCATCAGTCCTTAATGCTATGACCCCATGACTAAACCAAGACCTAAACTATTTATTCCTTTGGAATATGATTGAATCAAGTATTTCCCTGCTGGAGCTAGACAAAGAGAATAAATGGATTTGTTACAACAGAAAAGAGTTAAACTAGTGCCCAAATCACTGTAGCACAGAAAATATTGCCTACATAAACTTTCTCACAGAAGATTGCATTACATGCAAGATATCCATTTTGGCAACCACAGCCTCATATTGATCCCCCCCCACCTCCACCCACCAAAGAAAATAAAAAAGAAAAAAGGACAAATAATATATATAGCAATCCATAGCCAGAAGAACCCTTGATTCCTTGCCTTTCCAGCTAGAATTACCCTCATTTTATTTAGCTTTCCTATTTCGTTTTCAGGTGGAGGAGAAGTGATAAGGAGAAAAAAAAGGTACCTGTTCAGCAATGCTAGCTGCTTCAGCATATGCATCTTGAATATTTTCAGCAAGCCTATGAAGAAATATGTTCGATACTCCTCCAGCAGCTACAATGAAAGGGCCAGTTGCTAAAGTTATAAGAGCAATCTGCCAACAGTTCACAAATCCAATAACCAGCCCGCAGCAAAAAGTAGCCATATTGTGAATATAATTGCCAACCTGTAACAACACAATACCATTCAAATATCAGATATCTGCTCAAACTTCTCGTTGTAGTAACCAATAAACTGCAAATTTAATGTATTTGTCTGAACAAACCTTTTCACTGAGTGCAGATTGAATGAGCAATACATCACTTAACACCTGACTCACAATATCTCCATTCTCTCCGTATGTGTGAAAAAAACTCATTTCCTGGTTAAGGAGGACCTGAACATACTTTGACCTAATGACAGCAGTTTGTCGTTCTCCTGTCAGGATCCAGCTAGAAACCTCTATTACAAAGACCAAGTCAGCCAACTCGGATATAAAGGGTCACAAGATGGCTAGGTTTTGCAAAAATAAGTTTCAAGTTTTCTGGGCCTTACCTATCCAACCAGCGAAAAAAACGCCCACTGCAATGTAGACCAGATATAAAGCAAGCTGCAGAGAGAAAATATAACTTTTAGCTGAACTGGCTAATTTAATATCCACAAATTTTAATCCAAACATAAAGCTCACTGAAAGGTCTGAGCAATGACATTCAGCTTATAAGTTTCGCAAAGTACCATCAAGAAAGTATACAAAAACCACACTCAATATCATCTCTTCATGCCACAGTAAGGCGCAAAACATTTGATAGCTCAGGACAAGTTCAAGACTTTCATCTGTGTTGAGCATATCTATAAATGATTTAGCCCCATCATTATGATAAATCCAGGTCGATCATGAATTGATTTGTAGATTACATGACTGTTGTACCTAGTCTGATCTTCAAGAAGAGAAAGAAGCTACAATTGATGACTGAAGTAGTCTTTTAACCATACAACTAAATTTAGCAGCACCTGAAGCTGGCTGCATATATCTTCGCCATTTAAGACCACCATGTCCCTACTAATGGAATGAAACAGAAACTAACGAACCATCTCAAACATTTTTACAAACTAAGCCAATACGATGGAGGCAAACTACCGAAGGGAATGTCGCTCCATCCGCCAAATTACAAAGAGTAGATTAAACCTAAATGAAGATGGAGTCCACAAAAGATGCACGGGAAAAGGCACAGCCAATTGCCAAACTTCCTTTACCCAAACATCGATCGCCTTCAACATTTAACTAATCCTATCCAGTTCGTTTTAACTTTTTCCTTCAGCAAAAAAATTCCACCGACCAAAGGCAGAAGACAAATGGCAGACCAAATGCATACTATCGTCTCATGCTCTCTGCAGCATTTGAAGAGAGTATTATCTTAAAAAACGATCGAATTACCTCCTTAAACCGGTGAAAAGTCTCGTCGGGGCTTGCCTTTGGCCCCAAGTGCAGCACATGCACAATCTTCGCGAAGTAATGCAAGTAGACCACGAGAGCTGCTCCATGCGCGGCGGCACCGAGCGACCCCATGATCATGAGCGCCCAATCGAGACGGTCTGCGCAGGCAAAGAGGCGAGAGAACGGCACCGCCGCAGGCGGCGGCTCGATCTCCTCCTCCTCCTCCATCTCCTCCCCGTCGTCCGCCGGCGGCTCGGGTACAGCCCCGGACACCTCCGCGCTGGTGTCGATGTATGGGGACGGAGACTCCGGCGGCTCCGACACCTCCGACACCGGCGTCAACGGCTGTATGTGCGGCGGCGACCACCCGAACAAACCCCGCGAAATCATCATCTCGTCGAAACCCTCCGACTCCGCCCTATCCAAAACGAAGAGTATCGAAGCCCGCAGACGCTAACGGCTCCAGCTCAGCGCCGATCTTCGCGAAGCGAAAGGACGGAGCTCCGACGTCTCTCCGCCTCCCGGGCTTTCGCCGCTATCGAAGAGCCGAAAAGCGAACGGAATTCCGACTCCGCGAGCGGGCACCGGGACTCTACGGCCGGGTCAGCGAGGACGGTGGCGTCGATTCGCCGGCGTCCGACGGAGAGAGAATTAGAGAGAGAGAGAGAGAGAGAGAGAGAGAAAGAGAGAGAGAGAGTTCCCTCAACGGTCAAACGCCGGCGATGGCCATCTGTTCTTTCTTTCTATTTTTTCTGGTTAAAGGAGTCGTCCTTTCTGTTACAGTGCCGAGGGCGTTTTCAGTTCCTCTCCCTTTCAATGCGGGGGGGCCTTTCCGTTATTACCATCTCAGGAGGAGGGCAATTTTGGGAATTCGAGGCGGATGGGCTGCGTTTGTTCATCGGTAAATTAATGAAAAGTAGGCCGCGCTATTGAATGATGAGATTGGACCATCTTAACTACCTACCTCCTTTTCCGATCCTTCATCGACCGGCCACATTTTTAAGATTTTATTCAGATGTGCCGCATGTGGTCGCTCTCTATTTCCCAATTTAAATCAGCATTAAATGGTTGACTAATGTACCATCTACCATAAAAAGTTCACTAGGGGACAAGCAATTTAGGTGATCCAACGATACCATTTTCATATGCTAAACAAATGAAGCGCGAATGCAAAAATAGATCGGAACCACGGTCGACTAACAACCCTCAAATTCTCTGTCTCGATCACATCAAATCATATAATAATCTCATAGCCATCTGAGAAGTTGGCTAGAGGCATATGGGATTCGAGGATTTTCATTTCAAGACAAATCGAGCTCGTGACTTCTGAACGACTTGACACGACCATATTACCAGTTCTTCTCGTTCCTTTCTTATATACGGGATTAGTGCACTAGAATTCTTCATAGCTTGTCACACAAGTATAATTAAATCTTAAAACTATTAAAAAATGCAGTCGAATCATAAAATTTATCATAAAAGTACAATCAAGTCATAAAATTTTCAAAAAGTATAATTAATAAAATACTTAATTATATCAATTTGACAAATTTCAGAATTTGTTCGTACTTTTTAAAACTTTTAAAATTTTCGATACATTTATCCCTTTTTATATTCTGGGCCAAAGTAGAGACATGATTGGGCGGGGTGTGCTCTCTCCTTCTTGTTCATGCCAGAGCATTTGCTCTGTGCGCCTCGTTCATCTTGGTGGCAAACTGGCATCTTTTTCTTTTTGCCCCATTTTATAATGATGATGATATCTGTAACTTCACGAGGGCCAACCACCCCCCAAAACAAAAAAATATAAAAAGACAACTAAGGAAAGCTTACGTTAATTTCCTCGCCAGATGCTGCAAATTTCCAAACGACGCCGTTCACTTGTCGTCGACGAAGGGCATGACCAATGTGGATTACCAAATGGGATATTCCTCTTAATTTACGAATCATCGATGAGTTTCCAGCAAGATTGGTATGCGAAAGAGGAAAACGAAGCGAAAATAGAATGAAAGGACGAAGGGGAATGAAATGAGGTGAGAATTTCGACATTTTTGGAGTCCAATGTTTAAGATAGGGTTCGTGCTTTTATATGAGGAATGGAGATGAGAGATGTGAAATTGCTTTTATTAATGGCGTAAACATTTGACCGAACCTTGTTTAATGGACATTGAAATTGTCATGACCCGGACCCCACCAGAGCCAAAGGGGCCTGAAGACTAATTTGGATGTGTTTGAGAATGGGCATTTAGTTTATAAAGTTCAACTATATATTTATTAGACAGCGGTATTATGTTAGGCTTGACAACAACCTTTGCGGTTTAGACAGGTAAAATTAAGTCTCCAACAGATAGTGATTAGTCTACTTTAGTCCAACCACTCTTATTTGATGGGCCTAATAGATTTGACCCAAAAGATTTATATTTAAATATGATTAATGGACTGGACACGCCCATTAATAATGAGAAATGGTTTGGACAGTTCCCAAATAGGAGAAAAGGCCATCACCTGTTTCAAACATGGAAGAATACAAAGAGTACATGATGCAATCCTCTGAGATTAAATTTTATGATTATGTTGAAAGGAATGAATGTTCAAAGTTTTGGCAAGAGAGCACAACAACATCAATATGAATCCAGGTTAGCAAAAACTGAAATTTTAGGTACTTACTATTAATATATTTAATTAATTGGGCAATGCGAAAGTAATCATGCAATATTTAATCAATGGAGTGTTTGTCCATTTATTGGGACTTCATCCCATACGCCTGCATACCCAATCAAACCAAAAAAAAAAAAACTTTTACACAAAAATCCAGAAACCCTAATTCTCTCTCCCTCCCTCCCCCACCCGCAGGCAATTACAGTTGGGCTTGTACTTGATTTGTTCTTCACGATTACAAGGTTCTTTCATATATGCACCATGCATAGTCATTAATATCATCTCATGTCCTTGTGTTCAACGCATGTTACCATCGTGTCCTCAAGCCGTCATCCATTACCATATGTCACCTCCTCATCAAGCCCGCATCTCTATGCTCTCCCTCTCCATTCTCTCGAATCGTGTTGACTGGTCGAACCCCGTGTCCCTTAAATGTACCCTACTACCTCCCAAACCAACTAAGTTTGGTGCTCATTTAGGAATAATGGATTCAATGTTAAGTTGAAAATTATAAAACTTATCAACAGGGCGGTTCAATTGGTTGAACCGTTGACCAGCGAACCGGAGGTGGAGGGTCTGTTCGTGGACTGTGCTCGCGCGAACGGCGAGAGAGAGCGATGGCAACATCGTAAGAATAAGGTAATTCTAGCCGGAAGCTATGAAAATAAATCTTGAACGAACCCGGTTCGTGTGAGCGCAACTCACACACGAACCGTTGGACGAGAGATCCGACGGCTCACCAATGTCGAGCTCACGTGCACCACGTACGGTCAATAACTGCTCCTCGAAGTCCATGACGTCAGCAGACGAATAGGCGCGCAAGTTTTGTGAAGCGGAAGAGAGGAGGGAGGGGGAAAGGAAGAAAGAGATAAGGTCCTCCGCCACAAAAACTGATACCGACTGAACCACATCAGCAACCGGATCTTCTTCTTCTTCTTCCATTCGTTCACCAAAAATGGCGTCGTTGCAGAACTGCCCTTCGGTTCACCGCTCTTTTCCTCCCAACTCTCTTCCTCAGGTTCTCTTTTCTCTCTCTCTTCCTCTCCCTTTTTAATGGTCTTTTGATTGGGATAATCGAGTGGATTCTGCGTTGTTGTTGTTGTTGTTGTTGTCAGCTGGTGTCGCAGAGGCACGGTACGCTGCCTTGCTGCAGGAGAAGCGCGACCGCGCCGTACGTTGTCAGGGCCGAGCAAGTAGCTTCTTCAGCTTCGACTTCGCACTCCCTCGGTATGGTTTTGAGTTGTTGCTCTTTTGGTAGCTTTCGGACTGCATTTTGCTTGATTGCTCGAGTGGTCTCTGTCGCACTAGTGTTTTGTTGCCGTTCTCCTTATATGCATTGTAATACGAAGGACGTGTCCGGTTTCAACTGCATCGAGAAACATTACGCGTAGAGACGCCAAGCTCGTGCAGATTGAAGAGCAAGCCGAGTCGGAGGATCACAAAGCGTTGTGTATTAGCTGATGTTGTCGCTCTGGAGCCCGCGACTTTGTGACTTATCTTAGTAGTCCATACCTTACGTACGTGGATTTTCTGGGCAATTGACAACGGCTTCTGGGGTTTTCTCTAGACAAGTTGAGTTCTTTACATCGTGAGAGTGAACGGGTTTGGCCATAGGAGTCCCTGATAGGGAATACGAGAGCACGATGGGTTTATAATTTAGGGGCATAGTGCCATGTGATCCTTTCTTTGTTCATTGACACCGGGCAAAAATACTCCTGATGAGGCATGACGCATTTGGCAGCTTGCTCCTATTCTTTGCCTACTGTTGCATTCCTGTGATCAGTGCCAGTTGATTGACTGCAAGTAGTTTCGATTGCATTTTCATGTCAGTTTTACTCACATTCTCCAATACTTGTACATACCCAACAGGAAGGCGTCAACTGCTGGCTCTTGGGGTCACCGTTCCGGGCATTGCCATGGCTAACCAAGATTCTGTATCGTGTAAGAATGAGTTTCCAATGTACAATAGTTTACCGACCCCAAAAAAAAAAACTGTACAATAGTTTGATTTTCCACAAACAATCTATGAGGGATTATTTTGAATCTGAGAGTTTAAGAAGCGTTAACAGTAACACCTGCTTTTAATATTTTATACAGGCAGTAGCTTTTTAGTACTAATGGCTGATACCTAATATGGCTCAGTTGCTGCAGAACCTAAGAAGGGATTTCTGGCAGTAACAGACAAAAAGGATGGTTACTCATTTCTTTATCCATTTGGATGGCAGGTGTGCCTGAATCTCCTCTTTTTCCATAGGACTGTAATGCAAGGCTTCTCTGTTTTTTGTTTCCTGTTAATTTAATTTGATTGATTTAGTTTTGCTGCACAGGAAGTGGTAATTGAAGGTCAAGATAAGGTGTTTAAAGATGTCATTGAGCCCCTGGAAAGTGTCAGTGTCAATGTGATCCCCACGAACAAAGAGGATATACGGGACTTAGGTCCACCTGAACAGGTGAATAGCTGTTCTACGTTACCATCCTTGACATTTCCATAAGGACCATGCTGTTGTTCAACACTGTTAGGTTCCTGCTCTGGCAAGATTTGTCTGTTTCTTAGTTAGGTGTTGGAGACCGCAATGCCTTATGTTTTATTATCACAGGTTGCAGAAACTCTGATACAAAAGGTTTTGGCCCCTCCTTCTCAAAAGACAAAACTCATCGCTGCAAAGGAGGTAGGTTTTATCAGTTCACTCTCATGTAACCATACTTTTATACACACACCCGACAGATTGTGTGAGATATGTCCTGCCTTGAAGAAAAGTGGATGCATGAAAATCCTTTTTCTCTTTTGCTTTTGCTGGCAGTAGCATGTGTTGCCACTTATCAAATAAAGTGCATTCGATATTTATTTGTGTTTACAATCGCAGTTTCTGATTTCTGCCTTGTTCTGAATAATTTTGTATCACTTTTAGACATATCAGATCACCATTTTCGAGATATAAATAAAAGTGGATACTAAATAGCTTCAATAATGGCAATTCTCATGAAAGGGGCTAACAATGATAAGGTATTTGGAATTTCGAGATACTAAATAGTCAGCCTTTCTGGGGAAAGCCTTAAACTCTTGCTGTGACACCTCCAAAATGTAATATGGTAGATCACTGTACATTTAACTGAGGATTAAAGCATGCTTACCAAGACAAACTAAGATATTACAGACCTCATCAAGATTCTATGGCTTTCCAACACATAAATGTTGTCTCATGCAGTGCTTGAGAGTTCCATAATTAACTCGTATGCCATTTGGCGTACAGCTGTTTAGCGCATAAAAGCAATTTTGTTAGAAAATATACCTTCTTGTATGTGTTACTTTTCCTAGATTCTAAGCATTTAGAGCTGAAGTTATGGTAGGAAAACAGATGATGCTGTTACCTGCATGGGTGCATTATGTGTTCTAATTTGTCCTGTATTTGATATAATGACGGATGCTGCTACTATTGCTGCTTGACAGATCTGATCAGTTTTCTCTTTTGTTCGTATCACAGCATGATGTTGATGGGAAAGCATACTACACTTTTGAGTTTGTTGCTAAAGCTCCAAACTATACTCGCCATGCTCTCAGTACCATCTCTATTGGCAATGGTAATGAAACTGATCCGCCACCTATCCATATTCCCACGAAAGATGTGAGCTTCAGTTTCTTTTCATATGAATGTATGCTCAATTTTTTTGAAAGTTGTTTCTGTGAAATGGCAGGTAAATTCTATACTTTGACAACAGGGGCAAACGAAAGGAGGTGGGGGAAGATGAAAGATAAATTAGAAACGGTAGTCGATTCCTTCAAACTTTTCACTGTATATGATGGAGCTGCCTAGTTTTTGGATAACCATTAAGGGCAAGCAAACCGGTTCTAATCAACAAGAACAATTGTCCTGTTCTTGAGTTGTACAAGGTCAATGGCTGCCGTCACTTTGATCGGACTGAATCATTTTTTGTAAGAGGAAAAGCTTCATTGGGTTTATAAAAATTTGAGGTATCTGTATAAAAATCTTTTCATTCAAAGAGCCAGATGGTACTGATGCTGCTTAAATATCTGTCTAGAAGATTCTTGATTTGAAGAAGCCATTCGCCGGTCCATTCTTTTTTTTCTTTTTTGGGGACAAAATTCGCCTATCCATCTTAGATAAAAGTTAAGTCAAAGCAGCCACCTTCACTTTAGGAGGACTCAAATCACTGCTCACTTGCGACAATCCTGCTTTTGCAAACCTGTTAAAGAGAGAGAGAGACAGAGAGAGAAGACGCTATAATACTGCCCTCCAGGACAGGAGCAGCATGAAATGCTAAATGTATATTACTTTGCTGATGTAAACAACTACAGAGATCTCTACGGGAATCGCAAGTCTGATTATGATAACTTCGGTATTCGTTGAGATTTTGTTATTTTATATTTATAGCATCACCATAAAAATGCTTATTGCATCCGCCAAAAGCAAACCGGGGAGACTCTTGTCCGTTACTTGCATTACATCTTATATTAGAGAACTGGACTTGTATACACTAGACGTACTTTCCAAGACATGAATACATCACGAGATGATTGAACGGCTGTCTCTTGAAGTTGAAAATAAGAATAGGACTTTTCTGTTCAGACATGGTATGTATAAACATGAATTTCTTTCACCAGACGGAAGTCGTGCAGAACTCCCAAAGTCTTCAAATGTAAGACCTGTTGAAATCTCAAAAATCACACTGACCAAATTTTATCGTCTTACTTTGGCTTAAAATCTCAGCTCCAACATTTAGCTCGAACCATTCATTCACTTTCATTGGAGGGAAGGATAACACTAAGGATCGGAATGCACATTCACAGCAAGACTTGCTTCAACCCACTAGAGTCGAAACTAGCATTTTGGGTATTGAGGAGACGAAGATTAAACTTACAAGCAAATGATTTTGAAAACTACTGCTAGAGTGCACCAAATGCATAGAACGCTCCTGAAGTCCTTAAAAGAGTGAGAATGTGGACTCAATGGAGAGTAGCAACCAGAGAATAAATGCAAAAGTAACAAAACCTTTTCTGACCATTCATAGCAAGCATCAGTTGAAGGATAGAGATTGAAACAACTCAATTCAAAGAGCACATCTATTAGAGGGAAAATGAGCAACGAGTATACTGCAATCCAACTCAAAACTCTCAACAAATCTATGGAAGCTACAAGCTGAAATATTCCACTTGAACGAACATCTGGCATTTTCTAGCTTAGATAATTCCAATCTTGTTCGCAACATCCAAAGCATCATAATCTGGCGTCAACCTAACATATGCCTTCTTAGTCCCATCAGGCCTGCAGAAAGCAAAGCAAAGTCACTCAGACTTGATCCATTAAGGTCGAGGCAGTTAATTGACTAGAACTCCTAGTCTACCAACCATTTTTTCAGCATCAAACAATTGAAAAGGAAATATTAACAGACTCATCCAGCTTGAATTATCGTCTAATCACCAATACACAACATTCAGCTGATTGTCTTTAACTGTTCAATGCAAAACTTACTCAACCACATCCATCCTGAATAAGAAAACTTATCTACTATCTCATCATAGAGGAACAAAAATTAGTAGAACAGACAGCATTCAATATACTCTTCTATTTGCCAGCATAAAACCATGCAAACTACTCAGCAACAGTGAGCTGCTGCAGAGGGTTCAAGTTGATGAAATTTACCTGATCAACGTGTTAACTTTCTTGGTGTTGATGTCATACATCTTCTTGACTGCATCTTTGATCTTTTTCTTGTCAGCACGAATGTCAACAATGAAGACAAGTGTGTTGTTGTCCTCAATTTTCTTCATTGCGGATTCAGTAGTAAGCGGATACTTCAGAATTTGATAATGATCCAACTTATTCCTTGGGGGTGCACTGATTCTGGGATACTTAGGATTTCTTTCCTTCTTCAATGTCCTTGGGCGATGAAACGTCACAGATGTCCTGATCTTCTTGGCCTTCTTTTTTAACGTTGCTGCACCTGATTTGACAGCCTTGGCGGCCTTCAATGCCTGGGCCTTTGGGTCAGCCTTTTTCGCAGGGTCAGCTGGATACAGAATAAAAATAAGAGTTAATAAAGGGGATTCAAGCCCAGCAGAGAAACAGAATAGGTTCCAATAAGCAGGAACTTAGTATTTTCGGGGTAAGCCGATTTGCTAACCAAATATCATGCATCAACTACCCATTAGAAAACACCACTTTCCCTGTTAAATACAATCGGCCAGTGAAGCTCGATACCCAACTTTATATTAAAAAAGGCCCATAATGCTAATCTAGGTTCCCCTCATAAGTATATCACAAGACATGCATAAATAGAGCATCAGTCGTCATATAAATTCAGGACAACATAATGGCAGAGCATCTTTTTATTCGACAATGAAACACTCAGGTTAAGATCTGCCTACTGATCATAATTAGAGCAAAATCAACCGGGAGTGAAATGCTTATAATATGCATCAGAGATAATCGTAGTCCTACCTCCTCTCCACCAGGTATCTATGTAGCAATATGACGGAACAATAATTCTTTAGGACTGGAAAAATTACAGCTTTCCTTCTTTCTAATACCAATACCAACACACTAAAAGTTCCCAGAAACGATATCAGCTCACGCCTTATCAAGCCGAACCCTAACTATATATCACATATCTAGGACCACAATATATCTCCCCATATAAGTATTACTAAAACGCATTTCAAAGGACAAAGTGCCAACAGATGCAAAACCTCACCTTTAGCTGGAGCCATTTCCGGTCGAACGAAATCCTACCTAAGCAAAGCTAAAACCTGGAGAATTCGCACATGAAAACAAGAATCGTAAGCCTCCACCACAATAAACCAACCGTAATTCAAGCAATTAAACAGACGCGACACCACCAATCAACAAAGTGAAAAAGCATGCAGCCAAATCTACGATGGCTTCACGGCATAAGCGACAGAATCGTTTGCCGCACCAGAACTCAATACTTCCCCAAGCTGTCTTCGCAAGTAAACCGAACAAAAAGGTCGGCCGACAAGCACGCACAAAGATTCGATTCACGAGGGGAGGAGCAAGCAGAAACGAAGAACGATAAGGATGCGAAAGAGAGACGGACCTCCGAGTGAGTTTCGCTCAGACAGCACCGGCGGCCTCCAGAGTCCTCTAGGGTTTCTCTGCGGAGAAAATAAAAGCCCTTCCTTTATATGGTGCAGATTGACAATTTTGACCTCGTTGCTGGGCTTTTATATGGGCCGTGGCATTCCCAAGCACTTAGGCCCAAAAAACCCAGGCCACGATCATTCTCGGCCCAAGGATGTGGAAGGACGTTTATGGAATATCAAAATGATTTTCCGCAACCGCTCGTGATTAGTAAGTCAATAATTTTCTACATAAAAATAAACCATGCCTGATAGAGCTAACGTGGGGCATTTTGGTCTTAAACTAGGAATTGCTTGGTCCTAGTATGCCTATTTTGACCTTTCGGTTGAGTGGATCTAACTTGGCACTACATACTGTCAAGCTTAGGAATGTGTAAAACATATCGCTCGAATTGAGAATCACCTAGACCGGCTGGTTTGGTCTAGTTCTTGAGAAGGTCAGTCCAACTCCTGGTTCTTAAAAGTGAAACCGGTGACCAAGCCGTTTAGTTCTCGATTCTAATATGAAATCAGATCGGACAGACTAAATGTACTTTTTTTTATTATACAATTTCTTCAAAAAATCAATAAAATGTGAACTAAACAATATCTTGAATGGGAAAAAAAGTAGTAGGAAAAAAAGTGATCGGTTTATTGGACCGGATTGGATCAGACTATCTGTCTGATTCTCGGTCCAATTCATGGTTTCGAATTTTGGAAACCGGTCCTCTTGGTCTGAGAACTAATCATCCCTAGTCAGGCTCATGATCACCTCTAACACGAGAGTCCAACTTATTGCTAGAATTCATGTTGTATATTTATATTTGAAAGAAAGAGGTTGATCTCCTTGCTTCTCTCGTGATACAATGTCCTATAGATTAAGATAATTCAAGAAGTTTTCATTGAATTATTATCAATGGAATGCCAATCCTCAAGCTTTATTTGTAAAGTCTCTATTCCTTGATAATTGAAGCCCAAAGATCTATCAACTAGTCCATGCTTGACTAGCCAAGTTATTTTTTATTTAGACTAATAAAATATTATGAAAGCGGCTAGGAGGATTCGAAAGGCATTATGGCATTAAGATTTTCAAGATTTAGCCAAGGCTTAGCTAAGAACCCCAATACTCGTCGTTTTTGGTTTGGTATTGCGACCATGCATGACTTTGAGAGTCATGATGATCAATATAAATAATATCAATTCAGTCCTTAGATTTATTGATGGCCCTCGAGGAGATGTATGAGGTGAAAATCTGAAAGATTAATTAACTTATTAAGTATGTACCTAGTAATAAGTAATATGCACATACTTTTCATTTTGGTCAATACTCTTTACAAAGAAAAAGCGCCTAGTCGTCGATGACTAGTTATTTTCGTGAGTAATAATAACTTTGAATTAGGAGAAGTATCTTTTTACCTATCTATAGTTAGTGAACTCCAAGCTGATAGCAATTTTTCAACATAAAATAGCACTTGTGGCCTTTTTTAGTGATAATATCCTCATGTTATTAATAATTTTCAATTTAGCACAGTAACATCTTTGTTGAGGTGAGTAGATTATTCATATTGCTTATGAATTAAATAAGAAATTATTCCTCTGGCAGGTAATTTCATACACAATTGGTAAGGTTGGGTAACTTGGGTATATATTGAAGGAAAAATAATTATGTGATAGCCTTTGATTTATTACGATAATAACAATTTATTTTGAAAAATAACAAATAATTATAAATTATCGTAAAGTCCACTTCTTTCATAATTTATGGCTTACGATAAACTGTTATTTTCACAATAGCCCAAAAACTTTTATACTAGCAAAGCTTTTATTGAAGTTACATTTCATGCAACTGATTATTAGTGTACATAAATTACATTTTACCCAATTAAGTAAGCATTCTAATGATCCGACTAAAATCAGCTCCCTCGAATGAAGTGAGGCTAAGAATTCCCCTGCTTTACTCAGGCTAGAACACATCCCCTGCTTTATCTAGACAAATTGTGACTTAAGTTAGAAATTTGCTTGGCTTTTTAGAAAAACACGTTCATTCCGGTTCAGCCGCAGGGTTCAAATGCCCCAGTGAGAAGATGATACGCCACAAAAAAGAGTGCTAAGATTTTCGGATGAACAACAATTTTCCAAACCCAAGCCTCAATCATTTTTGAGGAACCCATCTCTAAATTTCTTATTGGGTAATCTCATTGTTAGAATATTTATTTTTCGTCTAACAATTTAAGTTTTCAGAATAATTGATAGTTGCCTCATCAAATCTCACATCATATCAGAGCTGAATGGCTTGAGTTTGAATTTTTTTAGATTGCATTTGCCTCTTCAATTTAATATTTTCACATTCAGTACTAGACAAAGAAGTCGGACTAAGCATGAAGAGGAGTGTTTAATATTTAAATAATAAACTACAAATTCATCTAATAACTTAAGTTTTTAAAACAATTGATCGTGATCCCTTTCGAGGGATGGTTTAGCAATATTTTAGATCATCCTCTTCACGAGTCGGGAGAAAAAGAGAAGCCAAAATACAATGTCGAATAGAGAGGAGCCAAGAAAGCCGAAAGAAGCTCCTTGGGTAATCCGGGCCCCTCCGGGGAGCTAGCCCAATCAAGTTGGAGAAAGAAAAGCTCTTGCTATCCCCTCTTTTGGTAATTGTCGGAGAAGAAGGGGATCACCCCCAAAACAGACGCGAGAATTCGGGGCAAGCTGCGGGAGATTTCCGCTGGTTTTCGACTTAGTCAAGAAGCACAGAATCTCCCTTAATAATCAAAAGGGGAGAGAGGGGTCCCGTCGTTTGAGTACCTCCGCTTTGCTCGGAAACGTTCAGACATGCTTCCCGTTTAGAAAATGCCTTTAAAAAGTCTTGCCATCTGAGGACCCCAATCTCCACCTTACGTTCACACTGCTCGAAGTTAATCAAATTTCTCTTATCTACACTCATAAGCAAACCATGAAACTCCTTCTTGATCCGGAGAAATTGCTAACCGTCATACCCCAACTGTCAACTGATGAGGATAATCGAATCAAAGTATACACCTCATCCTCGAAAGTATGGTGGTCAGAACTGGTTAATGATCTTCATATCCATAACTGTATGCCACTCTTCATTCCCATTGGCCATATAGCATAATTAGCAACTCAACTGAAGAGTCTGCATCCCATGGGGTAGACATCTCGAGTCCCCTGACGGTGTTTATATGCATAGGTGACATAGGCATGCACAGAAAAAAGTGAAAACATCGATGCTCAAACTCTAATCTTTAGGGTTGAGACTGAAATTTCTCCCTCTGGTGTCTTTTCGATACTCAAGAATCTAATCATGCACTTCTGTGAGGTACAGGTAATCAAAGTCGAACTGCACTGACGCGTTCAATGTAGCGATGAGCTGGGCGCATGACATCAGCCCATATTGCTTCCCATCAAATTTGCCGATTTTCGTTTTTCCTTTTCCTATCACCATTGGTTGTTTCAACACAGTCAATATTAATTGTGGAGAAAACAAAGGATAAAGTAAAAGAAATAAGAAATTAAATTGGGTAGTGAATTTATGTGGATTAATCGGTGGGACATACTAAATGTGAAAAAAAAATGATTCAACTATAAATCAAATGATGGAACGGATATTATAATCACATTTAAGTCATTTAAACACTCTCGGTATTTCCCAACTTCAATTATATCTAATGATTCTTTTATGATTAACTTTCATAATTTTTCAAAATAATCTCTAAATTTCACAAAAAAATATTCACTACTCTTACTGCAAGACTTAATGGCTCGAGCACCAAAAGCACTTCCTGGATCCTCACCACTTAAACTAGGAATCCTATCGAAGCCTACCAAATTAGAAAAAAGATGTTCTATAGAGGCTAGAATTCAAAACGTATTTTCGACGGTTTTCGTGGGTTGACTTAAGATGCAGGAAGCTCTTGATTTTTATAGCACGGGATCTTACTAATTGTAAAGGCAACAAGCAGATTGCTATTTGTATTGTGCAGCATATGGCTTTTAACATCTGCCATCTCTTCAACCCAAGAAAACTTGTAAAGGGTCTTATCCGGGTGTTGACAACCAAAAATACTCTTGTAATCACGTGCTGATCACGAGGACAATAATAAAAGTAATGCATCCTGTATTGATCATGAAAGCTAAAGGTAGTTAGAATTTTCGAAGATACTTAAGCTAGGTGTCAATGGATTTACAGATGTATATGCTTAATTTGATTGTAATGTAGTTAACCGTCACGTGTCAGGCTTCTACAATAGTATATTGGATTTAGAATTTGAGCAAAATTGATGTTAAAATTCAAGTGGGAACAATTGTTACACGAAAGGGCTCATGAAAATAGAGAATCAGTTATTTACTTGATGAGCAAGTCGTGTTAGCCTCGTCAATAAGTCAAAAAATAACTAGATGTGGATAAGACGGTCAAAAGAAGAAGGAAAACTTGGGAAATGCTAAGAGTAGCTCCCAAGGAAAAGTAGCCGACTGACGATTATTAGATTGCCTTATAAATATCACAAGTCATTCAATGAAGAACCCCCTAAACAATACAAAAATTACTCTTACTTTTATCTTTACTTTATTATACTTTGACTGTAGTTTTCAAGATTCTCGTTGTTTGAGTAAATTCTAGTGTGTATTTTTATCCGATTTAGTATTGTTGATTAGATTTGGATGTCATTCCACAAACTTAACGTCGTTGATTGAATTCCGATGTTGTGTTTCCTATCTAGGGTAGTGCTATTGATTAAATTTTAGCTTTACGCCTAATGAAGCTGTGTTGTTGATTAAATTCCGGCATAGTTTGGATTCCAAAGTACAAGTCATACAATCGGTTGTGTTCAAACTACATCGTTGATTAGAATTTGGTGTAATATGTTCCCAAAGGTTGTTGGTCATCGAGTTATCTCTTGTGTCGATTGTTAGAGTTGTAATATATAGGTTAGAATAATATTCGTACTTGTTTTTGACATTCTCTGTTCGGATTCAACACAAAACATGAGTCTCCTCTAATAAAAGTAGAAATGCACCGTTCGGTGAAGCATTTTTCGCAAGAATCAAAATTGGCGAAATACCGGGTCTCATCCATACTTTTTCCTTCTAGAGTTGCACTTTGCAAAGTGTATATTTAACTTTGTTAGCATAATAGTTTTTTGGTTATCGTAAAAATAACAATTTATTGTGAGTCACAAATTCTTAAAAAAATGAGATTCATAATAATTTATAGTTATTTATTAGTTAATTTTTATAATTTAGAATAAATTTATTACTTTTATAATAAATTAAAAATTCGTAATCATTTTTCTAGAAAAAGACTACAAAGTGGGTCTTGCACTTTATTTCACGAGCATGTTAAAACTTTTGCCTTACGAGTGCCTTGAACCGAACCCGCATCTTTGGTATCGCCATCGCATCAACGCGTCCTCAAGCGAGAGATCCCTCCCCCGAGCATACATACGATCTTCGAGAAAGTGTGGGCCCCACGTCCTGCGACCATCGCGGAGTTTAATCTTTAGAGGGCTGGATGAATCCCATGTTGGGCCTTATTATTCTTTTTTTTTAAGGGAAAGTAATAGCAAAACTTTTAACACGAGAAAAATATTAAGAGTTAATACAATTAAAAATCTTACACCCGTAACATATTCATTTCTTTTTTTTTTATCGATTAACACATTTATTTCAAATTAATTTTCGTATTATAAAATTTTTTAAATAGATACACCCATGCTATATAATCTTATATTCTATAAAATTGTTAATATGCAATACATGTGTCAAGCAACTCAAGTAATTGGCTTTCAGAATGGAAATTAAACATAAATGGATCTCCCGAAAGATTTTATGTTAGGAAAATCAAATTTGATAATCAAAAATTTTTGAAAATATGCCAAAATCTACTAGTTTTATCCTGAAACTCCCTCTAAAATTCTAGTGTCCCCAATCTTGCCTTAAGAGTGTGTGTTGATATAATATTTTTTGTGATATGAAAATTAATTGAAAATAAATATGATACTGACATGTCGATTTATGATTTTTTTTATAGTATTGACTTTAATATTTTTGTAGTATCACTAGGTCCTGATCATGAGAAGGAACTCCCCTGGCAAAAGTTCTGTTCGTGAACAGGACAGTATTTACCGACGGGACAGAAAGTTTTCAGTATTTTCCGACGGGAAAGTAAGAAAAGGACCGCATTTTCCGATCAGGACTTTTGCCGGAGACTTGCTCGTCAACCAGCTTTTTTTTTTTTTTTTTTTTTTTGGGTCGATGTCAACCAGCTTCAGGGGATCTCTTTCCGTTGTAGATAATAGCACAAGGTGTCACTACTCTCCATTCTCAAATGAACTTCTTCTGAACATTCCTCTATCTGATCTCTCTCGGTTTCTCTCTCACTCTTGTCGAGCCTCTCGAGGGGTTGTGCCTTTGGTGCAACATCATCTCTGTGATCCATTAAACAATTACATCTTTCCTGTGAATTTATCCACCGTGCAGAGGTGCTTGTCCGAACGAGAAATGGCCGCTCACTGGACTTGGGCAACTCGTTCGTGGCTCATCTCGTTCTTCCACAGCCTCACTTCCCATATTCCATCGCTTGCACCATCATGCAAAGACCAGATCCCAATCCGCACCACCTCTTCCGCTTCACGCGATGGCGCTAGCCCAACATGCTGCTCAGGGGTGGTGGACGATTCCATCTGCGTCGTACTAGACGTCTCACTGCCAACCGATGATGGAGCCCTATGCACGTCGAATACAAGCAAAACCAGAAGCACAACGACTGCCGGAAGCTCTCAGGCCAGAACATTCGACTCATCCCATCCCGGCCTGGTTCACCCGATCGCGTCCGCGTTCCAGAGACAACAGCTGGGGAAGACAGTGCTGGGGTTCGCCGTTCCCATGACAATGGGACTCCTCTTCGAGAATACCAGGGGTTGACGCACCTGCAAGCCAGCACGGCCATACTCGCGCTCTCCGTTGGGTTCACTACCACATGGAACGGCATGCTGCTGCATGAAATGTGCCCTCAGTTTGCGACCGCGTTGGAGTTTTTGGAGTGGTGTCCGTCTTGGTCACCTTCTTTGGGCTGGTGAGCTTTTTTCTTCCACCCAGCCTCGTGTGGGCAGGTTGGCTGTGCTGTGGCTTGTCGTGCTTGCCCTTCCTCTTGTGCCTTGTTCTGCCGACGGCGGTTGAGGAAAAGAGCAGCGCGGAACGGCTGGATCAATGTATTGTTTAGCATGAACATGCATGTCAGATTCAACAGTTCGCATGGATATTTAGAGCAGGCAATCGGTCCTTCAAGCATCGGGGCGGCATAACTCTCCCGCCCAGTTAAGCCTTCCCACTTTTGTAGAGAGCAGCAGATCAGAGCAATGACCGAATCATGTCATGCGTGCAGGTTCACATCCGTGTAGAGCCAGTGATCGCGGTTCATTGTAATTTCCCTTTTGAAAATTTCTTGCAATATGTTTATGGAGACTGGAGAGTACTTCGCGGAATCAACAAATCAGTTTTTTTGTTGAGTAAATTTTTGTGTCTTCTGTTCTTGGTTTGATCAAGTAGAGAAATTCTAAGAATATTATATTTGACTGACTTATGAAATTGATATATTAAATGATATGACAAATTATAGTTGGGTGTTGTAAATGGTCCACTTATTTAACGGCTCATTTATTCTTTTTAAAAATAGTTAGCATGCTAATTTTGTGAACTAATCTTGATTTACATCGTATTATTGTTAAAAAGCGTATGTCATAATATGATCATGAAAATGATTATGTGACAGCTGCTGTCACTTTTAATGGAGTGATGGAGCGGTTTCTGCCACTCATTTTTCCCTTAGGTTTGTGGTTTAAAAAAAGAAGAAGAAGAAGAAAGAAAGTGGAGTTTCTCTGATTACCCACCCGTACAAAACGAAGCGAGTGACTCTCCTGACATCGTTAGTGCATGAAAGTGACGGCACCATCGTCCTGGCATCCCTCTATTACCACTTGACCAGCACATCTCGAATGCGTGTTAGTTCGCTTGTAAGGTATTATTATGGAATAATATAATTGAGGATCTTCTGTACTTATCAACCATTATCTTAGAATGAGGAAAACGCCCTCTGCCTTTTTCTTTTTCTCCAAAATTTACCCAAAAACCTAAACCTAACTCACAATACGCGCATGGGGAGCTTGTCATGGTTGCAAACTTACAACATGAATATTAAGCTATTAGACCATACTTGCCCGATAATTTTGCTGCTGCATGGAGTTTTATTAGGCAAAACATCGAAAATGAATCTTTTTTAGAAATTTTTTTATTTTTGATTTCACTTGACTTTAGTACAATCATCTCGTATACACAAAAGGGAATCTTTCATGGCAAAAAGAATCTTTTCAGGCAATTTTTATTAATATGTGGGTAAATATGGCTTGTGTATAGCAATATGAGATTTTCTATAATAGGAAAATTAATTTAGGATAAATGTGAGATGTATGTTTTATGATTTTTTATAATATTAACCCTATTTTTTTATACGTTCACAAGTTAAAAGGCACCTTTTCTCTCAACAAAATGGAACTCCCTAAGCAAAATTTTAATATTGAAAGGGCAACATTTGCAATTAAATGTTGCAATAATATTTTATTATTTTCAAGTTTTACTATTTATTATTTTCCTTTTTTTTTTCTTTTTTTTCCCCATAGTGTCAGCAAGCCTCGCTAGAGCCTCACTGGGATAAAAAGCAAAGAAGGAAGGAAAGGAAAAGGAAAAAAAAAAAAAACTAAAAATATTTTGAAAAACATAACATATTATAAAAAATTGTCCACGTCAGCATTGCTTTATTGCAATAGTGCTGTTACAATATGTTTATGATTTTTTTGGTAATTCTCCCCATATATTAGTCTCATTGCTTTATTGCAATTTGCAACATCCCATACCATTGCTTTATCGCGAGAATGAAACATAATGGCAAAACATGGTTAGGACTTTTGCTCGATTGCAATTTTTTAGGTAGTTATTGCAATTTTCTAGAGTGCTGGACACCCCAAGTGTCAAATGATATGAGAGAACACATAAGTGCCAAAATTGGAGAAAAATAAATCACTTAAGTGCCAATAATGAGAAATTCCAAGCGAGTTGAGCTTAAAACAACATCATTGTTTGCGTTGACGTGACTAGATAAGCTTAAAAATATGTCATTTTGGCTTTACTTTGCTGACTAAGCTTTTCGGTGAGTCACGTAGACAACTTGTGTTATTAAACCACCCGAATTTCTAGCACTTTTTGTCGGACTTGACATTTAAATGTCCTAATTTTTTTTTTAAAAAGTGATCTTAAGTGTACCTTTCGAAACTTTTGATACTTAAGTATCCCTCGAATGACAAAAAAAAAAAAAGTGTCTCCTATGTCTAAGTTTTGACACTTACGATGTACTTC
Source organism: Corymbia calophylla (assembly GCA_014182845.1). Taxonomy (NCBI): domain Eukaryota; kingdom Viridiplantae; phylum Streptophyta; class Magnoliopsida; order Myrtales; family Myrtaceae; genus Corymbia; species Corymbia calophylla. Next base: position 33,462,157 of record CM024699.1, on the reverse strand, counting down.
TGCCCAATTTTCTACTACAAAATCCCTTCCCATTGCTTTGTTGCAAGATTGTGACATAAGACCAAAATATGGTCAGGACTTTCGCACGACCTTATGTTGCCATCTTGCGATAAAAAATTGCAATAGAGCAATAGTCCTGACCATGTTTCGGGCTTATGTTGCAATAGAAAATTGCAACAACTTCCTAGAACCATCGCTTTATCGCAATATTGAGCCATAATGCGTCATCGCTTTATCGCAAGATTGCATCATAATGCATTGTTTGGGGGAGTGGTTGCAATTTTCTATTGCGACATCTCTCTTCCCATGGCTTTATCGCAAGATTGCAACATCCTCGCTTTATCGCAAGATTGAATCGTAATGCATTTTTGGAGAGTGGTTGCAATTTTCTATTGCATCATCCTCTTCCCATTGCTTTATCTCAAGATTGACCATACGGAGAAAAACTTGCGATAAAGCAATGGGAATTCCCATTGCTTTATCGCAACATTGCAACATCATCGCTTTGTCGCAAGATTGAAGGGATGTTGCAGTAGAAACTTGCAACGACACCCTAAAAAGTTGCAATCGAGCAAAAGTCCTGACCATGTTCGCTTTATCGCAAGATTGTAGATCCATCGCTTTATCGCAAGATTGAACCATAATGCGGGAGAGGTTGCGATTTGCTATTGCAACATCCCTTCCCATCGCTTAATCGCGAATGACTGCTATATCGCAAATATGTTATTGCGAATGGCCAGGACTTTACTGCTATATCGCAGACATTCAATTGCGAATGCTGCGGACTTTTGCCCGGAGACTGCTAAGTTAACAATCTATACGCAAACCAGATTGAGGAGGACGCAAATCATCTGGACATTAGCTTAAGAGGGTGGTCTCTTTCCGTTATAAATAACAGCACAAAGGTTTCACTCCACTCAAGTCTCAAGCGAACATCTTCCGAACACTCCTCTCTCTCTCTCTCTCTGATCTTCTCTCTCTGTTTCTCTCTCAATCTGGTCGAGCCGCTTGAAAGATTGGGCCTTGAAAGGATCCTGCTCTTCCCAACACAAATCTCAAAAGTGATTTCAAAATTGTCATCTCTCCGCTCTGGCGATCGAAGCTTGCGGCCATTCCCTCTCCATCCTCCAATCTCTATCTTCTCCGGTACAGACTCCATTCTTAAATTTCAAGAATTGCCTTCGTTCTCGCTCGGGTTTAGTGGAGGCGAAAGCATTTCTTTGGTCAGAGCAATGATTTGGGATAATTTATTTCAACGAAACTCGGTGAATATCAGAGCAAGAGTTAACATCGTTAACACCAACGCCAGGGTCAGTACACGGGGGAATACAAAGCGCGGGGAAGTCCATAACGTATGGAAGAGATGTGTTTGGGGGGGCTCCGTCGCTTCGTGGAAAGTGATGGTGTCTAAGCATTTCCGTTCTTGCAACGTGCTTTTTAAGGAAAGTATTTCACCGCGTCAACAAATGCGCATTGTTCAATGAATAAATCATTTCTTGTTCTGTTCCTAGTTTGATCAAGTTGGGAAAAACAGCAAAATATAATGTTAAGACTAATTTATGAAATTGATATATCAAGTGACATGACAGATTTTAGTTAAGTTTTATATATGATCCACTTATTTAAAAACTCACTTACAATCTCTCGAAATAGTTAACACATCAATTTTGTAAACAAATCTTGATATAGATAGTATTATTGTTAAAAAGTATATGTCATAACATGATCATTCGATCAACACGGCGCCTATGTGTGTTAGGTTACTTGTAAGGTATTACTATGAAATTATATAATGGAGAATCTTTTGTACTTAACACACGAGAAAAATCTTTCTACTTTTTTTTTTTCATAAAATTTACCCAAAAATTTAAACCTAAAGTCAAACCTAATAAATATTAATATTCCCACAAAGCAAATGCCCCATTTGTTTCAACTTTCCTAAGGGGTTTTGAGCCTCCAAAACTCTTAGAGAAAATATGAGGTGTTTGGCAAGTGTTTTTGGGACCCTATTAGCTAAATGCTAATGTTGGGAAAACTGAAATCCCAATGCAGGTCCTTGGGCTTTTAGCATTTTTGGAATGCTATTGCCTTCGATCAATGAATTTTGGCTAGTTATCTATTTTACCCTCAAAATAATATTGAAAATCCAATTTTGCCCAAAAACAAAACCCCATTCTCTCTAGGAGAAAATACTCCTCTCTAGAACTCTTTGCTCGACAGTCTTCGCTTGAACTTTTCCTCTCTCGACTTGCGGTGGCTGGCAACTCAGAGAGAGAGAGAGAGAGAGAGAGAGAGAGAGAGAGAGAGAGAGAGAGAGAGAGATGGTAATGGGCTATTCAAGCACCAGTGAGCTCCTACTTTCTGTGTGGTTTTATGAAGTTGGTAAAGATTGACCTGCAATCATCCCCGACTCCTTCCTTAAGCTCGACTTTAATGCTTTTGTTTTTCAGATGCGCAATCTTCCCTGACTCCTTCCCTATGTTCAACTTAATGCTTTCGTTTTTCACATTTTTTAAGTGACATTGCTACTTTATTCTTTTTGGTGAATCTCAAGTCGCTTAGGCAAAAAACAACTTATCGCATGGTTATTGACCTGCAATCTGTCCTGACTCCTTCCCTATGTTCAACTTAATACTTTTGTTTTTCACATTTTGAATGCATTGCTACTTTTTTTTTTTTGCTCAATCTCAAGTTGCTCAGGCAAAAAACAACTTATCGCCTGTTTTTTGACCTTCCATGCTGGATGGAATAGCATATTATTCAATCAGCTTGATGAGACTTAACTTGTATCCTAAGGTGAATAAACAGTTGATCTACAACATGGAGTCTAAGGGTTTGGAGTTAACGACTCATAAATTTATCTGAATGCACACAAGACTACGATGTCGCTTTACTGTAATATTCAATTACGAATGTTGTTCTTTCCTTGATAGAACTATTGCCCAAGACTGCTACTCAACAATCTACATGCAAACCGGATTGAAGAGGATGCGAATCATCTAAACATAGTTCAAGAGGGTCTCCATCTGTTATATATAACAGCACAAGGTATCACCACTCTCTAATCTTCTCAACGTTCCTCTCTCTCTCTATATCTGATCTCTCCCAGTGCTCTCTCATTCTTGCCGAGCCTCTTGAAAGACTGTGCCTTGAGAGGGTCCTGCTCTTCCCAACAAAATCCTCCAACACTTTTGCAACATCATCTCTCCGATCCATTAAACAATTAGATCTCTCTTGTGAAATTATTCCACTCCCATCATCGTGCAGGGGTACTAGTCCAAACGAGAAATGGCACCTCCCAGGACTTCGGCGACTCGTTCAAGGCTCATCTCATTCTTTCACGACCTCACTTCCCATATTCCACTCCTTGCATCATCATGCAACAACCAGACCCCAAACCACACCACCGCTTCCACTTCACACGGTGGCACTAAGCCCAACACGCCAGACGATGGTGGACGATTCCATCCCTGTCGTAGTAGACGTCCCACTGCCAATTGATGATGGAGCCATACGCACGTTGAATGCGCAAGGAACTAGAAGCACAATGACTGCCCGAAGCTCTCAGACCAGAATATTCGACTTGTCCCAGCCTGTCCCCGTTTACCCGATAGTACCCCTGTTCCTGAGGCAAGAGCTGGGGAAGGAGGTGCTGGGGTTCGCCGTTCCCATGACCATGGGGCTCCTATTCAACCAGTACCAGGGGTTGACCCACCTGCAAGCCAGCGCAGTTGTGCTCGCGCTCTCCATCGGGTTCACCACCGCGTGGAATGGCATGCTACTGCGTGGGATGTGCCCTCGCTTTGGAATCGGATTGGCGTGTCTCAGAGCAGGGTCGGTCTTGGTCACCTTCTTCGGGCTGATGAGCTCTTTTCTTCCGCCCAGCCTGGTGTCGGCGTGCTGGCTATGTTGTGGCTTGTCGTGCTTGCCCTTCCTCTTGTGCCTTGTTCCTCCTACGGTGGTTGAAAGAGAGCAGCGCGGAACAGCTGGATGAAGGTATTGTTTAGCATGAACATGCATGTTGGATTCAACGATGTACATGAATACCTGGAGCAGCCACCGGGAGTCGTGCCAATTCAACAAATTACTAGTCCATCCACCGCGGGACACATGTCCCTCGCGGGCCCACCGTCTTCTTTTGTCTCTCTCCTCTCGCACTGTTTCTCTTCTTCTTCACTGTTTCTTCCTTTTTCCTTCTCTCCTATTTATTTTTTATTTTATCTTTCTTTCCCTTTAGCCGTGGCCGGTGCTCAGCTATGGCCAGTGATTCGCCACAGGCAAGTGCCGGCAAGGGTGTCGCGGCCCTTGCCAACCATAGGCGGGGGTCGCTTTCATAGTGTTCGGCGAGGGTTGACTTCGTTGGATCTGGTGAAGACTCGATCCTCGCTAGATCTGGAAGCTGGGTTGGGAGGCGACGACTTCGGAGCCGCAGGGGACATCGAGGATGTAGGGGCCAAGGGAGGGGTCGGGGGGCTTGGGCTTGTTCTTGGACAGTGGAGTGGGGCGGCAAATGACTTGTGGAGGGAGGCGATGACATTGGAGCCGCAAGGGACCTCGAGGATGCAGGGGTTGAGAGAGGGCTGGGGATCGATAGTGATGCCGATGGGGGACTTGGGCTTGTTCTTGGACCCAGAGGCGGCAAACGACCTCAATGGTGGAGCCATCGCCAAAAGGGGATTGGCAGACGAGGCGATGGCGGAGGTGACGGACGAGGCGGAGAAGACGAGAGAGAGCATAGGTCATTGGAAGGAAGAGAGAGCAGCGCCTGAGATTACAAGAGATGGAGAGAGACCGGGAAGAAGAGAAACAGTGCGAGAGGAGAGAAAAAAGGTGAGAGATCTGATAGTGGCATGTGTCGCGATAAGCGATGATTTGTTGAGTTGACACCCAATATTTTCTCCGGGCATTGGGCCCACCTTGCGCCACGGAGGCATACAATAACCCATTCCTTGTAGAATATCAAAACAATAGGGGGTCGTTTGTTAGTTTATCCGGAAATAATTGATTCTAATTTTTGTTTTCGAAAATATATTTGAAATAGAAATTTATTTGATAAATTTTTTGTTGTCGGAAATAAATTTACAATGAAATCAAGAATAAAAAAAATGTTACTTTTTATTCTCAGGAATAATTTCAAAAATCAATTCCTATTTTTCCTTTAATTCTTCTTCCTTTTTTCTTTCCTTCTTCTTCTTCAATGTTCAGCCGTCCACCAATCTCAGGATAGCTGGCGATCAGCTAGACGAGGGCCACTGACTTCCCCAGAGGATCATTGGCCCCCGGTGAGACCGAGCCTTGTTGGCCGAGCCTTACCAGCAGCTAGGTGAGGCTCTACCTCGCCTTTGGTAGGTGAGGTCAAGCTTTCCTTTGGTAGGTGAGATTTGGCAAGGCCAAGCTTACCCAGCCGCCGGCGAGGCTCGACCTCGCCGGGCCATCGCGAGATCAACTAGGCGAAGTAAAGCTTGCGATGGCCTCGGCGAGGCCGAGCCTCACTAATGGGGACCGACAACCCTCCCACAAGGTTGCCGGCCCTCGTCTAGTCGATCACCGACCACCTTGAGGTTGGCAATCGACTGAAGCTTAAAGGAGGAAATGAAAAAAGAAAAAAATGAAAAAAAATAAGAAAAGTATTAAAAAACATTATTAGTCATAAAAGAATCTAAAATTCCTACCAAACACATTTTTATCTCGAAAATAAAAATTTTGGATAATTATCAAACGCTTCAAATGATCAAAAATTATTCCCAAAAATAAAATAAAAAAGAATAATTTCGAGAAAAATTTGTTCTCGGAAACATAATGGTTACCATTCACACCCTATTAAACACCATAACCCTACCGACATGGTCAGGACATGGGGAGTCCATAAAATATGGAAGAGAGGTGTGGCTTTACTGCAGGGCCATCTTTTGCAATTCATTTTGTCAGTTTGATATTCCAATTGTCAAGATCAAACACTGTGCAGAAAGTGACTATACCGTCATCTAAACATTTTTTTTCTTGCAACATGCTTATTGAGACTCTGTTTATTTTACAGAAAATAACTTCTAGAAAAAAAATTTCCGAATTTTCTGATGTTCATTTCACGAAAAATGAACTAGTCAAGAAAAACATTTTCCATCAACACAAAAAAGCATTCTAAAATAGGGGAAAATATTTTTTCGCTTTTAAGCAAGAGGAAACGTTTTCCATATCTTATTTTACCTCACCACTTTTTTCAATTATTTTTATTTTTTAAAAAATCGATTTTTATACTATTCTTATATTTTTCCTTTTCCTTTCTTTCTTTTTTGCTTCTTCTTCTTTGGCCAGTCGTTGGCTACAGCGAAGGCCAATGATTGGCCACTACTAAGCTCGAGCATCATTGGGAGGTGATGAGGCTTGTGCCTCACTAATTAATCATGCCCGAGCGTTCCTAGGAGGCGGCGAGGCTCGTGCCTCGCATATTGACAAATGCTTGGGGCTCGGACTTTGCTAGATTAGAATCCAAGAGGGTATGTACAACCCTCCCCCCTGTTTCCAAAACAATGGTGACCTATACGACATCAATTTCTCTAGGCCAAGCCTCAAGCTCGCCTACTAGCGCGTAGGCTATCACCAAGAAGTCGGCCATTGCTGAGGCACGCGGCGGTGGAGGAAGGAGCAGGAAGAATAAGGAAGAAGGAGGAAACCATGGAAGAAGGAGCGAGGAGAAGGAGGAAAGAGGAAGGAAAAAAAAAAAAAAAAAAAAAATCGATTTTTTAAAATAAAAACAATTAAAATTAATTTTTATAGAACTAAAATTAAATTTTTTCGGTAATTCCCAGAAAATTAAATCAAATATCGAACGTTAGAAAATATTTTCCAATTCATTTATAGATTTCAGTCGAACTTCACAAAATATTGTCATTTTTCTTTAAAATGATTTCTTGAAAAACATTTTCCGAAAACGTGATATTTTCCCCGAAATGAATGGAGTTTAAGGAAAATACTTTTTTCATTCTATCCGAAAGGCAAGCACTTCACGGCACCAACAAATGGAGCATTGTTTAAGTAAATTATTTCTGTATGCTGTGTTCCTTGTTTGATCAAGTAGAGGAATACTAAAAATATAACGTTAAGACTAATTTATGAAATTAATATATCAAATAACATGACATATTCTAGTTAAATTTTATTTATGATCCACTTCTTTAAAGCTTATTTACAATATCTCCAAATAGTCAACACGTCAATTTTGTAAATCAATCTCGATATATGTAAACGTGTATGCCATAACATGACCATTCAATCAACACATCTGTTATACGTGTTAGGCTGCTTGAAATGTATTATTATGAAATCATATAATTGAAGATCTTCTATACTTACCATACGTTGTTTCATAATGAGAAATACTTATTTCACAAGATTTACCCAAAAATTTAAACTTAAAGTTAAACCCAATAAATATCTTTATTCCCACGAGGCACGTAGGAAGCTTGCGATGGCTGGCGACTCACAGAGAGAGAAGGGGGGGGTGGGTTCAGTGTTTTACCCATCTACAATTAATTTGTCTTTTATATAGAAAAAGCAAGTGATTATGATTAACTAATTATTTTTGAGTAATAATAAATTTGAACCAGGAGAAACACCTTTTTTTTTTTTTTTGTTTTTTGTCAGAAATATAGATATAGCATTAATAATTCATAAAAGAGGGATTACAAGAGAGATTAAGTTCGAACATAAAATCAACTTCAAGTGATTGCGGTGGTAGTGTAATCCAATTTGACGGGAGAGTGTTTGCATTGTGGGCTCTTGCAACCCAATCGGCGGCACGGTTTTGGTCCCGAGGAGAGTAGTTCAGCCCAACTCGTTGCATTTCGCTCAGAAGCCCACGACAGTCTTCTGTAAGCTGGTGTGCGGCCCATGGAGGATCAGCTCGGCCTAGGATGAACTGAACTGCTGTTAGGCAGTCAGAGACCAGTTCAGTTCGTAAGCCATCTCCTTGGATTCTGTAGCTAGCACTTGTCGCTTTGTTCTTCAGAAAGAGGAGCCCTTCACGGATGGCTAGGGTTTCTCCAATTAGAGCCAAAGGGGCGAGAATCTTCTTTGCGAAGCCATCGATAAGCACCCTCGCGTTGTCTCGCCAAACTCCCGCAACTGAGCCTTCCATATTCAAGCCATTCCAAGCGCAGTCCACAGCCAGCTTGCTGGGTATTTCTGCAGATCTGGGTTCGGTCGGCGCTTGCGAAGAGGTGGGTTTGTCTTTTCCTGATCTTCTGTCATTCCACTTCTGGTAGAGCTGGATATTGTTCTTGGCATCTTCTAACAGCTGGTTTGTTGATATTGTGCGAGCCTGGAAGATGAATTTGTTTCGGGCCTTCCACACCGACCAAAGTACTTCGGTGAAGAGTTCCTTTGCCTGCGGTTCTGTTCTGTTGGTAAGTGTTTCTCATATCCACTTATCTGCTCTGGTTATGTCCGACGTCGAGTAGTGTATCCCCAAGCTGCGATCTGTCCAGATTTCCTTTGTCCGTGGGCAGAGGATAAATATATGCTCTGTTGTTTCCGGGGCGTCACCACAGAGTGGGCATGTCGTATCCGGTATGATTTGCCGTTTAAATAAATTTTCCTTCATTGGTAGGGCATTTTTGCAAATACTCCATACTAGGAATTTGACTTTAGGCGAGATGCGAAGATTCCATATTTGTGTCCATAGTTTTTTGGGTACCTAGTATGATGATGATGGTTGATCAGCTGTGCGGTGTGAATGGTTGCCTCAGATTCTGTTGTAGCCGCTTTTAACTGTATATTTTCCTGAGGTATTGGCTGTCCACACTAGGCAATCGGGGGTGAGAAGAACACTTAAGGGCGTAGCTAGGATTTCTCGTGTGCGATCCTCATCAAAGAGAGTTTCAACAGCTTGGGTGTTCCATTGTCTTGTATTTCCGTTAATTAGGTCGGCTACTAGTACCGGATCATTTCTGTTTGCCGGGCCTCCGATTCTTCCAAAATTTAGCCAATGGTCCTCTCTATTTCGGATTCTCTGTCCATCCCTCATAGCCCATTTAACATCAGGTTCTATTCTTTCCCGTCCTTCTAGTAGGCTTTGCCACCCCCACGACGGTTTGTTGCCTTTTGTCATTGACTAGAAATCCCCTCTAGGGAAGTAAATACCCTTATAAAGTTGACTCCACAAAGTGTTCGGGTAGTTTAACATTCGCCAAGCCTGTTTCCCCAGCATTGCTTTATTGAAGTCAGCTAGGTCTTTGAATCCTAGGCCCCCGCAGTCCTTCCTGTCTTTTAATATATCCCATTGTTTCCAATGGATACCTTTCCCCATGGCATTTTGTTTCCACCAAAAGGAAGAGATTTTCTGTTCAATTGCTCGACATATCGACATTGGAATCTTAAAGATTGACATAGCAAATTGAGGAAGGGCTTGGACTACCATTTTGATCAGGATCTCCTTGCCCGCTTTAGAAATTAGCCTTTCCTTCCACCCTGCTAGCTTCTTGTCCACCCGTGCAAGAATCCAAGAGAAGAGTTGTTTTTTTGTTTGGCCCCAGTCTGAAGGTATGCCCAGGTACTTTCCTGTTTTCTCTATGATTGGAACCCTCAAAACATCTGCAATATTCTGTTTTAAGGTCTGGGGACAGCTTCTCTCTAAGAAAATGCCTGACTTATTTAGGTTCACCAATTGGCCCGATGCATAGCAGTATTGGTTTAGGATGTTTGATAGTTGCTCAGCCTCTTGAGTAGTAGCATTCAAAAAGAATATCGCGTCATCCATGAATAGCAAGTGAGAAAGTGCTGGGCAGCGGGTATTCAATTGTATACCCTTCAAGCTTCCATCAGACATAGCTTTAGAAATGAGGGAAGAGAGGGTGTTAGCTATGATGATGAAAAGGTAGGGTGATAATGGGTCCCCTTGTCTGATTCCTCCAGTTGGTGCAAAAAACTTGCTGCATTCCCCATTAACTCGTACGCTGAAGGTCACTGAGGAAAGACAGTATTTAACCAGTAGGACCCATCTTTCATCGAACCCCATTTGTTTCATGCAATCGCCGAGAAAGTCCTATTCAACCCTGTCATGGGCTTTTTGCATGTCAAGTTTTAACACAGCTTGAAATTTCCTTTTCCTTCTTCTGATTCGCATTTGATGGAGGACCTCCTGTACTATGGAAATGTTGTCCTGTATTTGTCGCTTTCCCACAAAGGCGCTTTGCTCTTGGGATATTATATTCGGGAGCCAAGGTTTCATCCTATATGCCATAACCTTAGCAATAATTTTGTAGAGAAAATTGCAAAGGCTAATTGGTCTATACTGTGTAATATGCTCCGGATTGGCCATTTTTGGAATGAGTATAAGCCGTGTTTGGTTGATTGCAAGGTTGAAGGTACCTTGGCTGAAGAAGTTGTCCACCATTTTGTATAAATCTTCATGAATGTCTGCCTAGTGATGTTGATAGAAGAGACCGTTTAAACCGTCTGGTCCGGGAGCCTTGGTAGCACCTAGTTGAAAGGCTGCCTGGTATATTTCCTCTCTAGAGACTTTTTCCAGCAAATCATTGTTCATTGTTTGGGTGACTACTCGCGGGCACTGTGCCAATACAGGCTGGTAATTTCTGCACCCTACTGATGTATATAATGACCTATAAAAATCATTAATATGATGTTCTATATGCACCGGATTTCTGCACCATGTGTTGTCATTTAGGCGGATCATTGAAATTTTGTTCCGTTGCCTTTTCTGGATGGTAGTTGCGTGAAAGTATGCTTTGTTTTTATCGCCCCACTTCATCCAATTAATTCTGGAGTGCATTCCCCAATACAACTCCTCCTGTCTCCAAAGTTCTTCAATTTTCCCCACTATTTGTTTGTATTCTGCAGCATTGTAATTTTCACCCTTCAAGTTACTGATTTCAGTCAGTTTCCTTTTGAGGTGGTCTATTTTGCAGGCTGCATGTTTGAAATTTTGTTTGCTCCATTTTCCCAAGGCATCCACTACGTTCTTTGTTTTGCCCACAACACCCTGTTGATTTCCATTCTCCTTATGCCATGCTGTTTTGACTACCGCTTTGCAATCTGGATGTTCAGACCAGAATGCTTCGAAGCAGAAAACTTTGTGTTTTTTCTTCCCCTTGTCATCTAGAGATAGGAGGATAGGGCTATGGTCGGATCCGATGGCGGGTAGTGCATAGGCTTCGGCATCCGGGAAAAGAACTCACCATTGCATGTTGCAAAGTGCCCTGTCTAATCTTTTTTTGACTAGGTCAGCCCCTTCTCGATTATTTGACCATGTATAGGAGCACCCCTTACTCTCAATATCCATTAGTGAGCATGAATTGATGAAATCCCGAAAGGACACCATGCGATAACGGTCCGCTTCCCGTTTGCCAGCCTTCTCCCACTCATATAAGACCTCATTGAAGTCCCCCAAACAAAGCCAAGATCCTCTGATTTGACCAGAATTGCTGTATAGAGTATGCCATAGGTTTAGTCGCTCTTGGTAATTGGTCGAGGCATGAATGAAGGTGATCCTCATTTGAGAGCCTCTGTTGTCCAATTTGCAATGTGTGTCAAACATTTCCCGCGTATTCGATATCACTTCCACCTGAATCTCCTCATCCCACATTAGTGCTAGTCCACCTCCAATACCAACCGGATTCACAATCGTTGAGTTCTTGTATTGGAGGCGAGTTTTCAGACGCTCAAGTATCACTTCTTTATTTTTAGTTTCCATAAGGAAGACTAAGTTGGGCCTATCATGAGCCACTATGGCTCGAAGGTTCTGGACTGTCAAGGGATTGCCCAGCCCTTGACAGTTCCAGCTTAGTACCCTCATGTATTCTTGGGTGGCTGATTTGGGCTAGCCACCAGAGCCCTTTCACTAACCTCTTCCCACTGGATTATAGGTGTTTCCCCTTCTTCTTTTTTTCACCTATCTATAGTTACTAAATTTTTAGTTTACAGCAATTCTCAACATAAAAATAGTACGTGAGACCATTTCTATCAATAATATCCCCGTAATTTATAATTCTTAATTCAAAACAATAAATTTGTTGCGGTGAGTAAGGTATTCATCTTGCCGATAATTTCATACACAACCGATAACTTTTAATAACTTTTATATATACCAAGGTGACTTTCAATATGACTTTTTTTTTTTATGCAAATAACTTTTCATCTGATTCAATAAACATCCCGACGATCCAACTAAAATAAGCTATTTTCAAGTAAATTGGGTTAAGAATTAGAATGCGTTTATGGGCACGAGATGCGAGAGCCCGGTATCCCCCTGCGTGCATTTACAGAGGTCATGTGATCGGATCTTCCATGCTCCATATCTAAAGATGCACACTTTTAATTTTGTTTTGACTTGCTCAAAAGTGAAGCACAAACACTAATTAGAATATACACAAGCAAGGTCTAGAGAGGATATACTTCTAAATCCCTGGCAAAGTACAAAGCAGCAATTCACCGATTGAAACGAATGGTAGGGTTCAAAGAGTCTGACTCCATGCGTATTGGTTTGTGATAGGTGCGGACAAAGGTAATGTAGTCAAGGTAATGCCTTTTTTTTTTTACATCTCTGGTATATATGACATCTCTCTTGCTCGACAGTCGCTCTGCAACATAGAAACGAGAGAATAAATATGGATGAATGTAATGATTACATTATCATTATCATTTTTCTAGTGTTTCATAAAGAAGAACGTGCAGCTCTTAGTACAACTGGAGTCATTGCCTTAGGTCAATTTTGTATTAGCATCAGGCCGTCTGTCTATATATTTTATATCTATAAATAGTACTAAGCACTCGAGCTCTCTGAACCATACCAAGAAGAGAAAGCTAAGAAGAGAGAAAACTCCCATTTTGGGGCTCCATTAAATTTTTTAGGAGGCTTTGCCACATACATGATATATCAATGGAAAAGGAGAATATAAGGTATGAATCGGCAAATTGTGGCTTGGGGAGTTGGGGAAACACAATCAAAGGGGCATCGAGGAGTTCCATTCCCCAAAAAAGCCATTTCACATACGAAAAGGTGTTCTCATGTTCCAAAAGGCTTCAAGCTACATTTGGTCGACAGGATAAAGACCAAGATAGGATATGTTTTATCTTATCTCGTGTTTGGTAGTGATATAAGATAGGATAAGGTCGGATATAGATCGTATATAACATAGAAAAAAAAATCCGAGAAGGGTGGGATAGACCCGAAAAGCATTTTTATTGCCTATTTTTCTAGAAACCCTATGGTCCACTTGCTGTCATGTCTTCATCCCCACACCCTACACACCTTCACAAAAAAAATAAAAATTCTCGGCTTCTTTTCCTTCACCACCTCCCCTGGCTACCGCATCCCTGATGTCAATTGCGGCATCGATGGCCCCATGCACACCATCGCCGCCCACTCCCGCCATCACCGCCGCCGCTCATCTTCAGGATGAGCGTTGTGATTCTCTCCATCCTTGCCATCACTGCCACTGCCACCGCCGCCTCCAAACCCTTCTCCTTCAATCTCACGCCTTACCTCTACCGCACGGCCACCATGTTGCAGCTATCGCCCTCTACCTCTCACCTCCCTCAAACCCTTCTCCCCCAAGTTGCCCTCCAACTACCTCCCGGTGGACGACTACGACGTTGAGCAAATCTGGTAGCAGATTGATCTCTAGTTGCAGTTGTTACTATCGAGTTGGTAGCGCGAATTGAGGCAGCTCGAGAAGAACCCAAATGAATGAATTTCAAATCTTTTTGAGGGTGGCGGTGCTTCAGAGGGGAAAAAGGAGGGTCTTAGAGGAGGTAGGGATGTTGAGGAGAGCGAACATGGTGGCGACATTGAAAAAATCCGACTTTAAATCTGTAATTCATTAAATAGTGGATAGGATATGAAAAAATACCAGGGCTTCTGATTTTATCCTATCCAATCATATCCTGTTTAAAAATCTGGGCAACTAAGCGCAAACTTTAAGGATAAAGGGTGAATTAGGAAATATGCTTGGATCAAGTATTCTTAACGAGCTCAAACTCGATACCTAATATCAACAGTTTTTGTGGCTTGAGATGCAGGAAGCTCTTGACTTTATAGTAATGGATCTTATTAATTGTGAAGGCAACAAGCAAATTGCTATTTGTATTGTTCCAGGTCATGGCTTTTGACATCTAGATACCTTCAACCCAAGAAAACTCATATTTGAACATCATCCAAATTGAAGTCTTTCTTCTAGACTTGCAATTTGCAAAGTGTATTAATTAACATTCCGAAAAAAATTACAAGGAGGGTCTTAACTTTATTTCATGAACATGTTCAACCTTTGCTTACTGCTGTGTTAAACTAAATCCGCAAACAGTGATGCATCCGCACATGAGATCCCTGTACCGAACAAGCATATATTTCTTCAAATTTAGGGTTAATGCCATAAAAAAATTCAAGTTAACACACTCATAGCACATTTATTTTAAACTAATTTTTGTGTTGTAAGAAATCCTAAACAGATGCACACGTGCTATATTTGCCGCAAACTAATTTCCACATCACAAAAAATCCTAAACCGGTACAGTCGTAACAAATTTGCCATTTGCTAACTTTCATCCAATATCCCGTTAAATTGCTAACGTGCAACACACATGGCAAGCAACTTGGATAATTAGTGTGTGACGTGGAAATTCAACAGAAATAGGTCTCCTGAACAATGTCGTGAACGATGTCGTTTTGGGTAAACCAGATTTGAAAAAGAGATGAATAGAAAACGATAGTTTCACACTTAGTGTGTGATGTAAAAATTATCATTGTTAACTAATGTGCCAACCAAATATCATGCATAAACTACCAATTAGAAACACCACTTTCACACTTAAATAACATTTGTCAATGAACTCAACTTCATATCAAAAAAGGCCAATTCTCCTAATCCAAGTTCCCTATGTATGTATATCACAAGGCATGCACATATAGAGCATCAACCATCATGAATTTCAGGACAACACAATGGCAGAGCATCTATTTATTCAACGCAATGAAATACTCAGATTAAGACAGGCCTACTGATCATAATTACTTAATTAGAACAAAACCGACCAGGAGTGAAATGCTTATAAGCTTATGATCTGATCATAGTCCTACTTCATCCCCTCCAGGTATCTATATAGCTGTGCAGCAGTATAGTAATTCTTTAGGACTGGAAAAAATACAGCTATTTTCATTTTTACCACTACCAATACCACCACACAAAAAGTTCCCAGAAACGATATCAGCACACGACTTAACAAAACGAACCCTTACTGTACATCACATATCTAGGAGCCCAATATATCTCCCCACATAAGTATATACTAACACGCATTTCGAAGGAGAAAGTGCCAGTCAACGAAATCCTACATAAGCTAAGCTAAAAAACCTGGAGAACCCGCACATGAAAACAAGCATCGTAAGCCTCCACCACAAAAACTTGGCCGTAATTCAAGCAATTAAACAGACGGGAGACAGCCAATCAACAAAGTGGAAAAGCATGCAGCCGAATCTACGATGGCTTCATGGCATAAGCGACAGGATTCAATGCACGAGGTAAGGGAGCGAGCAGAGATGAAGAATGATAGAGAGGCGAAAGAGAGACGGACCTTCGGGTGAGGTTCGCTCAGCCAGCACCGGCGGTTTCCATTGTGCCCTAGGGTTTCTCCGCGGAAAAGATAAAAACCACTAGTCATATGGGGTGGATTGACAATTTTGGGCTCGTTGCTGGGCTTGTATATGGGCCGAGGCTTTCCCAGGCACTTAGGCCCAAGTAATCCCTAGGCCACGATTTGTATCGGCCCAAGGATGTGACGAAGGACATTTTTGGAATATCGGTGTGTAGGTCTCCTTCCTAAGTTTTGAGCATTCGTAATGATCAAAACCGCTCATGATTAAAAAGTCAACAAATTCTCTACATAAAAATAAACCATAACTAAGGCTCCGTTCGTTTCGTGGATAATGTGGCATTTTCGAAAAATATTTTCCAAGAAGTCATTTTCCAGAAAAACGTAATTATATTATGATATTCAGGTGAAACCTGAAAAATGAAGTAGAAATTAGTTTCCGCTGTGCAGTAGGGAAAATATTTTTCTTTATATACTCTTTTTCAATAATTTTTTATCATTTTATTTTTAAAATATTTTTTAATTATTATTTTTTCAAATCGATTATTATTATTTTTTTCTTTGGTCGGTGGCTTGCCATAGGACAGCCGACAACCAGCCATAGGCGAGCTTGGGCCTTGCTAGATCAGCGAGCTCGGCTCGCTTGTGACTGGTCGCTAGCTGTCGTGTGGCCAATGATAGGCTGAAAAAGAAGAAGAGCAAAAAGAAAGAAAGAAAAAGGAAAATATAAAAATCGATTTTATTAAAAAATAACAAAAAAATTAGATTTTTTTTTTATATGCAAAAATTGAATTTAAAAAAATAGAAAGAAAGAAGTGGAGACTAGTAGGGGATGTGAGATAAGAGAGAGTGAAGTGTGGAAAATGTTTTCCCTAACTTAAAAAGTGGAAAACATTTTTTCTCATTTTAGAATACTTTCTTTTTTCATGGAAAATGTTTTTCCAATGAATTTAATTTTTGGGAAACAAATGCCGAAATATTCGAAAAACGTTTTTCAGAAAATAATTTTCCATGAAACAAACGAAACCTAAAAAACTAACGTTAAGAGAGCTAACATTGGGCATTTTGGGCTTTAAATAAGGAATTGCTTGTTTGAGCGTGCCTATTTTGGCCTCTAGGCTATAAGTGGGCCTAACTAGGCATGACGAACTATCAGGCCCATGATCACCTCTAATGAAAAAAAAAAAAAATCATTCCTTCTATAGGTAATTTCATACACAATGTTGAGGTTTAATAACTTTGATATTTATTAAAGTGGCTTTCCATGTAACTGATTATTTGTATATGTGAATTGCCTTTTGCCCAATTGAATAAGCATTCTAATGGTCCGGCCAAAAAAAGAAAAAAAAGCATTCTAATGAGAACTCAAATGAGAATCAAATTTAAGAGCCAAACTGAAATGTAGCGACTTTTCATTTTAAAATAGAAAAATTGGATTAGAATTGAGATAATGCCTAAACTTGGTGCTTTTTAAATCAAGTGAACCCATTTCATGCAAATTATTTCGCAAAACCAGAAGCCAATTCCGAAAAACTTGTTTATTCCGGTTCAAATTCCCAATGGGAAGATGATCCGCCCTAGAAATTCGAGACAAAATCCAAGTCCCCATCGTCATGAGGAGCCCATCTCCGGATTTCTTCCTGGGCAATCTCATAAGCAGATCTGAGACAAAAATTTCCATTGGAGGGATGGTTTTGACAATGTTGCGTATTGAGTCAGGAAATGAGAGAAGCCCGATGTTCCAAAAAGCACAGAATCTCCTTTTACCCAAAACGAGCAGTCAAGGGGAGAGTGGGGTCCCGTCGTTTGAATATCTCCGCTTGCTTGGAAACTTTCCGAATTGCACCCGTATAAAAATGTCTTTAGTCTTTCCAAGAGTCCTTCCAAATGAGCACCCCGATCTCCTGCACCCGGTTCGCACATGCACCCCTTTAACAGTGTCTTTAAAAAATCTTTTCAATCTCCTGCTCCCGTTCACACTGCTCCTGCCGACACCCCCCTAGGGGACCTTTTTTAATCCACCAATCCCCGGATACGCCCCGCGCCATCCCCTCCGGTGAATAAGCATATGCATTCCCCTTTATGTGAGACTCTATCTCTCTCCCTCCCCCCTCGAAAACTAATTTCCAACAATATATATGTTTTCTTCGCCCAAAAAAGAAAACTCGGAATTTGCAAGAAAACTCAGTATCGAGTATTGCCCAAACCATTGTCTTTCTTCTATGCTCGCAATTTGCAATGTGTATATTAATCAACATCCCGGTGAAAACTACAATGTGAATCTTAACTATATCTCAGGAACATGTTCAACTTTTGCTCCCCCATGTCTTAAGTTAAATCCGCAATTTTAATTATCACTATTACTGCAACGTGTCCTCTCGCAAGATCCTCACACCGAACATACATACAAAGCTTTATGAAGGTGCTTGCGCCATGTCTTGTGACCATCGCCGGCTTTATTCTTAAAAGAATAGAGGGTTGGATGAATCCCAAAGTATGGCCTTGATTTTATTATTTTTAGGGAAAATAGTAGCAAAGTTTTTATCATGCGAAATGTTTAGGGTTAATATCATTAAAAATTTAAAATTAATATATTTATAACACATTTATTTTAAATTAATTTTCATGAGATAAAAAATTTCCAACAATGTATATGTTTTCTTCACCGAAAGAAGAAAGTAGAGAGGACTATATACATTTTCCCCAAAGAGAGACAAAAGATCCACGTGAAGGAGAATACTGATTGCCTCCACGCAGTCTCTTGGCTAAAGAACCCACTAGTGTTCGAAAAGACTTTTAAGGATGACTAGTGAATTTGGAAATATGATTTGAGCAAAAAGCTTTATTCATTTCATGAAAAATATTACGTTTTCGGAAAATATTTTCAAGGGTATCATTTTCTACGAAAATGATGCTATTTTTCGATATTCAGTTAAAACTTGAAAAATTAAGTGGAAAATATTTTCCACTGTTCAATATCTAATTTGATTTTCTAGGAAAAATTATCAATATAATTTTAATTTTTTTATAAAAATGGAATTATTAATGATTTTTTTTAAAAATGGAATTTTTATTTTTAAATTTTCATTTCTTTTCCTTTCCTCCTTCCCCCTTCTTCTTCTTCGTGCTCCTTCCAATGTCGCTTCCTCCTACTTCTTCTTCTTCTTGCTCCTTCCTCCACCTGTCGTGTGCCTCAACGATGGCGGGCTACCTACTGATTGGCCTAGTTGTTGGTCGGTGAGCTCAAGGCTCGGTCAATCCAAGTGAGCCCAAGCTTCGCCAAGGCCGACGAGCCCAAGCTCGCCAAGGCTGGCGAACTCGTAGCTCGCCAAATCTAGGCGAGCTCGAGCTTGCCGCTTGCTAGATCAACTAGCTAGCGGTGAGCATAAGCCTTTGGCTCACCAATCTCGCAAGGCTTGAGTTGGCGTTAGCGAGCTAGAGCTTGTTGCTCGCTAGATCGACGAGCCCAAGGTCGACGAGGTCGAAAGGAAAAAAAGAAAAAGAAAAAAAGAAAAATAGGAATACAAAAATAATTAAAATTTTGAATTTTTGAACAAGAAAAAGAGAAAGAAGAGAGATTAGTAGGGTATGAGTAGAGGTGTCAAAATATGTCATAAACTCATATTATGACTCACTTTTAGTTAAATGGGTCAAATACGGGTCAAGTAAAAGTTAAATATGGGTCAAGTGAAAGTTAAATATGAGTCAAATATGGTTCAAGTAAAAATTAAATATTAGTCAAATATGGATCAAATAAAAGTTAAATATGGATCAAGTGGGTCATTTAACATAGAGCTTAGAGTGAGTTTGGGTTTCTCTACAATAATAATGGTTTTTAGCAATACAGGTCGGGTCGGGTATATGTCGGGTGTGGGTCGGGTCGGGTATGGGTCACTAAATTTACATTACATGAATTTGAGTCAAAACAGGTTAAATGGCTCAATATGGGTCGGACCATTTTCGACCCGACCCACCCATTTGACGGGTCTAGGTATGAGATAAGGGAGAGTGAGTGAGGAAAATGTTTTTCCCAACTTAAAAAGCAAAAAATATTTTTCCCTATTTTAGAATGCTTTTTTCCTTTGATGGAAAATGTTTTCACCAATTGGTTCATTTCCCATGAAAAAAACATTGAAAAATCTGGAAAATGTTTTCTTGGAAAATATTTTCCGTAAAACAAACAAAGCTTAAATATGGTCAAGCCCACTGTTCTTCAATAAGGTGTAAGAGCCAACCATTCTAGTCTTTAATCTTTACAAGAATAGAGGGTTGGATGAATCCCAATGTAGGGCCTTGATTTTTTTTTAAGGGAAAATAGTAGCAAATATTTATACCATGTGAAATGTATAGGATTAACATCATCAAAAATTTAAAATTAATACACTCGTGGAATATTCATCTCAAACTAATTTTAATGTCGTAAAAAATCTCAAATAGATACACCCGTGCTACATTAGCTGCAAACTAATTTTCGTGTCTTGAGAAATTCTGAACCAATACACTCGTGACAAATCTGCCATTCGTTGACTTCCATCTAATATCCCCGTTAAATCGCTGAAGCGCAACCAGCTTGACAAACAACTTGGATAATTGGTGTGTGACATAGAACTGTAATATAGATGGATCTCCTGAAGGACGTCGTTTTGAGGAAATTTGATTGAAAAAAAAAATGATTAAGATTAGAAAATATGCCAAAATATGCTAGTTTTTCCTTGAGAACTCCTTCATGTTTCAAAAATCTACTAAAGTCCTTGATGTTCTCCAATTTTGTCATGGGTACATTGGCTTGGGGAATGGCACATGTATACTAATATGATGAGAAAAATATGATACGAGTGTGTCATTTATGATTATTGATGGTATTGACTTTAATTTTCTTTTTTTTATAGGATCATAAGTTAAGAGCACTTTTTCTCTCTACAAATGGGAACTACCCAGGCAAAAGTCCTAAAGAAAAATAAGTTTGAGCCTTGTTGTAATGGGTAAAGATGAGTGGCTCTAGGCTCTTTATAAATTCTATTTGGAACCTGGAACCTACCATCGAGTATAGGTTCCTAATGTTTTGGAACCTGAAACCTACCCTCTAAACCTAAAACTTGAAATCTATCCTGTTACAGATTCCAAAGTCGGTTCCTAGGTTCTAACAAGTTCTTTTTTTCTTTTCCAATCTTTACTTAAGCAAAACGAAAATAAACCCAATAATAAAGTGGAGAAGAATTTTATAATCGATTGTCTAAGAACGAGTGCACATATGTACCTGTCAAATAGTATTAAGAAAATTTTACGATTTTTAATGCATCAATTGCTCTTATATTATATAAAATTATTATTTTGAAAGAAGTAATTGCCTAAATATAACTAAACAATTGGAGCTTCCACAGGTTTGATAGTATACGAACATAAAATTCTCAATCATAATATAGAAATTCAGACTAGTGATTCCGGCTTATATACTCATCATCAAACGCTATGGAATACCTGAGGATTGCTTAAAGATATAAATTAAGAAAAACACAAAAACTTATTATAGGTTCTAAGTTGTAGATTATAGGTTTCATGTTCTAAGTTTTTTCGATCTAGAACTTATAATTTACCCATCAAAATAAGTTTCCTAAATTTTGGAACCTAAAACATATCCTGTATATCTTGAAACCTGAAACCTATATATTTCCAACGGTGCACGATTCTCATTTTCTAGATTTTACTCCATAAGTATGCCCACCCTTGGTGATGGTACAAGTTATGATACGCCCAAACTGCTGTCCCTTTGCTTTTCGATGGTGGGACCATTGCACAATGCCGGAACGTTGCAAGCTAAGTGCCGGGCGACGGTGGGACCATCGCACGCACCATTTTGAGCGCAGGGGCGATAGCTCTTCGCGTCCCCATGATAAGCGACGTTCCTTCGATGTTCCTTCGTTTCGTCCGGGACCACTTCGAAAGCTGAGGTCTTTCTTTGCTTTAGCTGTGTCTTTCTTTCTTTGCTTTCCGTTAACTTTCATCCGATGTCCCATTAAATTGCCTGCGCATAATACATGTGGCAAGCAACGTGGATAATTGGTGTGTGACATAAATGTATCTACTGAATGACATCATTTTGAGAAAACCAGATCTGAGGAAAAAATGAATTGAGATTTGAAAACATGCCAAAATCTAAAAGTTTTGTCCTAAGAACTCCTTGCATTTCAAAGATTACTAAGATCTCATATGTTCCCCAACTTCGCCTTGAGATTTTGGTAGATGTGGTACCTATGGTACTAGTTTAAGACTTTTTGCAACGTACTCCCTAAATTTTTAATATATGTTCAATACAATCCCTAAAATTGTATGAAAATGTTCAATTAAGTCATTTTATTAATTCAAGATTATGGATGGGTTAGGACACTAGGAGTGCTATAACTTTCGTACGGCCACTTTTTGCGCAAAAACTTTTTTTCGCTCACTGAAGTGCCACAAAGTTTTAAAAACGTTCACTGAGTGCCCGGTCGACGTGGCCGCCGAAAAGGCGACGTGGCAGCGAAAGGAAAAGCTGACTGGCCCCGCGGAAAAGGCGACGTGGCGTACGGTGAACAATATTTTAATATATTTTAATATATTTATTAATTTTTTTTTTTTTTTTTGATTTTTTTTTTTTTTAAGGCGGGCGAGGGTCACCGGTGGCCCTCACCGGCCCTAAAAAAAAAAAAAAAGCAAAAAAGCAAAAAAAATCGAATTTTTTTTTTTAAAAAGAGTAAAAACGGTGTCGTTTTTCCCGAAATGTCCACGTCGGCGTCGAAATTTATTATAAAAAAAAAAAAAGAAAGAAAAATCATTGAAAAATTCCACATATGCATTTTGGCACTTAATCGAACGATTTTTGGCCGGAAGTGGCACTTACCCGAACGATTTCACTCCGTGTGGCACTCAGTGAGCGAAAAAAAAAGTTTTGCAGACCAAAGTCAGCGCCGCACGAAAGTTATAAGACTCCTAGTGTACTTATCCCGATTATGGACTACATTGAATATTCTAACGTCACTATTAACTTTATTGGAGGAACATGTTCAACTTTTTCTTACCGATGTCTCAAACTGAATTCGCAATTTTAATATTAGTATTATTGCAATGTGTCCTCTCGCAAGATCTCCATACCAAATAGGCCTGTAGTGCTTTGAATTCTTGGCTTTAATCTAAGAAGAACAGAGGGTTGGATGAATCCCGATGTCGGGCCTTGATTCTTTCTTTTTTTTGGAAAAACAGTAGCAAAATTTTTACCATGTGAAATGATTAGGGTTAATACCATTAAAAATTTAAAATCGATGCGATGGTAACATATTTATTTCAAATTAACTTTCATATAATGAAAGATTTGAAACAGATACATCCATATAACATTTGTCGCAAAGTAATTTCCATATCGCAAAAAATTTCAAATTGATACAATGTGCTAAATCTACCATCCTTTAACTTCCATCCAATATCCCTTCAAATTGCTAATGTGGAACACGTGGCAAAGAACTCAGCTAATTAGCCTGTGGTGGAGAAATTCTACATAAATTGGTCTAATATAAAATGTTGATTTGGAGAAACCAAATCTGAAAAAAAATGATCCGCCAAAATCTACTAGTTTTGTCCTAAGAACTCCCTCATGATTCGAAAATTGCTAAAATCCCTAATATCCCTAATTTTGCACTAAGATTTTGGTAGATTTATTACTTATATATTAATTTGACATTAACGTGGCACGTGATATGAGATTTTTTATAACATGAAGATTTATTTAGTATAAATGTAATACAGATTATCAATTTATGATTTTTGATGATGCTAACCCTAATCTTTATTTACAGCATCACAAGTTTATAGCTTTTTTCTCCCCCACAAAATGAAACTCTCGACGCCCGGGCAAAAGTCCTGATCACGGAAAGACTAAAAGTCCTTTGGATTGGGATAGCGACTGCTCCACTTCTGTCGAAAACTCAGTTTCCTGACTGGGCGAAAGTGCAGTGCTTAGTGACATCATTCTGAGAATGATGTCACTAAGCACTGCACTTTCGCCCAGTCTACATAAAAAATTCAGCCATCCCCACCCCCAAAGCACTTTTGCCCAGTCTACGGTCATCAACAATCCTTTTTGACATTTACCAAAAAAAAAAAACAATCCTTTTCGACATCACATCAGATGGAGAAAATAATCTACACGCAAAACCACCAAGATTTTCTTAAGCTGAAGAGGGTCCCTTATAAATACCACAATTTCACTTCTCTCGTGTTTCAAATGAACTTCTTCTAAAAATTCATCTCTCTCTGTCTGATCTCTCTGCGTTTCTCTCCCACTCTTGTGGCGCCTTGAGAGGGTCCTGCTCTTCCCAACCAAAACCTCCAACATTTTGTGCAACACTATCTCTGATCCATTGAGCATTTACATCTCTCTTTTGTGAACTTATTCCGCGGTCATCACCGTACAGAGGTACTTGTCCGAACAAGAAATGGCCGATCACCTTGCTTCCCATATTCCATCGCTTGCATCGTCATGCAATAACCAGATCCCGAACCCAACCACAGCTTCCGCTTCCAACGGTGGTACTAGCCCAACACGCTGCCCGGTGGTGGACAATTCCAGCTCTGTCGTAGTAGGTATCCCGCCGCCAATCAATGATGGAGCCATACCGACGTCGAATGTGCAAGAAACCAGAAGCACAACGTCTGCCGGAAGCTATCAGGCCAGAACGTTGAATTCGTCCCGGCACGCCCTGGTTCGCCCGACAGTGAAACAGTTCCAGAGACAGGAACTGGGGAAGGTGGTGCTGGAGTTCGCCGTTTCCATGACCACGGGACTCGTCATAAGCCAGCACCAGGGGTTGAGCCACCTGCAAGCCAGCGCGATTGTGCTCGCGCTCTGCGTCGGGTTCGTCACCTGGTGGAACGGCATGCTGCTGCATGACATCTACCCTCGGGTTGCGAGCGCGTTGGAGTATATCGGAGTGGGGACCATCTTGGTCGCCTTCTTCGGGCTCGTGATCTCTTTTCTTCCGCCCAGCCTCGCGTGGGCGGGTTGGTTGTGTTGTGGCCTGTCGTGCCTGCCTGCCCTCCTGCGCCTTGTTCTTCCGAGGGCGGTTGAGGAAGCGAGCAGCGAAGCGAGGAGTGTGGACTTTGTTCTTCCGAGGGCAGTCGAGGAAGTGAGCAGCGCGGAACGGCTGGATGAAGGTATTGTTTAGCGGGATTTGCTAGCATAACAGTCTTGGGGTTATTGTTTGTTGTAAGCCACAAATTGAGAAGTTATTTGTTTTTTTGTAGTTTAAAATAGACCATTATTCTCACGGTAGATTAAATACTATCACAAGAATGTATATGACTACTTATTTAAAGGCTCCACTTATTTGTACATCAATCTCGACATGTGTAGCATTACTGCTGAAAAAGTGTCATAAAATGACCGGTTGATCATCAATTTAGTTTGCTTATAAGGTAATATTACGAAATTACATAATTGAGAACCTTCTATTATTTTAGAAGGAGCAAAATACCTCATTTTTAAATTTTATTTTGCAAAATTTACCCAAAAACCGACTTGCACCGTACATATATATCTCCCCATGAAGCGCATCAGGAGATTATGGAGGTCGCGATCTTGCAACCAGAGGTTGCGACCAATGGCAAATGGCCACCCAACCTCATGAAGTTAACATAAAAATAGCATAACATAAAAATAGCATATGTGACCATTTCTACTGATAATATCCCTATGAAGTTATTAAATTTCAATTTAGAACTGCAACAAATTTTTATTTTTGTGGCAAGTAACTTATTCATCTTGCTCTTAATTTCATATAAAATTATTAACTTTTAAGTAACTATATATATATAAATTTCCATATAACCAATTATTTATATGTATATAACTTTTGACATGATTCAGTAAATATTCTAATTATCCAACTAAAATCGGCTTAAGAATTCTCCGTTTATGGGCACAAGATGCGAGAGACTAGTATCCCCCTACATACATTTACAAAGTTCATGTGGTTACATCGCCCATGCCCTGTTCCCAGTGATACTTTCGGATTTGTTTTGGTTTTCCTCAAAAGTATAGCACAAACATAAGATATACACGCAAGCAAAGTCTGGAAAGATATACTTCTAAATATCTTAGGAACTTATTTCCCGGCCGAAGTACATAGCAGCAGTTTACAGATGAAAAGAATGGCCGTGTTCCAAGAATCATTGGGCATAGAATGAACGGAGACCATTTGGCTAACTCCGTGCGTATTGGTTCGTGACAGGAGTGGCTTGGACCCCCGCCCATTTAGGTGGCATCAGAAGTAATGTAGTCGTGGTAATGACATTTCATTTACATTTCCAGTAGATATGGCATCTCTCCTACTCCACAATCGCTCTGCAAAATAGAAACAAACGAATAAATATGGATCTATGTACAAGATTACGACTACACTAGAATTATCAATTTTCTAATATGCATAAAGAAGAAATACGCAGCTTTTAGTACGCCTGGAGTCATTGCGTTGGTTCAATTTTGTATTAGCATCAAGCACTCTGTCTATAACATTGCATTTTACTTCTGTAACTAGTACTAAGCACTCAAGCTCTCCTGGCCATGCCAAGAAGAGAAAACTAAGACGAGAAAAAACTACCATTCTGGGGCTACTAGGAGTTTTGAGGAGGATTTGCACATACGCAATACATCAATGGAAAAGGAGAAGATAAGGCATGAACTGGCAAATAGAAGTTTGGTGAGTTGGGGAAATCCAAAATGGCCCTATTTTGTGAAATAAAATTTTATATAGTAGAGAAACTGCTCTTCAGATTATAAGACAGATGATGACAGGTAACAGGCTAGGACCCCCAAAAAGAGATTACCATAATGACAGGTCATGTGCGAAGAGATGTAGAAATAACTTCACAGTCACTAAAAGGGTTCCCTTGCAATTTCACCAAAAAAAAAAAAAAAAAAATCTCTAAATGGACAAAGAAGGATGAGAACCGAGAAGAAAAAGACTCAATGCCCCAGCATAAAATGACACCCAAAGACTGGCTTGCCCGCAGCAGCAGCAGCTCTAGGCCATATAGTTTGCTGGACATTAGAAGTGTCGGCTGTCTCTCCCCACATGCAAACTTCACCACCAATCACAAGTTTTTGTTTGGAAGCATCACTTATTCCTTCGAGGGGCTCTGCTGTGTAGACTTGATCCCATGGCACATCTAAATGATCTAGATACCAAACACCTTGATTGCTGAAAATGCATTTAAAGCCCTTTGCGACAGTCTTTGGACATACACCAGGTTCCAACCTACAGTGAAAAAAATTAATTAGCTTGCAATCAAAATGTCTTGAATACTGATCTAAACTTACCAGTTATGTACTATTGTCCTTGGATTAAGGCTCTGGGGAAATGCATTAAATGTTTCCTCTCTGAAGTAATTGAAAATCAATGTCATACTCTACATACAGATGTTATGCAAAAAAGAAAGCAGAACAACAATTGAGATGGCTGAATACTGATTGCAACAATCATCAATGCTCTTAGCACAGGGTTTCATTTTCTAACTGCCTATGAATTTTTTATACATGCACTTTCACGTTATTATATTATAAAAACCTTCTCTATCTCTGGAACCAAGGGCCACAAGCCTAAGCTAACCACTTAGCATCTAGAAAATTAAAGCAGGTAGAAGTTAGTCAACTGGATGTCCAGGCCACAACCCAATGATAACTAATCTAGTTCACACATCATTTTAGCAGCAAATCCACCAAAAATCTTTCAAAATGAGGGGCCCAAACATAAGGATAAGTTACCAAAGTCCTCTTCTATAAGCAAAGACAATGATATTAATGACATAACTACTGGTTTGAGCATTATTTTCAATTTTCTAGGGACATGCTATAGAAGTCTAAAAAGCACTCTTCCATGCAAAAGTGATATTCCTTTAACATTCAACATGTCATCTCATAAAGACAAATATTCAATCGAAATACTTCTCTCAAAATGATGTAGAAACCAGTGTTGAGATGAGTCTCTTCAACAAATGTTGTCATATTGGTGTCGATGTCAACTAGGAAAATTGGCAAAGAGAAGGAGAACAATCTGTTCAATTTTTGCTAAATCAAAAACAATGTGCAGAACCAAATGTCTCCAGCAGGTGTTAGTAACATGTACATACCAGTTGACAGGGGTCCAATTTTTTGAAATGGCAATTTTTTGAGCTTTTGAGTACAAAATACTTGTATGCATCTTTACCAGTCATGTTATGATTTTGGAGCCTGCATTTAAAGTAACCCTCATGTTCAGCATCTGACATGAGTTGCTAGAAGCAAGTCTTGGGAACTGCATTAAGAGAAAGCGAGGCATACAGGGAAAGGTATCACCACAGAGAAACAGGCTGGTGCTAAATCCATATAATTTCAAATGGAAAACATTTATAGAAAAATTGAATTTTGAAAAGAGGTAGTTTGATTCAATACCAAAAAAGAAAGAACAATGAAAATTGCTTCCAGACTGTAGCAGTGATCTCAAGATATCTAATTTAAAATGTCAGGTTACAGCCCCACTATCCTCCTCTATTCTTGAGGATCCTAATAATGAAAAGACTTGTTAACTCCATCCAAATTTTCTAGAATCTAATTTTTAAAGTACATCTATTGCTTTGACTTGGTTTTCTAGGTTAAATGGAAGATATTTTAGTCATGGTAATAACCTGGTCTCAAAGTACAATGTTTCAAGATGGAATGGGTTGCATGCTCATTCATACCAATGAAAAACCACATTCCTGTAATTGTAACTTAATAAAATAAACAAATCTGCTGCAACAGCTTTTGGCATAAGATCTAAGACCATAAAACAATAATGAGCTGATTGAAGAGATGGCTCAGTTTTTGATAAAATAGAAACTAATTGCAATTTCACAGGCCAAACTTCTGGAAGTAGGATAATCTCAAGTAAAGTAGTTGATTAATGTACCACTGCTTCACATGAGGGGTGGATGTCCAACAATCTGCGAAAGAAATATCAGACAATAATATTCACTTACAAAGTTTGTCATCATAAAACTTTAATCCAGAGAAACATCTCAAATTCCAAAATGCTGTTATTTCACAAGTAGATGTACTAGCCCATTAGATATCATTTGACATAACAAGTGTCTGCTTGATGCCCTCGATCTCACTAGAAAATTAGGTGGCATTTTGCAATATTATTGATAAATTCTTTGTGTTAGGTAATCCCACGCGTGCGCGCATGCAACTCCAATAATGTCTACATGATACAGAGGATGACCAGTTGGCGAAATTCAGATTTTCAGTTCTTTTAAGTATGGGACCAAGCATATACTAAGTAGCAGATATCTTCAATTTTAAAATACTTCCATTTTCTTCATTTTTGTTCCTCTTCCACTAACACCATTGACAAGGATGGAAATGAGGATATTTCCCATGGTTTACCCAGAATAAGTTAGCACTTTGAAGAAACTGAAGGAAAACCCATAAGCACAGAATAGAGACAGTTACAGAAACAAGAGCCCCTGTAACATTCTTAAGTCAAATTTTGCAAAGTACTTCTAAAGTTGTGAGGTAGAAAAGGTCTACCGATCATCTAGTAGCTAAAGAAAAAATGACTACCAAAGAAAAAGAGGGATGCCAAGGTCACCTGCACTAACCTGTGTTAACCTCATCACCACCCAAGTGAAATAGCTCAAAGGGGATTTGCGTTAGATCTAAGAGGCACGCAGGTTATCAGGAGATTACCAAAGCAATAGGGTGAATGCACTCTTCATGCATTCTAGCCCTCAGAATAAAGCATGAACTTTCATAATTTAATATTTGAACTATTAAGGACAAGCCAATAGCCAATTATGTCATCAGGTATCAAAGACTTGTCAAACAAGCCCCCTTCCCACCCAAAATGAATCAGAAGGATGAAGTTCAGCAGATACCCCAAAAAAGAAGATCAGAAACTTATGGAAACTTATCTAAGATATACAACCTAAAAACATCCACGTAGTGTCATCACGGGCTGCTAAAATCTCCAAAAAAGAAGTGGCTTACCATGATTCTGCATGACCAGGGACATCTACTTCAGGCATCACATGGATTCCTAAAATCAGTTAAGAAAGATGCTCAGCAATTACTACAATTGTACTAGCAGTGATAATAAAAGTAACTCAGTCATAATTATAAAATACACTCCTATAGTAAAGCAGCAGTTCTAAGGCCTACTAGATTTATACAATTTCATTGTAGCAGTTGACATAAGCAAACAAGTTCAATAGACTTATATCAAATTTATAAAACTACAACTCCAATGAAATATGTGAGAACCCATTCATCAGAACCTCAACAAAGAAATGAATTTGAGAACATACCTCTACTTTTGGCAAAGCTTCATATAGTGAAAGCCAGCATGAAGCAAAAGGACAAAGTTAGTCCATCACTGGGTGCAGATCCAGAAAGTCAACTGCAAAAGGAGAAGAATTTGCTTTTCATGGAACAAGCAATGGATATCTTACTTCACCATTGCATATGCATCCTCAACTGTATATCGCTCCCATTTTGTATACGCCCCTCGCCACAACTTAGGATAGGTAGGCACTTTCAGAGGAAATGACTGTTTGTCTATTATGTGCCAATGAAGAACATTCTACTGAATGTAATTCCCATGGAAGGAACCCATTCATGGGCATTAAACAAGCAAAACAACATGGAATAGTGATCAGTAGAGTGTTACAGGAAAAGTGCACTGAGAATAAGAGCAAGAAGGAATTGCAAGTTGTCATATCTTACAAGTTTAGCATATGACATGGAATCCAGTATATGTTTAATCACATCGACAGGATACTAGTGCCTCGATGTATCTGTTATGGCAGATGCCATGCCACCAATAAAAAAAATCACATAATGTTAAAGGATGTTTGCCGTTCAATGTGTTCAGTTAAAAGGCTCATTGCTCTTACCAAGTAGTAGTCCACGATACGCAAACCTTGGCTCATCTCGGATATACCATGGAGCCTTGTGCACAAGTACCAACTTTGTACTATAATCAAAGGTACATAATTGGCTGAATGTCTGAAACAACGTAAAAAGAATGTTTGAGAAAGAAGCCTCACACATCCAAGAAACTGCCGCTTGAGGATCCATCAAATACAGAGATTACAACTTGGAAATATGACCAAAATACTACTGAACGATCAATACAAAGAAGATATATTCTTAAAATGCCCCTGACACAGAAATGGGTGATAGTGGATGAGAACTTTGAGTTTGCAGCACAGAATGTAATACCCAACACAAGCTTACATTTGGCTTGATGAGTACCTTCTTTTTTTTCTAAACCAGAAACTTCTGCCAAACACGAGATTCCCATGTTCTATAGATAAGGTAGCATTAGGATGCCGCCCATCACAAAGTCAACGTTTGTAACTGTTTGACAATTCCAAGATCCCGTGCAAAAATAATTTTCTCGGTATTACAACCGCTGTCACAATGCACATATCTAGCTCGAGACAGGAAAGGGGGAAAAGTGAAGGAAACATTCCTCTAGCATCTTATCACCATAAGCAAACAAAAATCAACTATCATAGCAATGCAATACCGCATTTAAAATATGCCAATACATGAAGAGAGAATTTTAAAACATTTGCACATACCTCCAACCCTTGTAATGCACCATAAACAGTGTTTGCCTGCAGCAAACGGCAACACCTAAATTACCACATGATTGTCTCGTGCTCTCGTGCAAAAACACGTCTGTGTGCTCATGCCCATGTGTTAAAGTTATAATAGACTTTGTTTAGGGATGGAAATGGACACGGGAAGATGATTTGGCTGAAATCTTTGTATCTTTTCAACTCATCAAACTCCACAATTAATTCTCAAAGTTGGTCATTTACCTCAATTGTCGCTTCTCCGATGATCGACTTGTCATCACTCTTCGTCACGAGTAAAGTATAGCTCTCATCCACCCCAAGTTGAAGCTGCAAAGAGAAACACGCACGCTCACCAACAACCCAAATTTTCACATCGTGCGCGCGCCAATTTCCGCCGACTCAATCAAGCAAGCAAGTGAAAAAAAAAAGAAGTAAATATATCCACATCGCAAACCGGAGGAACCTCCCCATTCCCGGAGCGAACCACGATCCTCAGCCTCCCGATGTCGTACCCGGACGCCCTCTTCCTGAAGGCGTTGAAGATGGAAAAGACGCCACTGTGCTGGAAGATTATGCTCTTGTACCGGTCGAAGGCCTCCTTGACGATCCTGGAGCCGCCGACGACGACGAGCGCGAGGGCGGAATCGACGGAGAGGGTGTCGCCGCCGGTGGTGAACTCTGCCGGGAGCGGCCAGAGGTACGCGAGCTCCTCGCCGCCGCCGCCGCGTCCCGACGCGAGGCTCGGCCGCGGGAGGAGGAGGAGGAGGAGGAGGAAGAGTGTAGTTGGAGTTGGAGATGACATGTGAGGACTGGGAGTTGAAAATGAGCGGAAGATTGCGTTTGGAATCTCTCTGTCTCTGTACGGGGGTGATGAAGACGGAGACGAACGAGAGTTTGTCTGAATTGAAACAGTTGGGGGGCTGGACCTGCCCGTCCCCCTACGTCTCCCCTATTTCTTTTTTTTTTTTTTTTTTTTTTTTTTTTTTTGGGGATTTTTGTCTGTTAGTTTCTGGTGATTTTTCCATTTGTTGCAGAAGGAATGAATGGAATCTCACGGTGATGATCCCGCCAACGGCAAGTCATCGTTGCCGATTTATGAATCCGTACACAATCTATCCACTTCCTTTATTACTTAAAAAAACTTTCTCATCTTAATTAACTCTAGCTCATGTTCATGATCTGACAATTTGGAGACTCCATTTTCAAACACGTGTTCTTGAAATTAATGAAATATCCATATCCAAGTCTAAATTCGAGTAAGTAGCTCAAATATGAAGGTTTTTACCAACGAAAAATCGCAACTAATTCATGAATTATGTTTTATTCCTTCGGTCTTGACTTGTTTCATCAAAATTAAAAAGAGCAATCAATTGATTTTTATTGGAAAGCACTTTCAAATTCATGCTTTCTCCCAAGAAGTTATTTTCATTCCTCGATTTTGCTCCATCGGGTCGCCCTACCGTACGGCGTCGCAACTTTGCTTCTAACGTGCGCTTTGCTTCTTCCTGGATTTTACCATTATTCTTTTGCGGCTCGGGAAAAGTTCAAAAAACCACGCCCATGCCGCACCGCATGCGTGAGAGCTACACGTGGCATGTGCATCATATTTTGTTGGAGTACGAAGGACCATAACAAGCTGAGCTACGCTTGCAATGCTTTAAAGAACAACAAAAAGCTTCCCCAACTACTATAATCGGAAAAGCTAGATCACCTTTTTTTTTTGTTGATTTGATGAAAATAAAATTCTCTTATCAAATCATAAACTCATCTCATTTATAAATTTTGAATGAATTGCTTTGTGTCTTTGTACAAATATTGCTCTAGTCACAATATCTAAAAAGTAAATAGTAAAATGAAATGCATATTTTTTTCTCTTTCATAATGGGCCTTACAGAAAACAAAGCATCGTCTTCAGCAATGGCTGCTTGATTGACGGGTTTTTTTTCACATTAAAAAAAAGAGTAAAATGATATATCTGATTAAAAAGGAATTAATATTGCCAAAACAAATTTCAAATCGGTATGATCATAACACATTTCTAATAAATTAATTTTGTGTCATAAAAATATATATTAGCATCATATTCATTCCAGGTTAATTTTCATGGCTTAAAAATTTAGCCTATTAATTTCGTGCTTAAGATATGCAAAAAAAATTTGGTCTTCTTTCTTAAAACCAATGCCATCACTTATAAGATGCAATTGCATAGGGAATGGGGCATTTGGTTTCTTTTATTTTCCGGAAGGCAGGCTCACGAGATTGCCCTTGTGGGGAGCGGTGTTATTTCCACAAGAAGGGACAAAGATATATTCGAATGGGATTAAATAGAAGGAAGAGAACAGAGTAAGTAGGTAAGCAACAACGCCCTTGGAATTAAAAGCGAGCGTTGGAGAAGATTTTTTTAAAAAAGGTAGTGGAGACAAAATTAAAAAATAAAAAAAAAAAAAAAGCATGGCGAGCTCGTTTAACGGTATCTTGGGGGCCTTTTGTCTCCGGGACGGCTTTTTACCCCCTCTTGTTATTGATTTAAATATCGGAAAACTTTTATTAGGTTATACGAAGATGTATAAGAAACATTCATGTGGTTGGATTGTCCATGCTCCGTACTTAGAGAGGCATGCGCTTTTGGTTTTGTCTTGTCAACTGATTAGGATATACAAGGAAAGTCTGGAAACGGCGAAACTTAAAAATATCTCAAGAATCTATGTCCTAGTCAAATTACAAATTGAATAAATAGCAGTGTTTGAACAACCATTGGCATAACATGAAGCTAGGATCATTTGGCTGACTCTGAGCACATTGGTTTGTGACGAGAGCCGCTTGGACCCTCCTGCCTATTTAGGAGGCATCCAAAGTAATGCAGTCACAATAATACCATTTTGTTTACATTTTCGATGGATGCAACATCTCCACTACTCCATAGTCACTCTGGCAAAATAGAAACAAGCAAATAAAAAGTAATTACCGAAAAATTCCTAAATGTATTATAATTGTGTCATTTCAATCATAAACATTTTACATTCGTGTCAATTCAGCCCATCTAACCAATTTTGGCCGGTCGGTGCTAGCCATCCGACTGACGCTAACGTGGCAATTTTTTAAAATAACTACTTTTTTCTTCCCATTTTCTTTAAGAACGGCTTCACTAAAATAATAGTCAAAACAACAAAATGACATAGATTGTATTATACGTGGATCGTACGATAATGTATTGTATATAAATACGTATGGTGCATGGAAAAAGGTTGGAATGGAATGAGAAGAGAGTCTACACATCAGAAGATGCTCCCCTGTGTTTTTATGCCGTCCAAAACAGAGGGATGTTCCAAACTCCGTTTTTCCATCTATTTTGTTCGTGCAGTCGATGGAGGCGAGAGAGACGGTTATGGCGCTCCTCAAGGTCGTCCAAATGCGCGGCCCAGCCAGAGTCGATGTGCAGAGGCCTAACGTCTTCCAGCCGGAGATGCTACTCCGCTCAACCGGTTCGTCCTCTCCATCTCCCCCTTACTCCTCTTATGGGCAGTTGCTTTCTCGAAGGCCTGGAGCACATCCGACCCACTCATCCCCACTAGCCCAATCATAGTGGTAGGCGGAGACGACCAGTGTGGTCGTGCCGCCGCCTGAACGAGCTGCTGAAACAGCAGCTGGTGTGGGGAGGACCACCAGCAGTGGCGGAGTCAGGCACGCCACCACATTTCATCTCCTCCCAGTTCTAACTCCAAGTCTCTCAGCTGACCCCCAATAAGCGGTATGTTTTAATCCGATTGGAAAGTGAAAGTCTGAACATCTCTCGTCCAGGGAGCCTTGAATGTTTCTTGCTGTTCATGGATGTCGCCACGCTTTAATTATATGACGTATGGATCCATTTTTTCCCGCGCTTTAAAAGAGGATTTTCTCCCGCTGATGGGTGGCGCAGATTGACAATCTTGGCATCGTTGCTGGGCTTTATATGGGCCGTGGAGTTCCCCAGCACTCAGGCCCAAGAAATACCCAGGCCACAATTTGTATCGGCCCAAGGATGTGGAGAAGGACGTGTCTGGGATATCGACGTGTGTAGGTCTCCTTCCTACGTTTGGAGCATTCATAGTGGGCAAAACCACTCATGATTAAAAAAATCAATAAATTTTCTACATAAAAATAAACCATAACTAAGAGAGCTAACATTGGGCATTTTGGGCTTAAAATAAGCAACCGCTTGTCCGAGCATACCGATTTTGGTAAGTGGGGCCTAACTAGGCATGATGGACTATTAAGCCTATGATTACCTCTAATGAAAAAAATTATTCCTCTTGCAAGTAATTTCATACACAATTGATAAGGTTACGTAACTTTGATATGTATTGAAGTGACTTTCCATGTAACTGATTATTTGTGCATGCGAATT
The DNA here is from genome assembly GCA_014182845.1 of Corymbia calophylla. NCBI lineage: Eukaryota > Viridiplantae > Streptophyta > Magnoliopsida > Myrtales > Myrtaceae > Corymbia > Corymbia calophylla. Next base: position 33,426,540 of record CM024699.1, on the reverse strand, counting down.
GCTTTTTGCCCAATTGAATAAGCATTCTAATGATCTACTTAAAATCAACTATCTCGAATGAACTGAGACTAACAATTCCTCTACTTTTGTAAGGCATTGCACATGTCGAATGACATTTCGAATTTTAACGGAATCAATGGATGGAAACTTTAACAAGAATCGAATTCAAGTAGCAGACTGAAATTAATGACTTTTTATTTTATAAAAGAAAGATTGGATTAGAATTGAGAAATTGCCTAAATTTGGTGCTTTTTAAAGGAAGTGGGCCCATGTCAAGCAAATTATTTCCCATGAACCAGAAGCCAATTCTGAAAAGCTCGTTTATTCCGGGTCAAATGCCCATTGGGAAGATGATCCGCCATAGAATTCGAGACAAAATCCGAGCCCCGATCATCCCGAGGAACCCATCTCCAGATTTCTTCCCGGGCAATCTCACAAGCAGATCCGAGACAGAAATTTCCATTCGAGGGATGGTTTTGTTTATGTTGCAGATCATCCCCTTCACGAGTCGGGAAAAAGAAGAGAAGCCAAAGTACAATGTCGAATAGAGAGAGTCAGGACAGCCGAAAGAAGCTCCTTGGGTATTCCGGGGAAAAGCCAGGGTAATTTCCGAGGTCAAAAAAATTCTCGCTAAACCCCCTTTTGGTAATTGTCGGAGAAGAAGGGGATCGCCCCCGAAACAGACGTTAGAATTCGGGGCAGCTGTGGGAGATGCCAACTGGTTTCCAATGGCCCCTTTTCTGACACCCATCCTCCGTCAAGAAGCACGAAATCTCCCTTAATAATAATCAAAAGGGGAGAGTGGGGTTCCATCATTTGAATAGCTCCGCTCGCTTGGAAACGTTCAGACATGCTCCCCGAATTAAAACTGTCTTTAAAAAGTCTTACCTACTGAGGTTCCAATCACTTTCGCACTGCTCAAAGTTAATAAAATTCTCTTTTATGGTTATTTTCACTCATAAGCAAATCATGAAACTCCTTCTTGACGCGGAGAAATTGCTAACTATAGTAACCCAGCTGTCTACTGATAAGGACAATTGAATCAACGTATACACCATATTTTCAAAATCAATCTCAGCCGAACTCAATTAACGAACGACCACATTGAACTCATTGATATAATTGGCAAGCAATTTACATTCAACCATCTTTAAATGAAATAAATGTTGCATTAAGTAGACTTTCTTGGTCTCAAAGGGCTCACGTAGGTGTTGGATAGTGAACGATAACAATGGTGCTCTCTTTCATTATATTAAACACAACATTATGAGTTAATGTCAGCTGAATGATATCTAATGGCTATACATCCAACAAATCTCAATCGGTTTACTTCATTGAATCTGCCATATCCCTAGACAAGAGTAAGTGCAAATTCCTTTAATATGGATAATTCTCAATTTGTATCTTTTAGAATCCAAAAATGCCTCCCATGAAATTTGCCAATTTTCATTTTTTTTCTTTTTCTATAACCATCGATTGTTTCAACTAGGCCAATATTAATTGTTGTGAAACACAAAGGATAAATTAACAAAATAAGAAATTAAATTGGCCAATGAATTTACATGGATCGATCGGTGGGACCTACTAAATGTGAAGAGTAGAGGATTCCACCATAATCAATCGATGCAACGGATATTATAATCACATTTGAGTCACTCAAGCACTCTCGGCTTTTCCTAACTTCAATTATACCTAATAACTCCAACTGTGATTAACTCTCACAATTTGCTCGAAGTAATCTCTAAATCTCACAAAAAATATTCACTACTACTGCAAGACTTAATGGCTTAAGCACCAAAAGCTCTTCTGAGATCCTCTTCATGGAGAAGATTTGGAAACCACGTAAACGAGAAATCCTATCGAAACCTACTCAAATTATAGAAAAGATGTTCCATAGAGACTAAAATTCAAAGCGTATTTTCAACAGTTTTCGTGGCTCGACTTGAGATCTTTGAGAAGGTGTGGGCCCCACGTCCTACGACCATCACGGGGTTCAATCAAGTCACTTGGGAGAACGGAGGATCGGATGAATTCCCATGTCGACATTTATTTTCTTTTTTGAGGGAAAGTAATAGCAAGACTTTTAACATGAGAAAAATATTTAGGATTAATACAATTAAAAATCTTACACTCATAACACATTCATTTCAACTCAAGTAATTGGCGTTTGGCATGGACATTAAACATAAATGGATCTTTTGAACGACGTCATTTTAAGAAAATCAGATATGATAAATCAAGATTTGAAAATATGCCAAAATCTATTATTTTTATCCAAACTCCCTCTTCTTAAGATTTTGGTAGATGTGTTACGTGTGTGAGAAGTGATATGTGTTATTGACATAATAATTTTTATGACATAAAAATTAATTTAGAATAAATATGATACTAACATATCAGTTTATGATTTTTTTTTATAGTATTAACCTTAATTTGAGTATGACTAAGTCCTGATCATGAGAAGGAACTCCCCTGGCAAAAGTTCTGTTCATGAAAAGGACAGTATTTGCCGACAAGGCAGAAAGTTTTCAGCATTTTCCGACCAGGACTTTTCCCCGAGAATTGCTCTTTTTTTTTTTTTTTATCTTTTTTGTCGGTGTCAGCTGGTTTCAGAGGGTCTCGTTCCGTTATAAATAATAGCACGCAAGGTTTCTCTACTCTCGAGTCTCCATGAACTTCTTCTGAACCTTCCTCTGTCTGATCTCTCTCGGTTTCTCTCTCGTTCTTGTCGAGCCACTCGAAAGGCCCTGCTCTTCCCAACCAAAGCCTACAATAATTGGTGCGACATTATCTCTGTGATCCATTAAACAATGACATCTTTCCTGTAAATTTATCCCGTGGTCATCACCGTGCAGAGGTGCTTGTCCGAACCAGAAATGGCCGCTCACTGGACTTCGGCAACGCGTTCGTGGCTCATCTCGTTCTTCCACAGCCTCACTTCCCATATTCAATCGCTTGCACCATCATGCAACGACCAGATCCCAATCCGCACCACCTCTTCCGCTTCACGCGATGGTGCTAGCCCAACATGCTGCTCAGGGGCGGACGATTCCATCAGCGTCGTACTAGACGTCTCACTGCCAACCGATGATGGAGCCCTACGCACGTCGAATGCGAGCAAAACTGGAAGCACAATGACTACCGGAAGCTCTCAGGCAGGAACATTCAACTCGTCCCGGCCCAGCCTGGTTCACCCGATCGCGTCTGTGTTCCAGAGACAAAAGCTGGGGAAGACAGTGCTGGGGTTCGCCGTTCCCCTGACCACGGGGCTCCTCTTCGAGCAACACAAGTGGTTGACGCCCGTGCAAGCCAACACGGCCATACTCGCGCTCTCATTTGGGTTCACCACCACATGGAACGGCATGCTGCTGCATGAAATGTGCCCTCAGTTTGCGACCGCATTGGAGTATTTCGGAGTGGTGTCCGTCTTGGTCACCTTCTTCGGGCTGGTGAGCTCTTTTCTTCCACCCAGCCTCGTGTGGGCGGGTTGGCTGTGCTGTGGCTTGTCGTGCTTGCCCTTCCTCTTGTGCCTTGTTCTTCCGACAGCGGTCAAGGCAGAGAGGAGCTCGGAACGGCTGGATCAAGCTATTGTTTAGCATGAGCATACATTTAACGGCTCACTTATACTTTCTTAAAATAGTTAGCATACAAAATATACTATTATTGTTAAACAGCGTATGTCATAATAGGACCATGAGAATGATAATGTGACTGGAGCCATTACTGCTACTCGTTTTTTTCCTTTGGTTTGTATTTAAAAAAAGAAGAAGAAGAATAAAGAAAGTAAGTGGAATTTCAGAGTACCCACCCGTACAAAATGAAGTGAGTGATTCTCCCTACACTACACGATTATTGCATGAAAGTGACGGCACCGTCGTGCTAGCATCCCTCTACGACCACTTGATCAGCACATCTCCCATGTGTGCTAGGTCACTTGAAAGGTATTATTATGAAATCACATAATTGAGGGTCTTCTATACTTATCAACCGTTATCTTAAAATGAGGAAAACACCCTCTAACTTTTTCCTTTTCTTGCAAAAATTACCCAAAAACCTGAACCTAAACTTCCAAAACATACATGGAGAGCTTGTCGTGGTTGTGATATTGTGATCTTGCAATCATACAGGTTGCGACCGCTACGAATGGCTGCCCAACTTCAGGCGACCCCAAATCTATGGTCATTTTGAGTGTAGGGATATGTGCGCACGTGCGAAGAAAGAGAGAGGGGCGGGTGGAGTGACCAGTGGCGTGGCATGGCAGCAATGCTACTGCAAATAAGCTAGTCAATTTTTTTACCTATTTAGTATCTGTCACGACCTAATTTTTCCTTGCCAATTAGGGAGCTTTGGTAAGTTGGGGTATTGTCAATTTCGGGCCAACGGCCTTCCTTTGACTCAAGCTCTCCCAAACCTATATCCACGCCACATCAAACATTCAAAATTTTAATCGATTAAACCTATGCAAATTTTAACAAATGAGTCATTACTAACCTTTTTGTGATTGGCTAGAAACCCAATAAAATATGGGAGGATATCTTACTATTCACGCAACCAGAAATTCTAGATTGGGAGACTTGATTACGTCAGCTCGAAGATCAATGCCCTTTTGGTACCCACTCAATTGTGTGCTAACTAATAACATGACAACCTATCCAAGAAATCTAAAGTTCATCCTAACCATTCTAGAGCAAGAAAGTAGCACCCAAGATATTGAAATGTGTAATCAATTATAATCATAAAGAAAAACAAACAAGCATCATAATATCGTCCATAAAAAGAAAAATGCAACACAAAATAGAAACCCCTATTATAAAGTCCTAAAGGCTTGTCTAATTTTGGGTTTAATATTTTTAAGGGTTTTCCAATTTTCTGATTTTTTTCTGATTTTTTTAGTATTTTTAGGATTTTTTTAATGATTTTCTTTTATTAGGACTTGGACAGGGTCAAGAGACCCGGCCCAAGTCAACCGACCCGGACCCTAATGGTCCGGGATGGACTATCGACCGGGCCGGCCCTAAGGCCCACACGAATTTCTAATTACATTGGCCCATAAAGAAAAAGGTAAATCAGCCCATTTCACCCCTTTTACAAAAAATCGGCCCAGTTCCCGGCCTAAGCCCACTCGAAGAATGTTCAGCCCAGCCCCTGTTTTATTTTATTTTCTGCCCCTTTTTTCTTTTCTATTTTTTCTTTGTCTTTTTGTGTTTTGTCGTTTACTGCTGTAAATTTCTTTTCACCCTTCAGCCCCTTCTTATCCGCAGCATCTCTCTTCTCTGCAACTTTTTCCTTAGCCGAACCAAGGGTCATCAGCACTAACTCCGGTCGCTTACTCCGGCGACCACAAACTTAGCAAACAAAACCCCACCGAATGGGCATTGCTAAAACCCAGAAATCTCAGCAAACCAACAAGGATAAATACATTAGAATGAGGAGAAATATTCTAACTCGTGCGGCCTTGAACCGCTGGCTCGCCGGTGAGGGAAGGTAGCTCCGGTGAGTTTTTGTTTTTCCGGCGACTGCAAAGATTGATGAACACGCCATGAAATCACGGGAAAACATAGAGAAAAACATGATATCAGACGTAGTTCAACCATGCAGGAACTATCACGCATCAAACTAAACTTCTAAGCATCTACACGACGAAATGAATTTCGGCCATTCATTTAGGCATTTCCTCAAACAGTTGGTGCGCGATTTAACAAGTATGTTCAGGACCAAGATTTAATGTGATTTTCGAGTCAAAGATGATGTAAAAACGTTAGAATCAACATATTCCATGCCAAATCCGTCTTATTATATCACGTTTCACCCAAAATTTTCCAGTCGAGTTCGGTGCTCCTAAGTGTTCTATGTTTCATTCAGGCAATGCATCGCACAGGTGGTATGCATCGATGAACTCAAGTTCTGGGTTCGAACCGGAAGCATTCCTCAGTCTAACAGTGCATGTTAATCCCCCGAATATCACAAATCATCAAGATCTCGATTCAATTTTGCTCGTTTTGTTTAGAAATCCCATTGATTCAACTCTATAGCTTCACACCACACGGTCGGCACAAAACGGAGCATGAGAAGAAGCATTACCTGGTTCGGGAATGGAGTTTTTGCCGGCATACGGTCGCTGGGAAGCTTCGACGGACGATGAACAGCGTTCCTTCTGGCCTAGGGATCACGTGTCCAATGGACGAAGGCTTCCGTACAACCACGGACGGAGATAATAGCTGGCGGTTGTGCAAGATGCTCTCCGGTATCCCCCTCGTCGACGCGCTCTCTCTGGCTTGAGCTCGTCGAAGATCTTTCTCTCTGGCTCGAACTTGAACAACCTTAAGATTTTTCTCGTCACCCGTCGAGCTTGAGCAGTCTCCCTGATGAGAACGATTCTGTTTTTCTTCTTGTTTCTCACGAGCTCTCTCTCTCCGCCAACCTCTGGCAGCCCTCCAATGGCCGACGAAGATGATTCGGCTTTTTCCCTCTTTTCTCTCTGATTTTCCTCTCTGGTTTTTCTTTCGCTCCTCCTGTCTCTCGGTTGCTCTCTCTCTCTCTGGTCTCTCCCTTTCTCTCCGATCCTCTGTCTCTCGGGCCCTGGTTTTCTGCCCCCAAAGCCGACAAAACCAGAAACGGGAAGATGAAACCTGCAACTGCTCCCTTCCAAAACCAGAGAACCAACCCCAAAAACCTCTTCTCTCTCAGTCACCTCCATGAAAAACCAGAATGTTCCCCCCTCCAAAGCCCTTCGTCGAGCACCTTCCTACCCCCACGCACTTCACGCCCGTTCCCTTCCTCCTCTCTCCGCGCGACAGCACAGCAGGGAAGATTCGCTCGCTGGCGTCACGCTGCTGGGTCACTGTCCGAGGATACTGGCGTCGCTGGTGCTGGAGCGGCGTCGTGTTGAGTGCGTATGTAACTATGTATGAGCCGTGAAGAGTGCGAGTGAAGAAGGACAAAGGGGCCGGGTTTCCTCCTCTTAATTTATGATATGGGCTTCGAAGATATAAGCTAAACGGGCCAGGAGAAGAAATAGAGAGAAATGGGCCAAAAATAAATAAAAGGATATGGACCTAGGGAGAAAGGTTTTATGGGGGCTGAAAATTTGCTTAAAGACTGGGGACTGCTCGATTTTTTTTTAATCAATTTTTTTTGCTCTTTACCTTTTTATGAATTTTTGCATTTTTTAAAAATAAATGGATATTTAAAAATGTCAACAAATTCGGGTGTCAACAATATCTATAGTTAATTTATCTTCTTTTTTTTTACCTATGAAAAGGCATGTAATTATCAATAACTAATTATTTTCATAATAACAATAACTTTGAATTTGGATTAATATTTGTTTTTACCTACTTATACTATAGTCAGTAAATTCTTAGTTGGATACAATTTCTAGAAAAGTGTTAGAAAAGTCCTAAACCTATTGCATTTGTACCAATTTAATCATAAACCTTTTAATGGTGCCAATTTAATCCTAAACCTTTTAATTTGGTGCTAATTCAGCCCTAAATCTTTTCATGGTACCAATTTAGTTCTAAGTATTTTTTAACTAGTGTCAATTTAGTCATAAACTTTTTGAGTTTGTGCCAATTTAGTCCTTCCGGCTAATTTTGGCTAAGTAATGAATTAGTACCAAGTCAAAAAGTTTATAACTAAATTAACACTAATTCAAAAGATTTTTAGGACTAAATCGGCACCATTAAAAATTTTATGACCGAATTGACACCAAGTCAAAAGATTTAGGATTAAATTGGCACAAACTCAAAAAGTTTATGACTAAATTAATAGTATTAAAATGTTTAGGACTAATTTAGCTCAAATGCAATAGGTTTAGGACTATTTTGACACTTTTCCTGGCAATTTTTAACATAAAATTAGTAGGTGACCAATTCTACTGATAATATCCCATGTAAATAATAATTATCAATTCATACCAGTAACATATTTCTTGAGGCAGATCAACTTATTCATCTTGCTTATGATTCAAAAAAAGAAGTATTCATCTTGCTGGTAATTTCATGAGCAATTGATAACTATAACCAAACTTCATATATATCGAAGTGACTCTTGTTTTAATTGATTATTTGTATTAAATTACTTTTTATCTGATTCGGTAAGCATTTCAATGATCCAACTAAAATCAGTTAATCTCTAATAATCTGGGCTAGGAATTTGAATACATGTATGGGCAATGCCACGTTGGGTCACCCATGCTCTATGCTCGAGAGACGCAATTTTAGGTTTGTTTTAGCTAACTCAAAAGCGCAGCACAAACACTTACGTTATGCGAGCAAAGTCTGGAAAGTCGAAACTTTTGAAAATCTCAGGAACTTATTTCCTAGCCAAAGTATAGAGCAATTTTCTTCAGATTGAAATGAATAGCAGCATTCAAAGAATCATTGGGCATAGCATGAACGAGGACCTTTTGGCTTCGTGCATATTGATTTGTGATAGGAGCAGCTTGGACCCCCTTCTCATTCAGGAGGCATTTGAAGTAATGTAATCGTGGTAATGCTATTTTATTTACATCTCCGGTGGATACGACATTGCTGCTGCTCCACAGTCACTCGGCAACATAGAAACAAGCAAATAAGTATAATTCAATGTAATAGATTATCATTACACTTTCATTATTGATTTTCTAATCAATTTCATGGAGAAGGAATGCACAGCTTTTAGTATACTTGAGTTCATTGTGTGGGTTCAATTTTGTATTAGCACCGACCAGTCTGTCTGTAACTTTCCATTTTACATCTGTAACTAGTACTAAGCACTCGAGCTCCCCTAATCACACCAAGAAGAGAAACCTAAGACAGAGGCAAAACTACCGTTATGGGGCTCCAATGATTTTTTAGGAGGATATGCCCATACATGATACATCAATGGAAAAGGATGAGAGAAGACATGAATTGCCAAATTGAGGTTTGCGGAGCTGGGGAAACCCAATCAAAGACAATGAGGTGTTCCACGTCCTAGAAAAGTCATTTTCACATGCCAAATGGTGTTTTTACGTTCATTTCTGTATCAATCACTTCAAAAGCTAATTTCAAACAGTATACGTTTGCTCCCCGTAAAAAGAAACGGCCATACATTTTCCCCAAAGGGAAAGAGGGATTCCCCATTATGGAGAACATAAATTTCCTCCATGCAGTCTCTGAGGTAGTGAATCCACTTTTAAGTAGAAGTGGGAAAAAGCCATTAAATGTTTCCTCCCTGAAGCAATTGAAAATCAACGTCATTTCCTACGTACACATGTTATGAAAAAGAAAGCAGAACAAAGATTAGGATGGCTGAATACTGATCGCCACAAGCATCAGTGCTAACACGCCCACGACTTCACTTTCTAAACTACCTATGAATCTTTCATGCATGCTCCTTTGCGTTGTTATATTCCAACCTAAGCAAAGCTGAAACCGGGAGAATCCGCACATGAAAACAAGCACCGTAAGCCTCAACCACCATAGAAAACCAAAAAAAAAAAAAAAAAAAAAAGTAACCGTAATTCAAGCGATCAAACAGATGAGAGAACATCAATCAACAAAGGCTCCGTTTGTTTCACAAATTATTTGATCATGGAAGTAACAACATTCGCAATTAAATATTGCGATGAAGCGATGGGAAGGGACGCTGCAATAGAAAATTGCAGTCTCGTCGCTTTATGGCATCAATTGCAGTCTCATCGCTTTATTGCAATCATGCGATAAAGCGATGGCAAGGGATGTTGCAGTAGAAATTGCAAAAAGTTCCTGAAAGGTTGCAATCGAGCAAAAGTCCTTACCGTATTTTGGCCTAATGCGGCAATCTTGCGATAAAATTTTTTTGCAATTAATCAAAAAGTCCCGACCATGTTTTGTCCTTGTGTTTCAATCTTGCGATAAAGCGATGGAAAGGGGTGTTTCTATTGCAACATCCCTTCCCATGGCTTCATGGCAAGATCGCAGCCATCGCTTTATTGCAAGATTGATCCATACGGACAAAACTTGCGATAAAGCGATGGGAAGGGATGTTGCAGCAGAAACTCGCGACGACTCCCTCAAAAGTCGCAATCGATAAAAAAATCCTGACCATGTTTTTTTCCGTATGTTTCGATCTTGCAATAAAGCGATGGGAAGGGATGTTGCCAGGCAACATCCAGTTGCGAATGCTGCGGACTTTTGCCCGGAGACCTGCTAAGTCAACAATCTATACGCAAACAAGATCGAGGAGGATGCGAAACATCTTAACATTTGGGAACATCCCTTCCCAACTTCATCTGCAATATCCAATTGCGAATGCTCCCGACTTTTGCCCGCAGACCTGCTTAGTCAACAATCTATACGCAAACCAGATCGAGGAGGATGCGAATCATCTAAACATTATCCTAAGAGGGTCTTCTTTGCTATAAAACAGCACAAGGTTTCACCCTACTCTAAATTCTCAAGCGAACATCTGCCTCTCTCTCTCTCTCTCTCTTCTCTCTCTTCCCTCTCTCTTCCCTCTCTCGTCGAGCCACCCGAAAGATCCGGCCCTCTCTCTTCCCTCTCTCGTCGAGCCACCCGAAAGATCCGGCCTTCAGAGGGTGCGGCTCTTCCCAACACAAACCTCCAACATTTGTTCGACATCAGCTCTTATCAATTATATCTCTCTTCTGATATTATTCCATTCCCATCATCGTGCAGAGGTCCTTGTCCGAACGAGAAATGACCACTCACTGGACTTCGGCGACTCGTTCCCGCCTCATCTCATTCTTTCACGTCCTCACTTCCCATATTCCACCCCTGGCATCATCGTGCAACGGCCAGATCCCAAAACGCACCACCGCTTCTGCTTCACATGGTGGCGCTAGCCCAACAGGCTGCCCGGTGGTGGACAATTCCATCTCCATCGTAATAGATGTCCCGCCCCCAATCAATGATGGAGCCATACGAACGTTGAGTGCATGCGGAACTAGAAGCCCAACGACTGCCGAAAGTTCTCAGGCCAGAACGTTCAAGTCGTCCCAGCCCACCCCAGTTCACCCGATAGCGAAAGTGTTCCAGACAAAGGAGCTGGGGAAGGCGATGCTGGGGTTCGCCGTTCCCATGACCACGGGGCTCTTCTTCAACCAGTACCAGGGGTTGACCCACCTGCAAGCCAGCGCGATCGCAATCGCGCTCTCCGTCGGCTTCACCACCACGTGGAACGGCATTCTGCTGCGTGGAATCTGCCCTCGGGTTGCGAGGGCGTTGGAGTATTTCGGAGTGGGGACCATCTTGGCCGCCTTCTTCGGGCTGGTTAGCTCTTTTGTTCCCGCGACCTTGGTGTGGGCGTGTTGGCTCTGTTGTGGCTCGTCGTGCTTGCCCTTACTCTTGTGCCTCGTTCCTCCGGCGGCGGCTGACGAAGAGAGCAGCGCGGAACGGCTGGACGAAGGTATTGTATGAGAAAATATTGGGTGCAGCGCATGTGCCACCCTGGCAAATTGGAAGGGCAGCGCGCCACGTGTCCTGCGGGCCCACTTGTTTTTCTCTCCCCCTCTCTCCTCTCACCTCCCCCCGCCCGAGAAAATATTGGGTACACACGTGTCCCCTGGGCCCATATTTCTATTTTTTGACAAAATTTCAAAAATTACTGAATCTCTCTCCCCTCTCTCTCTTCACGGTCTTCTCTCCCTCCCCAAACGCAGCAACAACAGTCGCTTTTCTCTCCCTCCCGACTCGTGCTTTGCCCCGGAGAGAGTCCTGGGCGACCAGCCGTGGGTGGCGGTCGGCCCCCTCCTGGTTGACGGCGGAGCCCATGGTCAACCTCGAGACGCCACCGCCTTCCTCCCCTGCATCAAGGTCTCGGCCTCCATGGCCGGCCGGTCGACAAAGGCCGAGATCTCGGTGAAGGAAGGACCGACTTCCATAAACAACCGAGATCTCGGTCTCTGTTTCTGAAGGAAAGGATGGAGCAGAGAGAGAGACGGAGGAAGAGAAAGAGGGAAGAAGACAATGGGGAAATTTTGCAGAGAGAGACGGAGGAAGAGAGAGGGAAGAAGACAATGAGGAAATTTTGTGAAAAATCAGAAATAAGGGCAGGGGACACGTGTCATTCACTAAATGGACTAGTATTTAGCTGACGTGTCAATCACAAGTGTACCCAATATTTTCTCCCCCCCTGCACACTCTTTCTCCTTTGCAATCCTTCTCTCTTCTCTCTCCTCTCTCCCCCCCACTGCACAGTGTCCTCTCTCCTCTCTCTTTCCCTTCTCTCTCTCTCGCTCGACTCTCTCCCTCTTTGCCATCCCCTCGTCCAACCGACAAATCACCGGACCGGCAAACCGACAGCAGAGTCGAAGTGGAGGCGGAGGCCGCAAGGTGGTTCGTTGGACGAGCCACCGCGTCCTCGTCCGACTGACGAACCACCACACTTGACCGACGAGCGATGACGGGGAACCTTTCGAGGCCGAGACCGCGCAATGGTTCGTCGGACGAGCCACCGTGCCCTCGCCCGACCAACCTGTCAGCAAATCGCTGCAACCGACGAATCACCGAACCAGCGAACTTCACGACAGCAGAGTCGAAGTGGAGGTGGAGGCCACGTGGTGGTTCATCGGACGAGCCACCGCATCCTCGTCCGACTGACGATCCACCGCGCTTGACCGACGAGCAACGGCGGGGAACCTTTCAAGGCGGAGGTCGCACGCGGTTCGTCGAACGAGCCACCGCTGCTTCCTTCGATTGTGACTCGGAGGGAGAGAGTCGGGCGACAAAGAGAGAGAGCGTGCAAGGGAAGAGAGAGGAGAGAGGACAGCGTACAAAGGGGGGAGAGAGGAGAGAGAGCGTGCAGAGGGAGGAGAGAGGAGAGAGGGGGAGAGAAAAACGGGTAGGCCCGCGGGACACAAGGTGAGCTCTGAAGGCCCTTCCAATTTACCAACACATGAGCTGCACTTAATATTTTATCAAGTTTGGCAACGAAAAATTCTTTGAGAACCGTACCGTCGCTCCATGAAGTGACGGGCAAAGTGACGGCAACTCTGACAACCGGAATATCAAATTAACAAAATTAATTACAAAAAATTGGCCCTGCTGTAAAATCGCAGAAACTTACAGCTTTTCGTTTTCGTTTTCGTTTTTGTTTTTGGGAGGATAACTTTTGAGGTTGTACGATGGATGCTACCCCCACTGAGGCCGCCTAAACAAGAAGAGAGATGTGGATATAGTCAACTGATATTTTGTGAAATTCTCGATTTCCTGAAATTGTTCAAATTCCTCTGATCACTCAATCCAAACTTTCCTATTAAACGATGATAAAAGAAAGTCAAACGAAAACGGAGACGAAGCGGAACCAACGAAGTCAATTGACGAGTAGTGGCACTGGCGATGGTGGCTGCGAGCGCCGTGCTCGAAGAAGACGGGGACTGCAAAATGGTGGTGGGGGCTGGGTTCGTAGGAGGGAAGGTGAGGTTGTTCGGCGGCAGTGGAGATTGCGACGAGGAAGGAAAGGCAGCGGCTTCATCTCACCGTCATCTCTCCGCCCTCGCAATCGAGGCTTGCAGTACCCTCTCCATCCTCCAATCTCCACCTTCTTGAATTTCACGAATTGCCTTCGTTCTCGCTCAGGTTTAGTGGAAGCGAAGACATGTCTTTGATCGGAGGGATAATGTATTTTCAACGTAATTCGGTGAATATCAGAGCAATGGTCAACATCGTTAACACCAACGACACGGTCGGTATTCGAGGGAGTTCATAACGTGTGGAAGAGAGATGTGGCTATGCCGCAGGGACATTTATGGGTAATTAACTTTGTCAATTTAATATTCCAGGTGTCAAATCCCACAAGGCGTGTGTTTGGGGGGAGGGAGCGGGGGTACTTCACCGCAATTGCGTATTGTTTGGAAAGTGATGGCATCTAAGCATTTCCCTTCTTGCAACGCGTTTTTTAAGGGAAGTACTTCACCTCGTCAACAATTGCGTATTGTTTAAGTAAATCATTTCTAATGTCCTGTTCCTAGTTTGATCAAGTAGGGAAATACTAAAAACATAATGTTAAGACCGATTGATGAAATTAATATATCGAGTGGCATAACAAATTCTAATTAAGTTTTGTGTATGATTTTCTTATTTAAGAACTCATTTACGGTTTCTCAAAATGGCTAATACATCAATTTTGTAAATCAATTTTTATATAAATGACATTATTGCTAAAAAGTGTAAGCCATAACATAAAGCTCCTATGCGAGTTAGGTATTATTATGAAATCATATAATTAAAGATCTTCTGTCCTTACCACACGATATTTCATAATAAGAAAAATCTTTCTACTTTTTTCATAAAATTAAACTTGATAAATATCTGAATTCCCACAAATCACATAGGAAGCTTGCAGTGGAAGCTTGCGGTTGGTGGTGACTCGGGAGAGAGAGAGAGTCAATGTTATACCTATCCACGATTCATTTATCTTTTATATAAAAAACGCAAGTGCTTACGAATAACTAATCATTTTTGTGAGTAATAATAACTTTGAATTAGGAGAAATACCTTTTTTCATATATCTATAGTTAGTAAGTTCTCAGTTTATAGCAATTTTCAACATAAAAATATTATGTGTGACTATTTCTACTAATAATATCCCCTATAATTAACATTTCTTAATTCAAAACAATAAATTTGTTGTGGCAACTAAGTTACTCATCCTGCTGGTAATTTCATACACAACTGAAAACTTTATATAGCTTTTATATATGCCAAAGTGACTTTCAATATGATTAATTATTTGTATGTAAATAACTTTTCACCTGGTTCAAAAAGCATTCTAATGATCCAACAAAAATAAGCTATTTTCAAGTAAATTGGGCTAAAAATTAGATCGTGTTTATGGGCAAGAGATGCAAGAGCCTGGTATCCCGCTGCATGCATTTCCAAAGCTCATGTGATTGGATTATCCATGTTCTATATCTAGAGATGCACACTCTTAATTTTGTTTTGACTATCTCAAAAGTGCAGCACAAACACTAATTAGGACATACGCAAGCAAAGTCTACAAAGGATGTACTTCTAAATCCCTGGCCAAAGTACTAAGCAACAATTCAGTGATTGAAACGAATAGTGGAGTTCTAAGAATTTGATTCCGTGCTTATTGATTTGTGACGGGTGCAGCTTGAACCCCGCTCCCAAAAAATAAATAAATCAAAAGGCATCTAAAGTAACGGAGTCCCAGTAATGCCATTTTATTACCGAGAAATACAAAGAGCATAATTTACTAAGAATCATCTTTCGGAAAGCATAATTCACTGCGAATCACCTATGGTGGTGGCCAATCTTCGTACTTTCGAAAGCATCCATCTTTGTACTTTCAAAAAGAATTGAAGAGCATTTCGAAAATTCGTTCTTTCGAAAGAAAAAATGGAAACACCCTTTCAAAAATGGAACGGGACCAAATTCCTTTACATTTTCATTCTTGTCTTTAAAAAAGAAACGATCTACAAAGGTACGAAGATTGTTCATTACGGTGCCAAATTCCTTTACGTTTTCATTCTTGTCTTTCCAAAAGAAACGAAGAGCATTTGGAGGGGAGGGGAACGATATAAAAAGAAACGGACATGGAGGGGAGGGGAACGATACTTCCCAACAAAAACCCCATTCTCTCTCTCTCACTCAACTCTCTGATCTCTCTCGGTTTCTCTCTCATTCTCGTCAAGACTCTTGAGAGGTTGTGCCTTGAGAGGGTCCTGCTCTTCCCAACAAAAACATCCAATATTTGTGCAACACCATCTCTCTGATCCATTAGACAATCAGATTTCGTGGGCATCATCGTGCAGAGGTACTTGTCCGAACGAGAAATGGCCCCTCCCTGGACTTCTGCGACTCGTTCGTGGCTCAACTCATTCTTCGACATCCTCACGTCCCATATTCCATCCCTCGCATCATCATGCAACAACCAGATCCCAAACCGCACCACAGCTTCCGGTTCCCACGGTGGCACTAGCCCAACACGCCAGCCGGTGGTGGACGATCCCATCTCCGTTGTAGCAGATGTCTCGCTGCCAATCACTGATGGGCCCATACATACGATGGATGCGTGCGGAACCAGAAGCACGGGTGTTGGAAGCTCTAAAGTAAGAACTTTCAACTCGTCCCAGCCCAGCCCGGTTCATCCAATAGCGGTCCAGTTTCGGAGACAGGAACTGGGGAAGGCAGTGCTGGGGTTCGCCATTCCGATGACCACGGGGCTCCTCTTCAACCAGTACCAGGGGTTGACCCACCTGCAATCCAGCGCAGTCGTGCTCACGCTCTCCATCGGGTTCACCACCATGTGGAATGGCATTCTGCTGCGCAGGATGTGCCCTCGGTTTGCAATCGGATTGGAGTGTTTCGGAGTGGGGACCATCTTGGTCGCCTTCTTTGGGCTGGTAAGCTCGTCTTCCGCCCGGCCTGGTGTGGGTGTGTTGGCTGTGTTGTGGCTTGTCGTGCTTGCCCTTCCTCTTGTGCCTTGTTCCTCCTACGGTCGTTGAGGAAGAGAGCAGAGCGGAACGGCTGGATCAAGGTATCGTTCAGCATGAACATGCATCCTGAATTCAACAGTTCACGTGGATATCTAGAGCAGGCACCAAGTCCACCTTGCATAGCGGCAGCGTAAAATAACTCTTACCTTGTAGAGAGCAGATGACGGTACCCTCACTTCGTGGAAGTGACGATGCCCTCGTGACCTCACGTTTGACAACCGGTATATTAAATTAATAAAATCATTGCCAAAAATGACCCTGATGTAATATCGCGAAAGCTCACAGTTTTTCTTGTTTTTGTTTTTGGGAGGACGGCTTTTGAGGTTATGAGAACAGGGAAAAAAAGAACATCCGATGTTGCACGATACTACATCCACTAAGGCCGCAAAAAAGAAAGAAAGAAAGAAGTAGAGATGCGGACCTAGTCAATTGATATTCTGTGAAATTGTCAATTTTATGAATACGATAAAATGCCCTCTGATCATTCAATTCAAACCTAGTCTTGAACGATAATAAAAGAAAGTCAAACGAAGGCGGAGACCGGGCAGAACCAACGAAGTAGAAATTGACAAGTAGTTGTACTGGCGATGGGGGCTGAGAGCGCCGTGCATATGGACTAGCTCGAAGAAGACGAGGACTGCAAAATGGCGGTGGAGCTGGGTTCATAAGGAGGAAGAAAGGTGAGGTTGTTAGGCGGCAGTGGAGAATGAAACGACGAAGGAGAGGCCGCGGAGATGATGCTGCCGTTTCGCCTCCCCGTTGACTCACTCTTGCGTTCGAAGCTTGCGGTCACTCCTCCTCCATCCTCCATTCTCCATCTTCTCTGGTACAGACTCCATTCTTGAATTTCACGAATTGCCTTCGTACTCGCTAGGGTTTAGTGGAAGGAAAAGATTTCTTTGATCGGAGCAATCATTTGGGAAAATGCATTTTCAACATATAACGGTGATACTTTGAATATCGGAGCAGTAATAAACCCCATTAACCCCAACATCCATGGTCAGTACATGGGGAGTCCATAAAGTACGAAAGAGAGATGCGGCTTCACCGCAGGGACATTTTTGGCAATTCATTTTATCAATTTAATATTCTGGTTGTCAAAATCCCACAATCTCTGTGGAAATTGACTGTGCTGTCCTCTAAACCTTTCTTTTCTTGCAACGTGCTTACTAAGGAAAGTACCCTTTTTTGGGTTCCAAAAGGAGAGTACTTCACGGCATCAACACAAGCAAATCATTTCTGTATGTTCTATTCCTCATTTGATTAAGTAGATAAATACTAAATGTATAGTGTTAAGACTGATTTAATGAAATTAATATAAATTAAGTGAAATGACAGATTTTAGTTAAGTTTTGTATATGTGTGTACCTAGTTAAAAGCTCACTTACAATCTCTCCAAATAGTCAACACATCAATTTTGTAAACCAATCTTTATATATATTATTTCTAAAAAATGTATGCCATTACATGATTACTCAATCAACATAGTTCCTATGCCTTTTAAATTGTTTGTGAGGTATTATTATGAAATCATATAATTGGGGATCTTCCGTTCTTACCACACATTATTTTAGAATGAGAAAAACCTTCCTACAGTTTTTCACAAAATTTACCCAAAAACTTAAACCTAAAGTTAAACCTAATAAAAATCTATATTCCCACAAAGCACGTAGGAAGCTTGCGGTGGCTGATGAGAGAGAGAGAGAGAGTCAATGTTTTACCTATCAACGATTAAATTATCTTTTATATAGAAAGAGCAAGAGTTATGAAAAAGAAGAGAGGGGAACAGAGATTAGGATGGCTGAATACCGATTGCAACAAACATCAGTGCCATTCGCACACGCCCACGGCTTCACTTTCTGACTACCCACGAATCTTTCATGCATGCTCTTTCACATCGTTATATTCCAACCTAAGCAAAGCTAACACCTGGAGAATCTGCACATGAAAACAAGCACCGTAAGCCTCGACCAAGAGAAGCTTCTCGGTACTCGGAGAAAAGCCAGGGTATATTCCGAGGTCCCTTTCGAGGGAGTCACCCCAATCGAGTCGGAGAAGAAAGGGATCGCCCGCAAAGCAGACGTGAGAATTCGGGGCACACGTTGGGGGTTTCCCACTGGTTTTCAATGGCCCCTTTTACTTACATTCCTCCTCAGTCAAGGAGCACCGAATCTCCCTTCCACAAAACGAATAGTCAAAAGGGGTCCCGTTGTTTGAACTGTTCGAACTTGTTCGGAAAGGTTCAGGCATGCTCCCTGTCCATCGGAATGAAAAAGTGTGGGAGGAAGATGTAGGGAAAATTGTCCAAAAAATTATTAATCTAGTACACTTTTATTAATTCAATTTTAAGTCTTTTTATATTCTGCTAGTTAAGTTCATCTAGCCAATTTTGACCGAAAATCACTAACGTGTAACAGTCAACGCTGACGTGGCACTTTTTATATAACAGCTTAAATTTTTAGAGAAATTACCAGTGGTACCACGAAATATTTTACATGATACGTAATTGAAAGTTTCTAAGTTCTTTTCTTTCTAGGGCCCTCATTTATCTCATTATTTTCATGTTTTGATCTTAGCCCAAAATTTAATCTATGCGTGATGAGAAATGTTAGGATATTTAAATATGAAATCACACATTCATCTAAATACTTAAAATTTTGGAGGAATCAACAGTAAAACTTCAAAATCTCTAAAATAATCACATTACCATGAGTCCTCACGTTTCAAAAATTGCTAACATCTTTGGTGTTCCCCAATTTTTCCTTGAGATTTTGGTAGATGTGGCACTTGTGGTACCGAGTTTCGGACTTTTTGCAATGAGAAAATTAATTTAGAATAAATGTGACATGTGTGTACTAATATAAAAAATTTTATGATACGAAAGTTAATTAAAAATAAATGTGACACTATCACGTTATCAACCTCAATCTCTTTTATGAGATCACCGAGTCCTGATCATGAAAAGGAACTCCCCCGGCGAAAGTGCTGTTCATGAAAAGGATAACATTAAATAAATAAATAAAAGGATAGCATTTTCTGACGGGAAATAGAGTTTTCAGCACTTTCCGATCAGAACTTTTGCCCGAGACTTTGCTCGTCAACCAGCTTTTTTTGGGTCGATGTCGACCAGCTTCAGAGGGCCTCCTTCCGTCATAGATAATAGCACAAGGCTTCGTTACTCTCAAGCTGAACAGTCCCCTCTCTCTGTTCCAGTCTCATTCTCTATCTCTTTGATCGATTAAACAATTACATCTCTCTGATGTGAATTCATTCCATCCTGAGTTGGGAGATCTCTTACATAGTCTTCGTCTATTCTATTAAACAAAATGGAATTCCTTCGGATAGACTTAAGCAAATCCTTAAAAGACTCAAAGAGAAAAAATAGGTGGAAGATCTACCTTAGTTTGGGAGATCGCGCAATGTTACTCATATATTTCCTTCGATGGAGAAGGCAAAAATGAGGGACTCATAATAGTGAAAGCAGACATCACATCAGGATTTCGATTTTGATTATCACCAAGTAAGTAAGTATAATAAACTCTTGCACCTAGGGTGAGTGGCGAAACACCCTTTGCTGGGGTGGCTGCCTTATGGCAAAGTCCTTCAACCGACTGCCAATGCTAGCCCTGGTTGAAGGACTTCGCCGCAAAAGCCTGATATAATGAAAAGGGCATAATTCGCCACGGAAGCCTGGCTGATTGCGAAAAGGACAGAATTCGCAAAAGCCGATCGCGTCGTATGGGTCCGCATCTTGCCCAGATGCCGATCGCAACATAAGATTGACCCCGTTGTAGACGAGAACGAGGTTTCGCTTCTCTAGAGTCTCAAATGAGCGTCTTCTGAACATCTCTCATTCTTGTCGAGCCTCTTGAAAGATTGAGCCTTGAGAGGGTCTAGCTCTTCCCAACAAGAGCCTTCAACATTTGTGCCAACAAGAGCCTCCAACATTTGTGCAACATCATCTCTGATCGATTTAACAATTAGATCTCTCTTGTGAAATTATAAATCGTGCAGAGGTACTCGTCCAAACTAGAAGGGGCCCCTCATTGGACTTCGGCAGTTCGTTCATGCCTCATCTCATTCTTCCGCAACCTCACTTCCCAGATTCCATCGCTTGTATTATTCAGCAACAACCGGATCCCGAATCACACCACTGCTTCTGCTTCACACGGTGGCGCTAGCCCAACACACTGGATGGTGGTGGACAATTCCATCTCCGGCATAGTAGACGTCTCGCTGCCAATCACTGACGGAGCCATACGCACGTTTGCCAGAAGCACAAGGACTGCCGGAAGCTCTCAGATCAGAACTTTCAACTCGCCCCAGCCCAACCCGGTTCATCCAATTGTGGTCCTGTTTCAGAGACAGAAGCTGGGGCAGGCCGTGCTAGGGTTCGCCGTTCCCATGACCACGGGGCTCTTCTTCAACCAGTACCAGGGTTGACCCACCCGCAAGCCAGTGCGATTGCAGTCACGCCCTCCATCGGAATCACCATCACGTGGAACGGCATACTGCTGCATGGGATCTGCCCTCGGGCTGCAACCGCGTTGGAGTGTTTCGAAGCGGTGACCAATATGGTCACCTTCTTCGGGTTGGTGAGTTTTTTCCTTTCGCCCAGCCTCGTGTGATAATTTTCCGAAAAAGTCGTTAAATCTTTCCTCCTGAAGCAATAGCAAATCAATGTTACACACTACGTACAAATGTTATGAAAAAAAAGAAAAAGCACAAAAAAGATTAGGATGGCTGAATACTGATTGCAACAAGCATCAGTGCTAACACGCCCACGGCTTCACTTTCTAACTACCTATGAATCTTTCATGCATGCTCCTTTTCGTTTATTATATTCCAACCTAAGCAAAGCTGAAACCGGGAGAATCCGCACATGAAAACAAGCACCGTAAGCCTCCACCAGAATAGAAAAGAAAAGAAAAAGTAACCGTAATTCAAGCAATCAAACAGATGAGAGAACACCAATCAACAAAGAGGCTCCGTTTGTTTTATGAATTATTTGAAAAACATTTTTCTAAAAAACGGTTGCTTATATAGTTGAAATAATTACTCGGTCAAAGATATTTTCATTATTGACAATAATCTATATCTAATTATTCCGTAAATAAAGATATTCTTTTATTTATTCATGTCATCGTTTTTAGGAAAATATTTTTCAAATCATTTATGTTCAACTAAACAAACGCAACCAAAGTGAAAAAGCATGTAGCCAAATCAACGATGACTTTATGATATCATTTGAGGCATTGAAATAAACAAACCAATTTGCTACGCCAAGAACTCATACTTCCACAAACTGTTTTCGCTAGTACACCTGATAAAAGCATCGCTCGACCAAGTAGGCGCAACGATTGAATTGACAAGGAAAGGACGAAACAGAGACGAAGAGCTGCAAAAGAGACGGACCTGCGAGTGAGTTTGCGCAGACACCAGCGCGGCTTCCGGTGCCCCCAGGGGTTTCTCTGCGGAGAAGATAAAACTTGGCGCGGTTGACAATTTTGACCTCGTTGCTAGGCTTTATTTGGGCCGTCGCGTTCCCAAGCTCTTAGGCCCAAGTAATCCACAGGCCACGATTTGTGTCGGCCCAAGACGTGAAGAAGGATGTTCTTGGAATATAGATGTGTGTTTAGCACTCACAATGCTCGATGCATTGCAAAAGAGAGAGAGAGAGAGAGAGAGAGAGAGTAATTAATCTCATAATCAAGGAGTAAGCCTTAAATAGATGAGTAAGTCCTAACAATATGTTCAAACTACCTACCTTTTTAACGGGAGAATTGCCAAAAAAGTCACTGCTTTTATTGAGGTTGTCTTGGTCGATCCTAAACCTTTTTTTTTTGGGATTCGAGTCCTAAACCTTTTACGGTGTGCCAATTGAGTCCATCCGGCCAAAATTGGCCGGCCGGGCTGGCGTGGATGCCGGCCGGCGCGGCGACAATTTTTTAATAATTTTTTGATTTTTAAATTATTTTTTTGATTTTTTTATTATTTTCCGAATTTTTTATTGTTTTTTTAATTTTTCTGTTTCTTTTTTTTTTTTTTTTTTTTTTCCCCTCCCCTCCCCCCCCCCCCCCGCGGTGGCAGTGGCGGCCAGCGCCGACGAGGGCTAGGCCCCTGCGCGGGCGCCAGCCCTCCTCGCCGGCGACCTCGCCTGAACACAGGGGCCGCCGGCGAGGGCGCGGCGAGGCGGCTTCGCCAGATCCGGGCGGTGCCGCCGCGCCATGGCCTGGCCGCGCGGGCGGCGGCCTCGCCGCGCGGCTGGGGAGGCCATGGCGGGCACAGGCGAGGTCGCCATGGCCTCGCCGGCCGCAGCGAGGCCGCCTTCGCCCGCGGCCGGGCCATGGCGAGGCCGCCTCGCCGCGGCCCCAGGCCTCGCCCTAGTGCGGGCGAGGCCGCCGGAGGGTGGCCGGTCGACGGGGGGCGCGACCCTCGGGCGCCCGGCGGCGGCCCGCGGCCCTCGTGCGGTGGCGGCGGCCTCGTCGGAGCTGGCTGGCCGGCCCTTGCCCGCCGGTGGTGGGGGTGAGGGGAGGGGGAGAAAAAAAAAGAAAAAAACAGAAAAATTAAAAAAAACAATAAAAAATTCGGAAAAAATAAAAAAAATTCGGAAAATAATAAAAAATTATTTAAAAATTGTCGCCGGCGCCGGCCGGCGTCCATATCAGCTCCGGCCAGCCAAATTTGGCCGGATGGACTCAATTGGCACAATCACAAAAGGTTTAGGACTGAATCGGTCAAAGATTTAGGGTGAATTGAATTGACAACCCCAATAGGTTTAGGACTTTTTTGGCAATTCTCCCCCTTTTTAACATATAAGTGATAGACATGG
This sequence comes from Corymbia calophylla, assembly GCA_014182845.1. Classification (NCBI taxonomy): domain Eukaryota; kingdom Viridiplantae; phylum Streptophyta; class Magnoliopsida; order Myrtales; family Myrtaceae; genus Corymbia; species Corymbia calophylla. The sequence goes on along the minus strand of CM024699.1, from coordinate 33,403,282 downwards.
TCAATTAAAGGATTTGGCCTAGCACCTGTCAAAAGTTTTTGTGCGGCTGTTCGTGATTAAGAAGTCATTAAATTCTCTTTATAAAACATGAGCAAGCATAAGCAAGCTGACGTGGGCATTTCGGGCTTAAGAAGGGAATTGCTTGTCCAAGCATGCCCATTCTAGCGTTTAAGTTAGGTAAGTCAAATCAACCATAGCGGATTGTCAGACCTATGATCACTTTTAATAAAAAAAACAGTAACTTATTGAGCATGTGCTATTTGATACATACTTTTTATTGTGGTCAATTTATCTTTTTCATGGAAAAAGCATGTAATTCACAATAATTGAATTAGACGAAGTCTTATTTTACCTATCTATAATCAGTGAATTCTCATTTGTTTGACATAAAAATTACTTGCATGACCATCCCCATCCAATTAATAAATTTCAATTCATAATTGCAATGAATTTTATGTAGCGATTAAATTATTCATCTCGCAGGTAATTTCATATACAATTGGTAACTTTAATTAACTTTTATATTATCGAGGTGACTTTGGATACAAATGATAATTTGTATGTAAATCACTTATTACCCAATTCAGTAAGCACTCTAATGATCCAACAAAAATCAGCTTATCAGAATAAAATGGGCTAAGAAATCAAAATATGAGCACAAGATGCTTGGAATCATCTTGCATGCATTTACAAAGCTCATAGGGCCGGATCGTCCATGCTCTACGCCCAGAGACACACAAACATAGTTATAAATTTGTTTTTTTTTTTTTTTTTGGTAAAGATTATAAATTTGTTTTTTCTACCTCAAAAGTGCAGCGTAGACACTGATTAGAGTATGCAAGCAAAGTCTAGAAAGGCTAAACTTCCGAGATACTTAGGAACCTATTTCCGAGCCAAAGTACGAGGCAACATTTTAAGGATTAAGACAAATGGCAGAGTTCGAAGAATCATTGGTCAAAGCATGAATCGAGACCATTTAGCTGACTCTGTGGACTCTATGCATATCGGTCTGTGACAGGACGAGTTCCCCCCCACCCCAAAAAAAAGAAGAAGCTGTGATATGCTGCTTTATTTACAACTCCGGTAGATACGGCATCTCTCCTGTTCTATAGTCACTCTGCGAAATATAAAGCGAAATATAAACGGATCAATGTGAAAGATTATCATTACGCTATCATTATTGATTTTCTAATATGTGTCATAAATAGGGTACTCAGCTTTTACTACACTTGGGCTATTTGTGTTAATTCGATTTTGTATTAGCATCAAGCAGTCTTGTCTATACAATTTGAATCTGTAACTAGTACTAAGCACTCGAGCTCTCTTAACTATGTCAAGAAGAGAAAGTGAAGACGAGAAAACTCCCGTTCTGAGGCTACAATGATTTTTGAGGAGCCTTTGCACATGCATGATACATCAAGGGAAAGGAGAAGGTAAGGCATGAAGTGGCAAACTGAGGATTGCAGAGTTGGGGAAACACAATCAAAGTTGTGATGAGGAGTTCCTTTCCCTAGAAGAGCCATTCTTCATGCTAAAAGGTGCTCTTATGTTCGATCTCTGTTTCCATCATTCAGAAGCTGATTTCGAACGATACATGTTTGTTTAACGAAAAAATAAAGGACTATACATTTTCTCCCGAGAGAGAGAGAGAGAGAGAGAGAGAGAGAGAGAGAGATTTCACATAAAAGAGAACATAGTTTTCCTCCATGCAGTCTAAGGTAATGAATCCACTTTCAGTAGAAGTGGGAAGAAGCCCTCAGCATGCAACATAGTGTACAAAAGGCTTTAAGGATAAACAATGAATTAGGAACAATTCTTGGATAAATTTTTTTTTACACGTTCAAACTCGATAAAGATTTTCTACAGTTTTCGTGGCTTGAAATGCCAAAGCTCTTGACTTTAAAGTAAGGGATCTTACTAATTGTAATGGCAACAAGCCATTGCTATTTTTATGATTCCAAGCTTATGGCTTTTAACATCTCCATCTCTTCATCCTAAGAAAACTCATATTCGAAACTACGATGGTATACCCATGACAAATCTATTATCTATTAACTTCCATTTAATATCCCCGCTAAATTACTAATGTGGAACACATGTGACAAACAACCTGGACAATTGATGTATTATGTGAAAATTCAACATGGATGGGTCATCTAAACAACTTCGCTTAGGGGAAACCATCTCTGGAAAAAATCAATTGATATTAGAAAATTTCCCCAAATTTGCTAGTTTTGCGCTAAGAATTCCCTCGCGTTTCGAAAACTACTAAAATCCCTAATGGTCTCCAATTTTGCCTTAAGATTTTGGTAGATTTATCATGAGTGTACCAATTTGGAATTTTTTATAACATGAAAATTAATTTTGGGGTAAATGTGGTTTTTGTGTACCAGTATGAGATTTTCTATGACAAAAAATTAGTTTAGGATAAAAGTGATACATGTGTTTTAGTTTATGATTTTTTATAGTATTAACCCTAACTTCTTCTTTTTTTAAGAATCACGAGTTAATGCACTTTTTCTCTCCACAAAATGGAACTCCCTAGGCAAAAGCTTGATCATGGAAGGGATAACATTCGCAATTAAACATTGCGATGAAGTGATGGGAAGGGATGTTGCAATAGAAAATTGCAGTCTCGTCATTCTATCGCATCTATTGCAATCTCATCGCTTTATTGCAACATGCAACATCCCTTCCCATCGATGAAGCGATGGGAATGGGAAGGGATGTTGCAGTAGAAATTGCAACAACTACCTGAAAGATTGCAATCGAGCAAAAGTCCTTACAATGTTTTGGCCCTATGTTGCAATCTTGCGATAAAAAAAATTGCAATTCAGCAAAAGTCCTGACCATGTTTTGTCCTTGTGTTTCAATCTTGCGATATAGCGACGTGGAACCAATTTGAACCATCGCTTTATCGCAAGATTGAACCATACGCACAAAACTTGCGATAAAGCGATGGGAGGGATGTTGCAGTAGAAAAATGCAACGACTCCCTAAAAAGTTGCAATCGAGAAAAAGTCCTGACCATGGTTTTTCCGTATGTTTCAATCTAGCAATAAAGCGATGGGAAGGGAGGTTGCCAGGCAACATCCCAGCATCCCTTCCCAACTTTATCTGCAATATCCGATTGCCAATGCTGCGGACTTTTGCCCGGAGACTGCTAAGTCAACAATCTATACGCAAACCAGATCGAGAAGGATGCGAATCATCTGAACGTCATCTTAAGAGGGTCCCCTTCGCTATATATAGCACAAGGTTTCAACCTACTCTCTATTCTCAAGCGAACATCTTCCAAACACCTCTCTCTCTCATTCAAGTCGAGCCACCGAAAGATTGGGCCTTGAGAGGGTGCTGCTCTTCCCAACACAAACCTCCAACATTTGTGCGACAGCAGCTCTGATCCATTAAACAATTATATCTCTCTTGTGATATTATTCCATTCCCATCATCGTGCAGAGGTCCTTGTCCGAACCAGAAATGACCCCTCACTGGACTTCGGTGACTCGTTCCCGCCTCATCTCATTCTTTCACGTCCTCACTTCCCATATTCCACCCCTGGCATCATCGTGCAACCACCAGATCCCAAAACGCACCACCGCTTCTGCTTCACATGGTGGCGCTAGCCCAGCACGCTGTCCGGTGGTGGACAATTCAATCTCCGTCATAGTAGATGTCCTGCCGCCAATCAATGATGGAGCCAAACGAACGTTGAATGCGTGCGGAACCAGAAGCCCAACAACTGCCGGAAGCTCTCGGGCCAGAACGTTCGACTCGTTCCAGCCCACCCCAGTTCACCCGATAGCGAAAGTGTTCCAGACAAAGGAGCTGGGGAAGGCGGTGCTGGGGTTCGCCGTTCCCATGACCACGGGGCTCTTCTTCAACCAGTACCAGGGGTTGACCCACCTGCAAGCCAGCGCGGTCGCAATCGCGCTCTCTGTCGGCTTCACCACCACGTGGAACGGCATGCTGCTGCATGGGATCTACCCTCGGGTTGCGAGGGTGTTGGAGTATTTCGGAGTGGGGACCATCTTGGCCGCCTTCTTCGGGCTGGTGAGCTCTTTTGTTCCGCCCAGCTTGGTGTGGGCGTGTTGGCTGTGTTGTGGCTCGTCATGCTTGCCCCTCCTCTTGTGCCTCGTTCCTCCGGCGGCGGCTGACGAAGAGAGCAGGGCGGAACGGCTGGATGAAGGTATAGTTTAGCATGAACATGCATTGCCGGTTCTCTGAAGCAGGCGACGGTGCCGTATCGTCACTTCGTGGAACTGACGAAGCCCTCTCTCGTCTCGTGACCACACCATCCTGTGCCATGGGTTTTGACAACGAAAAATGCTTTTGAGGACCGGACCGTCACTCCATGAAGTGACGGCAAAGTGACGGCAACTTTGACAACCGGAATATCAAATTAATAAAATTAATTACCAAAAATTGGCCCTCCCGTAAAATCGCGGAAAGTTACAGCTTTTTCTTTTTGTTTTTGCTTTTGTTTTTGGGAGGATAACTTTTGAGGTTATCAGAATCCAAAGAAAAAACTGTTGAGGTTGTACGATGATACCCCCACTGAGGCAGCCAAAAAAAGAAGAAGAAGAAAAGAGATGTGGACATAGTCAACTGATATTCTGTGAAATTGTCGATTTCCTGAAATTGATCAAATTCCTCTGATCACTCAATCCAAACTTTACTATTAATTGACAAGTAGTGGCACTTGACAAGTAGTGGCACTGGCGATGGTGGCTGCGAGCGCCGTGCTCGAAGAAGACGGGGACTGCAAAATGGTGGTGGGGGCTGGGTTCGTAGGAGGGAAGGTGAGGTTGTTCGGCAGCAGTGGAGATTGTGACGAGGAAGGAGAGGCAGCGGCTTCATCTCACCGTCATCTCTCGGTCCTCGCAATCGAGGCTTGCAGTACCCTCTCCATCCTCCAATCTCCTCCTCCTCTGGTACAGACTCCATTCTTGAATTTCACGAACTGCCTTCGTTCTCGCTCTGGTTTAGTGGAAGCGCAGACATGTCTTTGATCGGACCATTGATTTGTGATAACATCGTTATCAGAGCAATGGTCAACATCGTTAACACCAACGACACGGTCGGTATTCGAGGGAGTCCATAACGTGTGGAAGAGAGATGTGGCTATGCCGCAGGGACATTCGTGGGCAATTAACTTTGTCAATTTAATATTCCAGGTGTCAAATCCCACAAGGCGTGTGTTTGGGGAGGCTCTGTCGATTCGTGGAAAGTGATGGTATCTAAGCATTTCCCTTCTTGCAACGCGTTTTTTAAGGAAAGTGCTTCACCGCGTCAACAAATGCGTATCGTTTAAGTAACTCATTTCTAATGTTCTGTTCCTAGTTTGATCAAGTAGGGAAATACTAAAAACATAATGTTAAGACCGATTGATGAAATTAATATATCGAGTGACATAACAAATTCTAATTAAATTTTGTGTATGATTTTCTTATTTAAGAACTCGTTTACGGTTTTTCGAAATGGCTAACACATCAATTTTGTAAATCAATCTTTATATAAATGACATTATTGCTAAAAAGTGTATGTCATAACATAAAGCTCCTATGCAAGTTAGGTATTATTATGAAATCATATAATTGAAGATCCCCTGTCCATACCACACGTTATTTCATAATAAGAAAAATCTTTCTACTTTTTTCATAAAGTTAAACTTGATAAATATCTGAATTCCCACAAACCACATAGGAAGCTTGCAGTGGAAGCTTGCGGTTGGTGGTGACTGAGAGAGAGAGAGAGTCAATGTTATACCTATCCACGATTCATTTATCTTTTATATAGAAAAAGCAAGTGCTTATGAATAACTAATGATTTTTATGAGTAATAATAATTGTTTTAAACAACTTCCAGCCGGCAACAGCAGCTTAGAGACCTCCTTCGCAGGTGGCAACCGCAGCCCCAGCTGCTGTGATTCTTGCGCCTAGAGGGCAGGCCCCTCATCCAAGTGGTTGTCCCCAAGAGGACGCTGAAGCAGCTACCAGTTCTGCCCCCCTGAACCAGATGGATCCAACAAAAGAGGTGGACAAAGGCACTGGAACTCTGAGGTTATCCCAGCCGTCTGGACAGTGGCAAATCCAACTCTCTCCTAGACGGAAAGCTGCAATTTTGGAGCGAAAACAGATGGCCAGACCTGGGCGACATCCCCCTTCATCAACACAAGATAAGAGGACCCTAAAGAAGGCTCTCCAACCTGATGAGGTGGTCAAGAAACTGGCCAGCCCCAGTTTAGACCTAGAAAATTCTCAAACCTCTTTTTCTTCAGCAGATGATCTTGATGATGATGAGGATGCTTCTAGCACTAGCTTAGAGGAAGGAAAACACAAAGAGGAGGGCCTTCTTACAACACCCACCCCTGGCCTTGTTGTTGTTCTCTCGTCCATGGAAGCTGTTGATCTGCGCCCCACCCAGCGGCCTAAAGAACCGCATGCTGCGGGTAAAAATAGGTCTCAATCACAGCATAAAACCCCGCCTCCAAAAACGCTGGCTAGCAAGCGGCGAATGGGGAAGCGCAAGTAAGGTGCTGTCCTACTCTTGTATTACTATGAATATAGGTTTTTGGAATTCTCGGGGCATCGTAGACCCGGTCAGACAATCTGAAGTGAGGCATTTTGTGCGTGATAACAATATTTGCTGTCTTGGACTGCTAGAGACCAAAGTCCCGCCTCATCGTTTTGTTTCCATCTCAACCAACTTATGCTCAGGTTGGAAGTGGATTAATAATTATATGTATTCTGACAGAGGTCGTATCTGGGTAGGTTGGAACCCCTTCCTAGTGGAATTTACAAGCCATTTTGTTTCTAGCCAAATTATACATGGCTCGCTTAAGATTTTGCATACTGGTTCCATTCTATACTTCACTGCTGTATATCGTGACCACACTTTTGTTGCTAGAAGACCCCTATGGAACGATCTTATCCGATTAAGCTCTAACCTATTGGATAATCCCTTGATAGTGGCGGGAGACTTCAATGCTCTATGGGATTCCTTAGACCGGTTGGGGGGCTCGGACATGTGGCTCCCTTCTTTTGATGAGTTCAATAACTGCATATGCCAGGCTGAACTAGATGACCTTCGGTATGTGGGGATGCGCTACACATGGTCGACCTCCTCAGGTATTCATCGCAAACAAAGGAAAATTGACCGAGTTTTGGTTAATAGCAAATGGAGCCTGGATTACTCATACTCAGAGGCTGTATTTCTCCCTCCTGGCATTTCGGACCACTCCCCAATGCTGGTCAGAGTCTTGGCCCCCCGGCCCCAAAGAAGACCTTTCAAATTCTTCAACTTCTGGATGTCTCACCCAGAATTCAATACCATGGTATCCCAGGTATGGGAGACTCAAACTCTAGGTAATCCAATGTACAAGCTGTACAGCAGGCTTAAACTTCTTAAATACAGGTTAAAACTCCTCAATAAGGAAGTGTTTTCTGACATATCCATGCGAGCTGCCGCTGCCAAGCGAGCTCTTCTTACCACCCAAGAGGCGCTCATGCAAGATCCACTAAACGTCCTGTTGGCTGATAGTGAAACGGCCAAAGCTCGTGAATACTATGAGCTCCGAGCCATGGAAGAGTCCTTTTTCAAATAGAAATCTAGAATACGATGGCTGAAAGAAGGCGACCAGAATACGAAATATTTCCACCACTCAGTCAATCATCACCACTTGCGCAACCGGATTATCTCAGTCCAGGATGGTGCGGGTAATATGGTCACTGAACCTGAGGAAATCCAAGGAGCATTTGTCTCGTATTTTCAGGACCTTCTGACTAGGGAAAACACAGCTATGAGGCCCTCTACCAGTGAGATTAAGGAGGTCCTGCAGCACACATTATCTGATGTCCAGGTTAGATCTTTATCTGAACCAGTCAATTCCCAGGAAGTTAAGGCAACTCTGTTCTCATTGGCCGGCAATAAAGCCCCAGGGCCTGATGGGTACAACTCTGACTTCTTTAAAAAGAATTGGGAAACGGTGGGTCCCTCCATTATAAAGGTAGTCTTGGAGTTTTTCAACACTGGCAGCCTACTCCGTGAAACTAATTGCACCATTCTTACCCCGGTCCCTAAGATTCCAAATGCGTCATCAGTAAATGACTTTCGGCCCATTGCATGCTGCAATACTATTTATAAATGCATTACCAAGATACTGGCTAATCGCATTTCAGTGGTGCTTCCAGACATTATAAATCCCGCTCAGACAGCTTTTGTCAAAGGCAGGCGCATTACTGATAACATCCTCCTGGCTCAAGAGCTCTTTAGTGGATTTCACTTGGACACCCACTCTTCAAAGTGCGCCATCAAAGTAGACTTTAGGAAAGCTTATAATACACTTGATTGGGACTTCCTAGAGACAACCCTTACGGCTTTTGAGTTTCCAGCTCGCTTCATACAGCTTGTAATGGTATGCGTCCGGACCCCAAAATTTTCTATCTCCATCAATGGTGAACTTCATGGCTTTTTCAATAGTGGCAGGGGTCTTAGACAAGGGGACCCAATCTCTCCTTATCTGTTTACTCTAGCCATGGAAGTGCTTTCAGGAATCTTGGATTCCCAGTCTAACCGGCCTGAGTTTCGGTACTATTGGAGATGCAAGTCTCCTCGTCTCTCACATCTCTTTTTCGCGGATGACGTGTTCATATTCAGTGATGGCAAACCAGCCGCGGTGTCCTGTATGAAGGAGGCGCTGAATGCCTTCTCCCAATGGAGTGGCCTTATTCCAAATAACAGCAAGAGTGAGGTATTTCTCTCGGGAGTAGCGGAGGCAACTGAAAACCAACTGTTGCAAATCCTGAATTTTAGGAGGGGGTCCCTTCCAGTCCGATATCTGGGCGTTCCAATCATCACCTCGCGCTTAAGCAAGGCGGACTGCAATGCCCTGGTAAGCCTACTTACGACTCGAGTTCAATCCTGGACCCATCGTTTTCTATCTTTTGCGGGCAGATTACAACTTGTCAAATCAGTTCTGCATGCTATCCAAGCATATTGGGCGTCCATTTTCTGGCTTCCAGCGTCTATTGTTGACCGTATTGAACAAATCTGTCGGCAATTCCTATGGAAAGGACCCGGCCTTGGGGCGGGTGGGGCTAAAGTGTCATGGGACGATGTATGCCTCCCTAAACAAGAAAGAGGTCTTGGGATCCGAAGGATCCGCGACAGAAATAAAGCAGCCATGATCAAGCACATATGGATCCTTTTCACTGATAAGGAATCCCTATGGTGCAAATGGATACATGCAAACCACCTCAAAAGTAAGCATTTCTGGACTACCTCTTCCCCGACCTGTTGTTCGTGGACATGGAGAAAACTTCTTGCTCTAAGGGAGGAAAGTATAAATTTCTTCAAGTGGAAGATTGGTAACGGTCTCTCTACTTCGCTCTGGTTTGATCCATGGCTGGACCTAGGCCTCATAAATTCGGTTTTTGATAATGGTTATATATACCAATCAACCCTTGATAGGCATGCAAAGGTTGCGGACCTCTTCTCCGTGGATGGCCAAATCATATTAAATGAGATTCGCTTATGGCAGATCCCTATTCTTTTATTAAACCAACTAAGTGACACTTTCACTTGGCTTATGCATCCTTCTGGCAGCTTCTCTACTGCGTCTGCTTGGTCGGCTTTTCGATGGAAAGCGGCACCAGTGTCATGGGCATCTTTCGTGTGGAATAAGGCGATAACTCCTCGTCACCAATTCCTCCTTTGGCTGATATCTAGGAACCGCCTTCCAACTCAGGCTTTCCTAATGTCCTACGGTAGAATACCCTTGGTACATTATGCATTTTGCAACATCAGGCCTGATTCTATCAACCACCTCTTTTTTGATTGCCACGTCTCCAACTCGCTTGCCACTTTCTGGGCTGTAAAGTGCAATCTCCCTTGGACTATTCGATCTTGGATGGAAAATTTAAGTTGGGTAAGCAATACTCTTTCAGGTAGCGGCTTTTATGCTAACATTGCTAGTTTCTCCTTCGAAGCATTATGCTATGTGATTTGGAAGACTAGAAATGATATAACGTTCCGGTCATCCAATCTCTCTATGCCTGCCATGAAACAGTACCTCACCAAGGCGGTCAAGGATAAAGCCATTTCCTTCAAATCGGTTGTAGATAATCCAAGAAATAGGAGATTGCAGTGTAGTTGGGGACTAGACCCAAATATTTTTGTATAGGAATGTGAGCGAGGTTTAGCTTTTGCTGACCTTGTCTTCTCATATTTGTATTTGCTTTTCTTTTGTGAACATGCCCCCCCATTCCAGAGACATGTGTCCCGTTGAGTGTGGGTCGGTGCCAAGTCTCACCCCCTCTGTATAATTGTATGGTTGGCCTTCGCTTTTCTTTATAATACTTACCTTTACCAAAAAAAAATAATAATAACTTTGAATTAGGAGAAATACCTTTTTTCATATATCTATAGTTAGTAAGTTCTCAGTTTATAGCAACTTTCAACATAAAAATATTATGCGTGACTATTTCTACTAATAATATCCCCCATAATTAATATTTCTTAATTCAAAACAATAAATTTGTTGTGGCGACTAACTTATTCATCCTGCCGGTAATTTTATACACAATCGAAAACTTTATGTAACTTTTATATATGCCAAAGTGACTGTCGATATGATTAATTATTTGTATGTAAATAACTTTTCACCTGATTCAAAAAGCATTCTAATTATCCAACAAAAATAAGTTATTTTCAAGTAAATTGGGTTAAAAATTAGATCGCATTTATGGGCACGAGATGCGAGAGCCTGGTATCCCGCTGCATGCATTTACAAAGCTCATGTGATTGGATTATCCATGCTCTATATCTAGAGATGCACACTTTTAACTTTGTTTTGACTATCTCAAAAGTGCAGCACAAACATTGATTAGGACATACACAAGCAAAGTCTGGAAAGGATGTACTTCTAAATCCCTGGCCAAAGTACTAAGCAACAATTCAGGGATTGAAACGAATAGTGGAGTTCTAAGAATTTGATTCTGTGCGTATTGATTTGTGACGGGTGCATCTTGAACCCCACCTCCCAAAAAAAAAAAAAAATCAAAAGGCATCTAAAGTAACGGAGTCACAGTAATGCCATTTTATTTAATCTTTGATGTACATGGCATCTCTCTTGCTCCATAGTCACTCTGCAACATAGCAACAAGCTAATAAATACGGATCAATGTAAGAAGATTATGATTACACTATCATTATCATTTTCCGAATGTGTCATAAAGAAGAATGTGCAGCTCTTAGTACAACTGCAGGGCTCATTGCCTTGGGCCAATTTTGTGTTTGCATCAAGCAGTTTGTCTATAAATTTTATATCAGTAAATAGTACTGAGCACTTGAGCTCTCTAAACCAGGCCAAGAAGAGAAAACTCCCATTCTGGGGCTACAATGATTTTTGAGGAGGCTTTGCTACATACGTGATCCATCAATGGAAAAGGAGAAGATAAGGCATGAACCGGCAAATTGAGGTTTGCGGAATTGGGGAAACTTAATCAAAGGGGCAATGACGAGTTCTATGCCCTAGAAAAGCCATTTCACATGCCTGGTGTTCTCATGTTCCATCTCTTAGTGATTTCGAACATTATATATTTGTTCACCAAAAAAAGAAAGGACTGTACATTTTCTCCGAGAAGAGAGAGAGAGTCCACATAAAGGAGAACATAGATTTCCTCCACGCAGTCTCTGAGGCAATGAACCCACATTCAGTAGAAGTGGGAAGAAACCCTCAAAATGACACATAATGTCCAAAAGGCTTTAAGGATAACTGGTGAATTAGGAAACATGCTTGGATCAAAAAAAAATTATGCGCTCAAACTCAATACCTAATTTCGACGATTTCAAGCCAAGAAAACTCGTATCCAAGTATCATCCAAACCAAGGTCTTTCCTCTAAACTTGCATTTTGCAAAGTGTATACTAATCAACATTTTGATAAAAGCTACGATGTGGGTATTAAGTTTATATCATGAACATGTTCAACTTTTGCTCACAGACGTCTTAAAGTAATTCTGCGACTTTAATTATCACTATTGCCATGACGAGTCCACACGAGATCCCATGACCGGACAAACATACAGTTCTTTTGGGAAGGTGTGGGCGCCACATCCTGTGACCATCCCGGGCTTTAATCTTAGAAGAATAGAGGATTGGATGAATCCGAATCCCAATATAGGGCCTTGATTTTTTTTTTCAAGAAAAAATAGTAGCAAAATTTTTACCATGGGTAACGTCCAGGGTTAATACCATCAAAAATTTAAATTTGATACACTCGTGACACATTCATCTCAAATTAATTTTCATGTCGCAAAAAATTCCAGACAAATACACTCATGCTGCATTCGCTACAAACTAATTTCTGTGTCACAAGAAATTTCAAATCAGTACACTCATTATAAATTTATCGTCTATTAACTTTCATCTAACATCCCCATTAAATCGCCGACGTGCAACACATGTGACAAACAACTCAGATAATTGGCATGTGATGTAGAAATTCTACACATATGGGTCTCTTGAACCACGTCATTTTGAAGAAATTTGATTGAAAAAAATGATTAAGATTAGAAAATATGCCAACTTCTGCCAATTTTGTCGTAAGAACTCCCTCGTGTTTCAAAAATCAACTAAAATCCTTTATTCCCCAATTTTGCTATAAGAGTTTAGTAAATTTGTCACAAGCGCACTAATTTGAGAAATGGCATGTGTAAACCAGTATGTGTGTGCGTGTGCTTTTTTTTTTAATGATACAAAAATTAATTTGGAAAAAATGTGATACAAGTGTGTCAATTTATGATTTTTGATGGCATTAACTTTAAATTTTGTATAGGATGATAAGTTAATAGCACTTTCTCTCCACAAATTGGAGCTACCCGAGCAAATTCCTGAAGAAAATTGCGAAAAGCAAATGGCTGAATCGAAAAGCAAGAACCGAAACGAGCTAAAGCAAGAAAAAGCAAGAATTGAAACGATCAAAGGTCGAAACTCTTGGTTTAGGGCACAACAGCGTTTCCATTGTTTCGATTCTTGGTCAATTCTTATTCTGCCCTAAAGCAAGAATTTCGACCATGTATTCTTATTCTTGCTTTAGTTTCGACCTTTGCTTTTCGCATTTTTCTTCAGGACTTTGCCCGGGACTTCGAGTCAACAATCTATACATTAGGTTAAGAGGGTCACCTCCGTTATAAGAAAGACAAGGTTTCACTTCTCTCAAGTCTCAACTGAACATCTTCCCTCTATCTGATCTCTCTGCTTCTCTCATTCTCGTCAAAGCCTCTTGAAAGATTATGCCTTGAGAGGGTCCTGCTCAGTGCTCTTCCCAACCGAAACGTCCAATATTTTGTGCAGCAACATCTCTCTGATCCATTAAACAATTACATCTCTCCTTTGAATATATTCCGTGGTCATCAGTATCACGGTGCAGAGGTACTTGTCCAAACGAGAAATGGCCACTCCCTGGACTTTGGCGACTCGTTCATGCCTCATGTCATTCTTCCACAGCCTCACTTCCCTTTTTCCATCGCTTGCATTATCATGCAACGACCAGATCCCAAACCACACCACCGCTTCCGCTTCACAAGATGGCGCTAGCCCAACACGCTGCCCAGTGGTGGACGATTCCATCTCCATCGTAGTAGACGTCCCATTGCCAACCGATGATGGAGCCATACACACGTTGAATGCGCATGGAACCAGAAGCACGACTGCCAGAAGCTCTCAGGCCAGAACGTTCGACTTGTCCTGGTCCAGCCTGGTTCACCCGATTGCGAAAATGTTCCAAAGACGGGAGCTGGGGAAGGAGGTGCTGGGGTTCGCCGTTCCCATGACCACGGCGCTCCTCTTCAACCGGTACCAGGAGTTGACCCACCTGCAATCCAGCGCGGGTGTACTCGCGCTCTCCATCGGGTTCACCACCACATGGAACGGCATGCTGCTGCGTGGGATGTGCCCTCGTTTTGCCAGCGCATTGGAGTGTTTAGGAGGGGCGTCCGTCTTGGTCACCTTCTTCGGGCTGTTGAGCTCTGTTCTTCCGCCCAGCCTAATGTGGGCGTGTTGGTTGTGTGGTGGCTTGTCGTGCTTGCCCTTCCTCTTGTACCTTGTTCCTCCGAGGGCGGTTGAGGAAGCGAGCAGCGCAGAACGGCTGGATGAAGATATTGGATAGCATGAACACGCATGCCACTCGGTCCTCGTAGAGCTTCTCGTCTTGTTCACGTTGCAGAGAGCTTGACAAATGACCGAATGAAGTCGTGCGTGCATCTTTATGTCCGTGTTGAAGCAAAGATTGGGGTTTATCGTTATTTCCATTTTGACATTTTCTTGAACTGTGTTACTAAGGAGACTACTTCCCATCGTCAGCAAATCAGTATTGCTTAAGTAAAATATTTTTGTACGTTTTGTTCTTAGTTTCATCAAGTGGAGATATAGCAAATCATGAAATTGATATATTAAATGACGTGGCAAATTATAATTAGGTATTGTATACAGTCCACTTATTTAGCAGCCCGACTTACAATTTCTCAAAATAGTCAGCATGTCAATTTCGTACATCAATCTCGGTATACATAGTATTATTGCTAAAAAAAAAAAAAATGTAAGTGATAAGATGACTACTTGATCATCACTTTAGTTTGCTTATAAGGTGATACTATGGCATCACATAATTGAGGACCCTCTGTTATATCTTTTTTTATTTCAACCCTCCGTTATATTAGAATGAGCAAAATGCCTCAAATTCTTTTTGGCAAAATTTACCCAAAAACCTTCTTACACCATACATATATATATATATATATCTCCTCCCCATGAAGCACGTAGGGAGCTTGTGGTGGTCGCAATCTTGCAATCATAGTGGTTGCCAAGGCGCTGCCAATGGCCGCATGGCCTCAGATGACGCCAAATCTATGGTCATACGAGGCTGGCGACGTCACTGAGAAAGAGAGGAGAGAGGCCTTAAGGGGGAGCGAATGATGGCGTTGCACCGTAGCCAATCAATTTTTTACCCATCCACAGATAATTTTATCTTTTACATAGAAAAAGCCTGTGATTATCAATAATTTGTTATCTTCATAGGTAATAATAACTTTTAAGAGAAATATGTTTTACCTACATATGGTTAGGTAATTCTCAGTTGATAGCAATTTTCAGCATTTCTATTGATAATATCCCGATGTAGTTAACAAATTTCCATTCATTACTGTAACAAATTTTGGTGGTGAGTAACATACTCATCTTGCTCGTAATTTCACATAGAATCGATAACTTCAAGTAGCTTATATATCCGACGAAAAGAACAAAGAGCCGCTTATATGTGTGTATATAAAATATCCATATAACCGATTATTTGTACCTAAATAACTTTTACCCATTCAGTAAGCATTTTATTGATGCAACTAAAATCAGCTATTTCGAATAAAATGGGCTTAGAATTTGACTCTGTTTATGGGCCTGAGATGCGAGGGCCTAATATCCCTTTGCATGCATTTACAAAGCACATGTGGTGAAATCATTTATGCCCCAAACCCAGAGACAAGACACCATTAGATTTGTTTTGGCTATCTCAAAAGTGCAGCACAACCACTGATTAAGATATACGCAAGCAAAATCTGGAAAGGATATACTTCTTAATAATTCAGGCACTTGTTTCCCGACCAAAGTACAGAGCAGCGTTTTACAGAGTGAAATGAATGGCGGCATTCGAAGAATCATTGGGCATAGCATGAACCAGGACCATCTGGCTGACTTCGTGCTAACTGATTTGTTACGGGAGCGGCTTGGACCCCCCGCCCATTCAGGAGGCATCTGAAGTAATGTAGTCGCGGTAATGCTGTGTTATTTACATCTCCAGTGGATATGGCATCTCTCCTACTCCACAGCCGCTCTGCAAAATAGAAACAAGCAAATAAATACGGATCTATGTAAAAGATTACGATTACACTATGATTATCGATTTTCTAATATGCATAAAGAAAGAATATGCAGCTTTCAGTACACCTGGGCTCATTGCATTGGTTCCATTTCTTATTAGCGTCAAGCAGACTGTCTATAACATTGCATATTACATTTTCAACTAGTACTAAGCATTCAAGCTCTCCTGGCTACCCCAAGAAGAGAAAGCTAAGACAGGAAAAAGATACAGTTCTGGGGCAACTATGAGTTTTGAGGAGGATTTGCACATACGTGATACATCAATGGAAAAGGAGAAGATAAGGCATGAAATGGCAAATTAAGGTTTGGGGAGTTGGAGAAACACAATCAAAGGTCATGAGCAGTCCCTTACCCTAGTAAGCCATTTCCCATGCCAAAAGTTGTTTTTACATTCCATCTCCATTCGATCACTTAAAAGACTGATTTCCAACAATATAGTTCGTTCACCAAAAAAGAAAGGACTATATGCCATTCATTACCTCAGCATAAAACATAGTATCGAAAAGGCTATAAGGATAAATGGTAAAACCCCCAGCTACCCCATATGTCTTCAAATTCCATGCAACCCCACGACTCACCATTGGGTGATATCCAACTTGGCCCTTTTTTGGGAAATATATATATATATATATATATATAGCAGAGAAACTGCTTTACAGATTATAAGACAATGATAATAGGTAACCAGCCACAACCACAAAAAAAGAGATCACCATCGAGACCAGTCATGCGCAAAGGGATGTAGATATAACTTCACTGTCACTTAAAGTATTCCCTTGCAATTGAAAGAAAAAATATGAAACTCGAAATGGACAAAGAAGAATGAGAGCCGAGAAGAAAAGGAGTCAATGCCCCAGCATAGGACGATGCCCAAAGACTCAATTACCTGCAGCAGCAGCAGCTCTAGGCCATATCGTTTGCTGGACATTAGAAGTATCAGCTGTCTCCCCCCACATGCAAACTTCACCACCAATCACAAGTTTTTGTTTGGAAGCATCACTTATTCCTTCAAGGGGCTCTGCAGTGTAGACTTGATCCCATGGCACATCTAAATGATCTAGATACCAAAAGCCTTGATTGCTGAATATGCATTTAAAGCCCTTTGCAACAGCCTTTGGACATACACCTGCTCCCAGCCTACATTGACAAAAATTAATTAGCTTGCAATCAACATATCTTGAATACTGATCCAAACTTACCAGTTATGTACTATCGTCCTTGGATTAAGGCTCTGAGGAAATGCATTAAATGTTTCCTCCCTGAAGCAATTGAAATTCAATGTCACGCTCTACATACAAATGTTATGAAAAAAATAAACTGGAACAACAATTTGATTGCAACAAATACCAGTGCTATTAGTACACAGTTTCATTTTCTAACTACCTATGAATCTTTCATACGTGCTCTTTCCTGTCGTTATATTCTAAAAACCTTCTCTACCTCTGGAACCAAGGGCCACAAGCCCAAGAAAACCACTCACTATCTAGAAAATTAAAGCAGGTAGAAGTTAGTCAACTGGATCTCCAGGCCACAACCCATAGATAACTTTAATCTAGTTCAGACATCATTTTAGCAGTGAATCCACCAAAAATCTTTCAAAATGATGGGCCCAAATATGAGGACATGTTAACAAAGTGCTCTTTTATAAGCAAAGACAATGATATTAATGACATTACTACTAGTTTGAGTATTATTTTCATTTTTCTATAGCCATGCTATATAAGTCTAAAAAGCACTCTTCCATGCAAGTGATATTCATTCAACAACATCTCATCTCACAAAGACAACAATTCCGTTGAAATATGTTTCTCAAAATGATGCAGAAACCAGTGTTGAGATGCACCTCTTCAACAAATGTTCTGTCATATTGGTGCGGAGACTTGATATCAACTAAGAAAATTGGCAAGAGAAGGAGAATAACGTGTTCAATTATTGCTAAATCAAAAACAATGTGCAGAACCGTCTGCAGCAGGTGTCAGTAACATGTACATACCAGTTGACAGGGATCCAATTTTTTGAAATGGCAATTTCTTGAGCTTTGAGTACAAAATACTCATATGCGTCTTTACCAGTCATGTTATGATTTTGGAGCCTGCATTTAAAGTAACCCTCATGTTCAGCATCTGACATAAGTTGCCAGAAGCAAGTATTGGGGACTGCATTAAGAGAACGGCGGGCATACAGGGAAACGTATCACCACAGAGAAACAAGCTGGTGCTAAATCCATACAATTTCAAACAAAAACAATTTATAAAAAAATTGCATTTTTGAGAATAGATAGTTTGATTGAGTACCAAAAAGAGAGAACAATGAAAATTGCTTCCAGCCTGTAGCAGTGATCTCAAAAGATCTAATTAAAAATGTCAGGTCACAGCCCCACTATCCTCCTCTATTCTTGAGGATCCTAATAATTAAAAGACTTGTTAACTCCATCCAAATTATATAGAATCTAATTTCTAAAGTACATTTATTGCTTTGACAAGGTTTTCTAGGTTAACACCAGAAGATATTTTAGTCATGGTAGTACCGTGTCTCAAAGTACAATGTTTCAAGATGCAATGGGTAGCATGCTCATTCACACCAATAAAAAACTGGAAGGCATTCCTGTAATTGTAACTTAATAAAATAAATAAGTCTGCTGCTACAGCTTTGGCATAAGATCCAGGACCATACAACAATAATGACTTGGTTGAAGAGACAGCTTAGTTTATGATAAAATAGAAAATAAATGCAATTTCCCAGGCCAAACTTCTGGAAGTACAATAAATCTCAAGTAAGGTAGTTGATTAATATACCACTGGTTCACATGAGGAGTGGATGTCCAACAATCTGCAAAAGAAATATCAGAAAACAATAATCACTTATATAGTTTGTGATCATAAAACTTAAGTCCAGAGAAACGTCTAAAATTCCAGAATGCCGTCATTTCACAGGTAGATGCATTAGCTCATCAGATATCATTTGACATTACAAGTATTTACTTGCTGCCCCTGATCTCACAACAAAATTAGGTGGCCTGTTGCAATATTATTAATAAATTCTTTATGTTAGGTAATTCCATGCCCATCATTTATATGCAACTCCAATAATGTCTACATAATCCTTTAACAGCACACAGAGGATGACCAGTGGGTGAAATTCATATTTTCAGTTCTTTTAAGTATGGGACCAAGCATACACTAAGTAGCAGATATTTTCCTTTTTAAAGCCTTCCATTTTCTTCATTTTGTTCCTCTTGCGCTAACACCAATGGACATAGGATGGATATGAGGATATTTCCCATAGTATACCCAGAATAAGTTAGCACTCTGAAGAAACTGAAGGAAAACCCACATGCACAGAAACAAGAGCCCCAGTTACAATCCTAAGTCAAATTTTGCAAAGTACTTCTAAAGTTGTGAGGTAGAAAAAGTCTACCAATCATTTAGCAGCTAAAGAACAAACGACTGCCAAAGAAAAAGAGAGATGCCAAGGTCACCAGCACTAACCTGTGTTAACCTCATCACCACCCAAGTGAAATAGCTCAAAGGGGAAAATTTTTCTCATATCTGCAATAATAGAAGTTGCATTAGATCTAACCCGAAATGAATGAGAACAATGAAGTTTCAGCAGATACCCTAACTTCTCAGGCATTTTCTAAGTGACAACAACTCCTTTCTCACTCAATTAGGGCCTTGCCCATGCAG
Source organism: Corymbia calophylla (assembly GCA_014182845.1). Taxonomy (NCBI): domain Eukaryota; kingdom Viridiplantae; phylum Streptophyta; class Magnoliopsida; order Myrtales; family Myrtaceae; genus Corymbia; species Corymbia calophylla. The sequence continues at coordinate 33,383,664 of CM024699.1, read as the reverse complement.
AGAATTCTTAAGAGCAAAGCTTTATACTACAAAAGTTTCACACATGTTATTACTCAAGTCAACATGGCTTTCTTCCTTCAGGATCTCATGAACCATGAACATCTATGTTACAGTAGATGTATAGATAACTCATACATAGGTAAAATGGAAGATTTAGCATGACAAATAAAGATACTGGATGCCTAACCTGATAATAGGCCAGAAATTAAGTCAAAAGTAGAACTTTTGGAAACATCAAGTGGCTCTCTACAGGATGTAGAAGGCCATACTTCAGGATACCCTTTTCCCCTGCATTAAAGAAGATCAGAAATTTATGGTGGCTTATTTAAGATATACGACCAAAAAACGTCCACGTTGTCTCATCAAAAGCTGCAAAATCTCCAAAAAAGAAGTAGCTTACCATGATTCTGCATGACCGGGGACATCTACTTCAGGCATCACATGGATTCCTAAAATAAGTTAAGAAAGATGCTCAGCAGTTACAACAATTGTACAAGCAGTGATAATAAAAGTACCTCAGTCATAATTATAAAATACATTCATAAAGTAAAGCAGCAGTGCTAAGCCTACTAGAGTTATACAATTTCGTTGTAGCAGTTGACATAAGCAAACAAGTTCAATAGACTTATATTGAATTTATAAAACTACAATTGCAATGAATTATGTGAGAATGCATTCATCAAAACCTCAAGAAAGAAACGAATGTGAGAACATACCTCTACTTTTGGCAAAGCTTCATAAGGTGAAAGCCAGCATGAAACAAAAGGACAGAGTTAGTACATCGCCAGGTGCCAGATCCAGGAAGTCAATCGCAAAAAGGAGAAGAATTTGCTTATCATGGAACAAGCAATGGATATCTTACTTCACTATTTCATATGCATCCTCAACTGTATATCGCTCCCATTTTGTATACGCCCCTTGCCACAACTTAGGGTAGGTAGGCACTTCCAGAGGAAATGACTGCTCGTCTATTATGTGCCAATGAAGGACATTCTACTCAATGTAATTCCCATGGAAGGAACCCATTCATGGGCATAAAACAAGCAACGCATAGAATAGTGATCAGTAGAGTGTTACAGGAAAAGTGCACTGAGAATAAGAGCAAGAAGGAATTGCGAGTTGTCATATCTTACAAGTTTAGCATATGACATGGAATCCAGTATATGCTTAATCACATCGACAGGATAGTAGTGCCTCGATGTATCTGTAATGGAAGATGCCATGCCACCAATAAAAAAACAACACATAATGTTAAAGGATGTTCGCCGTCCAATGTGTTCAATTAAAAGGCTCATTGCTCTTACCAAGTAGCAGTCCACGATATGCAAACCTTGGCTCATCTCGGATATACCATGGAGCCTTGTGCACAAGCACCGACTTTGTAATATAATCAAAGGTACATAATTGGCTGAATGTCTGAAACAATGTAAAAGAATGTTTGAGAAAGAAGCCTCACATATCCAAGAAACTGCCGCTTGAGGATCCACCAAATACAGAGATTAAATAAGACCTTGGAAATATGACCAAAATACTATTGAACGATAAATACAGAGAAGATATATTCTTAAAATGCCTCTGACACGAAATGGGTGATAGAGGATGAGAACTGTGAGTTTGCAGCATAGGATGTAATACCCAACACAAGCTTACATTTGGCTTGATGAGTACCTTCTGTTTTTCCAAACCATAAACTTCTGCCAAACACAAGATTCCCATATTCTATAGATGAGGTAGCATTAGGATGCCGCCCATCACAAAGTCAATGCTTGTAACTGTTTGACAATTCTAAGATCATGTGCAAAAATAATTTTCTCACTATTAAAACCACTGTCACAATGCACATATCTAGCTTGAGAAAGGAAAGGGGGAAAAGTAAAGGAAACATTTCTCTAGCATCTTACCACCATTAGCAAACCAAAACCAACTATCATAGCAATGCAATACCACATTCAAAATATGTCAATACATGAAGAGAGAGTTTTAAAACATTTGCACATACCTCCAACCCTCGTAATGCACCATAAACAGTATTTGTCTGCAGCAAACGGAAACACCTATGTTACCACATGAATGTGTCATGCTCTCGTGCAGAAACATGTCTGTGTGCTCATGCCCGTGTTATGATTGTTAAAACTATACTGGACTGTACAAGCTAGACAGTTGCCTGATCTAAGCTCCCTATCCAATATGATTGTCTAGGGATGGAATTGGACACGTGGAGATGATTTGGCTGAAACCTTTGTCTCTTTTCAATTCATCAAACTCCACAATTGATTCTCAAAGTTGGTCATTTACCTCAATTGTCGCCTCTCCGATGACCGACTTCACATTACTCTTCGTCACGAGTAAGGTGTAGCTCTCATCCACCCCGAGTTGAAGCTGCAAAGAGAAACACCCACGCTCACCAACGACTCAAATTTCACATCGCGCGCGCGCGCCAATTTCCACCGACGACTCAATCAAGCAAGTGAGTAAGTGAAAAAAATACATATATCCGCATAGCAAACCGGGCGAACCTCCTCATTCCCGGAGTGAACCACGATCCTCAGCCTCCCGATGTCGTAGGCGGACGCGATCTTCCTGAAGGCGCTAAAGATGGAGAAGACGCCGCTGTGCTGGAAGATGATGCTCTTGTACCGCTCGAACGCGTCCTTGACGATCCTGGAGCCACCGCCGTTGCCGCCGACGACGAGCGCGAGGGCGGGATCGACGGAGAGGGTGTCGGCGCCGGTGGTGAACTCCGCCGGGAGCGGCCAGAGGTACGCGAGCTCCCCCTGGCCGCTGCCGCCGCCCGACGCGAGGCTCGGCCGCGGGAGGAGGAGGAGGAGAGCGAGGACGACGAGGCCGAGGAGGACCGGCCGGGGAGGCGCATCGGGCGGGGGCATGGCTCCGATCGGCGGATGGATCGGAAGAGGAGGAGGGGGAGGAGGAGAGTTGGACTTGGACTTGGAGTTGGAGTTGGGGTAATGCTGACGAACGGGGGAGAGGGAGGAGATGAAGACGAAGAGGAAGACGAGGCAGAGTGTCTGAATTGGAACAGTTGGGGGGATGGACCTGCCTGTCCACCTGAGTCTTCCCTAATTCTTTCATTCTTTTTTTATTATTTTCTTTTTTTGGAGTTTTTTTTTTTTTTTTGTCTGTTGGTTTCTGGCGATTTTTCCATTTGCTGTAGAAGGAGAGAATCTCACGGTGGTGATCCCGCAAACGGCAAGTTATCGTTGCCGATTTATGAATCCATTACACATTCTATCCATTTCCTTTTATTACTTTAAAAGAACATTCTCGTGCAATTAATTTAAAACTATCAAAATTGATTGTAAATTGATGATTCAAGCCACTGAATGAATCATAATCGATTCAATCGACCTGTTTAATAATTTTAAATTAAATTCAAACACATGTCAATGCACTATTGTATTCAAACGATAAGAAACTCCATTTTTTTAATATGTCTACTCGAAATTCGTGAAATATCCCATTCGAACCAAAATTTGAGCGAGCAACTCAAACATGAAGTTATTTACAAATGAAGGATCACGATTAATTCATGAATTACGTTTTATCCCTTTTGTCCCGACTTGTTTCATCGAAGTGAAAAAGAGTGACAGAGCGATTTATGTTCAAGCGCACTTCCAATTCATGCTCTCTCTCTCTCCAAAACTCATGTTCATTACTTTAATTTGCTTCGTCGTGTCGCCTACTGTACGCCTTGGCAGCTTTGCTTCTAACTGCTTTGCTTTGCTTTGCTTCTTGCTATAAGATACCGCCGTTTGCGGCTCGGGAAAAGGGGGAAAAAGAACATCCGCGCCCCGCACGGCACGCGTGACAGCTGCGCGTGGCATGTGCATCTTATCCTGTTGGAATATAATGAAACCAACGTCGAACTGATCTATTTTTGCAGCGCTTTAGAGACCCACAAAAAGTTCCCCAACTACTGTAATCGGGAAAAGCTCGATCACTTTTTGTTTTTGTTAATTTGAAAATACAATTCTTTTATTCAAATCTTAAACTCACCTCATTTATACATTTTAAATGAAATTGCTTCGAGCTATTTACAAATATTGCTCGAATTCTAAAAATATAAAAATATAAAATGGAATTCGTATTTTTCTTCTTCATAATGGGGGAAAAGAAAGCATCGACCACTCTGCTCCAGAAACAAAACACCAAAATGGGATTTTTTTCACATTAAATTTTTTTATAGAAATGAGCTAAAATGATATGTTTGATTAAAAAGTTAGGGATTTATATTACCAAAAAATTTCAAACCACCATAACTATGCCACATTTATGATAAAACTAATTTTCATGTCATAAAAAATATACTCTCACCACATTCAATTCATACTCATTTTCGTGGCTCAAAAAATTGGTTTGTTAATATTTTGCTTACCACACGAAAGACATTTTTGTTATTCTTTCCTTAAAAATCAAAGGCACTACCTATAAAGTCGCAATCGCATAGGGAATGGGGTATTTGGTTTCTTTTTATATTGTGGAGGCGCGCGTGGTCGTACCTGCGGGGAGCGGGGTTACTCCGACAAGAAGAAGGGACAAAGATTTATTCAGATGGGATTAAAGAAAAGGAAGAAATCAGAGTAGCTGAACAACGTCGGCCTTGGATTAAAAGCGAGCATTAAAAAAGATTTTAGAAAAATAGAGGTGGAGACAAAAAAACAAAAAATTAAAAAGGGCATGGCGAGCTCGTTTAATGGTATTTGGGGGGCCTTTTGTCTCCAAGACGGCTTTTATTAGGTTATACGAAGATAAATTAGAAATATTCTTATGGTCAGATCGTTCATGTTCTATATCCAGAGAAATATATATTTTATGATTTATTTTCATAACTGATTAGGATATATAAGCGAAATCTAGAATAGTGAAACTTTAGAATATCTCGAGAACTCATGTCATAGCTAAAGTACATAACAACATTCTACAAATTGAAATGAATAACGATGTTTAAAGAATCATTGGCCATAGCACGTCAGTTTGTGGTGGGAGTGGCTTGGACCCTTCCCCTCCCGCCTACTCAGGAGGCATCCGAAGTAATGCAAACGCGATGGATATGACATCTCTTCTGCTCCACAGCCGCTTTGGCAAAATAGGAACTAGCGAATAAAGTATTGATCCATGTAAAAAAAGATGGGTGCGGCTTAGCTGACCGTCCTCCACCAAATGGCAGAGCAACGGTCAACTAAGGACCAAGCATGTTTTGAGAAAATCTGTTGATTTTTTTCAACCGGTTTCCTCTTTCCCCCTTTTTTTCTTTTTCTTTTTTTGATTTTTATGTTTTCTTATTACAAGCTTAAATTAAGAGAAAATCGTAAGAGGACCCACACAATCAATTTTCATGAATATGATGAAAGAAAAATAAATTAGATGCCGTAATATAAATAATTACAAGTCAACAAATATTATCATCTACTACAAAGAAATCGTGAATGTCATTATATAGATCTATTAAATTTAAAAGATGAAAAAACACTTAAAACATTGGATTTGGAAATAACACATGAACTTTCTTATAGAATAAAACAACCCCTAATCACTTGACACACATTGACCCTTATGTAAATTCGAATGGCACGGTATGGTGTTTCCAAATTATGTTTCAATAATTATGTAGAATTATTTGGAAATTTATGTCATAGCTTCTACTAGTTGAATTAACATATGCAATCTACCAAGATCAGGGTACAAGGAATTTCACTAATTTTCACATAATTGGTAATTCGGATGAGATGAATCATCGTAACTATTCTCGAAATTTGATTGGCAATCTGGAAAGCATCAGGGGTTTTCAATTGTTATTGGTTGGTGTTATTATTTTTTTTGAAATAAAATACCTCACTATAAATTGATTTTTATCTATATAAAATGATATATGGTCAAATGTGTCATGATCATGTGAATCTTCTCAATGAACCAAATGTAGAAACTATATTAGGTAAAATCCATATAAAAATCAACTTTTTTTTATTATTTGCAAAGTCAATGTTTCAAGTGTTTTTTCATCTTTTAAACTTAATAGATTTATATAACGACATTAACGATTTCTTTTTTGTAGGTGATAATATTTTTTTTACTTGTAATTATTTATATTCTGAAATTTATTTTTTCTTTCATCATATTCATGAAAATTGATTGTGTGGGCCCTCTTACGATTTATCCCTTAATTTAAGCTTGCAATAAGAAAACATAAAAATCAAAAAAATCAAAAGGAAAATAGGATTTTCTTATCCTATCATATCCAACTACACCAAACTTCATTTGACTAAACTCCAGTTTCAACCTAACTACTTTTTCCTCTCCTTACCTCTTGGGCGGCTTCACTATAATAATAGTCAAAACAACGAAAAGACATATATCATATTATACGTGGATCGTACGATAATGTATTGTATATGGATACGTAGGGTGCATAAAAATAGGTTGGAATGGAATGAAAAGAGAGTCTACACATCAGAAGATGCTCCCCGTGTTTCTATGCTGTCCCAACAGAGGGATGTTAACCGCGCTTTGCATCTATTTTGTTCGTGCTGTCGAAGGAGGCGAGAGAAATGGTTAAGGCGCTTCTCAAGCCCGTCCAAGCGCGCAGCCCAGCCGGAGTCGATGTGCAGGGGCCTAACGTCTTCCAGTCCATCAGCCGGAGATGCTACTCCGCTCGACTGGTCCGTCTTCTCCATCTCCATCTCCATTTTCTTCTTCTTCTTCTTCTTCCTACTCCTCTTAAGTGCGGTTGCTATCTTGAGGGCCCGGAGCACATCTGACCTACTCATCCCCTCGACATCAGTGCCACTAGCTTGACCATAGTGTGGTGGTCTAAGTAGCACCGACACGAACACGCGACACACAACATGACATACCGACATGTTATTTCTAAAAAAATAGAAAATTTTGACACGTTAGAACACATTATTTACTAAATATATATTTTAATATATTCATGATAGATTATTATTTCTATGATTATTTCAATCAAATTAATTTGATTCAAATTCACAAATAAACAAATAATAAAAAAAGTCTAAAATGAATTTACACTAAAAGCATTAATTCACCATTTGTTAATATCATTCATCATTTCAATTTAACAAATTCAACTCAATTTCAATAATCCATAAAACTTGGAGAAAAAAACAAACAATCCACGTTCTAAACTCTAATGTCAAAGTATGTTGGAAGAAAAGAGGAAAAAAAACAAACTCGAGTGGGTGAATTGTGTGTAACGGGAAGTAAGAGTCAAAAAAGAAGAAAAGAGAATACTAGGGTTTTCATTTTCCCCATTTATTATTATTATTATTATTATTATTATTTATATATATATTTATATTTTGACCTATCGTTTATTGAAAATTTTTAAAATTGACCCCCTACATGTCAAAATCACGTCTTGGAATTCCGACGCGAGTGTCGGAGAAAGTTGATAAGATGTTGGATTTTTCAATACGTGTTGACTAAGTGTCGAAGAGTGTCAAATACGTGTCGGTGTGTTCGACAAGACACGAAGGCTCTCGAAAAGTGTCGATACGTTTTTAGGTGGTGGTGCCGCCGCCTGAACGAGCTGCTGTGGGGAGGACCACGAGCAGTGGCGCAGTCAAGCGTGCCCCCACATTTCATCTCCTCCCAGTTCTATCTCCGTGTCTGTCAGCTGATCCCCAATTAGATCGGTATGTTTTAATCCGATTGGAAATTGAAAGTCCAAACATAGACCGATCCTCAGTCGGAACTTCTCGTCCCAGAAGCCTTGAATGTTTCTTCCTGTTGATGGTTGCGCTGTCCGGAAATAGTTTCTAGATGGCCACGCTTAATTTTATGATGTAATAACCCATTTTTTTCCCGCTGTGAAGGAGGGATTTTTTTTTTCTCTTTATTGTGAGTAAAGAATAAAACTCTGTATAATGGGATTAGCATAATAAGTGGATCTATGTAAGAAGTTTCGCCTTTCCCGACTTTGCTTGTATATCCTAATCAATGCCTGCGCTACACTTTTTAGAGGTAGTCCAAACAAATCTAAAAGTGCATGTTCCAAGTATAGAATATGGATGATCTGACCACACGGACTTTGTAAATGCATGCGGGGCGACACTAGGATTGTCCCGTGCCCGTAAATGGATCCAAAATCTTAGCCTAATTCATTCAAAATGGCCAACTTTATTACCAAATTGTGTAGAAAATTAGCGGCAAGATGAATAAACTTAATCACCACAAAAAATTCGTTTTGAATTGAAAATTATTAAGTGCACGGGGGATATAATTAGTAGAAATGGTCACCCATGCCATTTTAATGTTGAAAATCTCGACCGAGAATGTTACTTACTATAGATAGATAAAAATAGTTTTCCTAACTCGAAATCATAATTACTCGTGAAGATAACTAGTTACTGATAATCACATGTTATTTCTATTAACTGGTAGATAGGTAAATAATTGACTAACTTATCTGCCACCTCCTCTCTCTCTCTCTCTCTCCCTCCCTCCCTCCCTCCCTCCCTCCCTCCCGGTGGTCGCTACCACTATGGTTGCAAGATTGCAAACACCACAAGTCTCCTATTATATTTGACAAGATTTAAATTTAGGTTTAGGTTTTTGGCTAAATTTTGCAACAACAAAAAAAAAGAGGCATTTTCCTAATTCCAAGATAAATTGTGATAATTAAAGAAAATCCTCAATTATGTAATTCCATAATAATACCTTACAAACTACCTGATAAGCATAGGAGGTATGTTGATCACGTGGTCGTGTTATGACATACATTCTTTAGTAATAATACTGTACATATCAAGGTTGGCCTACGATTTTGGTATGCTAATTATTTTAAAAGACTAAAAGCGAGCCTTTAAATAAGCAGACCATATACAATACTTTAACCATAGTATGCCACATCACTTAATAAATTAAATATCACAAATCGATCTTAATATTACAATATTAGTAATTCTCTACTTGATCAAATTAGGAACAGACCATAACAAAATGATTTACTTGAACAATACTCATTTGTCTAAGTGGAAATTACAATAAACGGGGATCTTTGCTTGGACAAGGACGTAATTATGCATGCACAACTTTATTTGGTCATTTCTCTGATCTGCTCTCTATAAGCGCCGACGAGACGAGAGAATCCGCAGGGAGGGAGAGTTCTTGTATGCCGCCGCTATGCAAAGTGGACCAAGTGCTTGCTCCAGACATCCATGTGAACTGTTGACCCGACATGCATGTTCATGCTAAAAAATACCTTGATCCAGCCTTTCCACGCTGCTCTTCCTCAGTGGCCGCCGGAGGAACAAGGCAAAAGAGGAAGGGCAAGCACGACAAGCCACCACACAGCCAACACGCCCACACCAGGATGATCGGAAGAAAAGAGCCCAGCAGCCTGAAGAAGGCGACCAAGACGGACCCTACTCCGAAACGCTCCAATGCGCTCGCAAACCGAGGGTACATCCCGTGCAGCAGCATGCCATACATGGTGATGAAGCCGATAGAGAGTGCGAGTACGACTGCGCTGGCTTGCAGGTGGGTCAACCCCTGGTACTGGTTGAAGAGGAGCCCGTGGTCATGGGAACAGCGAATCCCAGCACCTCCTTCGGGTGACAAGGGCCAGGCCGGGACGAATCAAACGTTCTTGTCTGAGAGCTTCCGGCAGTCGTTGTGCTTCTGATTCCTTGCGCATTCATCATGCGTATGGAATCGATAGGTGGTGAGTGGTCTCCTTCGACAGAGATGGAATCGCCCACCACCGGGCTGCTTGTTGGGCTATAGTTACCGTGTGAAGCAGAGGTGGTGGTGCGGTTTGAAATCGGGTTGTTGCATGATGATGCAACCGATGGAATGTGGGACGTGAGGATGTGGAAGAATGAGATGAGCCACGAACGAGTCGCAGAAGTCCAGTGAGGGGCCATCTCTCGTTCGGAAAAGTACCTCTGCACGATGATGACCACGTGATAAATTTGCAAGAGAGATCTAATTGTTTAATGGATCAAAGATGGTGTCGCACAAATATTGAAGGTTTTTGTTGGGAAGAGCAGGACCCTCTCAAGGCGTAGCCTTTCAAGAGCTCGACGAGAGCAAGAGAGAAACCGAGAGAGATTCTTTTTATACTGTCTGAGAAGTGCTTCAAAATATGAAGTCATGCATATATAATATCAGACTCTTTTTTTCTCGTATTATATTTATGTACCGCTCCAAACTCTTTCGAAGACCACTTTTATCATAATCCCTCTTTTTTTATATAGAAAATATAATAACATTTTAAGCATGATCAAACTGGGCAAAGACACTTGGGACCAAAACTAATCCGATGTGTCCATTGATCCTGTGAATTTTGTTGTATAACAACAAGAACGTTAAGTGGATAATAATTTATTCAGGTGACAAGTAAGCTTTCTATGATGCTGCATCTATGAGGATCCATGCTTGTATTTATTCATTACTAGTAACTGAATTAATTTCTAATATACCCGTACGATAGTTTTCTAGTTACGTACGTAAGAATAGTCTCTTGCCAATAAATTGACCCATGGATTCAAATCATTTTGTAGTGGGCATGGCGTGACATGCTAGAATTGACCATCTCCAATTTAATTGAAACTACAAAAAATTTATAACGGTAAACATAATTAAAAGGATGATTATATAGAAATTTTAAAAAATTGAAAAATTGAGAAAATTGATGATAATTTACGTATGACAGTGAGATTATCGAAATCACATTCTTTTTAAATAATTTTTTGAAATTTCTCATATTATTTACTTGTTTAGTACGTGTGCCGTCTTAACTTGAAAAGACGTGTTCAGGCCAAAATAACAAAGAGGACGATATTGGCTATGTTTGGGAAGATTTTTGGAGAAAACCTTTGGAAAAAGGCAAACAACTTTAAGTTAAAAGAGTTTTTTAAAATGTAAATTATGTTTGGTAAATTGTAATCTAAAGATCCATTATGAAGTACCTTTGACCAAAATAGTGTTTGGATAAATTTTATTTACAAAGGACCAAAATAATTAAATCGCAATGATGCTGCCTTATTTACACTTCCTTTGGACGTGGCATCTCTCTTGCTTCGCAAAATAGAAATGCGCAGATAAATACAGACCAATCTAAGGGTTATGTTTGCACTATCGTTAACCATCTATGCAATATGTGTCGTAAAGAATGAATGCACAACTTTTAGTACAGCCGGGCCCATTGCGTTGGTTTTCGATTTGTGCTAGCACGAAGCAACCTGTCTATAACTAGTACTGAGAACCCAACCTCTTCTAGCCACGTCAAGAAGAGAAAGCTAAGACAAAAAACTTGCAACCGACATGAATTAGAAAGTGATGAAAACTAGCCAGTTACGTATCAATGTGAATTAGAGTATGCGCTATCTACAAGTCCATGCACGCTCTCGCACATTGCTGCATTCCAAAAACTTTTCTCTACCTCTAAACCCATTTTCGGCTGCTGGTTAACACGTCTAAATTAACTCTGGCACATGTCAATGCATTATTGTATCCCAATGATTGGGAATTCCATTTTCTGATACGTATACTCAGAACTTGTGAAATATACCGCATATGCCGAAATTCGAACAGGCAACTGCTCCAGCATTGAGTTATTTACAAATGAATGATCTTGTCTAGTACATGAATTATGTTTTATTCCTTTAGCCCCGATTTGTTTCGTCGAGGTTAAAAAGAGGGATGGATCGATTCTCTTCTAGTGCACTTGCAAATTCATAATTTCTCCCGAGGACTTATGTTGATTGCTTCATTTTGCTTCTTTGCGTCGCCTATTGAAAATATCGCATGTCTTCGGAACTTTGCTTTTGAATCGCACGCTTTGCTTCTTTCTTTCTAGTTTCGTTGGGTTCGGATTGTAATTTTAAATTTTTCTACTATTCTTTTGCGGCTCGGGAAAAGAAAAACCAACAATGGGACACGCGCATAGCGCGTGTGAGAGCTACACGTGGCATGTGCATCTTACGTTGGACTGTTCTGTTGGAGAATGAAGAAACCATATCAAACTGACGTAAGTTTAGTATGCTTCAGCGACCCGCAAAGAGTTCCATACTACTATAATTGGAAAAGCTAGCTTACCTTTTATTTTTGTTAATTTGAAAATAAAATTCTTTTATGCAAATCTTAAACTCATATCATTTCTACATTTTGAATGAATTGCTTGGTGTCTCTGTACAAAACGCTGTTCAAATAAAAAAAAAATTGAAAAGTAAAAAGTAAAACTGAATTCGTATTTATCTTCTTCGTAATGGTAAATGGGCCTTGAGAAATAGATAACGTCCACATCTGCGGCCGCAGCTCTGTTTAGCAACAAAATGCCAAATGGGTTTTTCACCTTAAAAGAATTATTAAAAAGAAGCCTAAAATGATCTACGTAATTAAAAAATCAGGGATTAATACTATGAAAAAATCTCAAACCAATGCATCATGCCACATTTATCATAAGCTAATTTCTTTTATCTTCAAAAATATGTCCATGTCACATTTATTCCCAACTAATTTTCGTGGCTAATAAGTTTGTTAATTTTATGCTCATGACATGAAAATTATGTTGTTCTCCTTTCCCGAAAAACCAATGGCGCTACTTGTAAATTGCAATTGCACAGGATGCGGCATTTGTTCTCTTTAATTTTGTGTGAGGCCAACGAGAGCGCAGAGTGAGAAGCGCTGTTATACCCACGAGAAGGGACAAAGATTTATTCAAATGGAATTGTACATAAGAAGAAGGAAAATACTTGGCTAATCGTACCGGTAGCTTGGAAAACGACGACAGTGAATCCTGAGCCATCCGCTTTCCATGAGAGAAATGGAGATCTGTGTTTTGCTCGGAAACTTCCACGTGCTTGCGTTTGAAAAAAAGGAAATTTTCATGGCCATCCTTTGACTGTCACACCGTCTTTGACGTTATTTATTGTTTACTTATGATGGGATGCATCCTTGGCTCCACCGCACTGAGGTTCTTTTGCTGCCCCATCATAGAACCGCATCTTCATTTCTTATTGCAGCTGTCACGCATGTAGATTCTAGTGCTGTTCAAGCTTTAAAAGAACTTGTACAAGAGTACAAATCACGGGACATTCAGGTTCATTGCTCTCTGCAGAGAACCATTCGTTCCTTCTATTGCCAGTCGCACTGGAAGTTCCTTCGGTCATATCTCTACAAGCATCTGAGACATTTCTTGGTGCGGCGGATTGCCATCTCCCATCCAAACGGGACGTCCTCCTTACCTTACCAAAGTCCGGCGTAATTGACTTGATTGGTGAGGGATGGTTCTTTGTTCGTGTCGATGATGCTGTTCAAATCGGCTTCCAACACATCCGAAGCATAAAAGAAATTCCCACAACACTTGATCCTCCACCTGAGGAGAGATCCAGTCTCTTGCAGAGGTTACTCCGGCAAAACGGGGAGGATCATTCGATTCCTGAGTTGGAGTCCTGGAATCAGAGGCCTCCAGCTTCTACAGATACCAATATTCAGTCAGAACCTCTCTTGTCCCAGAAGCCATGGATGTTTCTTCCTGTTGAGAACGTTCTGTCCGAAAATTATTTCCTGGAGGCCATGCTTTAATTTAATGATGCATTGATACATATTTATCCCGCTGTAAAGGAGGCTTGTTTTTTCCTTTTCTGTGAGTAAAGAACATAACTTTGTATAGTAGAATTAGCGTATGCGACCGAATTATATTCACCAATGAGTAGATTCCCACGAGAAGTTTCACCTTTCTTGACTTTATTTGTATATCCTAATCAGTGCTTGTGCTGCATCTTCAAGATAAAAGCAGATCTAAAAGTGCACGTTATGGGTATAAAACATGAATGATTTGACCACATGAGCTTGGGAAAATTACCCAAAAAGTCACTATTACTCAAGAAGATAACTAGTTATTGATAATCACATGTTTTTTCTATGTAAAAAATAAATGAATTATAGATATAGAATAACTTATCTGCAACCCCCTTATCACTGGGCAAAACCCATTGTTCAGTTCAACCTTAGGCCTCTCTCTCTCTCTCTCTCTCTCTACCTTGCCAACTTCAGATGACCCTGTACAGGTCAGGGTTGGGCAGTCATTCACGATTGTCACTACCTCTGTGGTTGCATGACTGCGAGCACCCCAAGTTCCCTATTTGCTTCGTGGGGATCTAAATATCAGACAAGATTTAAGTTTGGGTTTAGGTTTTTGCAACGCAGAGAGAGAGAGATTTCCTTATTCTAAGATAACGTGTGATAAGGAAAGAAATTCCTCAATTATGTGATTTCAAAATAACACCTTACAAGCGACCTAATAAGCATAGAGATGCGTTGATCAAGTGGTCATGTTTTGTCATACACTTTTAGCAATAATACTATATATATCGAGATTGATTAACAAAATCGGTATGTTAATTATTTTGAGAGATTGTAAGTGGGCCTTTAAATAAGCAGACCATATACAACACTGAAAGTATAATACGCCACATCACTTAATATATTAATATCATAAAATCAATCTTAATAATATATTTTTCGTATTTCTCTACTAGATCAAACCAGGAACAGAACATAACAAAATGATTTTACTTAAACAATCCCCTGTTGATGCTGGGAAATACTTTCCTTAGTAAAACACAAAGCAAGAAATTGTCTAAATGGAGTTTACGATAAGCAGGGATCTTTGCTGCTACACGGACGTAATTATGGATGCACGACTTTATTTGGTCCTTTCTCAAATCTGCTCTCCACAAGCGGTGACGAGACGAGAGGCCCTAAGAGTTATTGTCTGCCGCCGCTATGCAAGGTGGGCCGAGTGCCTGAACCAGATATTCATGTCAACTGTTAAATCCCACATAGATGTTCGTGCTAAACAATACCTTCATCCAGCCGTCCTGCGCTGCTCTCTTCCTCGATGGCCGTCAGAGGAACAAGGCACAAGAGGAAGGGCAAGCACGAGAAGCCATAACACAGCCAACACGCCCACACGAGGCTGGGCGGAAGAAAAGAGCTCATCAGCCCGAAGAAGTTGACCAAGATGGACCCTACTCCGAAACACTCCAGTGCGATCGCAAACCGAGGGAACATCCCACGCAGCAGCATGCCGTTCCACGTGGTGGTGAAGCCGATGGAGAGCGCGAGTACGACCGCACTGGCTTGCAGGTGGGTCAACCCCCGGTACTGGTTGAAGAGGAGCCCCATGGTCATGGGAACGGCGTACGCCAGCACCTCCTTCCCCAGCTCTTGCCTCTGAAACAGGGACGCTATTGGGTGACCAAGGCCTGGCCGGGACGAATCGAACATTCTGGTCTGAAAGCTTCCGGCAGTCGTTGTGCTTTTGGTTCCTTGCGCATTCAAAGTGCGTATGACTCCATCATCAATTGGCGGAGGGACATCTACTAGGACGGAGATGGGATCGTCCTTCACCGGGCAGCGTGTTGGGCTAGTGCCACCGTGTGAAGCGGAAGCTATGGTGTGGTTTCGGGTCTGGTCGTTGCATGGTGATGCAAGCGATGGAATATGGGAAGTGAGGATGTGGAAGAATGAGATGAGACATGAACGAGTCTTCGAAATCCAATGAGCGGCCATTTCTCGTTCGGAGCAGGAGCCTCTCAAGGCACACAACCTTTCAAGAGCTCGACAAGAATGAGAGAGAAACCGAGGGAGAGAAACCGAGAGAGAGGGAGGGAGAGAGATGGGTTAATTGTTGGGAAGTAATGTTACCCACCCCTCATATCCCCGTTCCTTTAAGCCGTGGGAAAGCGCATGACATGAAAGTCAAAAAAATATCAATACAGACAAAATGTTTACTCTCGATTTATCTATCGAATGGAGGAGATTCACGTCCCCTGGACTCCTCCCATTGATGTTTTAGTCAAAAGGAGTCGATTCCTCCCGGTGGTCACATCGACTCCTCCGGGAGGAATAGTTTTCCCACTGATGTTTTCAAAAGGAGCCATTCCTCCCTGTTGTCACGTCACATCCTCCCAAATGTTTTAACGTGGTTGCCATCGACTCTGGGATCACATTGATTCTGGGCAGGATGGTCAACATACGAAAGGAGTCGATGTTGTCGCATAGACTCCCTCCCATATCTCTTTCCACGAAAGGGTTCGTAGCGATATAGGAATATAACCTACGGAAAAAAGAGTTTGATAGGGTGGAAAATGGACTCCGGTCGTCACCCACCCTGCTTCGAGAGAGACCATAGGCCTAAATGGACAAATGTACCCCCATAACTGTACCTCCACGCGGAAGGAAGACAAAATAACTCCTTTCTTTTTATCTTATACTCCCCGAGATACGCCATGTCTGAATAGACCATAGGTCCGCCATGCATAGCGGCCCCCTACCGATAAACTCTCCCTCTCAGTTGAGCCTCTTGTCTCGTCAACGCTTGTAAAGAGTAGATCAGAGAAATGACCAAATGAAGTTACACATGCATGTCCGTGTCCGTGTCGAACCAAAGATCCCTGTTTACCATAATTTCCATCCGGACAATTTCTTGCGGTGTGCTTACAGAGGAGATCGGCATCATTGCTTAAGTAAATTCGTTTTTGGGTGTTCTCTTCGATGTTTGATCAAGTAGATAAATGCCACAAATATAACATTAATTTGGTTTGTGCAATTAATATATCAAGCGATGTGGCAAATTATAGTTGAGTGTTATATATGGTCCGCATATTTGAAACCTTGCTATAATCTCTCAAATAGTTACATATCAACTGCATAGGCAAATATATATATATCATTAATGCTAGAAAATGTATGCCAGAACAAGATCACTTGATCAACACACTTCGTATACTTGCTAGGTCACTTGTAAAGTATTATCATGAAATCACATAATTAAGGATCTTCTCTACTTATCACACTGGCGATGTGTGAGAGAGAGAGAGGCTTGAGGGTGGAGGGAACAATGGCGTTGCACAGTGATGAGGGGATTGTTGCACACTGATGAGGGGGCTGCAGGTAAGTCAATCAATTTCCACTCATCTATAGTTGATTTATCTTTTGCATAGAAAAAAAAATATATATAATTATTACTAACTAGTTCCATTCCTGAGTAATAACGCTTTGAATTAGGAGAAATTTCTTTCTAGCTATCTATATTTAGTAAATTCTCTGTTGATAGCAATTTTCAACATGAAAATAGTATGGTTGACAATTTCAATTAATTGTGCCCACACGTACTTAATAATTATCAATTCAAAATTATAACAATTTTTTTGGTAACTTATTCATCTTGCTTGTAATTGTACCACAATCGGTAACTTTAAGTAACTTTCGCATAAATCGAACGACTTCAGATAGTCTAGTTCAATAAGCATTTGATAATCCAAGTAAAATTAGCTATTTCGCATTAACTGGGCTAAGAATTCAAATCCATTTACGGTTACGAGAAGCACGAGCTTAGAATCACCCTGTATGCATTTACAAAGCTCATGTGATCAGATCATCCACGTTCTATACCCAAGACACATTTTTAGATTTGTTTTAGCTACCCCAAAAGTGCAGTGAAGATATTGGTTAGGAATGCGAAAGTTCTGAAAATCCCAAGAACTTTTTTATTTTTTCCCCAAGAACTTATTTTTCGGCCAGAGTATCGCAGATGGAAACGAATAGAGGTGTTCAAAGAATCTTTGGTCATAACGTGAACAAGGGACCATTTGGCAGATTCAGTGCATTTTGCTTTGGCCCCCTAGAACGCAGACTTTTAGATTTTTTTTTTTTTTTGGCTACCTCAAGGGAGCAGCACAGACACTAGTTAGGAAAGCAAAGTTTGGAAGTGCAAAACTTCTAAAAAATCCCAAGAACTTATTTCTCGGCCAAGTATAGAGCTACATTTTACAGATGAAAACGAATAAAAGAATTTGTCGTCATAACGTGACCCCTCCCCCCAAAATTCAGGAATTCAGGAGGCATTTGAAGTAAGGTAGTCGCGTACTATTCATTTACATTTCCGGTGGACGCGGCATTTCTCTTGCTCCACAGTTGCTATGCAAAATAGAAACAACAAATAAATATGAATCAATTTACATGTTATGATTATACTATCATTATCATTTATTTAATCTAGATCATAAAGAACAAATGCGCAGCTTTTGGTACATTCGGTTTCATTGCGTGGGTTCAAGTTTGTGTTAGCATAACGTAGTCTGTCTATAACTCTGCAATTTAAATCTGTAATTAGAACTAAGCACTTTAAGCTCTCGTAACCTCGCCAAAAAGTTAAAGCTAAAGACAAGAAAACACTACCGTTCTGGGGCTACTCTGAGTCATATAGTCTATGACTATCAAGGAGGATTTGCACGTACATGATACATCAACTGTAAAGGAGAAGATAAGGCATGAATTGGCAAAACTGAGGTTTGCGGAATAGGGGAAACACAATCGAAGGGCCAATCAGGAGGTCCATGCCCTAGAAAAGCCATTTCACATGCCGAAAGGGTGTTTTTATGTTCCATTATGTTTCGATCACTTAAAAACACCGATTGCTGATAATGAATTTCAATCGCTTTGCACGAAAAAGCAAGAACCAAGATTTGAAGATGACCCAAGCATGGCACAAGATTTCAAAAAGGCACACCTAACCATGCCAAAAAGAGACCATATAAGATACCAATCATTATTATCATTATTTTCCAATGATAATGAATTTCAATCCCTCTCTCCTCTCCCTAGCCTCGGCTTCCCTCTCCCTCCCTCCCTAGCCTGCACGTTGCCCCTGCCTCCCCTCTCTGTCTCTCTCCTCTCTCCTCTGCACTGCATTTACTCTTTCCTTCTCACATCAAGGAAAGACTTTTGCCCTTTCCTCTCCATTTCTTTCTCCTCGACGACGAAGGCTTTCAAATTTAGAATCCCAAATTTTTTCTCTCGGCGCTCGTTAACTGCTCCGGCGTTTGTCAAGCGGCTGCTCCAGCGTCTGTTGCACTCGTTGCTACTCCGTTCGTCAAGCAGCTGCGCCGGCGTTCGTCAAGAGGCCATTCCCCCGCCGTTGCCGACAAAGCACGTTAAGGCCGCCCTTGCTTCGGTGCTCGCTCACTTCACTCTCCGCACTCGTTGCTGCTCCATTCGTCAAGCAGCTGCGCCGGCGTTTGTCAAGAGGCCATTCCCCCGCCGTCGCCGACAAAGCATCTTATGCTGGGATCGTACGAAAGTGTATTGTATATGGATATAGGGTGCATAAAAATAGGTTGGAATGGAATGAGAAGAGAGTATACGCATCAGAAGATTCTCCCCCGTGTTTCTATGCTGTCCAAACTGAGAGATGGTTAAGGCGCTCCTCAAGCTCGTCCAAGCGAGCAGCCCAGCCGTAGCCGATGTGCAGGGGCCTAACGCCTTCCAGTCTATAGGCCAGAGATGCTACTCCGCTCAACTGGTTCGTCTTCTCCATCTCCATCTCCTTCTTACTCCTCTTCTGGGCGGTTGCTTTCTAGAGGGCCCGGACCACATCCGACCCACTCATCCCCTCGACATCGGTGCCACTAGCCTGGCCATAGCAGTTGGCGGAGATGACTAGTGTGGTGATGCTGCCGCCTGAACAAGCTGCTGAAGCAGCAGCTGGTGTGGGGAGGACCGCCAGCAGTGGCGGAGTCAGGCACGCCCCCACCTTTCATCTCCTCCCAGTTCTAACTCCACGTCTCTCAGCTGACCCCCAGTTAGATTGTTGTGTTTCAATCCGATTGGAAAGTGAAAGTCTGAACATAGACCGATCCTCAGTCGGAACCTCTCGTCCCGGATGCCGTGCATGTCTCCTCCTGTTGATGCATGCGCTGTCCGGAAATAATTTCTACGTGGCCACGCTTAATTTTATGATGTATTGATCCATTTTTTTCCCACTGTAAAGGAGGATATTTTTTTTCTCTATTAGCGAATGTCACTGAATTATATTAACCAATAAGTGGATCTCTGTAAGAAGTTTCGCCTTTCCCGATTCTGTTCGTACATCCTCATCAGTGTCTACGCTACACTTTTGAGGTAGCTAAAACAAATCTAAAAGTGCATGTTCTGGGTATGGAACATGATGATCCGACCACATGAGCTTCGTAAATTCACGGGGGCGATTCCACGATGGTGCTTCTCGTGCCCATAAATGGATTCAAAATCTTAACCTGGTTCGTTCGAATAGCTAATTTTAGTTGACAACTTGCTATATCTAACTAGTTATATTGAAAGTCACTTCTATATGAATAAAATTTTGTTAAATTACCAACTCTATGTGAAATTACCAGCAAGATATATAAGTTACGCACCACAAAAAATTCGTTAGAGTTTTGAATTGAAAATTACTATACATGGGGATATATTCGGTAGAAATGGTCAGCACATGCCATTTTTATCTTGAAGATTGCTATCAACTGAGAATTTACTAACTATATATCTCTCCTAACTCAAAGTCATTATTACTCATAAAGTAAACTAGTTATTGATAATCACATTTTTTTTTATGTAAAAGATAGATTTACTATAGATAGGTAAAAATTTGCTAACTTATCTATAACCCTCTTATCACTATGCAACACTATCATTATCATTCTCTCACTCACCTTGCTAACTTGACACGACCATATATTTAGGGTCACTTGAGGTCGGACAGCCACTCACGGTGGTGGCTACCTTTATGGTTGCAAAATTGCGAACACCACAAGTTCCCTTTGTGCTTCGTGGATATATATTTTGACAATATTTAAATTTAGGTAAAGGCCTTTGGCTAAATTTTGCAAACAAAAATAATAATAGAAAAGAGAGGCATTTTCCTTATTCTAAGATAACTGGTGATAATTAAAGAAAATTCTCAATTATATGATTTCATAATAATACCTTACAAACGACCTGATAAGCATAGGAGGTATGTTGATCAAGTGATCATGTTATGGCATACACTTTTTAGTAATAACACTGCACATATCAAGATTGGTCTACGAAATTGGTATGCTAATTATTTTGAAAGACTAAAGCGGGTCTTTAGATGAGCGGACCATATTCAATACTTTAACTATAGCATGGCACATCACTAAATAAATTAATTTCACAAATCAATCTTAACATTATATTTTTAGCATTTCTCTATTTGATCGAACTGGGAACAGAACATAAACAAAATGATTTACTTGAACAATACTCATTTGTCTAAGTGGAAATTACGATAAACGGGGATATTTACTTCGACAAGGGTGTAACTATGCATGCACGACTTTATTTGGTCATATCTCTGATCTGCTCCCTCTAATCGCTGACGAGACGAGAGGCTCCATAGGGACAGAAAGTAATTGTATGCCACCGCTATGCAAAGTGGACCGAGTGCCTGTTCCAGGTATCCATGGGAACTGTTGAACCCCACGTAGATGTCCATGCTAAACAATACCTTCATCCAGCCGTTCGGCGCTGCTCACATCCTCAACCGCCGTGGGAAGAACAAGGCACAAGAGGAAGGGCAAGCACAACAAGCCACAACACAGCCAACACACCCACGCCAGGCTGGGCGGAAGAAAAGAGCTCACCAGCCCGAAGAAGGTGACCAAGACGGACCCTACTCCGAAACACTCCAATGCGCTCGCAACCTGAGGGAACATCCCACGCAGCAGCATGCCATTCCATGTGGTAATGAAGCCGATGGATAGCGCGAGTATGACCACACTGGCTTGCCGGTGGGTCAATCCCTGGTACTAGTTGAAGAGGAGCCCCGTGGTCAGGGGAACGGCGAAACCCAGCAACACCTTCCCCAGCTCGTCTCTGGAACAGGGACGCTATCGGGTGAACCGGGCTGGGCCGGAACGAGTCGAACGTTCTGGCCTGAGGGCTTCCAGCAGTCGTTGTGCTTCTGGTTCCGTGTGCATTCAATGTGCGTATGGCTCCATTATCCATTGCCGGTGAGCCGTCTACTATGACGGAGATGGAATCGCCCACCACCGGGCAGCATGTTGGGCTAGCACCACCTTGTGAAGCGGAAGCGATGGCGCGGTTTGGGATATGGTCGTTGCATGGGGATGCGAGCGATGGAATATGGGAAGTGAGCTTGTGGAAGAAGAAGATGAGCCATGAACGAGTCGCCGAAGTCCAGCGAGGGGCCATTTCTCGTACGGAAAGGTACCTCCGCACGATGATGGCCACGGAATGAATTCACGAGAGAGTTCTAATTTTTTAAGGGATCAGAAAGATGGTGTTGCACAAATATTGGAGGCTTTTTGTTGGGAAGAGCAGGACCCTCTCAAGGCACAACCTTTCAAGAGCTCGGCAAGAGTGAGAGAAACCGAGAGAGATCAGAGAGGGGGAGAGGGAGAGAGGGAGTGGGGTATCCACCCTCCTTTTCTTTTCCTCCGGTCGGGGAGCCTTTTCTCCAGGGTATCCACCCTCCTTTTCTTTTCCTCCGGTGTCGGGGAGCCTTTTCTCCAGGGTATCCACCCTCCTTTTCTTTTCCTCCCGAAACCCTTTTCTTTTCCTCCCGATCTCCTTTTGACCCTCCCGAAACCATCCTTTTCTCACCCTCCAGGAAGAAGTTTGTCAATCGGATCTCCAAGCCACCATCCGCTTATAACTGGAATCTAGTTCCCAAATCATTTTAGGCGAATCCGCCAAAATCTTTCGATATTAGTATTATGCACCATTGTATTCTAATGATCGGACATTGCTTTCTTTGACATGTGTGCCTGCAAGTCATAAAATATCCCGTCCATGCCAAAAATTGAACAACGTTTGTGAATATGTCTTATTCCCTTTACTGCGCCGACTTGTTTCCTCAAGCTTAAAAATTGCCGTGGATCCATTTTGTTCAAGTGCACCTCCAATTTATACCTTCTTGCTGACACCTAAATTTTGACCAAGTATTAAAATTTAAATTGCATAGAAAACTAGGGTTCAATTTGGCCCTAACAAAAAGGATTTTTGCATTTTACACTATTTTTCGGATAATTATTTTTTAAAAAAGGGAAGGCCCACGGGGGCTGGGCCTTTGCGCAGCCCCCTTTTTCTTTTCTTTTTCTTTTTTTCTGATTGGGTCCGGGCCCATTTGGCCCCCTCACCCCCCGCGGCCCGGCCCCTCCTCCTTCTTCTTCCTCCTTCCTTCTTGCCTCCTTCTTCTTCCCTGCACGCGAGAAACAGCAGAGCAGGGCAGACGAGGAGGCTAGGGTAGCCGGCGACGGATGGGACGCTTCGCGGGCGCCATTAATGTCGCCGAGTGGAGCAGCCATTAATGTCGCCGAGTGGAGCAGCGTGAGATCCGGCGAAGGATCCGGACGTCTTCAATGCCGAGCAGGCGTAGCCGAAAGCGACGCCGGTTCGGCCGAGGAGGAGCCCGGTCGACGCGTCGAAGACCGGCGATCGGAGCACCTCCGTCGACCGGACTCCTCGCCTATAAATAGGGGGGGAGCCGAGGAGAACAGGGGCAGAGAAAAACAAAAGAAGAGAGAGATCTGTGAGGGAAAAAAAAAAATCGAGAGAGACCCGAGGGATTAGAAGGCAGTCGTCTAAGCCTCCGGCGATCACCGGCAGCCTCCCTTCTCGAGCCGACTGGTGGGTGTTGCTCTGTATTTTCGTTTTCTGCTTTCGTTTGTTCAAGTTCGGGGTCGGCTCCCGAGGATCTCGGCTCGGGGATGTGCTAGGCAGACGAAGGTAGCTCGGTTTCCGAGCTTGTCCGCTGTCCGACGCCACGAGCCGCGTAGGGAAACCTTCGCCGACCCCCTGCTGGGTTGCTGCGTGTGTCGCCGTCGCCGGTTTCGCCTCCTGCCCGAGCGAGCAACCCTGTCCTAGTCACGCACGCCGTTTGCCCCTGTGAAAATTTTCTTTGCTCCGCCTCTTTCGGCCGGATCTGAGCCGACGGTGCCCAGCCGTCCCTCGTCGAGGTGGACCTGTGATGTGGGGATTCCTGGGCGCCGGCCGGTTGGTCGGCTCGACGTGCATTTCGCCCCCCCTTCGGCTGCCTTCGACTTTCGCTCAGGAGGGAGTCCTCCGGTTCGGTCCCTGCTAACGGCGGCCGCCGTCTTGACTCGACCGGGCAGTTTCGGACCGACCATCCGCTCCACGACGCCTGAGACGACGCCAAGGTAAGCCCTCGGCTGGGCGGAGGCGAGGGGGCGACGCTTGACGTCACCGTCTCGGTCGCCGCAGGGGAGCCGCGGCGAAGGAAGAGCAAACCGGGTCAGCTCGCGGGTTTGCCTGACCCGGTCTGCTTTGTTTCTGGGCTAGGGTTTTGGGTCTAATGGGCCATACTTGGCTTGGTGGGCTGGGTTTTTTAAAATAAAAAATGGGCTCAACTATTTTTTGGGCTTGGAGTGTCTTATTAAAGGATATTGGGCTGGGCTCATGGACGAACCGGGTCGGTCCCAACCGGGAAATCCGACCCGGTTCCTTTTAATATTATAATAATTTTTCAACAATATTTAAAAAAAAAACAATTCAAAAAAAAAAAAAATAAAATGTTTTTTTTAAAGAAAAAATCAGAAAATCCGAAAAATAATTTCACATTTTCCAAAAAAATCAGAAAATCCAAAAATATGTTTTACTTTCCGAAAAAAATCAAAAAAAAAAATGTTTGTTTCAACAATGCATGGAAAAATCTTTAAAAATTCAAAAAGAGTATTAAACTTGAGGGTTTAAATAAGATTAGGTATCGGAAGGGCATTAGTGATTAACTAATGTAATTAAGTACCCGATCTTAGTTTCTTTGATTGCGCAGGAGTAAAATATTTCTCTCAATATTTTACTTGGGTTTCTAATCGACTCACCCCAAACTGATTAGTGCAGACTCCTTTTTAAATAAAATTGAATTGCAGGTTAAAAATTCGAACCTTAAGTCATGAATTGGTAGGTTTAGGAGAGCCCTGGCTAAAATTCTAATGATGAGCATTTAGCCGAGCCATTAGCCTCCAAACGCGAAAAGGAGGTCGCGGCACTTCTCCCAAGATCTGTTCATCATTTTGCTTCTTTGTGTCAATGTGGTGCGCCTTTGCAACTTTGCCTTTGATAGCGCGCTTTGCTTCTTTCTTTCTAGTTTTATTGCGTTGAATTCGTACTTCAGATTCTTCTACCGTTGAACTTGCAGTGCCGTTACAAAAAAGGTTAATATGATTTCTTTTTTCCGCTTTTCTCAATATTGTTCAAAGAGTTCATATAAAAAAGCCCATGCATAAGATAAATCTATCAGTTGGGCTGAGCCCATAATTCAATAGATGAACGTCTCCCCTCGCGGGCTACACGTGGCATGTGATTATAATTGGTACATTTGGTTCAGCTTTACTCATTGCAAATGCTAAAAGTCAAAGGTACTAGAGGAAATGGAAATTGTGTTTAGTAAAATTTCTTTGCAAAAAGATTTTAAGTTGAATATGTGTTTAGCAAAAACACTTTTGCAATGAGCTTTGAGTGTGTGTATATATTTGAAAACTAAACCAAACGCTTCATCGGATCAACGAAGGGCTAGGGCCGTTGGTCATGCGACCCAACCAAGGGCTGCCAACAGGCGCACAACCCAGGCGATTGCCGCCTGGGTCTCACGACCTCAGGCAACCCTCACCTAGGTCTCACGAGGATCGCACAACCTTTGCAAAACCCAAGCAAGGGCTGCCTAAGGCCACAAGACCCAAGCAACGATTGCCTAGGTTGCGCGACCCTTGGTTGGGTTGCACAACCCTCATCAAGACCTCCACCAATAGCCAACGACACCAGATTTGGTCTGACGAAGGGTTGTTTCCTTTTTTTAATAAAAAAATTTTTAAACAGGGAGAAAATTGGAAATATAAAAAATTGCTAAGGATAATTTTGAAAGGAAAAAAGTAATTTGAGCATTTGGCCAAATACTAAAAGCTCAAAACTAATCCATACTAGCATTGGGCTTTCAGCATTCCCAACCGCTAGCTTTTAGTTGAAAGCTTATTCCAAATTATTGCCAAATGGTCCAGTATTTCTCCAAGGAGCTTTTGAGGAAAAAACTCTTTGGGAATACTGAACCAAACGTACTTAATGTCAAACTGTTTGGCTAGAGTCCGAAGAGATCATATTATATAGCCCATTACCCTAAAAAATCACTGACTTTAGATCTTGTTTCATTTCTACCTTTTGTCTAATAAATAACCTCCAATTTTAGATCTAGTCTCAATTCTATCCTAAAAAAAATTTATCCCATAAAAATTATCAATTTAAGTCTTGTTCCAATTCTACAATAAACTCTCTTTTTTTACCTATTAAAAATTCTCAACTTTATATTTTTTTCCCAATTTTACTGTCTGATCTCAATTTTACCCAAAAATTTGCAGAACTTTTAGAAACATCAAGTAGCTCTCTACAGGACGAAGAAGGCCATAATTCAGGATCCCTTTTCCCGTGCATTAAAGAAGATCAGAAATTCATGGTAGCTTATTTAAGTTATACAACCTAAAAAATGTCCACGTAGTCTCATCAAAGGCTGCAAAATCTCCAGAAAAAGGAAGTGGTTTACCATGATTCTGTAAGACCAGAGACATCCACTTCAGGCATCACATGGATTCCTAAAATCAGTTAAAAAGATGCTCAGCAAATACTACAGTTGTACTGGCAGTGATAATGAAAGTAACTCAGTCATAATTACACAATACACTCGTACAGTAAAGCAGCAGTTCTAAGGCCTACTAGATTTATACGAGTCCTTTGTAGCAGTTGACACAAGCAAAAAAGTTCAATAGACTTATTTATAATTTATAACACTATAAGAACGCATTCTTCAAAACCTCAACAAAGAAATGAATGTGAAAACATACCTCTACTTTTTGCAAAGCTTCAAATGATGAAAGCCAGCACGAAAACAAAAGGATGAAGTTAGTACATGGCCAGGTGCCAGATACAGGAAGTCAAAATATGGGACAGCATGAACCATAATATCATGTAAGTGGCCGCATGGTGGGGAAAACGCGTTATTTGTTGATCCGTGAGGCACTCTAAGATTGCATGTGCACTTCTTATGAGAGTACCTCTAGCAATCAATTATTTACATAGATTTTGACTAGTGAAAGCACTGCCATGTTTTGGCTATATACAAAGAATTCTCTATCCATAAGGCTTACTAAACCACTCTCTCAGTCAATTTCTGGTGCGCTTTAACTTGGGAACAAAAAATGGGCCTCGAAGAGAAAGTCACCATACTAAAAGGACAAGGAACAGTAATCGAAGAAAATCAAGTTGTGACATCCAATATATGATTTCACGTATTCATGTTAGTATCTCATATTGACCAATGTAAACCCAACTGATACATCCAAAGCATTCTCAAGTAGAGCATACAAACAAGTATACAATTCAATAGCAAAAGGAGAAGAATTTTCTTATCATGGGACGAGCAATGGATATCTTACTTCACTATTTCATATGCATCCTCAACTGTACGTCGCTCCCGATTTGTATACACCCCTTGCCACAAATTAGGATTGGTAGGCACTTCTACTGAATGTAATTCCCATGGGGGGAGCACATTCATGGGAATTAAACGAGCAAAACATAGAATAATGATCAGAAGAGTGTTTCAGGAAAAGTGCACTGGGAATAAGAGCAAGAAGGAATTGCTAGTTGTCATGTCTTACAAGTTTAGCATATGACATGGAATCCAGTATATGCTTATTACACCGACATGATAGTAGTGCCTCAATGTATCTGTGATGCCGCCAATAAAATAAACATCACATAATGTTGAGGGATGTTAGTCATTCAACGCGATCAATTAATAGGATCATTGTTCTTACCAAGTCCTATCCACGATATGCAAACCTTGGCTCATCTCGGATATACCGTGGCACCTTGTGCACAGGTACCAACTTTATATTATAATCAAAGGTACATAACTGGCTGAATGTATGAAACGATGTAAAAGAATGTCAGGAAAATACTACCAAAAATTCCAAACTATGTCATTTGTGATAAATTTACTTTAAAAAAATTTTTGCGATACTAAAAACTCAAAACTATACCACTTATGACAAATTTGTTCTAAACTTTTTTTACAACACTAAGAACTCTAAACCATGTCCATTATTTATCCTAAACTTTTCTTGTGACATAAAAAAAACCTTAAATTTATACTTATGCGACACATTCATTCCCAAACGCTTTGGTTGAAGGGTATTTTCTTTTTTTTTTCTTTTTTTTTCTTTTTTCTTTTTCCTCTCTTCTCTCTTCCCTTGACTGTGGCCGGCTGAGGGAAGCTGACAAGGGTGAAGAAAGGAAAGAGAGAGAAAACACAAAAAGGAAAAAAAAACGGAAAGTGTCCTTTAGTCAAAAGGTTGGGGGTAATTTTCCAAGAATGTTTGAGAAAGAAGCCTCACATATCCAAGAAACTGCGGCTGGAGGATCCCCTATTTCAGAGTTTACACCTTGGAAATGTGACCAAAATACTACTGAACGATTAATACAAAGGAGATACATTCAGACAATGCCTCTGACAGAGAAATGGGTGATAGTGGATGAGAACTGTGAGTTCGCATCATAGAATGTAGTACCCTATACAAGCCTACATTTGGCTTGATGAGTACCTTCTGTTGTTTCTAAACCATTAGGTGTCGACACCGGCGGTGAACCCCGCCCGGAGCTGCCAGAGGTACACGAGCTCTTCGCCGCCTCCTCCCGACGCGAGGCTTGGCCGTGGAAGGAGGAGGAGAGCGAGGACGACGAGGCCAAGGACCGGCCACATCGGCAGATGGATGATGGAGGAGGAGAGTTTAGTTGGAGTCGCGTGTGAGGAGGTGTCGAGAATGAGCAGAAGATAGCGCTTGGAACCTCTGTCTCTCTCTGTACGGGGGGATGCAGACGGACGGAGGAGACGGAGACGAAAGACAGATCGTGCTTTTTTTTTTTTTTTTTTTGGGCGGTGGGGAGGGGGGCCCTGTCCACCCATGTCTCCCCCTATTTGTCTGTTCGTTTCTGCGACTTTTCCATTTGTTCTAGAAGGAAAGAATCGGCAAAGTCATCGTTGCTTATTGATGAATTTATGTAATCTATCCATTTCCTTTTATTAGTTAAAAAAAAACATTTTCATGTGATTAATTTAGACATGTCAAAATGAGTCATACTCCCTAAACCCATTTTTAACCTATATTTGATCAATTGAATTATTATATGTATCAATTACATTTAATAAATAAGTCATAAATGGGCTTCGAACGATAAATCCCAAAATAATGTGAAGTGTTAAATAAATTTATAACTTATTTAAACACAATCCATTTTTATGACTCTCTCTTCACTTTTTGTCAACGTTACTTGATCTCATGATTGAATTAAATATGAAAGTATTTTATCAATATGGGTTAGATTAGGTATCATCACTATATTTATATTGATTTGAAATAGGTCAATTTGGATTAAGCTATTTTCGACTGGACTCAAACCCATTCCGACCCACTCGTTTTGACAGGTCTAAATGAACTCTAGCGTGTATCAACGCATTATTATATCTTGATGATTGAAAACTCCATTTTCCGATGTTTACCTAAAATTCGTGAAATATCATGCCTATGCCTAAATTCGAGGAGGCGGCTCAAACATGAAGTTATTTACAAATGAAGGATTGCATCTAATGCATGAATTAAGTTTTATTCCTTTAGTCCTAACTTGTTTCGTGGAAGTTGGATTCTCTTAATGTGCACTTCCAAATTCATACTCTCTCTCAAGAACTTAGGTTCATTGCTTCATTTTGCTTCTTTGCGTCGCCTATTGTAAAATCGTATGCCTCTGGAACTTTGCTTCTTTCTTTCTTTTTTCTTTTTATTGCGTTTGCATTCGTAATTTTAGATTTTTCTACAATTCTTTCGCGGCTTTGGAAAAGGAAAAACAACAGTCAACCACGCATAACGCGTGCGTGAGAGCGACCCGTGACATGCGCATCCTAGGTTGGACTGCTCTATTGGTTTATAATGCTTTAGCGACCCCACAAAAA
This sequence comes from Corymbia calophylla, assembly GCA_014182845.1. NCBI lineage: Eukaryota > Viridiplantae > Streptophyta > Magnoliopsida > Myrtales > Myrtaceae > Corymbia > Corymbia calophylla. Next base: position 33,353,798 of record CM024699.1, on the reverse strand, counting down.
GTTCCCCAAACTACCGTAATCGGAAAAGCTACATTACCTTTTTATTTTTTGTTAATTTGAAAATAAAATTCTTTTATGCAAATATTAAACTCATATCATCTCTACATTTTTAAATAAATTGGTCGGTGTCTTTGTACAAAACGTTGTTCGAGTAAAAAAAAATGGAAAGTAAAAAGTAAAATCGTATTTGCATTGGTCTTCTTTATAATGATAAATGGGCCTTGAGAAAAAGATAATGTCTGCATCTGCGACCGCAGCTCTGCTTAGCAACAAAATGCCCAAACGGGTTTTTCACATAAAAATATTATAAGAAAAGCCTAAAATGATCTATCCAATTAAAAAGTTACGAATTAATATTATGAAAAAAAATCTCAAACTGATGCCACCATGCCACATTTATCATAAGCTAATTTTTTATTATAAAAAATATACATGTGTCACATTTATTTCAAATTAATTTTCGTAAGTTATTAGTTTGTTAATTTTGTGCTCATGACATGAAAAATATTTTGTTCTCCTTTCCATAAAAACCAATGGCCATACTTGTAAGTTGCAATTGCACAAGGAACGGCATTGGTTCTCTTTAATTTTGTCTGAGGCGCACGAGAGCGCACGAGTGAGAAGCAGTGTTATACCCATGAGAAGGAAGAAATATTTATTCAAATGGAATCATATATAGGAAGAAGAAAAACACTTGGCATCGTACCAGTAGCTTGGAAAACAAATGGTGAATCCTAAGTCATGATCATGGTTCGGATGGGTGGTTCCCATCTTATAATCAAGAATTGCCCACTATGAACTGGTTCCGAAAAATTGGATCTGGAAACTACTTGTTGTTTCCATGGATTCACACGGGAACTGGACCGGACTAGCGATACGGTTCTTGGGTGGATCCATGGTCTCACAAGCGACCACGCCTATGCCTCTTCACCACACCTCAAGTAGGTCCTGGCCACTAAGGATGCGTTTGGTAACATTTCTACTCCTGGGAACAGTTTCTTTTAAGAAATAGTTCTTTTCTATTTCTACTCTCTGGAATAATTTCTGGGTAAAATAAGGTGTTTGGTAACTACAAAAATTTATTATTCTCGGAATAGAAATGTGTTTGGAATTGACAAAAAGTTTTTATTTCTTTTTTCCCCGATGGCGGCGGTGACCGGCGGGCAGCGGCGGCGACCGGCGACCGCCCACAGCCCGCCGGCCGCCGGTCACCTCCGCCGATCGCCGGTCCCCTCTAGTCACACCGGGTTGCCGACCGCCAGGCAAAGTCCGGTGACTGGTAGTCAATTGGTGGCGAGTGGGTGGTGGCGGCTGGCGGCCGGCCACCGGCAAGCAGGTGGCGGCTGGCGGCCGACCACCGGCAAGCAGGTGGGGGCGGGCGGCGACTGGCGACCTACAGCCGACGGGTAGGGGCGGGCCGCAACGATCGGCGGGTGGGCGGCGACCCGGCCGACTGCGGCCAAGAATCGCGGCAGAATCGGCGGCGGCGGCGGGCGGCGGTGGCAAGCGGCGGGCAGTGGGCAGCGGTGGGCGGGTGGTGGCATCTATAGGCGGTGAGTAGTCCACAAAAAATAGTTTCTAGAAATTGTTCCCAGAAATAATAAATTAGTTTTTTCTACTTCTCATTTCTATTCCCAGAAATAACTTTCTATTCCCAGGAATAGAAAAATCAGCTTGCGTTAACAAACGGATTTTTGTTCATTTTCTATTCCAGAGAACAAAAGAACAGAAAAATAGAGAAATAGAAGTGTTGCCAAACGGAGCCTAACTTGCTGCTTTTCACCTTCCTCTTCTGATCCACAAGAAAGCAGAAGAACACTATCATGCCACTAGTCTGACTTTTCTTCTTCACAAGATTCTCTCTGTCCTTTGGGTGTAAAGTTTTCAAATTCCGGACCAGTCTAGTCTGATTTCAGGCAGTTCCAGCCCGTTCCGATTCTTTTGCACACTCTAGACCCCTCAAGGAGACTTGTGTTTTGCTTGGAAATTTCCAAGTCCTTGTGTTTGAGGAAAAAGAATTTGGTGGCCATCCTTTGACTGTCACGTCGCCCATGACGTCATTTATCGTTTACTCATGCCGGTGTGCAGGCTTGGCTCCCCCGCACTGAGGTTCTTTCGCGGCCCCATCTTAGAATCGCATCTCCGTTTCTTATTGCAGCTGTCACGTATCTTGATTCCAGTGCTGTTCCTGCACATTCAGGCTCATGGGTCTCCGGAGACATTTCTTGGTGTGGCGGATCGGTAAGTCCGATCCAAACCGGGACGTCCTCCTTGCCTTACCAAAGTCCGGAGTAATTGACTTGATTGGTGAGGGATGGTTCTTTGTTCGCGTCCATGATGCCGTTCATGTCGGCCTCCGACATGCCCGAAGCATAAAAGAAATTCTACTCAGAACTTGTCTCGTCTCGGAAGCCTTGAATGTTTCTTCCTGTTGATGGACGTTCTCTCCGAAAACTATTTGTAGGAGGCCATGCTTAATTTAATGATGCAATGATAAAATTTTTATTCCCGCTGTAAATGAGGCTTTTTTATTCCTTTTCTGTGAATAAAGAACCTAACTTTGTATTGTAGGATTAGCATATGTCACAGAATTAAATTCACCAATAAGTAGATCCCCATCATAAGTTTCGCTTTTTCAGACTTTATTTGTATATCCTGACCAGTACCTGTGCTGCCCCTTTGAGGTAGCCCAAACAAATCTAAAAGTGTTTGTTATGGGTATACAACATGAATGATCCAAACCACATGAGCTTTGTAAATGCATGCAAGGTGATTTCAGGATCGTGCGTCTTGCGTCCATAAACGGCTTCAAAATCTTACCTTGGTTCATTCGAGATAGATAATCTTAGTTGGATCTTTACTGAATTGGGTAAAACCAGTTTACATACAAACGATTAGTTAAATCGAAAGTCACGATACCTACTTGGCAAGATGAATATGTTAGTCATCACAAAAATTTCGTTAGAGTTTTGAAATGAAAATTATAAAGTACATGGGAATATTATCGGTAGATATGGTCACACGTGCTATTTTTATGTTGAAAAATGCTATAGATATAGACTGACTTATTTGCAACCCCGTTGTCACTATGCAACACTCATCATTCCCTCCAACCTAAGGCCTCTCTCTCTCCCCTTCCTCTGACCTAGCCAGCCGCAGACGACCATAAATTTAGGGTCATCTGGGGTTGCGCAGCAATTCACGGTGATCACCACCTCTATTATATATTTGACAAGATTTAAGTTTAGGTTAAGGTTTTAAGGTAAATTTTGCCAAAAAAGAAAAGAAAAAAGAGGCGTTTTCCTTTTTCTAAGATAACATGTGATAAGTCAAGAAATTCCTAAATTATGTGATTTCATAATAATATCTTACAAGCAACCTAATAAGCATAGAGGTGTGTTTATCAAGTGGTCATGTTATGACATACACTTTTTAGCAATAATACTATACATATCAAGTTTAGTCTTCGAATTCGGTATGCTAATTATTTTGAGAGGGGTCTTTAAATAAGCAAACCATATACAGCACGTGAACTATAACATGCCACATCACTTGATATATTAATATCTTAAAGCAATCTTAATATTATATTTTTAGCATTTCTCTACTTGATCAAACTGGGAACAGAACATAACAAAATGATTTACTTGAACAATACTCATTTGTCTTAGTGGAAATTACGATAGACGGGGATCTTTGCTACGAAAAGGACGTAAGTATGCATGCACGACTTTAACTGGTCATTTCTCCGATCTGCCCTCTACAATCGCCGACGACACGAGAGGCTTCACTGGGAGGGAAAGTAGTTGTATGCCGCCCTTATGCAAGGTGGACTGAGTGCCTGAACCAGATATCCATGTCAACTGTTGAATCCGACATGGATGTTGGTGCTAAACAATACCTTCATCCAACCGTTCCGCGCTGCTCTCTTTTTGATTATCCGTAGGAAGAACAAGGCACAAGAGGAAGGGCAAGCACGAGAAGCCACAGCACAGCCAACACCCCCACGTCAGGCTGGGCCGAAGAAAACAGCTTACCAGGGCGAAGAAGGTGACCAAGACGGACACCACTCCGAAATACTCCAAGGCGGTCGCGAACTGAGGGCACATTTCATGCAGCAGCATGCCGTTCCATGTGGTGGTGAACCCAAAGGAGAGCGCGAGTATGGCCGTGCTGGCTTGCAGGGGCGTCAACCACTTGTGTTGCTCGAAGAGGAGCCCCATGACCATGGGAACGGCGAACCCCAGCACTGCCTTCCCCAGCTTTTGTCTCTTGAACACGGACGCGATCGGGTGAACCGGGCTGGGCTGGGACGAGTCGAACGTTCTGGACTGAGAGCTTCCGGCAATCATTGTGCTTCTGGTTCCGTCCGCAGTCAACGTACTTATGGCTCCACCATCGATTGGCAGTGAGCTATCTACTACGACGGAGATGGAATCGTCCACCGCTGTGCGGTGTGTTGGGCTAGTGCCATCGTGTGAAGCGGAAGCGGGGGTGCGGTTTGGGAGCTGGTCGTTGCATGATGGTGCAAGCGATGGAATATGAGAAGCGAGGACGTGGAAGGATGAGATGAGCCATGAACGAGTCGCCGAAGTCCAGCGAGGGGTCATTTCTCGTACGGAGAAGTACCTCTGCACGATGATGGCCATGGAATATATTCACGAGAGAGGTCTAATTGTTTAACGGATCAGAGACATGGTGTTGCACAAATTATTGGAGGTTTTTTTGTTGGGAAGAGCAGGACCCTGTCAAGGCACAACCTTGCAAGAGCTCGGCAAGAATGAGAGAGAAACCTAGAGAGAACACGCAGAGAGAAGGGGGGTTCGTTGGGAAGGAGGGTTGCGGCAACCCTTTGCCCTCCCCTCACGTCTCCGTTCGTTTATATCGTGGGAGAGTGCATGACACGGTAGACTAAAAACATATTAAACCCTTTGTTCTTGTTTTATATTATTATGTCGCTCTAAACTCTTTCGTCAAAAGAGAAATTGTGTGGAGTCAAAAGGTGCGACAGGGTTTCACACAATCCCTTTTGACGAAAGGGTTTGGGCTTCTGCCGGCACTGTATTATAGTGGCCGATATCTAATCCGTCCAATCCCATCTAACAATTGAAAATTGGACCCGGACGATTAGTTCTCAATTTTTGAGAACATGGACTGGACTAACTGATCTTGGAATCGGGGACCGACTGGTCCACTCTAGTCCAGTTTCAAATTATATTAAATATATATATACCTCCATGTGGGCTTTAAAAAATATGCATCTCCTAATTCAAACACGTGTTATTAAAGAGGCAAAAAAAGAAGAAGTAAAATCCCAAATCCACAAAAATTTAATTCACATTTCTGACTTGGTTTCGCTCAAATTAGGGTTAACAAAAGGAAGAGAAAGAGAATTAGAAAGGTGAAGTAATGAGAGAATTTAGAAATTTGTAATAAATTTAGAGGGTAAAATAAATAAAAATGATTGGTCTAGTCCTATCGGCCTAGTCGGTCCGATTCTTGATCGGTCCAGTTTCCACCTTGGAATCGAGAACCAAATCGACTAGTTACCGATTCCAAAAACAGGAACCAAAGACTGGAACGACACCCCTAAGACCACCTAGAACCGATTAGTCTTATTATAGTTCGGACGGTTCTCGTTGCATACCCTAGTATAGCTTTGCCCATTCTCTTTCGTCGACCCTGCCTTGCCTTGAGGGAGACCATGGGTTGTGACAATTCACCACCATATCCAACTCCCCTTCTTATATATGTAGGAGAAGAGAGAGAGAGAGGAGAGGGGAAGCTTGCAGAGGAGACAGAGGAGAGGAGAGAGACAAGGAAACGTGGCGAATTGTGGATGATTCAGAGTATGAATGTATCCAATATTTTCTCGTATCTAAGTAGACTACCATGCATAGCGACGGCATATGATAACTCTCCCTCCCAGTGGAGCCTCCCATGTCGGCGACCCTTCTAGAGAGAGCATATTAGAGAAATGACCAAATGAAGTTATGCATGCATGTTCGTGTTCGTGTTGAACCAAAGATTGCCCCTATTGTAATTTCCATATCAATAATATCTTGCGGTGTGTTTACAAAGGAGACCAGTTCCAGTCATCATTTTCAAAGTAATTCATTTTTGCGTATTTTGTCCGTACTAGTTTGTTTAAGTAGAGAAATACTAAACATATAATAGTAAAATTGACTTATCAAATCTAATGTGTCAAGTGATGTTGCAAATTATGTTTAGGTATTGTATATGGTTCGCTTATTCTTATAGTCTCTCAAATAGTTACATATCAATTGCATAAACGAATCTTCATATATATAGAATTTTTGCTAGAAGATATATGCCATAGCATGATCACTTGATCAGCACACTTTTTATGCATGCTTGTTAGATCACCTATAAAGTATTATTATGAAATCACATTAAGGCCTTCTCTACTTATCACACCTTATCTTAGAGAACTTGATCAATAGCTCGTTTTATTCCCAAGTAATAATGCTTTGAATTACGAGACATATCTTTTTAGCAATCTATATCTAGTAACTTATTTGTTGATAGCAATTTTTAATATAAAAAAGGACAGGTGACAACTTTAACTAAGTGTGTCCCCACGTGTTTAATAATTGTCAATTGAGAATTGTAACGAATTTATCATGGTAACTTATTCATCTTGCTTGTAATTATACCACAATCAGCAACTTTAAGTAACTTTCGCATATATTGAATGACTTTTGGATAATTCAGTTCAATAAGCATTCCGATGATCCAACTAAAATCAACTATTTTGCATTAACTGGGCTAAGAATTCAAATCCGTTTATGGGCACAAGAAGCGCGAGCCTAGAATCGCCCTTCATGCATTTAGAAAGCTCATGTGCTCCTATCATCCACGGTCTATACCCAATACACATTTTTAGAATTGTTTTGGCATCTCAAGGGAGCAGCACAGACACCAGTTAGGAAAGCAAAGTCTGGAAATGCAAAACTGCTGAAAAATCCCAGTAACTTATATCTCGGCCAAAGTTTAGAGCTACATTTTACAGATGAAAACAAATGAAAGAATTTTTTGTCATAACGTGACCCCAACCCTCCAAATTCAGGAGGTATTTGAAGTAATGTAGTCGCGGACTACTGCTTCATGTACATTTCCGGTGGATGTGGCGTCTGTCTTGCTCCACGGTTGCTCTGCAAAATAGAAACAGCTAATAAATACTGATCAATTTAAATTTTATAATTACACCATCATTATCGATTATCTACACTGGGTCATAAAGAACGAATGCGCAGCTTTTAGTACATCCGGGCTCTTTGCATGGGTTCAAGGTTGTGTAGAAGTCTGTCTATAACTCTGCATTTTAAATCTGTAATTAGAACTAAACAATTCAAGCTCTCCTAACCACGCCAAAAAGAGCAAGATACTACAAGAAAAAACTACCGTTCTTTGGCTACTATGACTATCGAGGAAGATTTGCACGCCCATGACATATCAGCAGAAAGGACAGGCATGAACTGACAAACTGAGGTTTGCAGAGTTGGGGAAACAAAATCAAAGGGGCGAATCGGGAGTTACAATGCCCTAGAAAAGCCAGTTCACATTCCAAAAAGGTGTTTTTATGTTCCATTTCTGTGTCGATCACTTAAAAACATCGGTCGCTGAAAATGAATTTAAATCGCTTTGCACGAAAAGGCACGAAGCAAAGTTTCAAGAAGACCCAAGCACGAAACAAGATTTCAAAAAGGCACACCTAAATTATAATAGATACCCAGCACCTTTGATTGCTGAAAATGCATTTAAATCCCTTTGCAACGCCCGGTGGACATCCAGGAGGTCCCCGCCTACAGTGACAAATTAATTAGTAGCTTGCAATCGACATGACTTAGAACCTGATGGAAACTTACTAGTTCCGTATTATCGTCGATGGATCAAGGCTTTGGTCAAATGCAAGGAATGTTTCCTCCCTGAATCAATTGGTATCAATGGCACATCCTACGTACACATGTCATCCAAAAATAATAAAATAATAATAATAATAATAATAATGCAAAAACAACGATTAGGATGACCATCACATGAACTTATTGTGGCAAACGTTAATTCTGTTAGCGCTACCTACGAGTCCACGCATGCTCTCGCTAGTTGTTACCATCCAAAACCCTTCTCTGCCTCTGAAGCCAAGGGCCACGAGCCTGACACAACCACTTACTATCAAGAAAATTTGAGCAGGTAGAAGTTTGTCAACTGGCCCAAATCATTTTAGCAGGCGAATCCGCCAAAATCTTTCGAGATCCGTATTATGCATCATCATTCTAATGATTGGAAACTTCTTTTTTTGACATGTGTGCCCAAAAGTCAGGAAATATCCCATCCGTGCCAAAATTCGAACAAGGTTCGTGAACATGTCTTATTCCCTTTATAGCGCCAGCTTGTTTCCTCGAATTTAAAAGATTGCTGCGGATCAATTTTGTTCGATTGCACTTCCAATTTATGCATTCCCCCGATGACTTCTGCTCATTGCTTCATTTTGCTTTTTCGTGTCACTATGGTCCGTCTTTCCACCTTTGCTTTTAATCATGCTTTTTGCTTCTTTCTGGTTTTATTGATTTGAATTCGGATTGTAGATTCTTCTACTATTGAACTTTGCAGTATCGTTACCAAAAAGTTCCTTATGATATCCTTTTTGGGCTTTTAGGGCTTTTCCTTCAAAGAGTTGATGCTGAAAAGCCCATGCACAAGCTAAATCTATCAGCTGGGCCGAGCCCATGATTCAATAAGATTGACGTGTCCCTTAGTGGGCTACACGTGGCGTGTGCAAATCATGTCGGACTGTTCGTACGGAGTATGAAGACATCATACTAAACGGAACCGGACACCGATTCTGTGGAGACGCTGCGTGAAATGAGTAAATCTAAGATGAGTATTAATTAATTAATCTAAGTTTGCAAGGCTTTAGCGACCCGCGAAAAGTTTCCAACCATTATAATCGGAAAAGCTCGATTACCTTTTATTTTTGTCAAGCTGAATAAATAAATAAATAAGACGCTGCTCAAATCAGAAAAAATGGAAAAGTGAAAATAATGAGTAATTCCAATGTGTCTTCTTTATGATTACCCTCGCAGGCCTCATAAAAAACAAAAGGCAGCATTAGCGGCTCTTCTTCGGCAACCAAAAGCCAAAACGGGTTTTTCACGTGAAAAATCGAAAAAAAGGATGAAATTAATTAAAATACTTGAAAATTAAATCATGATTTTATTTAACGATTTAAACCTCCAGAACAAGTTACAATAGTCTCACATGATTTTATATGGGTGTCATGACAGGAGATCTTGAAATTGAATTTAATTCAACTTTTTTTTTTAAAGTGCAGATCCATAAAATTTTACGCCCAAATGTTTGTGAATTTCATGATCATGACATGAATGGTATTTTAAACTTCTTTAATAAAACCAATGATACTACTTAGACGTGCGATTGCATAGTGAATGGTATTTAATTATTATTATTTTTAAATCCTGTCGAGGCACACAAGATCGGATTTGTCGGAACTTTGTTATTCCCACAAGAAAGGACAAAAGATTTTAATCATAAAGAAACTCAATACAGGAAGAAAAGCAGAGAAGCCGAACAGCATCGCCTTTTGGATTAAATTAAAACCAAACATTAAAATAGGAATAACAAAGAAAAGTGGTGGGAGACAAAATTATAAATCAGTAAGCACGCCGAGCTCCCACTGAGTTTCTTACGGTATCTTAGGCGCCTTTTCTCTTAGGGATGGCTTTTCTTTTCTTTTTCCTATGATTGTTAATTTTAATATTATAAGATTTTATTCGGTATATTTGAAGATAAATCGAAATCTCTCGCTTCTTCATAATATACGGCATCAAAGCAAGGCTCTCGCAATTCAAACCCGAACATTTCTAATCCCACCTCCAAATATTTCAGAGTTCACGTCATGTCGTGAACTAAATCGGGACAAGGGATTAGCTAAGATTATATTCATCTAATTTCTCGTAGAGATTGATATGATTGATGAGTTGCATTTAATGATATACTGTCATGAGTTGTTGTAATTTTATGTCAAAATTACAGATAATTTATATACATTAATTTCTTTTATATTTATTGGGATTTGAGTGGACTGCGTACGCAATCAGACCTTTTCCAATTTCAAAACGTCCAAGCTATCATATTGTCCTCTTCTTCCCCGATAAATTGACAGCGTGTCAATATTTTGAATGGACACGTGAAAGCACGAAAGCAAAAGGCAAGCGAAGTTGTGGAAGTAAAAGTTCTGAAAATCGCACAGATAAGTCAATGTCAAGGAAATTATAAAAAATTATAAATTTATTATAAATTTTTTGATTATTTACCAATTAAATCATCAACCTTTCAACTATGCCAATTTAATTTTAAATATTTTGGTGATTTGTCAAGTAAGTTTTTTGGGTCAATTTTGGCTAAAAAAAAGCTAACATGGTGACAATTAAGTTAATGTCGAACATTCTAAAAACTAAAAAATTCTAGAAAAAAAGTTTTAAAAAATACAAAAAATTGTCAACGTTAACGCTAACAATGCCACTTAAGATGATCAACATTGACTAGATCGCTTAGAATTAAAATAGCAAATTGTTAAAAGGTTTACGATTAAATCGGCCAAAATTAAAATGTTTAAGATTGAATTGGTATAATCACAATTAATTTATGACTTTTTTTAAAAAAATTTGCGATAACCTTCCGGGCGGGCTGTTACTAGTCTTCTTTCAAAGCATTAGTCATGGCGTCTTGTCACTTGTTTTGTTTTTTTCTCCGTTTTAGTCGGAAACGTCTGTCGGACGTTTTTTCGCGGATTGGAAGATGTGACGGACAATTGCGACTTGTTCTCGTGAAGAGGAGCGGGTGTTTCGGGTCGTGTAATATACGTGGTGGGGGTGCGATGCCACAGCCGAAAATAATATGTCATCACGGGTCCCTTCCAAAATTCCAAGTAGGGCTACAAATATCAATCTGGTGTTTATCCATCGTTCCTTACTATCCGCCAGAATCAGCAAACACGACAGGGGTTTTGGCATTTTCGGCGCCCGACATTTTGGAAAAAGCCCAAAACCCAAATTCAAAGATCGGCTTGACTTTTGTCGCTCGTATTCATTCGCATTCTCGCTTCGCTAAACTTGCCACGTGCACCATTAGATGAAATCCAAGAGACTCTGCTTGCCTTCACATAGAAGACCATGAATAAAACCACATTTTCATCATCTAACCAATCAAGGTCCACAGTAGTACCCAAATCGAAAATGTTCCAGCCCTAACCACAGCGGCGTTAGAGCTCGGTGAGGTAACCATGACTGCGACATCGAGCTCCATGCCCGAATCAAGGTTGACGACACCAATCTTCGATTTGAGGATGGCAACAGTCGGAACGGCCTCAAAGCGAGGAGGCCAAGCCTAAGGATGAGAGGGGAATTGGGATGTAGCAAGACGATGGGGGTGGAGGGTGTTGCACAGGGAATGGGCCATCTGATACGATATGGATTGGACTGAGAAAGCATAGGTGAGATAGCTGAGTCGGGCAGCAAAAACCGAGAGGGCGGGGGAAGAGAGAGAGGAGGAGGAGGAGGAGGAAAGGGATTTTAGGGTTGCTTTAATTATGGCTTTCACCAATATTAAATATCCATACCTCTCGCCTTTGAAAATTGGCAATTTTGTGTTACACAAATAAATTATTCTTATTGAAGAGCCTAGATGTTTGCATTAATTAAAAGTCAAAATCTAGTGAGATTCTTTAATGGTGAGTATGAGATACTATATCCCCTTTTATTCCAAAAAAGAAATCATTGCTTTTAATGTTTTTTTTTTCGAAAAGATCGGTTTAGTTCAATTTGGCCTTCAATTCGAGCTAGCCTAATGTTCCCTTCTATTTATGTCAATGCGTTCGCCTAATTTCAGGGAAAAAAAAGGGAAATATTGAGCGATGGAAATGGTATTCATTCCCCGAACCACCACACCTGATGGCTCATGCCCGTGAATCAAAGTATTTATTGGGCGATTGACGGGAAGGAGCCAAACCGTACTAGCCTGAGTAGCCACCCAACCCATCATATAGCAGTTAAGATAAGAAATTTCCACTTTCGGCCATTCATTCAACGTAAGGGAAAGCGACCAGCAACGACTTTCTAGCATTGTCACTGTAGTACTATGCCCTTTTACGAAAAGACTCGAACTGAACCATACCGACTTCCGTACCAGGCTGAATTTGAAAGTTCAATGTTGACGTGCCTCTCAGCACACTATTGTCGAGGTGCCAACAGTGAGAAATCCTCTCCCACGGCATAGGGAACAACTAATAAATGACTCATCATCAGCTGTGAAAATTTGTAATTTCACGAAAGACAAGTTTACCACTTTATTGCTAGTTCTCTCTAATATTTCCTTAGTCTATAGACTCTAAAATTATTTGATTGCCATGTAAATTTCCTACGTAATCAAATATTATAAATTCGAAATTTTGAATACTTTATCTAGTTTTCACTCTCCATTTTACCATTATCACGCACCAATCATATGTGAAAAAAACTCGTTTACCGAACTCGAGAGTTTATTAAACATGAATTCAAAATAACACGCGATGCACATACTTATGTTGATTAGTTTCTATTCGCAAAGTCCAAGTTCAATTTGCTATGCAATTAAGGACTAAATTTATACATGCATTGTCGCGAGGTAATTTTGACTCTTTATATTTTTCAATTTTGCTAATGATTTTATTTTCCTATTTTAGGCTCCCTATTAACTACGTACGAGATTGCTTACTTCACTGATGATAATAACCTCATAAAAGGGTAATCCTAGCAGTGACTGATAGCCATGGAATGTTAAAGCAAGTCTCCAGGAATACTATTATAGAAATTTACAATAATTCTCCGGATATCATTATTAGTCCAGTCATATTTTACCTTTGGTGGAAAACACGTTGAATGCATTTTGTCTTTAGACTCATAAGTCCAAAAGAAAACAGATCATCCCGTCAATCTAAGTTGCCCCAGCGGGAGGGCCCACGTCAGGAAAACAGATGAGATCATTCAATCACGTGTCCACCCACCATTCATCGACATCAGCCGTACACGTGTCGGGAGAGATCTGACACGTAATGTAGCGAACTGACTGTTACCCGTCCCCGTCCCCGTCCCCGATGATCCGCCGCGGCGGAAGTACGAGCACCAACCAATCCTCGGATCCCACGTCACGCAACCGAAGCTGGCGCGTGGGGGATACGCGCCCCGTGCTAGCATTCACTCGCCCCCTCGGATATTCACGATTTTGGGGGGAGAGAGAGAGGGAGTAATCACAACTACCCCCGCCGCCTCCACAGGTGAATTCCCGACAAAGCCCTTGTCGTCTCCTCCAGCCCCTCGTCCGTGCTCTCTCTTTTATTCCCGTCCGTGTATTCCGAGGATCGGAGCGTTTGCGCGGTCTCTTTCGTCGCACCCCCCGGAGAATGTCGGAGCCGGTGGCGCCAGAGCACGACGAGGAGCGGCTGCTGCTGCCGGAGGCCAGCGGCGGCGGTGGCGACCGGTCGTGGCGGCTGAACTTCGACGGGTTCAAGTTCTCGCCGGAGCGCACGCAGAAGAAGCAACCCGGCGGACTCCACGATTGCTGCCTGGGTGTTCTAGGTTCTCTCTCTCTCTGTGCCCCGGGCTTTTTCTTTCTTTCTTTTCCCGACGAGTTTCCGGCGAAAGGAACAAGCTTTCGCGTTCTTTGCGGTTGCTTCGTTGTTTTCTTGTTCTACTCTTATCGTGAGTAGAGGTGACCAGTCGTCATTATTGCTTTGCTGTACCGGCGATTTTTTACTTCTTGCCGACGCCAATATCTTTCGCCATTTTCTTGGTTACAGTTTTGAGCGTGACGGAGAGAGATGGTGCTATCTGATCTCCCTGTGCGTTATTCTTTTGTTCATATTTCTTGCTTTTTTTGGGGTTAAATCTTTGAATAGCTTTTGGTATACTTTACTGTTCTGTTTCCGCCATGGCAAGGCGTGACGGAGCTCTACTCTGGCGGCCTCTTCATCAATTCGATCTTCCCCGTTCAAAATCCTATCGTCTCCCTTCGCCTCTTTAGCGGGCAGTTTTCTTTTGGTATGCCGAGGGAGCCCATCATCCGCGTTCTTCTGGATTCTCAGCGCTTCTGTGATCTGCTGGACCTCATCCCTTTTTTTTTTAATCGGCTTCTTTTTTGAGGGAAACCATCGTCAAGAATATCTCGAGATGACCCTCCGTCTCTACTCTGAGTTCTTTTCTTCTGAGGAGGCGCACGTCGTGACCTCCCTTCTTGATTAAAGTTTCCTTTTATGGCTAAACCCTTCTTGTGAATGAGGAGAATCGCCCCTCGAGTCAATCCTCGTGATTTCCTCTTTGCGTTTTCCTGCCAGTGCCTCCGTCTTGTCGGTAGAGGCTTGCTCTGTCTGTGGTGACGCAACTGGTCCAATAAAACTTAAAATCTATCCTATGAGCATCCTGGAATCTTGAAACGAGAATAGCAATCGTTGAAAACCCAGAGCCTACTCGAATTTCAAATGTTATTTGGGAAGGATATACTCCCTTTTATACTTGAATGACGTCTCTTGCACGAGTACTGATTGCCTTTGATTGAGTAAAAGATTCACTATAATAAGTCGGAGGAAATTTGAAGATTTTTAAAAAGTTTTTCTGACAAATGTCAAGTAAAGAAGGGTTTTCCTTCTTTTTTTTGAGTTTAAACAGATAAGATGCAAGAAAGGAAGCTTTCCTAAGGGACTGCTTTACAAAAACTTCCTAAAAATATCCCCTTTACAAAAAAACTTGTACATTTGAATTATTTACAAGGTAATTTCTATGTGCAAATGCCAATTTACAAGAATTCTTGTAAATCTCAAACTAAATTACTTTGAAAATGGGGACTTAAATTGATTAAGGGATGGTCCCTTGGATAGACAAATGGCAGGGATTCATATGGGAATTTGGAAAGGTGCCGTACATAATTACAGAAAGCAGTCTACAGTTACAAGGTTCGATCAGCAGAAGCGAGGAATTCATTCCAGCAAAGTTTTCCCACAATGCATAATGTCTTTGGTTCGTCTTTTTTTTTATATGTTGGGCTTGATTAGGGATGGTGATTGTTACAGAAGTTGCTATGTTCTCTGGATAAGAATCTGTTAGCTATTGGAATATCTATTCCATTTTGGCCTTGTCCACTTGATTGTTATTTTAGTGGTTTTGCCATTTTAGTACTGTAATTTAGTGAGAAAATCTTGGGTGTCACTGAGTGAGACAGGTCCACTGAAGGTCCACTGATAAATGCTAAAGATGCTAAAACTCTTTTTCTGAACTATATTTACTAAGTGATTCAGCTGGATTACATTGGAAACCAATCACTTATGATTCCCAATTGTTTAACATCTGAGGTCTTCCTAAATCCCTCTGCACACAAGTTTAGTGGAAGTTTAGTATTCTTAGCATTGCTCTTTCTAGTATTCAGTGGTTTTAGTTTGGTGACTTGAGTCATGTTAACTAGCATCCTTGTATGTTCTTTGTTGCCTTGATACAGAAATCTATACTTCTTTTTATTCAGGCTTACTCTCGCTGCTATAGATTGGTGCTCCCGACCCCCACCACAATAACCCCCCGCCCCGAAAAAAGAAAAGAAAAGGTTTTTATGCATCAAACTTGTGTGGAAATCATAATCATAGCAGGGTAGTAGCTTGGCTGCCTTCTTGATATATCTAGTGATGCTATCAGTACGTGGGATCACATCATTGGCATGGAGTGAGCAACTCATCTGAAGTGGATACGTGATTGAAGGTCTGGCAGTATGAATTTTGGAGATGGATAAAACATGGGAGCACGGAAGGCCTGCGTAATTGTTCCCTGCAATTAAGATTGTGATTGTGTCGTGAGTCTGAAATCAAGTCTCAGCTTCTTAGATTTTTGGCAACTTTGACAGAGATTTAAATGAGAGTACCTGATCACATGCCCTGGGGTACTAGCCCCATGTACAAGCATGTCTCTTGTTTCATCATCCTATTATTTGGAACTTGCAAAATTGCTTCTATGTGTATACTGGTGTATGCTTAGGAGAAGCACACTTGTTTGCATGCATGTCATGTTTGTGCACTAATGACCACAGGTTAGTATCTGCTTTTACAAAGCATTTAGAAAATATTCGTTATACAATGATGGATGAGGGTTGATGCTGGTGATTTTTAACAACAAAGGTTTGATGCTTACTGGGATATGGATTTCGAGTTTATTCTACATGTTTTTGAGCTTAATAAATCTATACTCCCTCCCACTGTTTCTCTTTACATGCACAAGACGTTGGATTTTGAGATTCATTTACTTTTTATGACTTAGGTCCTGAGGATGATGTTGCTGAGTACTATCAGCAACAAGTGGAAATGCTTGAGGGCTTCAATGAAATGGATGCTTTAACTGAACGTGGTTTTATTCCTGGGATGTCAAAGGTCATTCTTGAATTTTGATGCTCTGTATCGTCTAATGAGTTAATTTGGTACCTCAATCTGATAGAAAGGATGTTTAAGTGCCTGTCTAACAGTTCCATTTGGAATGCTTGGTATTCTGTTTGCAGGAAGAACAGGAGAAGTTGGCTAGAAATGAAACATTTGCCATAAGAATATCAAATATTGCAAACATGGTTCTTTTCGCAGCTAAAGTATATGCTTCCATTAGAAGTGGATCATTAGCCATCATAGCCTCCACATTGGACTCCCTACTGGATCTGTTGTCAGGCTTCATCCTGTGGTTTACTGCATTCTCTATGCAGACGCCAAATCCCTATCAGTATCCTATAGGAAAGAAACGGATGCAACCATTGGTAAGTTCGCCATAAGTTATTGCTCATGAGAATTGTGTTGCCTAATTTTCTCACATCAGCATGAGTGCTTCTTGCAATGTTCTGGGTTATTAAGAAGTTTCTCTTTTTCTTTTGTCGTGTATAGGTTTATAGGTCTCAAAGGCCAATGTGCTTTTATCCTGAATTCATTAATATTTCATGGCCCCATTTGTTTGAGATTGGTGTCACAGTTTAGTAAGTTCTTGATTGATGACGGAAGAGGAATTCTTGGTTTAGTATTCCACTTGCTTGATCATCTTTAAGTGGGCGGTTTGTTTTACAGATGAGAATTCTTCTTGTTGCCTTCTCGAGTCTTTCTTTAGGATGTCTACACTTTGTATGTCAAGCTATACCTGAAACTTTTGTTCTGTTTTAAATTTTGTGAATTGGCCACTTGGAAGATATACATGATGTTTGTTCTTTACCGTAAGAAATAGCTGCTTCCTTTGTTTCATGACAAGAAGAGTAGTTTGGGAAAAAAAATTAGTTATTATCCTTTGTATTTTGAATAGATGCTTTCATCTTCACTTTACCTTGAAAATCTCTCAATGGCCATTCAAAATATCAAAATCCAGTGCTGAATCATTTGATTGAGAGGCAAAAAATTGACTCATTGAGTTCTTCGCCATGTTTAGAAGATTCACTATAATTTGCGTGTTTTTCCTTGATTATTGATCTTGTGTCTCTCCTGACCTCCCTCCCTACTTGGACCATCCAATTTTTCACACTTATGTTGTGAACATGAAATATGAGTTGGTAATCTGTTTAGCTCAAAGGGATGTCATTGGTAGAATACTCGCATATGTAGCTCTTACGATTGCATCTGTTATTTTGTTTTTTGATTCTTGAATTTAACATTTAAAAAGCATGCAGGGAATCCTTGTTTTTGCCTCTGTCATGGCCACTCTTGGACTGCAGATTATCTTGGAGTCGGTGCAGCAATTGTCATCTGATGTATGTATTTTGTTATCTTTAAGGCATGAGGGTGGGATTGATTACTTCAAAGAATCAGGAACATTTTAACCCTTTGAGTTTCTGTTGTTCCCAGGAGAATGAATTTAGTCTAACAAAAGAGCAAGAACAATGGCTTGTGGGCATCATGCTCTCGGTGACTCTGGTCAAATTCCTCCTAGTCCTTTATTGCCGGACATTCACAAATGAGATCGTCAAAGCATATGCCCAGGATCACTTTTTTGATGTCATAACCAATGTCATTGGTCTCATTGCTGCACTGTTGGCTAATTCTGTTGATGGTTGGATGGATCCTGTTGGAGCTATTATCGTAAGTGAATCTGCCCACTCCCTCCCTGTCATGCGTATGCACGATCATCTCACATGCTCATTGGTTCTCTTTTTGTACTCATGAAAGTTTGATCGTCTTGTAGCTTGCACTCTATACCATCCGGACGTGGTCAATGACAGTCTTGGAAAACGTGAACTCCCTTGTGGGGAAGTCTGCAGCTCCAGAATACCTGCAGAAGCTCACGTACCTCTGTTGGAATCATCACAAGGCGATAAGACACATCGACACCGTCCGGGCTTACACCTTTGGATCCCACTACTTTGTCGAGGTGGACATTGTCCTGCCGGCTGATATGCAACTGCAAGAGGCACACGACATCGGGGAGTCCTTGCAGGAGAAGCTCGAGCTCCTGCCAGAAATCGAGCGCGCCTTTGTTCATCTTGACTATGAGTTTTCTCACAAGCCCGAGCATGCTCAAGCGCATTCTTAGTGGGTGGTAACGATTATACCATGTTTCCAAGTCCCATTTCTCAGGCTACTGTGTATTGTTTAATGGTACGGGAATTGAAATGCGATATGTGGCTGCAGCTTTTTGTAGCTTTAAAATGTCAAAATGCTTCAAATCGAGCCTACTGCATTTCCTAAAATGACTGAATACACTGGGTTTCCCCTTAGATGGGGCGATAGAGTGGAAAAGGTATGAAGGTTTTTAGGTATATATTGCTACATATTTTGGACTGAAAACAATTTGAATTAGGCTTGATGCATTTTATATGTAATGTCCATATATAGGGCATCCTTCAATGAAGACGATCCATTGATTTGAAATGTGTTATCGACTTTAGTTTATCCAGAAAATTAAAACCAACGATTTGTCATTGGAATAGATAGCAAAGCCA
The DNA here is from genome assembly GCA_014182845.1 of Corymbia calophylla. Lineage (NCBI taxonomy): Eukaryota > Viridiplantae > Streptophyta > Magnoliopsida > Myrtales > Myrtaceae > Corymbia > Corymbia calophylla. Next base: position 33,334,787 of record CM024699.1, on the reverse strand, counting down.
TATCATTCAACCTGTGTAGTTTTGATTTCACGTTGGTTTTGTCTCATCTTACTGGAAATCTACACGATTATTAAAAGATTCTTGTATTGGTCCTCGTATAGTGTAATCCTTTTGTATTTCGGCAGTAGTAGCATATCGTCTCGTGGAGTTAAGAACTACTCTGTTCCACTTAATCCCTATTTTAAGACTACATGTTTTCCTGGCTAAGTAATGGGACACGTTGCCGAGTACATGTCAAAATCTGGTGGTTTCCTAGAATGATGGTGACTTGTCCACGCAAGTCAGTCTTAAGCTCCAGCTCATTTACGTTCAATTAAAAAGAGGGGGGAGAAAACGACTTGCCTTAATAAAAAGGGGGGGAAGAAAGCAGTGTGTTCCAGTTTCGGGTTCTTTCCAAATGTTCGAATCAGTCCTTACGTGGATAGTTACGAGGATTTACTTATACGGTAGATCGATCTCGAAATTCCCAACAAGGAAACTGTAGTGTTATGCTAAATCGAGACATCAACGGAAACATGGGACCGTCATCCGAGGCCGAGGTTGGCGCCGCCGCCGCCGTCGCCGTCGATCAGCGCGGTGAAAAATCTCCGGTGGGGCTCATCAGTCTAATCGCTCTCGAGCGAGTGAAGAGACGTGTGGGGTTTTGACTGGTGGAGTGGGGAGGGAGGCAGGGGGAAAACGATTAGATCGCGTGACGGAATGAATCGATCGAGATCGATGTGGACGCGATCGCGTCCACGTCCATCCTGCGGAGAAACCGCCAGAGCAGAGCAGCGCGCGTGGGGGCCCCGCGTCGTCGTCCGTCCAATCAGCAACGCCGTGTCGTTTTTGGCTCCTCCGGAGCGAAAGGGCCGTGCGCGGTCCCTCTTTTGTCCTCTTCTTTTATGGTGACCTCTCTTTGAACGGGAACGATTTTTCTCAAGGGTAAAAGCCACCGAAAAATACAGCTGGTACGTTTATTCACGCGAGCATAAATTTGAGATTTTATTATATGTAAAAAATAATATAGAGTTAAATATATCACGTCTAGGTAAAATTAGAGATTTTTTTTTTGGTAACTTTTTTCCATTTTATAAAGGGCGAAGAAGGAAAAATCGCCAATGTGTCCAGGTTCATCCAATCGTGGCAGCACCCATCTCTAATTATATGAACCCCAACAAATCACCCGTACGAGCACCCACACGAATCATGTATCAATATAATAAGCGTCGTGGAGCGGGACAACATGGACCGAACCAACCTCGCAGCGTTGCAGCGAGTCCCACCGATAATTTTCTCGGAAAATCCAATTTTCCCAGCGAAAGCACGCGCCAGAGAGAGAGAGAGAGAGAGAGAGGAAAAAGAAGGACAAGGATTAAAAGGAAAGAAAAGAAAAGAAGAAGCTGTACGGACAAGGCTCCTCCTCGGCTTCGGCTCGGCTGCGTGGGGCCTTGCTGCGGTTTCCTCTATTAGAAATGCGCCATCGACGGTGCTCATGGAGATAACGTACGCCTCCTCGAGCTCCCGCGACCTCGCCTCCGCCGCCGCCGAGCGCACCGTCAGCCCCCCGTCGTCGTCGTCGTCGTCGTCGTCGTCGTCGTCGTCGTCGTACTCCGCCATGCCTCACTCCCGCCCCGTCAAGGTCATCCCCCTGCAGCACCCGAGCGCCGCCCCATCGTCGTCGGCGGCGGCGTCGGCGGCGGCCGGCTCGCTGTGGCTGCGGTGGAGGTCGAAGGTGAAGCGGATGACGTGGGTGGAGTGGATCGAGGTCTTCCTGCCCTGCGTCCGGTGGATTAGGACGTACAAGTGGCGCGAGTACCTCCAGATTGATCTTATGGCCGGGATGACCGTCGGCGTTATGCTCGTGCCTCAGGTGAATTGCGTTAACGCCTCTCGTCGCGGGCGAGGTTCCTGATTTTCGCGCCTTCTTTCTTCTTTCTTTGGTATGAGCTCGTGAGATTGCGATTGCTTCTCGGGAAATTTGATTTAAGGTCTTTCTTTTCTGTGTTTTTGAGAGTTGAAAATGTGAAATCATCAGAGTTCACTGGCGATGCTATCGATTTTCGAGTCGATTTCGTGTCTTTGCAATTTTGGATTTCCTTTTTTCCATTACCTTCCATTTTGAACATTTCTCTTAGAATTCAACAATTTCTGGGCAACAGAGAGGTTCTTTTGTTTGCATCTCGCTGGAAGCTTGACTTCGAACAACTTCTTTGCAATGTCATTTTGCAGACTTTGTTCACTCTTGCGTTTTAGAAAAATTGTTCCTTTTGTTTGGTTCTTTTCATTCCGTCTCTGCTCTTTCTTGTTCATAATGCATATTCTTCAAATTCTCGCCTAACAGAGGAAGGCACTGTTCACTGGGTCGTCGTTTCAACTTTGTCATGTGCAGTGATTGTTTTTTATGCTCTGTACCGTCTCCAAGTTGACTTTTCCTTGTCGAATAACGCAGTCAGCTGACGATGATTGGGTAGAATTTCCATCTTCCACTCATTATGATCCTCTTGTCAATTCCCTTGAACTGTGGCTTCGAGCTGATTGGTAAAACGTTGAATCAGTCTACTCCGTGGCGCGATTGGGAGCTTTAGTGGATTGCCAAATCTCATGTTGATTTTCAAAGCCTTGCCTACTACTTGCAGCCAATCTGGCAGGAGTGATCGGACCTTCTTTGCTCACATGCATCACGTTTCGTTCACCTAAAAATGCTTCTTCTCTCGTTTTTTTTCCTGTTGTCTTATTGAGTACTTTGTCTCACTGTTCTTGTTCATTTTGCACCTTTTCTCGGTAAACGTGGTAGCATTTATCACGTGAGAAAATTTTAAAATGAATAGTGGTCTCTTCCTCTTTTGGGTTCGGTCGTGATTTCTTAAAAATCTGACTGCTCTGTTCTGCCGTTGAGTTTCATAAGAAAGTAACTTTTTCCCCTTGTCTTCAGAAGATTGATCCCACCTTGACTGTACCTATTGACTTAATGCCGTGTGGATTGGACAAATATAATTAGTATATGGGGTTGACCATTTGTTGTGACTGGCCAGGCGATGTCCTACGCAAAACTAGCTGGGTTGGAACCGATTTATGGCCTCTGTAAGTTTATTGCTTCTTTTCTTCTTATGGCTGCTTGCGAACTTATGTTCTAAAATTGACCGCAGCAATGCTGTTGGGAGTAACATTCACTGTCCTATATGGCAATATAGAATCACAACTACCATTTACATCAAGCACCTGTCTATATGATGCTATTAATGATTTTTAATGTTCAAAATTTACTCCTCTAAATTCTCCTGCTGTTATTGAACGATCATGTTGAACTGTTGGTGTTATTTTTATTGATGGAGATTTCCTTTTATATCATTGACCACTTTGGAAAAATTAAGCGCTCCTAAATTGTTAGATTAACCCCTTCTCAATGATACAAAAGACGTAATAGTGGCACTCTTCTCTTCCTTTTTATTTTCAAAATTTCCAGTAAAAGATTCCAGAATAGTCACTTGTGTCTAACATTCTTTATTGGGTTTTGTGAGACAGACTCTGGTTTTGTGCCTGTATTTGTGTATGCCATATTCGGATCGTCTCGTCAACTTGCAGTAGGGCCAGTAGCATTGGTGTCTCTCCTTGTCTCTAATGTACTGAGTGCAATTGTTGATTCTTCTGATGAGCTATACACAGAACTTGCAATACTGCTGGCTTTTATGGTTGGGGTATTGGAATGCATCATGGGGCTCTTGAGGTACTTACTGCCACTTGTTCTCTGAACGGTAGTCGTGTGCATGAAAGAGGGAGTGATGAATGTGTCAATATGAATCTGTGACTCATCTATCTCAGCAATTCATGTCTTTTGGCTTGGGAGGATCTTGAGATGTCATTTTTCTGTGAATAATTGTAATAAATGTTGAAGTGAGCTATTTCTTTTCTCTCCCTGTGAGACTCTTGTTCTGAGATTTTTTAGATGACCAATGCTGTGTTGAAGGGTATTATTATCTTAATTATTTTGAAGAAAGATCCACAATAAGATCTTACCTTGGCAAGTCACATACTGCTGGAAAATGCTGAATCTTATCACCTTCAAACAGCAGATTAAGCATTTATTTATGCTTTTAAGTTGAACAGGAATTATTGATATTTTGTATGGGGTCCAAAAAAAAAATTCTGTTACAGAGGGAGTGTGTTATCTTTGGGTATTTGTCCTTTTTTGTTGTTTCTTTATGTAAATGAGAGCTTGTAGCAGCCCCAGTCTCCCTGCTTCAATCATGTTATTAATATCTCATTGGAAAATGAAGTTGAATCATATTTGTACCATGATTGTTGATCTCTGTCTACAAGTTCTCTCTCTCTCAAGAACATCTTTGTTAATTAACATGATGCACCGTCGTCTTTATTCCATGGCTTCCTCGGTTGATTTCTAATGCATATATGTGGTTCACATTCGTCTTTTACAGGCTTGGATGGCTGATTCGTTTCATCAGCCACTCTGTAATATCTGGCTTCACAACCGCTTCTGCCATTGTCATTGGATTATCTCAAGCAAAATACTTCTTGGGATATGACATTGTACGAAGTAGCAAGATCGTGCCCCTGATCAAAAGCATAATAGCTGGAGCAGATGGGGTAGGCCCTGCATGCCCAGGGGGTACATCTATCATCTGTTCACATACTAATATATTTCTTTGTGTCTATGCAAATGAAATAACTTGAAGCTCATATTCTGACACCTGACACAAGTAACTAAAACTATGGACATTTTATGGCTGACCACTGTAGCCATTATGCATCAATGTGGTTGCCTGGTGCAACCACGGATATTAATTTTATTTTTCTCTTGGATAATAATATATTTTCTTAGGGATGGGTTTGACTGTTTTCATCACTTTGGCCATTAATTTGAAGTCAGGAGTCCCTCAATTCCTATTTATTATGTTTTGCCTCATATTCGCACTTATCAAGTTCCTTTTTAACCACAGGTCATCTTTTCCTTTTGTAGTTTTCGTGGCCACCATTTGTTATGGGATGTGCTATTCTTGCGATTCTTCTGGTTATGAAGCACCTGGTATAAGCTCATTCACTCTCCTTTGGCGCAGAACTGATTTTATGCATAGTGGCATGACTGCTACTCTATGGTTAGGGAAAATCAAGGAAGTACCTGCGATTTCTGCGAGCAGCGGGGCCCCTTACAGCAGTGGTCTTGGGCACAACTGTTGTGAAAATTTTTAATATATCTTCCATTTCTTTGGTAAGAGCGAGATAGATACGACCATTTTATCTGCTATGCTATTGTGCTGTTTCTCTGGAAATCTTGTGATAATGACTGAATGATCAATTTCAAAATCTTGGGGTGGTTATAATCTGAAAATTCCAGTCGACATACAAAAATTTGTGTCAATCAATTGTAACTTGAATTTGCTGTGTTTAATATAGCTTAAGTTCAATTGTGCCGATGAATATACATACATACATACGTATATACGTACGTATATATTTTAGGGATAAGTGCATTAGAAATCCTAAAACTTGTGAAGAAAGTGCAATTGAGTCCTAAAACTTCCAAAAGTGCAATTAAGTCTTGAGTCCTAAAACTTGTGACAAGTTTTAGGACTTGATTGCAATTTTTAAAAGTTTTAGGATTTGATTGCACTTTTGTGACAAGTTTTAGGACTTAATTGCACTTTTTCAAAGTTTTAGGCCTTATATGTACTTTCCTAACAAGTTTTAGGACTTCTAATGTATTTATTCCTATATTTTATCATTTTCATGTTTTTATTTTCTTCATATCAGTGGCTTTGAAGATTAATATTTTTACCCATTTGTCTACTGGTGCATTTGAGAGTTTAAGTGGGGTAGTTTCTCGATGATCATCCTCATGGTCATTGGACCAGCTTCTAGCTAAGACGTGTGCTTTGGATCATAAGAGCGGGGACATCTTGGGGAATAACACCGAGGAATCTCAACCTAAAATTTCAGAAGAACTAGCTGTGTGATAAAATGAACACAATCGAATGTCTCGTAGTTCCTGTGACTGAAAGTTATTAAATGTAATGTAGTTATATTGGCAATGATTGAAACATGCTATACCTTACCTTGGATTTCTCTGCAATTTTTTTTTTCAATGAAGTATAACTCGGTCAAGGTGAAATGATAACTAGCTGATGAAGGATGCTTTCTATTGTTTTAGGTGGGTGAGATACCACAGGGCCTCCCAAGCTTTTCTGTTCCGAAGAACTTTGGGTATATCACATCTTTAATTCCAACTGCGCTTCTCATCACTGGTGTGGCTATATTGGTAAGATTATTCATCTTCTAATGTTGTTTGTATCCTGATCAGTACTCCAGCTAAATAAATTTTCTTTTATCTCTTTTGGCATTTCAGGAATCTGTGGGAATTGCCAAAGCATTGGCTGCAAAGAATGGATATGAGTTGGACTCCAATCAAGAGGTGCGCTTTTCAATAATTGAAATAGTGGACATTAGAGACTTGGATGGGTGATAAAGGAGTGGATCCAACTCGTGGCCACTAGAAATTGCATACTTGTCTTTGCAGAGAATAATGTGTTAATTATAGTGATGTTTTGATGGGTAGGAATTAGTTTACCACATTCGCAGATTCTTGGTTGCGTCTCATTCTTGCCACGATCTTTATATTTGTAGAGTGGGAAGACTGTTACTTTGCTAAAGAATCATAAAACAGTGATGGTTGTAGGATTGCTTCATCCTGTTGGTTTATAGATACTATGTTCATAAAATGCAGATCTGACAGTCTCTTTTCGGGATGCATTTGCTACTTTCATGTCATCTGATATTTTTATAAGTAGGACTAGGAGATGAATTTGGTAGGCCTTATAGCTTGATTTTTCATCCTTGCCATTATACAAGTTATGCGCCATGAACAACTGAAGCTGAATCTTAATGCATGGTGCCACAATGCTTTTTCATGCTATTTTAGTAGGATATAGAGAAATAATTGAAGATGATATCCATGGCTCAATCTCTATATGGTTATAAGTTTGAAGCTCTTTTGGAAGGTCAAGGCATGCCCTTTTTGTCTTTGCAAAATATAAAAGCTTTTTGGGTCCTTTATTGCTTGCCCATGTTCTCAGTTTCATTTGAAAGAACAAGAATGATTCTGAAGAATTTGTGTTCTGGAATATCACCTAGAGTACTTTGTGCCAATTTGAGTATAGCATGTACATAAGCTTTAAATTTTTTGTTTCATGACCACTTGTAATGGATCATTTCTTCACTTTTGAACAGCTTTTTGGTCTTGGTGTGTCCAATATACTCGGTTCCTTCTTTTCAGCATACCCTACTACAGGTGAGAATTGGAGTTCCTAAGAATGACTGTATTTTTTTTTGTTTATGTTAAAAGAAAGTATGTTAAAAGAAAGTAAAGTTTCCCAGTACTCTATTTGAGGTATTAGATAAGCATTTCATGTTAATTTGCTGATGAAATCACGGGTAATATGTTTCTCTCAGGCTCCTTTTCCCGATCAGCTGTAAACCATGAAAGTGGTGCAAAGACGGGTGTATCTGGAATTATTACAGGAATCATAATGGGTTGTGCCCTTTTATTCTTGACTCAATTGTTTGAATATATACCCCAGGTATGCATCCTTGTCAGCAATTGTTGTTCTTATGGACCTGCATTTATGTTGGGGTGGTGGAATTACTGTCTCTTTCTCCTAGTTCTGGAGCATGCGCATGCTGATTAAATAGTGCTTTGTTTTGTAATTGATGACTCAAGGGAAGGATTTGAGGAGGTTTATCATGCACTCCATTATTGTGTAAGTTCTATGGTCTCCTATTTGTTTGAAATACTAACTATCGGCTCAACATTTTTGTTATCTGCAGTGTGCACTAGCTGCCATTGTGATATCTGCTGTCATGGGCCTGGTCAGTAATCCTGTTTCAATTCATATTAAATTTGATATGAAGAACCAAGAACTAAGGAACTCTTAGAAGACTTCTGTTGAGTCATTTTAGTGTAGCTGATTAAATCTAGGAGTTCATCTCTTCTGATGATGATGTTGTGCTTACTTCATGCTGAATCACTAACTTTTTCAACATTCTGTGATATTGATGGGGTACATGAATGGAACTGCTGCCAGATTTTAGTTCTGTACGCCAGAGCATGTCTACCTGTAAAAGAACTAGGGTTGTCCTGAATGAATTAACAGAGAACACATGATCTGCTGAAGCTTCCTTGTTGTTCCCCTGCTTTTTATCATTGATGACTATCCATTTCCAGACAGATAGCATGACAACTTTCTTGCCTGACTGTATGAATGTTTCCAATGATGTCTTAAGATGATGAAAGGATATAACTTTTATAAACACAGCAACCTTCTGTAAAATTTTGAAATAGGATAGTAGAGTTAAAGTATTTGCCTAAAAAAATTGAAAAGTGTATTAAGCATGTACTGTTTTTCTTTGGGACATTTGTTCGCCATTTTAAAGAGTGCATAGTCAGATCAACTTGGAGTGCATTTTTTCCAATGTAATAACATTATGTCAAAGGTGATGATGCTGAGTTTTAAAGTGTTTGCTGTGGAACATATTGTTATGTTTTGTAACGAAAAAATATTGAGTGTTGTATATGGTCCTATGTGAGGCTTGCACCTTGCTGGTTATGCATTTAGCTTGAAGATCACTAATATTACCTCCTTGTTTTTTCATTTGCTCCCTTCCAATCCCACTAATGCCATCCACCTTATTCTATTGTTTGTGTTGCACTCATGAAGATGTAGTCTTGTTTGTCTTTCATCTGCATTTCTGTCTTCTGGTTTGCTTGTTATCTGAGTGATAAGTCTCCACAATATCCATATACGATGTTCTAATAGGCCTCAGAAGCCTATATCATGGCTCCAGCTAAACTCTTTTAAGTTATTAATCAATTTATGCTTATATATATCTTTACATGAACTACATAATAGATTTCACACAAGTAAACTAGTCCTGTATTTATACTTGCCATGAATTTTCGAGTGTTAGCAAATTGGAATTTCTGTTTAATCTGCCATCTTATGCCAAATTGTTGTTGATATTAGTTTCATGTTCGTTCTAAATAGATCATTGATATCCATGTGAATGTTCACTTTATTTACTTTCTTAGCACGGAAATTTGGAGAGCTGACTTAATCTTAAAGTATGGAAAGGAGCGAGAATTACTGTTAGTTTATTTACTAATGAAATGGAAATTCAAGCTATAGCCTTTTTGTGATACTATTTCAGGTGGATTATCAGGAAGCTATATTTCTTTGGCGTGTGGATAAGAAAGATTTTCTTCTTTGGACAATTACTAGCACAACAACATTGTTCCTTGGTATTGAAATTGGTGTCCTTGTTGGGGTGAGTACCTGGAGCAGCGGCATTCGAGCTATCAAATGTAGATATTTATGCTGTATATACATGGATTCAGGCATGGTAGACATTATGAGCATGAACAAGAATCAGATTTTGTCTGATGATGCTATATCATGAGCTACCTACCTTGATGTACTTAGAGTTTAGGATAGAAATTGCTTTGAGAAGGTCACTATTGAATTGTAATAATCCCAACATTAAGCAGCTTTATCATCATAGGAACTGTTGAAGGAGCTTGTAACTTATAATCCAATTTTGACATGTCAATGCTATAGGTTGGTGCGTCTCTTGCTTTTGTCATTCATGAATCAGCAAATCCACATATCGGTAAGTAGATTTGCTTATGAGCTGCTCTATGTTTTCAGTCTTCACTGCTGCTTATCTGGTTAACAATGTCATTGCCATATGTCCTTGTATTTCCTTTTTGTTGTTGTTCTCCTTTTAAGTGTGAAAGCTGCTTCATTTGCTTCTCTCTCTCTCTCTCTCTCTCTCGTGTTGATGTGTGTCAATGTACTCCTTAGCCTCATGATAACCCTCTTCCTCAAGACTTCACAGCTTCTTATCTGTTTTGCAGCTGTCTTGGGGCGCCTACCTGGCACCACTGTCTATAGAAATATAGAACAGTATCCAGAAGCATATACCTACAATGGCATTGTTATTGTTCGGATTGATGCTCCAATATATTTTGCCAATATTAGTCACATAAAAGATAGGTAATTATACGGCTTTGCCCTCCCTATGTGTTTCATTTTCATTCTGAACCGGTTGATCATTCTCATATGTCTATGAAAGGAAGCACTAAGTATTCTAAAATTTCTTTTCAGGCTACGGGAATATGAAATTGAGGTCGATAAATCCACACGGCGGGGCCCGGAAGTTGATAGAATTTATTTTGTTATCCTAGAGATGGCACGTAAGTTTTCATTTAAGCAATGCATGCGGTTATCTATACAAAACAATATGGAAATGATCCTTCGTTGGAGTCTTCACTAAGTTGAATTAATCTGGAAGTGAAAGTACTTTAGAGTTAGTTATTTTAATTGGCTTGCAATGTATCTCTCCTGTCTATTGAAAACTTAAGTTGGATCCTACAACTTAGTTTCCGAGCTGATTTTCTTCTAGGCTGGGGAAATTTATTCCAGGTGTGAATGTAATTTATCATGAACATTTCTGCAGTTGATCATCATAAGTTAAATTATAGGCTTTATAGGCCTAACAATAGGTGTAGTAGTTGTAGCGCCCCCCCCCCCTTTTTTTTTTACTTTGCATTGCCTCACCTTAAGACACTGCAGACTTTATATAGGATTTCTTTCATTCTTGGCTTGAAGTTCATGGAAAGAGATTTATAACCTCATTTATCGATAATCATGCTGATATAGACCTTGGCTTCACCACACTGTGGCTCATGTGCTGCCACATCTTAAAACTACATCTTCATTTCTTGTTGCAGCCGTCACATATATTGATTCCAGTGCTGTTCAAGCTTTAAAGGACTTGCACCAAGAGTACAAATCACGGGACATTCAGGTTTGTTGATCTCTACTGAGAACAATCCGTTCATTTTCTTGTCAGTCTCACTGGAAGTTCCTTTTGCCATTTCACAAGCATCTGAGACATTTCTTGGCGTGGCAGATTGCAATTTCCAATCCGAACCGGGACATCCTCCTTACCTTTTCAAAGTCCGGAGTGGTTGACATGATTGGCAAGGAATGGTTCTTTGTTCGAGTCCATGATGCCGTTCAAGTTTGCCTCCAACATGTCCAAAACATAAAAGAAATGCCCACAACACCCGATCTTCCACCCGAGGAGAGACCCAGTCTCTTGCAGAGATTACTCAGGCAAACGGGAGAGGATCTTTCAATTCCCGAGTTGGAGTCCGGAAATCAGAGGCCTCCAGCTTCTACAGATACCGATCCTCAATTGGAACCTCTCTTGCCCCGGAAGCCTTGAATGTTTCTTCCCCCGTGATGGATGTGCTGCCAGAATTTATTTGTACGCGGCCGTGCTCAATTGTACTCAATTGTATGATGTATTAATCCATTTTTTCCCGCTGTAAAGGAGGATTCTTTTTTTCTCTTTTCTGTGAGTAAAGTAGATAAGCTTGTATTAGTAGGCTTAGCATATGTCACTGAATTCTATTCACCGGTAAGTATATCTCAATTAGCTGCATTCTATGATCTTAACAATGTAATTCCGTTTCCTTCCCTCCAATCGATTTCTTTGCCCCTGTTGTCCCTCTACTGTAACTCAATAATTAAAACAATTGTGTAATGGGTTTTTTGGCATCTCTACTATTGCTTCAAGTTTGGTCTCAGTCGGTGGTACCGTTTCGTGAAGTAGGAAAACCTTGAGCTTTAGCCTTTGGACTCTTCACGAAGCACCTTGAGCTTTAGCCTTTGGAGTGAGGGCTCAAAGCCTCGACGTGAGCTAAATTGTTCACATTGTGAATTATCCTCAAAGGGCTGCCATCGGAGAATAGATTTAAAGGTATTTGATTATAAAGCACAAACTCTCCCTAAGTCTATTTTTCAAGTAATATTGGTTTTCTTAATCTGTGTGTTCAAAAGGAATCATCACTAGCCATGTTGAAAGTCGGCTAGAAAGCCTAATCAAGATGCGGGAGTGTCGTCTTGATACATGTGCTATCAAAGATTTTGAAATCAAGGAATTGATTACCTTAACAATTTAACTAGAGCCTTTCAGTATCTAAACTTAACTATTTGCTAACCAAAATGTAAGGGCCTCCTATTGAAGATTTTAAGTTTCACCCTAATCATTCTAAGAAAATAGCAATTGACATATTGAGGTTGTGCAATTAAATATAATTGAATTAAAAAACGCAAGCAGCAACCTAGTATTGTCTCTAAAAAGAAAAATGCATCCAAAAATCTTATGATAAAGCCCTAAAGGCTTATCTAATTGGATTTTAATTTTTTAACGATTTTTCGATTTTAAAGAGAAAACTACTCGAAAGCTAATCTCTAATCTCCTAAAATTTTTTAATATTTTCGATTTTTTATAATTTTTAAATATTTTTAATTCTGGAAAATGGACTCCGGACCGGGTCAGGGAAACCGGTCCGTGTATGGGTCTGACCCGGATCCTAAAGGTCAGGGTTGGGTTTGGAATTCGGGCCGGCCCCTGGGCCTAGTCCGAATATAACCAAATTCTATTTTTTTGCTAAGCCCACAACTCCTGACCTTTAAGCCCAAGACAACTTACCCACATCTAATCCAGAAGCAGCCCATAGATTTTTGTTTTCTCTCTTTTCCATTACTCTTTTTCTGTTTCTTTTGTTTTGTTTTCTATTTTCTAATTTTTCTCTTTCTCTTTCTCCTTTTCTTTCTTTGACTCTTCTATTACTTCTCTTCCTCGAAGACTCCCTGCCATGCCCGAAGCTTCTTCCTCTCTCTACACCACACTCACCGAGCCCAAACCAACACCATGGCGAGCCCTCACCGGCGTTTGGGGGCCGCCGAGCCACCACCCCGAACCGGTCGTTCAGTCCGACCGACGCCGGTCACCGCCGGCCAACCAGTGGCCGGCGGTTTCTAGTATCGCCGGATCTATTCCGGCGAGGAGCAAGCCTGCAGTGGTCGACTCGAGCGACGTGAGATACGCCACCAAAAATCAAGAAAAACACCAACGGCAGTGTCGGGGCAGCAGGTGCCACAGATATCAAAGGCTCGGGCTTCGGTTTGGAGACTCGAGTTTGGCTGGAAGTATTTCATCGAACGCTTGGCGTACACTAGGGAAACGAGGGACCTCCGGTTCGTCCGCGCCTAGAGCCCGGGCCGAGACTCTTAACAGGCATACCGAAACCCACAACAAGCATACGAGAATGCACGGCGACGTTAATGGGGGACCGGCGGGGCCGGAGTTCACGGCCGCGAACTTCGGCCCGGCGTGTCCGAAAAAGGGCACGCACAAAGAGACCCACCTGGTTCGGCGCGATGGCGTCGACCGGAAGGGGTCATTAGCGGGTCTCTGGCGCGACTGAAGCGTTGGCTCGGTCTCTTCGCCCTGTTCTGTCCAGACCCGAGGAAGAAGGAGACCGGTCCCTTTTCCCGAGCTCAACATCGCCTTCGAGCTCGTCCGCTTGCTCTGGAACCCTCTCCTTCGAGCTCACTCTCTCACTGGCTCGCACTCTCTCGAGCTCTCCCTGGGATCTCGCTCTCCCCTCTCCGACTCTCTCGGTTTTGCACTATATCTCCTTCCCTCTCTTTTCTCGGCCTTGCCGAAGAAGAAGACCCCAAACTCACCATCCAAACCCTCCTCTTAAGAACGCCCGGCAGGCGTGCATGGCCTCTGCCATCGCCAGCTCGCCGTGCCGGCCTGCCCCCGACCCAAAAATCGCGCTCCTCTCCCCCAGCCGTCCTGCCTCTGCCCCCTGCTTTTGTCCTTCGGCGTCCTTTCTGTCTTCGAGCCAACGTCCAAGCCGAGCAAAAGGGAGAGAAGGAGAAGAAGAGAAGAGGCTGGACTGGGCGGAGAGGAAAAGGAGGCTGGGCCTGGTCCCAGGCGAAAAGAGGTAAAGGAGAGAGGGGAAAAGGAAAGGGCCGGGCTAGCCTAGCCCCGGCCCTGGTCCGCCTTTTCTTCTAATTAATCTTATTTTGAAAAATAAATTTTCGACACTTTTTTTTTAAAAATTCTAATAATTAATGCTAGTAATGCAATTTTTCTTAATGTCTATATGTGATGCAAATTAATGAGAGTTATTTTTGCTAAGGTTTAAAAATTATTCCATAATTTTTTATGTGACATTAAATTAAATAAATAGGCAAGTTTTAGGTGTCAATAGTTTAGTTATTTAAAAAGTACAAGTTTTGAAGCATTGAAATTTGGTGATAAATAGAGTAATCACAAGAACAAATAGGGGTCAAGATCCATATTCACAAATCAGTGTTCTAGTAGGCTTGTCTTAAAAACCCATGGTCATTCAAGCCCGCACATTCTCTTCTAATCTCAAGTAAGCCCTTCATATGGGTGGATCGGGTCAAATTTGAATCGAGTCGAAAATGTTTGAGTCAGACCGATCCATTTAACCCATTTTATATGCAATGAAAATCTAGCCACCCACATTTGACCCGACCTATGCTTGGGAGTCATTTCAAACAATATTTCTCCTCAAATTATCGTCCATGGATAATGGGTGACTCCATAGAACGGCTTGTCAAGTTATCGAGGGAGCTAGGGGGTCTAGTTATGAATGGGGGTGCAAAAGTTTAGCTCTGGTTATCCATAAATCATGAAACATATTCACTCTAAACTTATTGTTTTAGGACATTATAAACTTACTGTCAACCTTGCAAGCAATCTCGGTTGAGGAAAACAAACCTATATGTAAAAAGAAGAGTTCGCTTTGGAATGCAAGCATGCCAAGCAAGTTAAAATGAACGTAGCATTAAACCCCAATCACAAGGTTTAAGCATAAACCATCTATGGGTGGTTGAGCATTTGCTAAGGCCTTTTTATTTAATTTTACTATAAAGAACTCAAACCCTTCATCGACTCCAACGAAGGGCTCAAGTCGTTGATGAGTAAGATCTGGCATTAGCATGACCTCAAGCAACCCTCGACGACGGCCACTTGATGCCGTGCAACCCCCAACGAGGGCCATGACCAGGCAAAGGCCACTTGGGTGGTTGCTTGACCTCAGATAGCCATCACGTGAGTCGTGTGATCTCACCAACCCTTCGCCGATCAGATTTGACCTCATTAGCCCTTGCCAGTCACTCTCGCAAAGAAGATGTATAATGGCAACGGGGCAAAATCAAAAAGCTAACTTTCACTTGAAAGCCTCTTTGGGATGGTTGCCAAACATCCCAAATCTTCCCAAGGAGCTTTCAATATGAACTTACGGGCCTCATATACATCCAAAATAAACCGAAAATGCATCTTCTATTCAGTTCCTAATTGTTCGTTGTTTAGGGATGAAAAGAAAGGAGATGGAGACCGGTGCTTGTGGCTGGTGTGATAGGCAGCGATGGTGGCTAGTGGCTGCCGTCAGAGGGAAAGGTTTTGACAATATGGGAAGCGGTGGTCTCACAGTGGAAGAGACGGCCGAAGTAGAAGAGGAGGAGGAGCAACAGACAAATGGAGAACCTCTTTAAAGGTGTGTTAGGTCTGGATAAACCCATTTGTCATTTCAAACCCATTTACTGAATATAAGATAATAAATGGATTTATGACATATTTAAACAAATCTGATCTCAAGCAAAGACAAGTAAAAACACAAGGAGAGTCTTTGACTTGAGGTCCTGGAAGAATCAGTTGACAAGCTCCGAAATGTCGAGTTCGAAGCAGGTGTCCACGAGATGTAGATTAGGTAGTGTTGGTTATATCATCATGTGAGTATATTTGCTCTTGTTGTTCCTATCGCCCTAGTGTCACGGTCTAATTTCTTCTGACCCCATGGGCTGAGAAGGACTTTAAGGTACCGGGGTGAAGTGTAAGAGATGCAAAATGATTGATATAACTAAATCGTTCGGTGTCGTTAAGGTTTTGTTCTTGAAATCCAAGGATAGGCTGACTATCATTTTGGAGGATCTTTGAAGGTGGAGTTGGTCTCTCATACAAAAATCGCTCAGCAATTGATGTTTGCATGATTTTGTTTATGACAGGTTGAAACCAGTTGTTGTGTTGAAATAATGTGTATATACTTGAGTTGGGCATAATACAATTCAATATGAGGATTTGATTCATTACACTGTCCTTGAGAAGAATATATATGGAAAGTTGACCAAATGTTCCCATTCACCAAGTGCAGCCATGAAGCTTTCAGCCCATGACACTAATGAAGGGTAAATTTGTCATTCAATTTCGATATTAGTATATTCGTCAATTATCACGTGTTATCGAACTTAATAATTTGATAGTAAAATCTAACGACATTTAATGGAATGTAAATTTATTACAAGTGTACAAATTTGAAGTTTTTAGTGATTAAAAAATTAGTTTGAGTTAAATTTATCACATATATATTGATTCAAGATTTTTCATGGTATTAATTCATTTTTCAGTCAACTCTCAAACTGAAGACTAAGCTCTCGTTTGTTGCTTGAAGGCCTAGAGATTTTTGGTTTTCATCGTGGGCAAGCGGAAAATTGCAGAGACTAGTCTTGCATTACTGTATGTTAATCAAAAGAAGGCTTCGAGATGCTGCGAAAAGTGGGATTCAAGTTGAGCAACAATGGAAGAGAAAACAAATGAAAAACCAGAAGAGGGCCACCATTTTCTTTGCACGAACTTAAAAATTTCGATATTTCCATGATTCTTTCTTTTTTCCCTCATTAACCATCCTGGGGTTGATCCAAGGGTAAGCGCATTCTCATGCTTTCGGCTTGGGAGCCGGTGTTTGTGGGCTCGAAAACTGCCCTGGGAACTGAGTCGATGTGCCACTTCTCTTCCAGACAGCCACCTAGTTCTGGTCGTGTCCCTGATTTGCATAAAAATATACACAGATAATAATTTCTCATTTCTGATATTTCTGATGCCATTATTGAGCAGGCAGCTCTGGTAAAGCCATTTTGAATGGTGCAAAAGAAAGGAGACAACACAATCAGCAGAATAAGAATATTAAACTAATGTTATTTGGATGTGTTTTTGAAATCATTGCAGCTACCCCCACTTGATCACGTGAGAAATGTACAACGTAAGGTCGAAAGTTGGACAAAGAGGAGCAAAAAAGAAAACAGGTTAAAAAAAGACAGTTGGGGTAGAGAGTAAGAGATCACTGTGTGGTGACGAGGAGGTGAAGTGATTCATCACCGCTTCTGGTACAGGTAAAAGGATAAGCAGATTATCTCCTCCCCACCCCGCGGCCCCCTTTCCATCTCCTTTTTCCACGGATTTTATCGTCTGTCATAAGAACGTGTGATCTCAAGAAACCCTGACCGGATTGCGAAATAGATAAGATCTCCAGCTACTTCTCCCCTTTGTTTTCTGTTTGATCATCAGTGGGTACGGCCTTCATTGCAACATCTGTACAATAATTCACATCTGAAGAGTCCACCAGCCAGCAGGGATCGAGATGATTTCTTTTCCTTTTCTTGTGGAGTCAATGATGCGATGGAAGCGCATTTGCATCATGACTCGTGCGGAAATCTTTGGGGAAAACTATGATGGGAAATTATATGACAAAGTATGTCATGTGTGGGTTCCGAAATTATGAAGCGAAGATTAGTTGATTGAGTTTTGGGAAGCGTTCTAGTTATAAAAATTCCATTCATATAATCTTGAGGGTTATCCATGGAAAAAGAAAAAGAAATTATATTCGATTTTCTTTTCTTCGGTCATTATCATATTGTATTTAGGAAAGATTTGGCACATAAGAATACAAGTTCACCTCTTTGATTCATTTATCTGAAAAGTGGGTCATCCCCATCTTGGTCAAAGATTCGATGGGAATCTATAATTTTTGAACACTTGATTACTCCTAAGAGGTTATGTTGAGCACTTCATATTCATCATTTTTCATGAAATTTAAGTTGGAGTTTGGTTCAACACTTATCAAAATTATTAAAATATGTTTCGAGTTTGAATCATAATCAAAACTGAATTGCGGATGTACAGCCGTACAAGTCTAAGCTGAGATGTCCCTTTTGGAAGCGCGCCAAACACCGAAAATAGACCTACAAAGAAGAAGATTGTGCATGGATTTGTGCATGGATTTTTTTAAATTTAATTCCCTCCACGCGTAAAAGACAGAAAGCAGGAAGGACGTGCATGTCTTGTTCAACTCTCTCAAGCAGGGGCACACAATACTTGACAATACAAAAAAGGAAGAACAATTATGAGGCCCCACGTTGAATTGAAAAGCAAAGCACGTCCATGGAATCTCTGATAACTCCTTCCCTTCAGCCGCACAAAGCAACAAATGAAAGGACTCTTTTCACACGATTTCTTCTCAGAAGATTGCTCCGGCAATAAATGATGGGAGGTTTGTATTTTTCTTGGTATATATCTTCACACGATCCTGCGGAATTCTTCCACGTTCGATAATGAGTATATAATTTAGAACTATTAATTTGAGTTTTCATTTATGATTGAGACTTTTATTTTGTTAATGTTTCATATTTTGTATGTCCAAATATAAGGAGGAAATTATAAAAAAGTTTTAAACTTGTTGTAATTGTGTCGATTCAGTTTAAATTTATATTTTTCGTTGGCCAACATTGGTGACCATTTTTTTATTAATATTTTATTTTCTTGAATTATTTTGTTAATATTTTTTTCTCTCCTCCCTGCTCCTCCTTTTGCTCCAGTGGATGGCCAAAGGGAAGGGTTGGCCAGTCGCCAGATTGAGGCGGTCGGGCAAGCTTGCCTCATCATTGCTGGGTGAGCTTGCCTAGCTGCCTCAGTTTGGTGAACTCGCCTTGTTAAATCCGACAAGGCCTCACCCTCGCTTAGCAATGACAAGGCAAGCTTGCCAATTGATTGGAGAGGCAAGTCCTCATAAGATCTGATGAGGACTTGCTCCTCCAATGGTTGGGCAAGCTCGCCCTCGCCTAGCAACGGTGAGGCAAGCTTGCCTAGCAGCCTCAATTGGCAGTCGGCCAGCCTCCCCTCTAGCCGGTTGCCAAAGCAAAGGAAGAAAGAGGGAGGAGGGAAAAAAAAAACAAAAAAAACAAAAAATTAATAAAATCACTCCACAAAAAATTAAAATATTAATAAAAAATAGTCTCTAGTGCCACCTGGCGGCCACGTCAACGACAGTTGGTGAAATTTAGCCAGATGGGTTGAACTAGTACAATTTTATTCAATTAGCCAAAAAAATAAGTTTAGAACTGAATCAGTACAGTTGCAATAGGTTTATGACTTTTTTTATAATTTTCCTCAAATATAAGTTAAGGTCAATAGATTGTAACAACAAGTAGTGGTCGTTAAAAGTAATAATTCATTGCAATCATTCAATTAATAATACGAAAATAACCTAAATAAAACCTAGAATCGACCTTAAAATCTATTGCCGGGGTAGGTTTCAGGTTCCAATGTATGTAGTGTAGGTCCCAGATTCCAATAAATAAGGATTGTTCTAGCGGGTAGGTTCCATGTTCTAGATGGAATCTTTACAAAACCCGAAAATGCTCATCCTATTTTATATCAACTAGAAATTAAAGTTAGGTCATTTGATCTCACATTACTTATAAGCTAAGATTGCATGAACTTTTTATTATTTCACCTTTTTACTTAATGCTCTACATTTGCTACTCACAATAGTATGATTAATTTGAAATTGATCTAGTTTCTTTTATAAAATTATCTTATTGGATCAGATAAAATTTCGGTTAAATTTATTGATAATTAAAATTATATATCAATTCGAATTAGATGATATTACCATACAAAATGACTAATCATCTCTTCTCCATCTTGAGCAGTTGATACCACACAAGTCATAGTCTTTTAACTCAGCATGCCCCCCTCCCTCGATTCTTCGATCCTTAGTGCTCAGAGAAGTGAAAAAGACACCACAAGAAATGCAAAAGAAAGTGGTCCCCCATTGTCGTTTGTTTTGTTAATGTAGTACCGGCTAGGGTTTTCGGAGGATCAGAACTACACCTGTCAAAATGGGTGTATAACCCATTTAAAGAAAGCCTGACCCATTTATGACCCATTTAATATTTAAATGGGTTATACTCCCATTTTGACATGTGTATATATAATGGGTTTAAAAATTAAAAAGACTAAAATACATGTGTTGTTAATGAATTTGAATAAGTTTAAAATCTTTAAAAAAGATTATAAGAATAAGTTTTCCTAAATTTAGTTAGATAGAGAGATGTTTTAACAATATGGGTCGGGTCGGGTATGGGTTGGGTTGAATATGGGTCAAAAATTTTATACTATGCTTAAATAGGTCATAAACGGGTTAATGGATCAATTTGGGTTGGACCGTTTATGGCTCGACCCAAATCCGACCCAACCCACCCGTTTAACAGGTCTAACCAAAACTGTTCGCACGTTCGTCGTCTTTTGGTTGATGTCTACAAGAAAAGATTCATATTTTTCTCTCAGCATGTATGTGGTTATCATATCCAAAATCAAGTGCACAAAAATAAACACAGATCGTGCGATTCATACATCAGTGAACATGATTTTACTCAAAATCGGAAAGTTTTGACTTCTATTGAGCAGCCCTTATACCCCTCGCTTCCGCAGATACCATGCCTATTAGGATACAACACATCATCGAACTTGAGCTCGAATCATATCAGCTAGGTGCCAACGTGGTTGATTGGCTAAAAGCATCAGCATCAACTCGTGTTATGATATGTAAAACCTTGAAATCTTTATGATTGTTACATTTTGCACGTATAGGTCATAATCAAATATATATAGACTTTACTAACTTAATAGTCTTTGGACTACTGTGAGAACAATTACTTATTGTGAGTCACAAATTTAAAAAAAAATCAGCCTCACAATAATTTATAATTATTTATTATTTAATTTGTTATGATCTCAAATGAATTGTTATTTGACAATCACCCAATTATTTCTCAATATATTATTACTTCATCTCCTAATGACCTAAGTTTTGGAACATAGCAACGCCAATCAAGGGTGGTTTGCTAGTTGCTCAATTCAACTGGTCATTGTACTCTTATCATCTCAAAAATAAAGTCAAATCACTTTAATCTCCAATTCCTCTAAAGCTATAATTGCATGATTATCTCACCTCTTTACTTAATGGCCTACATTTGCCATCCACATAATATGATCAATTTGAAATTGATACCAATTGACATGTTTTGAGTGTCTTTTATAAAATTATCTTATTAGATTAGATAAAATTTCCGTTAAATTTGGGGATAACTCAAATTATATATCAATTCGAATTAGATGATGTCACCATACGAAACTAATCATCATCTCTTCTCCATCTTGAGCAGTTGATACCACACAATTCATAATCTTCAACTCAGCATTTCCTCTCTCTCTCCCTCTTTTCCCTCCTCTCCTCTCTCCTCCTCCCTCCTCCTCCTCCTCCTCCTTGATTCTCCGATCCTCAATAATCAGAGGAGTGAAAAAGACACCACGAGAAAAGCTAAAGAAAGTGGTCTCCCATTGTCGTTTGTTTTGCTAACGTAGTACAAGCTAGGGTTTTCACAGGACCAAAACTGTTCATCAAACGTCGTCTTTTGGTCGATGTCTACCAGAAAACATTCATATTTTTCTCTCAGCATGTACGTGGTTATAATGTCCAAAATCAAGTGCACAAAAACAAACACATATCGTGTGATTGATACATCAGTGAACATGATTTTGCTCAAAATCGGAAAGTTTTGAATTCTATTGAACAGCCCATTTACTGCTCACTTCCAAAGATATCATGCCAATTAGGATACAACATGTCATCGAACTTGAGCTCGAATCATATTGGCTAGGTGTTGACGTGGTAGCACTAGCTAAAAGCATCAACATCAACTCGTGTTATGATTTGTAAGACCTTGAAATCATTATGATTGTTACATTTTGCATGTATATGGTCATAATCAAATATATATGGGCTTTGCTAACATAATAATCTTTGGACTATTGTGAGAACAACTGCTTCATGTAAATCACAAATTCTTGAAGAAGTTGGCCTTACAATAATTTGTAATTATATGTTATTGAATTTGTTGTGAAATAAAATAGATTGTTATTTTTATTGTAACTTAAAGACAGTCTCCCAATTATTTCTCAATATATTATTACTTCATCTCCTAATAACCTAAGTTTTTGGAAAAATCGACTCCCATAACAACACCAATCAAGGGCGGTTTGTTAGTCGCTCAATTTAACTAGTCATTGTACTCTACATGATCTCAAAATTAAAGTCAAGTCACTTTAATTTCCAATTTCTCTAAAGCTACGACTGCATAATTATCTCACCTCTTTACTCAATGGTCTACATTTGCCATTTACATAATATGATTAATTCGAAATTGATACCAATTGACATGTTTCGAGTGTCTTTTATAAAATTATCTTATTAGATTAGATAAAATTTCCATTAAATTTAGGGATAACTCAAATTATATATCAATTCGAATTAGCTGATGTCACCATGGGAAACTAATCATCATCTCTTCTCCATCTTGAGCAGTTGATACCACACAATTCATAGTCTTTAACTCAGCATTTCCACCACACAATTCATAGTCTTCAACTCAGCATTTCCTCTCTCTCTCTCTCTCTCCCTCTTTCCCCTCCTCTCCTCTCTCCTCCTTCCTCCTCCTCCTCGATTCTCCGATCCTCAGTAATCAGAGGAGTGAAAAAGACACCACGAGAAAAGCTAAAGAAAGTGGTCTCCCATTGTCGTTTGTTTTGCTAATGTAGTACAAGCTAGGGTTTTCACATGACCAAAACTGTTCATCGAACGTAGTCTTTTGGTCGATGTCTACCAGAAAACATTCATATTTCTCTCTCAGCATGTACGTGGTTATCATGTCCAATATCAAGTGCACACAAAAAAACATGACCGTTCGACGTCATGTGATTGATATATCAATGAACAGAATTTTGCTCAGAATCGGAAAGTTTTGACTTGTATTAAGCGGCCCATATATCCCTCGCTTCCGCAGCTATCATGCCAATTAAGATACAAAATGTCACCAAACTTGAGCTCGAATCATATTGACTAGGTGTTAACGTGGCAGAACAGGCTGAAAGCATTGGCGTCAACTCATGTTATGATTTGTGAAGCCTCGAATTCGTCATGAGACTCCTCATTTCTATCTCTTGGCTCGAGATGAAGTTTAGCGAATCAACTGGAGTGGAAATGTTTTGTAGCTATATCAGTTTATTTAGAGGTTACACAAACTACGCACCCTAGGATTGATTCAGTGGTGAGGGCGTTTCTCATGTTTTCAGTTCAAGAACCAAGGATTGCGGATTCGACTCAAGATACCTCAGAATTAAGTGGGGGGCCATGATAACGAGTTGTTGTGCAAGTTCTCTAAGTAGTCGATGAATTAATTACAGTCGTCCCTGGATTGTCAAACTAACTGTACTTTCCAAAAAAAAGATAGAACTCACATTAAAATCACTTATATAAGCCATTCGTGTTTCTTTTTCCTTTTTCGGTTCTGTGACTACTCACAAACTCCTTTTCGATTGTATCAATTTATGTCTATATTGTCCATTTTGGTTGTAGTTCTCATGAATAGTTGAGAGCAGACGTTGCCATAAGATTTAGGTTGCTGTTCGATGTAATCCACACAGATTATATCATGCATTTGCAGGTCAGTGAAAAAAAAGGGTTATTGAACCAAATCGAACTGAATCATCAAGTGAAAGTTAATTTATCTTAGATCGTGGAGCAAATAATGCAGGGATCAGCTAATCATTGATTAGCTGTTGGTCGTCTTTCTTCTGTCCTCTTCCATATGCGGTGCTCTCTCGCGGGTTGATGAGGGTCAACAACCTGATAGCTAAGAATTGAGAGTTGGGACTTGACTCGTCTTGAGAAAATATCTCGAAGAGAGACAAACGACTTCTACTCCTGCAGTCTATTATTGTGTCACAACACCTGCACAGAGAACAGAAAATAACAGCACTTGCGCATGGCCGATCCATGGATTTTTGCTGGCTGAGCTAGCTGTTGAATTCACAACAGAACGTGCGGAGATTCTCGAACCGGGACGATTGCTCAACATGCTCTTCTCCTCCTTTTGGCGAAAGATGTTTTGGTTTACCTGTAGATGGATCGTTTTTTCTTGGCGATTTTAAGACATGCAGTAAAAGCCAGTGGTCCTTTGGATTATATCTCGTAAATTCACTCACTCTTTCAATTAATATGTTCATGTAACTATTTTACAACTGTTATTTTCGTCGATTCTTCTTTACAAATGTTATAAACAATGCTTTGTGATATGACTGAAGTCTACCGATGATATCGTCGTGTACTTGAGAGGCTCTTCTCAGAAGGATAATCTCCAAACACATTTAAACTGGACGGTTTAAATGATGAAGTGAAAAAACAAAGACTATTAATTAGGATTGGGCATAAAAAGAAACCCTCAATTCTTACAAACATCAAATGAAGGGCCGGTCTACTCTCATCTTCATACACCGATTAGATATAACGTTGGATGTATTTCACACGTCAATCTAGCACTCAACTCGAAAACCCTACCTTATTCTCTCCCTCGTCTCTCTCTTCCTTCCAATGCGTGTCGCTGCTTTTGCCATATACAATGCAACCACCGTGCCCTCCATTGTCGCCATCGTAGCACTCCACCTCCACCTCCAGCAAAGCCATCACTGCCAACGATATGACTACTCTCTCTCTCTCTCTCTCTCTCTCTCTCTCTGGTATAGTATCGACGGTCATCACCGACTTTTGACAACTTTTGGTCGAGGCCAATCTACTTCTAATCGGCTTGAACATTAGGTCAACACGACCCAAACCCTCCTTGACCATAGATCAAGGTTGTTAGATCTCGATACAAGGTCGACAGTTCTCTAAATCATGATTGAAGCCTACATTCATCAAACTCTGAGCAGATTTCAATACAATATGAGGTTGAGAGGAAGGGCGAATGGTAATGGAGAGACTCAAGGATGGTCAATGCATGTGCTGGTAGCCGTGGAAGTAAGCACCGGCAATGCTAACTGCGTTTACAATGCATACACATGCACACTTAAATGATGGACATTGTGGTTTAATAGCATTTTTCCCATGTATTGGGAGAAACGTGTCTGTCGAGCACATTCGATATGTGTTGAATGGGACTAAGAGACTGAGGATGAGGGCAAGTGGGCTCACACAGTCTATATTTTCTACCATTCTTGATCTGAAGAAATTTTCATTAGCCGTATCTTTAATTGGTATGGTATAAGTTATGACATTATCTATATATAAACTCAACTAAAATTGCAATTGCGTAATATCCATTTCTTCGATCCACCAATTCGATGGATAATCCAAGGAAATTGTCACATCAATAAGAGAATAATATTCCTAGACTTTCCTTCAGCCTTCATCCTTCATCCTTCATCCTTCATCTTGGTACAAGCATCTGTGGTGATCAAGAAAAAGGTCGAGCAGAGCCAGTGATGCGGAACCTCGCTATTGTAGGAGGACCCCCACGAAAGACAGCGGAGCAAAGACAAGACATTGATTGAGCTGACTGCATGCAAAAGCTTTCAGCGGAAAAAGACGCTTATAAATTCAAGAAATGAACAGGAAGAGAGCAAGAGGTTTGATCTAGGGCAACGGTCGGTTCCAATTTTGGAGCAACGGACCAATCACCGCACGACGTCCCCCCGCCGCCCTCCAAAGGGCATGGGCAATTCTCGTACGCTTGCAAATGCCAATTAAGAAGAGACCAGTGTCAATAGCAAGCAGCTCGAAACCCAATCTTATTTTCTAGTTTAGCCGAACTTTAAAACCTTAATTTAAATTCAAAAATATCACAACCGGACAATTGACAACATTGGAAATACAAACATATATGCATGTACAGCTGATGTAATCACTTGTGCATATGACTATTGAGAATTCATGAGAATTCATATTGTCGCTTGCTTATATGACTTTCTGCTTTACAATATTCTAAACCTCATACAAGACGAAAGGATATCAATTGTCTTCATTTTTATTTGTTTATTTTCTTTCCACCTCACGAGATTATACGACATGTCCAACTTATTTTGATCCTTTCCGCACCAAATTCATTTTTCTAAAATCCGACTCATTCCTATCCCTCTTTCCTTCTCTTGGTACAACCCCATAGACGGCCATGTCCCTTGTCCTCGACCACTGGACCGACGACGACCACCGCAAGCATCAACACCAGGCCACCGCCAGCAATGATGGCGTGCATATCTCGCTCTCCATTCTCTAGTCGTGTCTTTGTGCTCTTTTTGCTCGCATATCACCCCTCCCATATTTCTCCGTCACGGGGCATGCTCGAGGGCATCAAGTTCATCGCCTACGCGGAGCTCAATGCAGCGTGTCAAGCCCCTCCCTCGTTGGTGTCAACGTAGCTATTAGAATATTTAACTAATAAACGTCGCGTTCGTCTAACAATTTAAATTTTTAGAACAGTTGATAATGATCTTACAAAATCTCATATGATATCAGAGCGGAGCTTTTGAATTCAAATATCCAAGGCTTCTATTTGCCTTCCCAATGAAATTTCACGCTTAGTACTAGACAAAAGACTAGATAAGTATGAGATAGAGTTTTGAAATATTTAACTAATAAACCATGCCTTCATCTAATAATTTCATAATTATCCCACAAAATCTAATAGTAAATATTCATTGATGGTGATAAATACATATCTTGATACCTCTAAATTATGGAGTGGAGGGATTGAGCCTCCAGATTCGGAGGCTAGCTGCAACCTCAATGGCCTCGAGGCCTCAAGGGCCACTTAAGAGGTCATCGACATTTCAATCGAGGGCCGATGCTACGGAGGAAAATGATTATACTTGTGAGGTAGGCAATACGTGAGATAGATAGGTTTAGATAGGAGTGGAGAACAATGACAATGGATATGATGATGAGCCGGTGGCGATGCCTGAGTAGCTCAGTTGACGACGGTGGGCTGAGTGGTACAGGGTTGGAGGGAGGGAGGGAGAGAAAGAGGCATTGTGCTTGAATATGTGGGGATTCGATCTGAGCGATGAACAACCAAATGAGATAAAACATGTGATAACGATCTCATGGAGTAGATTGATATATAAATGGATTGGGAAAATTGTCTAAAAAGTCCTAAATATGTTGCACTTTAATCAGTTCAATTCGCTACCTTCTAGTTTTGCCTACTAAGCCTTAAATATTTTCACATTTTGCTAATTGAGTCCATCATGCCAATTTTAATAACCATTTTGAATTTTTATGGTTTTTTTTCTTTCTTTTGTTAATACCCCAAAAAGCCCCAATTAATATATTTATGATAATTTACCCCAAATTAATTTTTTGACCATGAAAAATTTCAAACCGGTACACATGTAACAAATTTACTCTAAGCTAATTTTTTTATCATCAAAAACTCCAAACTGGTACATTCATGAAAAATATATCATTTCTTAAATTGATTTAATACCACCAAAAATCACAAAACTGGTACAATTGTGATAAAAATTGTGATAAACAGAAAGTAAAATCCCAAACTAATATAGTCAACTATCACGTATTATTTAATTTAGCAATTTGATAGTATAATTTAATGGAAATTGATAGAGAGTAAATTTGTCACATATATACCAACTTAAGGTTGGGTTGTTGGTGTTCAAATAAGTAGTTTGGGTGAATTTGTCTCAAGTATGCCATTTTGGGATTTTTCATGATATTCACCTTTTTTTTTGTGGTTTTTGGATTTAGGGTTGGTGAGGGCTGCTAGTCGACCCTTGTTGACTATGGGCAAGGGCCACAACGCCCTTGCCAACCCCAAGTGAGGACGCAGCTCTTGCTTGGGGCCAGTGGCTAGGCGAGGGTGTCGCAGCCCTCACCTGTGGCTGATGAGGGTCGATAGCAACCCTCGTCAACCCTACCTCCAAAAACCATAAAAAAGAAGAAGAAAAAACCATAAAAAGTCAAATTACTATTAAAAAAAGTTCACGTTAGCATTGTGGCCGCCCAATTTGGATAGACTTAATTGATGAAAGGTAAAAAGGTTTATGGCTTAATGGCAAAATTGAAAGGTTCAAGACCGAATTTGTAAAGTGTAATAAATTTATGATTTTTTGAATAATTTTCTCCAAAATGGGTACAATGGACTGCATCCAAGATAAGTTTAATTTTTTACTTTGGGCTATTCGACCATATTCCTATGTATATTTGATTAATGTGATTCTCTGAAATTGTGGTCCGCTATTCACAATGGCACAAAACCTCAAAAATACAACTAATTAAAGTTGATGTGGATTACATGAAATGTGTGCCTATCTCATCCTATCCTATTAGCAAGTAGGTGAAAAGTACACCTGTCAAAATGGGTACATAACCCATTTATGACCCATTTAAATATTAAATGGGTTATAAATGAGTCAGGTTTTCTTTTAGTCTTTTTAGTTTTAAACCAATTATAGGTGATTGAAAAAAAAAGCCTGACCCATTTTGACAGGGGTACTCATAATGGGTTTAAAATTAAAAAGACTAAAATACATAGGTCGTTAATGGGTCAAAGTTTAAACCTACTTAAAACCCAACTACTCTTCAGTCCTTAGAGATGACTTCTCTCCTCTCTGCTCTCAAATCAAAATGAAGAAACCTTCTTCATCGCACGACAACGCGTTGTCTCGCTCCCATCACTCGTACAGCAGTTCCTCCTCTCGCTCACACGGCGGCGTTGTCGCACGTGGTTGCCACCGTTGTCGGATGGTGGCTTGATTGGCTGTCAAAACCTAGGTGAGTCTTGTTCTCCCATATGTGTGCGTGATTTTTAAAAAATAAAGATTATTTAAAATATTTAAAATAAAAATTATTAATAATTCGATTTTTTTAAAAATAAAAAATATTAAAGGAATATAATCTTTAAAAAAGATTATAAGAATAAATTTTCCTAAGTTTAGTTAAATAGGGAAGTGTTTTAACAATATGGGTCGGGTTGGGTATATCGTCGGGTATGGATTGGGTTGGGTATGGGTCAAAAATTTTATACTATGCTTAAATGGATCATAAACGGGTTAATGGGTTAATTTGGGTCGGGCCATCTATGACCCGATTCAAACTCGACCCGACCCATCCGTTTAACAGGTCTAGTGAAAAGTAGAATATTCCGAATTCAAAAGAAATAGTTGTACCTAGCCCAGCATGCTAATGATAATCTGAAATCTCTCTTCCTTGGAGAACTACAAAAACGATTCTCTTCGTTGTATGAGAAATCATACAAAAACGGGAGAGTGCACAAACACAGAATTTGGAGTTCACGGTCAATTGAAGCTTCAACATATGTCAACAATCATTTATTCGGTTTGAAATAAAACCAAACACCTTCAAAAGAGATAATCAAGAAATTGAAATTAGTTAACTCCGTAATCCACTCCTTGTCTCCCGCATGATTATGTAGATGAAGATTTTGACTGAGTAATTAAGGAACTTGCGATATGAAACACTGAGATTACTAAAATCCAGCATGCAATATTTGTTCCAAAAAGTTCAAGCTATTTACCCTAAAAAGCTTAAATTATCCTAGCGTGTTCCGTCTTATTCAATGTCCAAATATTCCCCTTTATTAGAAGGTGCAGATTTGCATATACATGTAGCAAAATAATTTTTAATCCTGCCACATTGATATAAATGAAATAAAAATTTAAGCAAGCGAAATGAGCACAAAAAACTCTAATAAAAAATTTCGCCTTTAGCGTTATTCGAACTGATCATCTAATTGTCCTATCCGAAACCTAATTGCCTTTTCTGAAATTTATTTTCATATCTTGGGAAAAATTAAAAAAAAATATCTAACCATCCAAGTGGAATGATGTGCCCAAAATTTGGGAGCGGAGGACATACAAGTGGTGGAACCATAGCGAGAGGAGGAATTGGTTTAGCAAAAATAGCGGAGGGATGCTACCTCAGTGTTTCTTTTTGTCTTGTAGCGAGGATTTCTTCAACAAAGAAGGGGGGAAGGGGGCCCACACATCACGTGGGGGGGGTGGCTTCTGTAGCTAATTGGCGTAAATCAAATCGTCCAAAAATAAAAAAGAACAAAGCTCTACAAAGACAAAACGATTGGTCACGTGCAAAATCTCCTCCAATCCTCTCTCCACCAATTATCATTTATCTCCCCACCATTTTCTTTATTTTTTTAAAAATCATTTTCCCTATTTTATTTTCTCAACATTTATTTTTAGGGGCCATCGGCATCTCCCCCTCCTTATATGTAAAGCCGCATCGAGTTGCACCAAGTCTCACAACTTGGGTCGTCAACGTTCGTTCTCGATCATTTCTTTTCACTTTCTCGTTGATCTCAACCCACGGGTTAGCGAGTTGAAAGATCATCTGATCTTGCTTCACCATGGGGGATTCGTCGTCTTCTTCGTATATTCACATGGTAAGTCCGCCGATGAGTATTGGCAAAGAGAAGACAAAAGGATCTGCTGATTTAGTTCTTTCCTCTTTGATCTTTGTGCTCTAGTTTAGCATCCATGTGCTTTAAATTCGCGTTGTGTCTCTGCAGAACATGCTGTTGTTCATCGGCTCTCACTTTCTTGATCTTCTTGTGTCCTTTCGATCTTCCTTCCTTTTCTTATTGGTGTTGCTGCATCTTCGTGCATGAGACCATCGATACCTCCATCTTTTCTCTTCTTATTTTCTATCTTTATGTGCTCGGTTTACTTTGTGATGATGAGTTGCGTATGTGAATAATAGGTGCATCACCTGATAGAGAAGTGTTTGATCTTTCGGATGAGCAAGGAAGAATGCATGGAAGCCCTCTCCAAACATGCAAACATCAAACCTGTCATAACCTCCACCGGTCAGCTTCATATTCCTTCCTCTTCTTGTATTATATCGAAAACCATCCTGAATTTTTCTCCTTCTCCCCCTCTTGATACATATATATTGGCATCGGTAATTTATGTGTGTGCAGGTTATTGAATCTTAATTCATCATCTGTGAGTTTGCTGATAAGAACACCAGCAATTTGGAACGACACTGGCTTCAAAGAATCAAACAAAAGTGAACCCTATTGAAAAGATTTATTAAAAACAGAATTCTTGTCATGAAACCTATCGGTCATATACATTGAAAACAAAATTTGTTGCGTAAGTCGACCTTGTTTATGGAAACGTCCGATATCTTCAGGTTCTAGGGTTTCTTGGGAAATCATCTTCACTAACCTCCATAGCTAATAGCACTGTCATCATGGCCTCTCTTGCATGAATAAGTTCTTGCTCAACTCTAAAAGATTCTTGCACAATATACACGCATAAAGTTCTTGAGTTTTGCATCGATAGTCAGACATGTTGAGCAGAAGGAAGCTTGCTAAACACTTGATTTAGCTAACCCCGAAAGCAAGTATGAGGAAAACTTTCGATTTTCAAAGTTTAACTTCTCTCGTAAGGATATAATCAATGATTTGTAGATTGAAACTTTCTACCGCAAAAGCTTGCCTAATAAGTATTCGTGGATCTTATGTGGTGGATTCTGAGTGTGACATGAAATGCTAATGAATGTAGTGTGGAATGAGCTAGAGAAAGAGAACAAGGAATTCTTTGAGGAATATGCAGAGTCTCGAAGTAAAGATGACCGAATGTCGCAGGAAGAGACGACTCAAATGATTCAGAAGATTATCTCCTCCTCTGATTCTGCCTCCAAAGATTCACACCATGATGGCAACGACGGCGCCGGCGAACAGTCAAACCCAAACGTTTAACATATTCTCTCTTAGTATAGTAGCTACCACGAAAGCGAGTCCACCTTGGTGTAAATGCCTTTAGTTGTCTCAATATGCCAAAACCACACAGACCCCAACGGCTCTCTCTCTCTCTCTCCGTGGCGATCCACACAATGTGACGATGATCACCATAAAATACTGCATATACGGACGAGCGCGGAAGCTGCAATTGTCCGTAGCTAATATGATGCATCTGCTTCAATGATTGTACTCGGGCTGCATATCTTACTGTAGTGGATGAAAATATAAGTTAATGGGATCATATGGAGTAGTCAATTATGAAATTTCATGTCACTTATCGACACTTTCATAGATGATTTGATGATGATGTTATTGAGTTTTTGACAGATCTTATAAACATATAGGAAACGAAAATATTTTTACTTATTTTCATGTTTGGCCGTCAAACAAACACGCATGACCCAAACCCGCCGACCGGAATTTGAAAAGTCTAGCTAGAAGCTTATCATTATGAATGTGGGACATGCATTTACTTATCAGTGCTTGCCTTCTATATATATAGAGCCAATAGAGGAATCTCCCTTAACATAACTCTAACATGATATCTACGTCATGGCTCATGATTAAGTTCAATTCTTCACCTTGTATTTGCACTGTTTATAACATTTTTGTCTTTATTTGTTAAGTACTTGAAATATACTTTTCGGTCGCGAGTGTAATTTGCAAGTTTAAACGCTCTCTCTAAAAACTTAAACGTTTAGAGCAAATTCGTTGGATAATTGAGTTTAACAAAGATAATATGATTTGATTCAGATGAATTATTAGGGATAAAAATTTATTGACTATGTGTGCCCATTCAAATCATATTTACATATCATATAATTTTGAATAGATCTTTTTTTGGCCGAGATCTCTTAAATACTTACAAATGTACATAGGGAAATTATCAAAAAAATATTAAACCTATTGCATTTGTGCCAATTCAATGTTAAACATTTAAATTGTGTCAATTTAAGACAAAGGTGAATGTTTACTTTATTTAAATTTCATGTTCGTTCTAAATAGATCATAAATATCCATGTGAATATTCACTTTATTTACTTTCTTAGCTTAGAAAATTTGAGGACCGACTTAATCTTAAAGTACGGAAAGGAGTGAGAATTACTGTTAGTTAATTTACTAATGAAAAGGAAATTCAAGCTATTGCTTTTTTTTGTAATACAATTTCAGGTGGATTATCAGGAAGCTATATTTCTTTGGCGTGTGGATAAGAAATATTTTCTTCTTTGGACAACTACTAGCACAACAACATTGTTCCTTGGCATTGAAATTGGTGTCCTTGTTGGGGTGAGTACATGGAGCAGCGGCATTTGAGCTACTGAATACAGATATTTATGCTGTATATACATTCATTCGGGCATAGTAGACATTATGAGCATGAACAAGAATCAGATTTTGTCAGATGATGCTAAATCTTTTTGGAGTGAAGGACATGAGCTGCCTTGCTGTAATTACTCTAGGATAGAAATTGCTTTGAGAAGACCACTATTGATATGTAATAATCACAACATTAAGCAGCTTTATCATCATAGCAACCGCTGAAGGAGCTTGTAACTTATAATCTTATTTTGACATGTTGATGCTATAGGTTGGTGCTTCTCTTGATTTTGTCATTCATTGTTGACACCTAAATTTTTGGCCTCACATATGAACATTTGTTTGCATAAAAAATTTGAGGTCGATCCCACCCCTAAGTAAAATTGGCATTGCATAATTTTACATTGCAAGGAGGATACCTTTAGTTGATGTTTTATGGATAGAAAATTTGGAAGGAAATCAATTGGATACATTGGGGGTTGCAATTTCCACAAGGAGGAAACCAATCAATCACAAGAATCTTCTCTCCAGTAAAATTTTGGAGGAATTTGTGGGATAAATGCGGCAAGACAGACAAAATGGAGGAAAAAAAATCAAAGCATTTGTGGAAAGTGTGGGTTGCTAGAATTTACAAAAAGAAACTAATGAGTTGGCCATAGAATTGTGATAGGAAATTAAGGGAAAGAATCAAGCTGGTCATGGAATCGTGAATGGAGATGAGTGAATTTGGACGTGTTCGCGGGAATGTGAATAAAAGCTAAAAGGGAAATCAAAAGATTTGAAGGGTTAATTTGGAAGTGAATTAGAGTGATTCACAATCAATTCTCGGTGACAAATCAAAGCCAAACTTGAGCAAATTTCCGAGAATCATCAATTGGCTCCATGGATCCTGACTTTCCAACAATACACGGGAGAATTTTTGCTATAAAAGGTGGCTAGCTTGAACACCTTGAGGGATTGGGGGTGAGGAGTCGAAGAGGAGAGAAAAGGGTGAAAGGTGAGGAAACGTTGAGAGAAGAAAGGCTAAAAAAAAGTGAGTGGGAAAAGGGTCAAAGGTGAGGAAACCTTGGGGATCAATTGACCGCCACTGCGCCCTTGCTTTTTGTTGATGCTGTTCATGGTTGTTTGCTGTCCAAATTTTGCTGCTGTGGTTCGTGGTTGTTTGCTGTCTAATTTTTGCCACTGCTGTTCGCGGTCGCGCTGCTGCTGCTATTTGTGGTCATTTGCTGTCCAATTTTGCTGTTGTTGTTCACCGTCGTTGGCTGTCCATTGCTGCCGTGCTGTCATTAACGATAGCAAGCCATTGCAGCTGTTTGTGAAAACCGGAGAAATACCATCAAGGTAATTTTCTAATCAATTCGCTCATCAGAATATTAAATTGCCTAATTTGCAATATATTCGTTACTAGCGTGATTTCCTTGATATATTAGGCATATTTTGATTAAGTGAAGTTGTTGTGCTATGTTTTAAAAAAAACCTTAATAATAAAAA
The DNA here is from genome assembly GCA_014182845.1 of Corymbia calophylla. NCBI lineage: Eukaryota > Viridiplantae > Streptophyta > Magnoliopsida > Myrtales > Myrtaceae > Corymbia > Corymbia calophylla. Next base: position 33,300,288 of record CM024699.1, on the reverse strand, counting down.
ATATTGAGTCGCGAGACGTCGGATCGGGTTTTTGATTGTTTGGATTTTTTTATCTTGGGTTGGGGTAAATTGCGTGCTTTATATGATCGGTTGCATTATATGTGTTGATTTTTTAGCAAGCTTACAAAAATGCATAAAAAAAAATCCGTTGCATAATAGAGTAGATTAATGCATTTCATGTCAGACTAGACTTATAGTATACATTGCATATGACGTAGAAGCATAGGAAATTTCATTAGTTAAAATATTTTTTATTATTATTCTTTATTCCATATTAAATCGTGGTATACAATAAGCGATTTCTTATTCTAATAAAAAGTAAAAAAAAAAAAGACATGCATTGCATATAGTATTAATATGTTATTCATCCCATGTCATGTAATACATGCATATTTAGGGTCATGTAAATCATGTGCATCCTTGTCACAAAAGTTTTCAATTAATGTATGTCATTAGAGCTAGGTCATTTAAATTGCATGTCATATGTCATTAGAGTAAAAATCATGCACATTAAATCTAGACTAAAGTTATTTATAATTAATTTTAGAAAAATCCAAAAAAAGTAGATGTCATCCCATTTAGAATTTATGTTTAGGGCATGCATTTTTAGTTATACCTTGTTTTGCCTTAAAGTTGATCATGATTCTTACACTTATCCTTTTGGACTTACTAAATGTCATTGATTGTGATCCGCATAACCACTCATTTCCATGTTAGTGGCTTGGCTTAAAATAAACCAAGATTGCTTGCAAAAAAAATATTTTTGAAGCTTAAAAGAAAATGGTACTAAAAGGGCGCTAGTTTAACTTAGCGTAACCATGTCCCTGAACCTATTGAATCTCTAGTTCGCAGAAGTAAAGTATTCTCACATACTTTACTTGGGTTTCTAATCAACCCTAATTGATTAGTGGCGGCTCCTAATTGAATAAAATTGCATGTTTAATAATGTTAAATTTTGAGTACCAAGTTGCGGTTGGTAGGGCTTGGGAGAGTCCGCATTAAGCCTTCGGACTTAGTAATCAATTAGTCTTCTCATGATGATTCACCTTCAGGAAGGTCGTAACAGCTTGGCAACTCCACTAGAGACATGAGTTAAAACTCATAGTGGCCATATGCTTGTTTTTTCTCTTTTCAAATTTTTTTTTTTTCGTTTGGCAGCATGGAGACCAAGTATGCTCCTAATATAAAGTGTTAAATGTTTTTGCAGAAAGGAGTTATAAGAGGTGTAGTGTTTGCTAACTATAGAGTGTTAAATATTTTTGCAGAAAGGAGTTATAAGGAGTGTAGTGTTTGCTAACCTTTTGTTTTGTAGGAGGGTGTTGATGTTGAATGTTTTTGTTCATATTGAAGTGATGTTTGCATTATTAATTGCCATGCATGATTTTTAAATGGTTTTAGTACTACACTTTGCACACACTACCTGCCGTCGGATCTGGACCGCAATTAAGGATATTTGGATGGTGTTGAGAAATGATCCAACCTTGAACGCAAGATTGCGATGTAGAGGTTGCATTTCTCAACTCCAATTTTTTTTTCTCGATGTCAAAATGTTTATCATTGTTTGCAAAATCTCATGACTATAGAATTTTCTTTGACCAAGCCGGAGCTAAGAGGACTCGACCTTTGTATGCAAGATTGCGACTAATCGGATCATTCCTCTTAGCACTAATTTGCTAAGCCCTATAGTTTAGGTGTCAAACCTCACGTCTCATGTGTATGTCTATGTGATTGCCATTTTTCCTTCATGAAGTAAGTATTCTTACCTTACACTATGCAATCTATTTATTTTATATTTTTTTGGGGTCCATGACAAAAGGTCGATTGCGAGTCTTAATCTATATACAATGGGGAGATCTGATGTTCAATTCATTCCAACTCCTAAGATTGAGCTCAAGGGATGGTGGAAAAATCTAAATAAGGAAGGCCAAGATTATGTGAAGTCAATACTTGGTTAGCTCATACCCCTTCTGGATATTGGAGTCCATAGTGGTGTCTTGCAAGTAATATCTCATTTCTGGTGCCCTGAGACTGCTACCTTCATCATTGGTAAGAATGAGCTAACTCCAACACTTGAAGAATATAGTGTTATCATGGGAATGCCCCTCATTATTGAACTTGTTAGGCCGCCTCTTGGTTTAGAGCCCACATCAATTTTGTCTCAATTTTTAAGAATAAAAACTGATGAGGTTAAGAAAATTTTGAAAGCTAATTGTAATGCATGCCATTTCTCATTTTTGGCTAATAATTTTTCAAATCAATCTTCAATGCGCCAAAAAGGTAGGATATTCATTTTAGCTTTCTTTAGATTTATAATTTTTCCTCATAGAAAAAATGCTATTAATCCACCTTTAGGAAGATCGCGACATTCATGAATCAGCAAATCCACATATCGGTAAGTTGATTTGCTTATAAGCTGCTCTATGTTTTCAGTTTCACTGCCTTATCTGGTTAACAATGCCATTGCCTTATGTCCTTGTATTTCCATTTTGATATTATTCTCCTTTAAGTGAGAAAGCTGCTTCATTTGCTTCTCCAAATCTCTCTCTCTCTCGTTCTCTCTCGTGTTGATGCGTGTCAATGTATTCCTTAGCCTCGTGATAACCCTCTTCCTCAAGACTTCACGGCTTCATATCTGTATTGCAGCTGTATTGGGGGGTCTTCCTGGCACCACTGTCTATAAAAATATAGAACAGTACCCAGAAGCGTATACCTACAATGGCATTGTTATTGTTCGGATTGATGCTCCAATATAGTTTGCCAATATTAGTCACATAAAAGATCGGTTATTACATGGCTTTGCCCTCCTTACCTGGTTCATTTTCAATCTGAACCTGATGGTCGTTCTCATATGTCTAGGAAAGGAAGCACGAAGTATTCTAAAATTTCTTTTCAGGCTACGGGAATATGAAATTGAGGTCGATGAATCCACACGGCGGGGCCCTGAAGTTGATAGAGTTTATGGCACGTAAGTTGTGATGCGTGTGGTTATCTATACAAAAACAATATGGAAATGATCCTTCATTGGAGTCTTCATTATGTCTAATTAATAAGGAAGTGAAAGTACGCAAGAGTTGGTTATTCTAATTGGCTTGCAATGTTATCTCTCCTATCTCTTGGAAACTTAGTTCGATCCTAGAACTTAGTTTCCGAGCTGATTTTCTTCCAGGCAGGGGAAATTTATTCCGGGTGTGGGTGTAATTTATCATCCACATGTCCGTTGTTGATCATCATAAGTTAAAAATATAGGCCTTATAGGCCTAACGATAGGTGGAGTAGTTGTAGCATTTTTTTCGACAAAAAAATTGCCTTATTTAGGAAAAGGTTATGAAGTATTAGTTCCATGAACCATGGACTAAGTATTCTATATCGATGTGTTTTGTCATTTATGTAATTTTTTTATTAGAATATAGTTGAATTGATGTTTCACGGATAAATGATTGCTTATTTGTCAGCTAGATTTTAATGTCATATCTGTTTTGTTCTTTATGAAAATTTACTCCAAATCCTCAGGCCAAGAGCATGGATTAATATTGCAATAGGCCTCATAATTTGGCTTAATTGTTGGTGGATACGGAAGAATTTGGCCAGTCAAGCCTCACCTAAAAACAATGCCGGACTTTTTGTAGGATTTTTATCATTCTTGGCTTAAAGTTCATAGAAACAGATTTATAACCTTATCTATTGTTACTCATGCTGATACAGGCCTTGGCTTCACCGCCCTCACGTTCTTGTTCTGCCACATCTTAGAATCACATCTTCATTTCTTGTTGCAGCCGTCACATATATTCATTCCAGTGCTGTTCAAGCTTTGAAGGACCTGCACCAAGAGTACAAATCACGGGACATTCAGGTTTGTTGATCTCTACTGAGAACAGTTCATTCATTTTCTTGTCAGTCTCACTGGAAGTTCCTTTTGCCATCTCCACAAGCGTCTGAGACATTTCTTGGCGTGGCAGATTGCTATTTCCAATCCGAACTGGTCCATTTTCCTTACATTTTCAAAGTCTGGAGTGGTTGACATGATTGGCAAGGAACGGTTCTTTGTTCGAGTCCATGATGCCGTTCAAGTCTGCCTCCAACATCTCCAAAACATAAAAGAAATGCCCGCAACACCCGATCTTCCACCCGAGGAGAGATCCAGTCTCTTGCAGAGATTACTCAGGCAAACGGGAGAGGATCTTTCGATTCCCGAGCTGAAGTCCGGAAATCAGAGGCCTCCAGCTTCTACAGATACCGATCCTCAATTGGAACCTCTCGCCCCGGAAGCCATGAATGTTTCGTCCCCCACGATGGATGTGCTGCCAGAATTTATTTGTACAAGGCCGTGCTCAATTGTATGATGTATTAACCCATTTTTTTCCCGCTGTGAAGGAGGATTCTTTTTTTCTCTTTTCTGTGAGTAAAGTAAATAAGCTTGTATTAATAGGCTTAGCATATGTCACTGAATTCTATTCACCGGTAAGTATATCTCAACTAGCTGCATTCTATGATCTTAACAACGTAATTCTGTTTCCCTCCCTCCAATCGATTTCTTTGCCCCTATTGTGCCTCTACCGTAACTCAATAATAACCTTGTTTTCTGAGAGTAGTGTCTGACTATGAGATACAAGTACAACTATCTTTATGGGATAAAGACTATGGGATGCTTCAGTTGTGTTAATACTAATTACTGGACAAATAGAGGTCAAGATCCATATTCTCAAATTCATGTTTTAGTAAGCCCATCCTAAAAACCCATAGTCATTCAAGCCCACACATTCTCTTCTAATCTTGAGTAGGCCCGTCATATAGGTAGATTGGGTCAAATTTGAGTCAAGTCGAAAATGTTCAAGTCAAATCGATTCATTTAACCCATTTTATATGCAATGAAAATTTAGCGACTCATATTTGACCCAACCTATGCTTGGAATTCATTTTAAACAAATTTTCTCCTCGAATTATTGCCTTTGGATAATAGGCAACTTGATTGAATGGCTCATCAAGTTACGAGGGAGCTAGGGGTTTGGGTTATGAATGGGAATGTGAAAATTTAGCTCAGGTTATCCATAAATCATGAAACAATTTCACTCTAACCTTATTGTTTCGGGACATTATAAATTATTGTCAACCTCGCAAGTAACCTTGGTTGAGGAAAACAAACCTATACATAAAAAGAAAGGTTCTATATGAGTAAATCAATCTTCAGCTTTGGAATGCAAGCATGCTAAGCAAGTTAAAATTAATGTAGCATTAAACCCCAATCACAAGGTTTAAGCATAAAGTATCTATGGGTGGTTCAACATTTGCAAAAGTGTTTTTCTTTTATTTCACTAAAAAGAAATCAAATCCTTTGCCGACTCCAACAAAGGGCTCAAGTTGTAGGCGGGTAAGATCTGGCACTGGCGTGACCATGGGCGACCCTCGACGAAGGCCACTTGAGGCCGTACCACCCCAGTGAGGGCCACGAGACTAGGCAAGGGCCACTTGGGTGGTTGCTTGACCTCAGGCAGCCATCATATAGGTCGTGCACCCTCACAAGGCCCTCGTCAGTCACTTGTCAACCCTTCACTGATTAGATTTGACCTTGTTGGCCCTTGCTAATCACTCTCGCAAAGAAGATGAATAGTGGCAACAAGGGGCAAGATGAAAACTGAAGAATTGGTAAGGGTAGTTTTAAAAGAAAAAATCATTTAGCCATTTTTTCAACATATGGAAAATGCTAAAAACTCAAAACATGTGAAAGCTTCAAACAGATAAAAAGCTCCAAACAGGTCCCCCACCTACCTTAAGTTTTTAGCCTTTCCAATACTAGCTTTAACTAGAAAGCCTCTTTGGGGCGGTTGCCAAACATCTCAATTTTTTCCAAAAACCTTAACATTGTCATATCTCAATTGCAGGACATTGTTCAAGCATTTCATCGACCAGGTAAGAGGTAACAGTTCCCAAACTTCCCCTCCTACATGCGTTTCATTTTTATACGGTTTGAAAGTTTCTTTATTGAAAAAAGCCATAGCCATATAGGCAAAACATAGCATTGCCCTAGAGCGAGAAACATACAATGCAATCACTAAGCGCTGGAAACACCATCAGCAAGAACTTGCGGACCTAACATACATCCAAAATAAACCGAAACTGCATCTTCCTCTCAGTTCCTAAATGTTCTTTGTTTAGGGTTGAAAAGAAAGGAGATGTAGACCGGCGGTTGCGGCTGGTGTGATAGGCTGCGATGGCGGCTAGTGGCTGCAGTTGGAGGGGGAGGTTGTGACAATGTGGGAAGCGGTGGTGACTGTGGAAGAGACGGACGGAGTGGAAGAGGAGGAGGAGCAACAGATGAATGGAGAACCTTCTCTTCAAAGGTGGGTTAGGTTTAGGCAAATCCATTTGTCATTCTAAACTCATTTATTGAATATAAGATAATAAATGGATTTTTGACCTATTTGAACAAATCTGATCTCAAGCGAAGACAAGAAAAAACACAAGGAAAGTCTTCAACTTGAGGTCCTCGAAGAATCAATTGACGAGCTCCGAAATGTCGAGTTCGAAGCAGGTGTCCACGAGACGTTATAGATTAGGTAGCGTTGGTTATATGATTAGGTGAGTATTTTTGCTCTTGTTTTTCCTATCGCCCAAGTGTCACGGTCCAATTTCTTCTGACCCCATGTGGGCTGAGAAAGACTTTAAGGTACCGAGGTGAAGTGGAGGAGATGCAGAATGATTGATATAACTAAATCGTTGGGTGTCGCTGAGGTTTTGTTCTAGAAATCCAGGGATAGAATGAGTATCATTTTGGAGGATCTCTGAAGGTGGAGTTGGTCTTTCATGCAAAAATTGGTCAGGAGTTTATGTTGTTTGCGTGATTTTGTCTATGGCAAGCTAAAGCCGGTTGTTGTGTTGAAGTAATTTGTATATACTTGAGTTGAATTGGGCATGATACCATTCAATATGAGGATTTGATTCACTGTACTATCCTTGAGAAGAATATATAGGGAAAGTTGACCTCATGTTCCCATTCACCAGGTGCAACCAGAAAGCTTTCAGCCCATGACACTAAAGGAGGAGAAATTTGTCATTCAATTTTGACATTGGAATATTCGTTAAATGTCACGTGTCATTAAACTTAATAATTTGATGGTAAAATTTAACAGGAACTAATGAAGGGTAAATTTATTATAAATGTACCAGTTTGAGGTTTTTTTTTATCAAAAAATTAGTTTCAGATAAATTTATTACATATGTACCGATTTAAAAATTTTTATGATATTAACTCATTTTTCAATTAATAACTCTCAGATTGAAGAGTAAGCTATCGGTTTTCACTTGACGACTGGTGACATCTAAATTTTACCGTTTTATTTAAGACTTAGTAGTATTAAAAATTAGAGATTAGTCCCCTTTTAAAAATAATTAATTAATTAATTAAAAAAATTCGAATTTATAAAAAAAAAACCATTGTGGGTCCGGGCCAGGGCTGGGCCTGCCCGGCCCCTTTCTTTTCTTCTTTTTCTTCACATGGGCTCTGCCCATTTCCTTTTTTTTTCTTCTTCCTCGGCCCGGCCCGTCCATCTCCTTCTTCCTCTCTTCCTCCACGCGAGGCAGCAGAAGGAGCAGGGGACAGAGCAGAGCAGGGGAGGCAAGTCAGAGCAGCAGCAGCAGATGGGAAAGGTCAGAGACGGCAGAGGTTAGGAGGCAAGTCAGAGCAGCAAAAGGGACAGAAAAAAGCAAGTCGAAGGGAGAGGGGTGGAACAATTGAAACAAGCGGGAGAGAAAGATCGCCGGTGGCCTCACCTGAACCGAGACCGACGACTCGCCGTCGTGGTAATTCGCTTGAAAAAAAAAAACTTTTGAGCAATCTCGACGTGCATCCTGCTTATCCCCCAGCCTTTCAACACCTGGACCCAGCGAGTTTCCTGCAACCCCGGCGTTTTTACAGACTTCCTGGTGGTTTCGTCCAGTTCTGGAAGCGTCCCTCAACATCCGGTGGTGCCCACACCAGTCCTGCCATCGTGACCAGCACCAGTCACCGCGCCTTTTGCCGAGTTAACCTTTCTGGTTTAGGCGAGTCCAGCAACACCAGCAGCTTTCTGTCACGTCCGAACAACGGCCTGGTTTCCCAGAGACCAATATTTTCTCCCAATATCTATGCTCATTGATTCTCGACGGCGTTACTAATTCCGACGTGTTCCAACGAAGCCCATAAAGGCACTGATTTAGCAATCAAGGAAGAAGGATCTGGAAATATCATCGAGGAAGAAGGATCAGAGATATTGAAGGATTCGAATCAATCGAGATGTCCGAATCAATCGAAGATGTCAGAATCAATCTGCTGATCCTTGGAGATGTCGGAATTAAAGAATTGATAACTTTTGTAATATTGTAATCTCTTTCTTTATTATTTTCCATTGTTATTTTGTTTCCATACAAAATGTATCATTTGTAATATCTATATATATAGGAAGTCATCTCAACAATTGCACGCGTTGAGATCAATAATCAAACACTTCTATTCTTTCATGGTATCGAGCATATTTCTTTGATAGAAATTGATCCTTAGCCATGGCTTCCACCAATCCTAAATACCCATACCCTTCATCTCTAAACATTAGCAATTTTGTGTCACTGAAACTGACACAAACAAATTATTCTTGTTGGAGAGCCCAGATGCTTGCACTAATTGAAAGTCAAGATCTGGTAGGTTTCATTGATGGTGAATACCAGATGCCAAATCCAACAATAGTCACCCCCTCTGAGGCCGGAAAAGAAGTTAGTGCCTCAAAGGAAGTGACAAATCCAGAGTTTTTACAATGGAGAAGGTCAGATCGCCTTCTGCGGGGATGGATCATTGCAACGCTTTCAGAAGAAGTTCTTGCTCAAGTAGTAGACTTGAAGACATCTACTGAGGTGTGGTTAAGTTTACAAAATATTTTTGCCAAGGTATCCGAGGAACGTGAAGTTTCAATTTTTCTCGCAAATCCAAAAATGTTATAGAGATAATTTCTCTTCTCTTCACGAATATCTTGGTGCTTTTCAAAAATATTTTAATGAGTTATCTGCTATTGGATGTCCTCTAGAGGACAAGAAGAAGGGCCTCTTTGTTTTGAATGGCTTAGGTGATCAATATGATTCATTCACAACCTCCATGTTGAAGCCTCCAATGCCGGTGTTCTCTGACTTGATTTCTCAACTGCAAAGCTTTGAGAGTCGCCTCACAAATAAAAGTTCCCATGCAATTCAACATGGGACGGCTTTCTTTGGTCAAAGAAGTAATATTAAGAGCAGCAAAAAGGGAAAACAATTCCAACATTACAACAACAATTATTTTTCTTCACATGGAAGAGGGTTTTCTCACAATGGTCCCGAGAATGAAAAATTCTCGGGCTGATTTTATGCATTTGCAGGGTCACAAGCCACAATTCAATCAAAGCAAGACCGAGAAACTTGTGAAAGGAACAGACAAAGTCGTTTCTGTCAAATTTGTAACAAGCAAGGACATACTTGCTTTAGATTGCTTTAATCGGTTTAATCAATCTTTCCTCCCATCCGATGTGCCAAAGGCATTTGCTGCACTTACTTGTTGGAGATAATCAAGATTGAGAATGGTTCACCGTCTTCGGAGCTTCAAATCACATGACCGGAAGTGAAGGTAATCTTTTCAACTTACGACCATATATTGGGAAAGATAGTGTAATGGTTGGTAATGGTGATTCGCTTAAAATTTCCCATATTGGTGATGCTCATATCAATTTGGGTCAAAAGAGCATTGACTTAAAAAATGTTCTGCTTGTTCCTCGGATGAAAAAGAATTTATTATCGGTGAGCCAATTTACAACCGACTATCCTCCGAATTTTGAGTTTTACGCTGGTTTTGTGATAAAGGACGGGGAAAACGGGAAATGTTTCGACAATTGGAAACCGTGAAGGTAATCTATATACCTTGAAGGCACCAAAAGAAGTACTATTTTCAAATCGATTCAGGAAAGCTGATGAAAGTACTTGGCATCAAAGATTGGGACATCCACAATCGACGACAATTCATCATCTCGCAAAATAAAGGCGATATTATTATTCTTGCTTGGAATAAAACTACTACAATATGTAGTAGTTGTCAAATGGGTCGAGCATCTAAACTTCCTTTTTTTGCCTTCCAAATCTAATACTACTAAGCCTTTTGAAAAAATACATTGTGATTTGTGGGGAAAAGCTCCGATAATCTCATTTCAAAGGTTTTGAGTATTATGTTTGTTTTGTGGATGATTATACGCGATATACTTGGTTATTTCCATTACGGCAAAAATCTGACTTTTTGCATGTTTTCTCAATTTTGAGAAATACTTGGAAAGACAATTTGGAGGATATATTAAAATCTTTCAATCGATGGAGGAGGAGAGTTCAATCGAGCGGATTTCATACTTCATTTGCAAAAGAATGGCGTTATTAATCAAGTATCTTGCCCGAATACTCCGGAGCGAGAATGGAGTTGCCGAGCGAAAACATAGGCACATATGTGAAATTGGCTTGACTATGCTTCATCAAAGTGGAATTCCTAAAAAATTCTGGGTCGAAGCCTTTCAAACATCAGTTTTCTCTTGAATCGGCTTCCTACAAGGGTGTTGGGCATGAAATCACCATATGAACTCTTATTTGGAGAAAACCAGATTATAATTCTTTGCGAATTTTTGGTTGCGAGATGCTTCCCTTATCTTAGGGATTACACCAAAAATAAGTTCGATGCTCGATCGTTGCCATGTGTTTTTCTCGGTTATAGTGATCGTCATAAGGGATATCGATGTCTTTATCCTCCAACTGGTCGAATTTATATTTCACGACATGTCGTTTTTGATGAGAATATATTTCCCTATCTTGTACCCAGCTCATTATTTCAGGATCAAAGTGATAAAGCGGGGATATCTGAATTTATAAGCTGGCCAAATCAAGACACGACGGCGTCGGAATCGGAATTTTCACCTTTATATTTGCAGCAAGGTGCGTTTCGATCAACCGCGGGATGACTTATTAAATTCTGCTACTCATGATACTTCTCATGAAGATAACGTTGATGGAGGTGAATCACATGTTCATGAAAATCATGTTGAAATTGGTGACTCATCAAGTGCTCCAATTAATTCTCCATGCAATTTAGCAAATGAAGATTCCTCTATGGATGCCCTTACTGATTCTTCAATAGCACGTTCACCCACTCCAAATCATTCAATGATTACACGAGCACGTGCTGGTATTATGAAGCCTAATCCAAAATATGCTAATCTACATATGATGGACTCTATACCGAAGGAGCCACATAATGTACGTTCGCTTTGAAACATCCGGGGTGGTCGGTGGCAATGAAAGAGGAACTCGAAGCATTGCATCGAATAAAACTTGGACTCTTGTCCCACGTCCTTCAAATACTAATATTGTGGGATGTAAATGGGTTTTTAAGTCTAAGTTAAAGGCTGATGGTACATTAGAAAGATTAAAAGCAAGATTGGTCGCCAAGGGATATACTCAAGTAGCGGGAGTAGATTTTCGGAGACTTTCTCGCCGATTGTTCGACCGGGAAGTATAAGAACAGTCCTCACCATAGCTACTATTAAAGGTTGGCATATCAAACAATTAGACGTGAAAAATGCCTTCTTACATGGTTTTCTATCACAACCTGTTTATATGGAGCAACCGCCAGGTTTTGAGGACAAAAATCATCCGTCTTATGTTTGCAAATTGGAGAGAGCTTTGTATGGCCTTAAGCAAGCACCAAGAGCATGGTTTGATCGCTTTAGCTCATTTCTTTTGGCATCTGGTTTCTTTTGCAGCATTGCGGATCCTTCTTTGTTTATTAGAAAATCAGATGGTGGTATTTTAGCTCTACTTTTATATGTAGATGACATGATTGTTACAGGTGATAATCCAAAATTGCTTAATGAGTTCATCTATACATTAAGCAATGAATTCGCAATGAAGGATATGGGTCCGTTACATTATTTTCTCGGAGTGGAGGTTAGGATGTTCTCCGGGGGTCTTTATTTGTGCCAACAACAATATGCTTTGTCAATCCTTAAACGTGCACAAATGGAGGGCTGCAAGCCAATTTCCACTCCTATGGCTGCTAGTTCTTATTCTAATATGGATGCAAGATTATTTTCGGATCCTACATTATATCGAAGTATCGTCGGAGCTCTTCAATATCTCACTATTACAAGGCCGGATACTTCATATGCGAGTCAATTTTGTTTGTCAATTCATGCATCAACCTACCATGAGTCATTTTCAAATTGTAAAGCGCATTTTACGTTATGTCAAAGGCACAACAGATCGAGGTATGAAAATCTTGTCCAAGTCAACATTGGACTTGTATGCCTTTTGTGATGCGAGATTGGGCAGGTTGTCGCTTGACTCGACGATCAACTACTGGATTTTGTACCTTCTTAGGAAGCAATTGTATATCATGGAGTGCTAAGAAGCAACGAACAGTAGCTCGATCTAGTGCGAGGCGTAGTATCGTGCAATGGCATCAACGGCTGCAGAGATTACGTGGATATCATTCCTTTTGCGAGATTTGGGTATTCATCTCTCCAATCCACCAATATTATTTTGTGATAATATCGGTGCACTTTATATGTCGATTAATCCAGGTGTTCCATGCAAGAACTAAACATATTGAATTAGATTATCATTATGTGCGCGAAAAAGTGGCTATTGGAACACTTGTGACTAAGTATGTTCCGTCTGTGCATCAAATTGCGGATCTATTTACGAAACCACTGCCTAGAAAAGCTTTTGGAAACTTATGTCGCAAATTGGGTATTTGGGATTCTCCAACTCCCAATTTGAGGGGGAGTAAAGGCACCGATTTAGCAATCGAGGAAGAAGGATCCGGAGATATCATCAGGAAGAAGGATCTAGAGATATTGAAGGATCTCGAATCAATCGAGATGTCGAATCAATCGAAGATGTCAATCAATCTGCGATCCTGGAGATGTCGGAATTAAAGAATTGATAACTTTTGTAATATTGTAATCTCTTTCTTTATTATTTTTCATTGTTATTTTGTTTCCATACAAAATGTATCATTTGTAATATCTATATATATAATGGAAGTCATCTCAACAATTGCACGTTGAGATCAATAATCAAACACTTCTATTCTTTCAGCCCACCTGTCCAACCACTTCGTATGCCGCCACATCATCGTGCCTTGGTCACCTATAACGACTCCCTTGAGCCCTCCATCGTCTGCGACTTCCCGTGATTCTGGGGACGTCTCTACTCTGACATCTCGAGCTTGGCCACACCACAAGGAAGCTCCCATAGTCCCTCTCTCATTCTGAACACGTGAAGAGCCTAAAAGGGACACGCAGCACAAATCCAAAGGGAGTCAAGGGTCAAAGAGGCGGTCTTACGAAAAAGCAGAAGAGTGTTAGAAGAAAGAAAGAAAACCGGAGGGAAATAGAACTTGAGCGTGAGAGAGAGGAGAAATAGAGAGAGAAAGCGAGCTCGGGAGTGTGCTGGGTCGTCACCGGAGGTCCGTCCATCTGCCCCTCGTCCGCCGCAGCCCTTTCCCAAACCAGGTAAGCCTTCCCACCGAGAATAGTCACTCTTTCTTGCAAGGCGCCGGCCCGGGGCTCGTGGCCGACCAGTTTGCGCGAGCTTCGGCCCCGACGGCGTCCGTTGATGTCGCTGCACGTTCTTGCATGTTTGTTAGGAGTCAAAGCCCGTGTTTGAGTTCCTAGCGGATCCGATATCTCTTCTTTGGTCGATGCACTTTACATTCGATAAAATGTCTCAAAGAGATCCGAAAAGTCAGCCCGTGTTTTAGCTTGGAATCGATCCGTGCTTGCATTCGTAGCTGCTGAATCCTGCTTTTTGTTTGCGTGGTCACTGTCTTTCGGCGTGGTCTTCGCGAAATAATCGTGCGTCGTCGGGAGAGCGAGGGTTTTCTTTATTCCGGTGAACGGATTATCGGTCGTCGGAAAAGGTGGCCGGCGGCAGTCGCCGCTGATCGAGCGGTAGGACCAAAGGATGATAGTGGTCCAAGCACCGGTGAACTTTCGCCGGAGATGACGTTTGTTGGCGCTGGTTCGGTGGAGGAAATCGTCGGACGGCGGAGCTGCGTGAAGATGAAGACGTCGGGGGGAAGCATGCAGAAGAAGACGTGAAGAAGAAGACCAGAATTAAGTAGACCAAGAGAAAAGGAAACATAAAAAGAATTTAAAAAAATAGAAAAATAGGAAAAAAACCAAAAAAAGAAAAGAAAAGATAGAAGACAAGAATATGGGCTTCGTCTTGGGCTTGTGTACGCCGAGCTGGGTTCGTCGCGGGCTGAGATGGCTGGGCTGAGAGCAAAATAAAAATTGAAGATGGGCTTTTTTTAAGGAATTTTCGGGGCCTTTGGTCAAATCTTCGGTGGGCTTGAGGCCGGCCCAGTCCTTCTTAGTCCGACTCGGACCGACAGGGGCCGAGTCGATATAGTAGGGCCGGGTCTTTTGACCCTGTCCGAATTATTTTTCATATAAAAAAATAAAAAAATATTAAAAATATTAAAAATTTATAAAAAAATTCGAAATTTCAGAAAATTCATAGAAAATTCAGAAACCTGAAAATTTATAAAAATTTTCGAAAAAATCGAAAAAAATTAAAATATTATAAATTCCAAAAAAATTTCAAAAATTCCAAAAATTCCAAGTTTGCTTTAAAGTTCCCTTAAAAAGCTTTAAAACAAATTTGACAATTTTCTCTTAAAAGGTGTGGGGAAACCATCAGCTTAAAATTGTGCTTAAAATTGAACAAGCCCTCATGGTTTCACCTTAGTGTTTTAGTTATCCTCGGACACAATTACCCTTGATTGCACACTTATGATGTGGTGATTAGTTTAATTATGATTGCATTTATTTATCTCTTAATGCTATGTGTTATTTTCTCTTACAATTTATTTAATGTTTTATTTAATTGCTTATTATTATTTTGATAATTGCACACCCGCATGATCACCTCACATATTAGTGATTAAGTCTAAAATCAATCCAAACTATCTGACAAAAGTCTTTTTGAAATGAACAAGATTAGGTACCGAAATGGCACTAATTGATTAATTAGTGTAATCAAATCCCCGATCTTAGATTTCTAGTTGCGTAGAAAGTGAAGGCACTTTCATGCCTCACTTAATTTTAACCCACCCCAATAGGCTAGTGGCGACTCTTCATTTGAAGATTTTTATAAACACTCAATGACTCGAGGTATGAGCTTGGGAGAGCCTATGTCTAATGAGAGTCCTGGACCCATCTTTTGAATAATACCTCTAAACCTATTTAAAGATATTTTTCCTCTTCGGGACGGAAAAAATAGGTTGCAACAACGACCCGGAGATTTTTGGCTTTCTTCGTGGGCAAGCGGAAAATTGCAGAGAATAGTCTTGCATTGTTGGACGTTAATCAAAAGAAGGCTTCGGGATGCTGCAAAAAGTGGGACTCCAGTTGAGCAACAATGGAAGAGAAAGCAAATAAAAAACCAGAAGAGGGTCAGAATTTTTCTTTGCATGAACTTAGAATTTTCGATATTTCCACGATTCTTTCTTTTTTCCTCATTAACCATCCTGGGGTTGATCCAAGGGTAAGCGCATTCTCATGCTTTGGCTGGGGAAGCGATGTTTGTGGGCTCGAAAACTGCTCTGGGAACTGGGTCGATGTACCAGTTCTCTTCCAGACAGCCACCTATTTCTGGTCATATCCCTGATTTGCCGAAGAAAATACACAGATAATAATTTCTCATTGTCATTATTGAGCAGGCAGCTCAGGTTCAGCTATTTTGAATGGTGCCAAGGAAGGAGACGACAGAATCAGCAGAATAAGAATATTAAACTAATGTTCTTTGGATGTGTTTTGGAAATCATTGCAGCTACCCCCACTTGATCATGTGAGAGATATACAACGCAAGGTCGAAGGTCGGACAAAGAAGAGCAAAAAAGAAAACAAGTAAAAAAAAGACAGTTGGGGCAGAGAGTAAGAGATCACTGTGTGGTGACGAGGAGGTGAAGTGATTCATCACGGCTTCTGGTACAGGGAAAAGGATAAGCAGATTCCTCCCCTCCTCCTTTTTCTACAGATTTTATCCTCTATCATAAGAACGTGTGATTTCAAGAAACTCTGACCAGATTGCGAAAAAGATAAGATCTCCAGCTACTTCTCCTCGTTGTTTTCTGTTCGATCATTAGTCGGTACGGCCTTCGTTGCAATATCTGTACAATAATTCATATCTGAAGAGTCCATCAGCAAGCAGGGATCGAGATGATTCTTTTTCTTTTTCTTGTAAAGTCAATAATGCGATCTAAGCGCATTCGCATCATGACTCGTGGGGAAATCTTTTGGAGAAAACTATGATGAGAAATTATATGACAGTCTGTCACATGTGGGTTCTGAAATTCCAATAGTTATAAATATTCTCCATTCATATAAACTAGAGGATTATTGATGAAAAAAGAAAAAAATTACATTCTGTTATCTTTTCTTCAGTCATTATCTTATAATATTTAGGAAATATTTTGCACATTGGAATATAAGTTCACCTTTTCGAACCACATATCTGAAAAGTGGGTCATCCACATCTTGGTCAAGAGATTCAAGAGGAATTTATAACTCTTGCACGCTAGATTACTTTAGAGGTTATGTTGAGCACCTCATATTCCTCATTTTTTCCTGAAATTTAAGTTCAAGTTTGGCACAACACTTCTTAAAACGATATGATATACTTAAGTTATTAGCTTGTTTCCTACTAATTTAACGGTCAATGTGGTATTAGAACACAAGCTAATGGTTCAAATGCTAGCATGATCACTCAATTTTTTTATTAGCCATTATGACTGTTATATATTTTGCAAGTATATGGTCATAATCAAATATATTATTACTTCATCTCCTAACAGTCTAAGTTTGTGGTGAAATCGACTCATATAAAAACACCGATCAAAAGCGATTTGCTAGTTACTCAATTCAACTGTTGGTCATTGTACTTTGTATCATTTGAAAATTAAAGTCAAGTCACTTTAATCTCTCATTCCTCTAAAGCTAAGATTGCACGAACTTTTTATTACCTCGCCTCTTTACTTAATGCTCGACATTTGCCACTCACAATAGTATGATTAATTTGAAATTGATACTAGTTGACATGTTTTGTGTCTTTTATACGATTATCTTATTGGATTAGATAAAATTTCTGTTAAATTTAGTGATAACTCAAACTATATATATGTCAATTTGAATTAGATGAAATTACCGTATGAAAAGATTAATCGTCAAATGCCAATCATCATCCCTTCTTCATCTTGAGTTAGATGATCCCACACAATTCATAGTCTTTAACTCAGCATTTCCCCTCTCTCTCTCTCTCTCTCTAACTCTCTCTCCCTCCTCCTCCTACTCCTCCTCGATTCGTCGATCCTCAGTGCTCAGAGGAGTGAAAAAGACACTACGAGAAAAGCATATGAAAGTAGTCTCGCATTGTCGTTTGTTTTGTTAACGTAGTACCAGCTAGGGTTTTCTCAAGACCAAAACTGTTAGTGCGCACGTCGTCTTTTGATTGATGTCTACCAGAAAAGATTCATATTTTTCTCTCAGCGTGGTTATCATGTCCGATATCAAGTGCACACAAAAAAAACAAGACCCGTCGACATCGTGTGATTGATATTGTAGTGAACACGATTTTGCTCAGAATCGGAAAGTTTTGCCTTCTTTTGAGCAGCCCATATACCCCTTGCTCCCGCTGCTATCATGCCAATTAGGATATGACACATCACTGAACTCGAGCTCGAATCATATCGGCTAGGTGTTGACATGGCAGAACTGGCTGAAAGCATTGGCATCAACTTGTGTTATGATTTGTGAAACCTCAAATTCGTCGTCAAACTCCTCGTTTCTAGCTCTTGGCTCCAGATGAAGCTTAGCGAATCAACTGGAGTGGGAATGTTTTTGTAGCTATATCGATTTATTTAGAGGTCACACAAACTACCCACCCTAGGATTGATCCAGTGGTGAGGGCGTTTCTCATGTTTTCAGTTCAAGAACCAAGGATTGTGGATTCGACTCATACTCGAGATACCTCGGAATTAAGTGGGAGGCCATGATAATGAGTTGTTGTGCGAGTTCTCCTCTAAGTAGTCAATGAATTATTTACAATCGTCATGCTTTCAATTCAAGAACCAAGGATTGTGGATTCGACTCTTACTCAAGATACCTCAGAGTTAAGTGGGGGGTCATGATAATGAATTGTTGGGCGAGTTATCCTCTAAGTAGTCGATGAATTAATTAGAGTCGTCCCTAGATTGTTAAAAGAAGAGGTTACATGAGCTCATTTGAATTTGATCAAGTCAAACTAACCGTACTTTCCCAAAAAAAAAAGAAAAAAAGATGGAACTTACATTGAATATCAGCTATATAAGCCTCTCATTTTTCTTTTTCCTGTTTTTCGGTACCGTGACTGCTCACAAACTTCTTTTGGAGTGATCAATTTATGCCTATATTGTCCATTTTGGAAGTAGTTCTCATCAATAGCTGAGAGCGGATGTTGCCGTTCGATTAAGGTTGCTGTTTGATGTAATCCACGCAGATTATACCATGCATTTACAGGTCAGCGAAAAAAAATGGGTTGAGTCATTGAACCGAATCGAACTGAAGTCATCAACTGAAAGTTACTTTATCTTAGATTGTCGAGCAAATAATGGAGCGAACAGCTAATCATTGATTAGCTGTTTGTCGTCTTTCTTTGTCCTTCCATATGCGGTGCTCTCTCGCGGGTTGATGAGGGTCAACAACATGATAGCTAAGAATTTGATCGTTGGGACTTGACTCGTCGTGAGAAAATATCTCGAAGAGAGACAAACGACTTCTACTCCTGCAGTCTATTATTGTGTCACAACACCTGCAAAGAAGAAACAGAAAAGAACAGCGCATGCGCATGCGCATGGCCGATCCATGGATTTTTGCTGGCTGAGCTAGTTGATGAATTCACACGAACGGAAACGACAGAACGTGCGGAGATTCTCGAACAGGGAATGGTTGCTCAACATGCTCTTCTCCTCCTTTTGGCGAAAGATGTTTTGGTTTACCTTTAGATGGATCGTTTTTCTTTTTTCGGAGATTTTAAGACAAAGTAAAAGCCAGTGGTCCTTTGGATTATGTCTCGTAAATTCAATCGCTCTTTTAATTCATACCTGTTCATGTAACTACTTCACAACTGTTATAAACTATGCTTTATGATGTAACTGAAGTCTACCGATGATATCATTGTTTACTTAAGAGGCTCTTCTCAGGAAGATAATCTCCAAACTCATTTACACTGGATGGTTTAAATGGTGAAGAGAAAAAACAAAGAAATTTTAATTAGGATTGGGCATAAAAAGAAACTAACAATTCTTACAAACATCAAAACAAGGGCGCTGGTCTACGCTCATCCTCAAACACCGATTATCTTGTGTTTGGCATGTCGATCTAGCACTCAACTTGAAAATCCTAATTCATTCTCTCCCTCCTCTCTCTCTTCCTTCCAATGCGTGTCGCTGTTTTTGCCCATATACAATGCAACCACCGTGCCCTCCATTGTCACCGTCGTAGCAATCCATCTACACCTCCAACAAAGCCATCACCGACTGTCAGCGATATGACCTCTCTCTCTCTCTCTCTCTCCTCTCTCTCTCTCTCTCTCTCTGTGGTACAGTATCGACGATTGTCATCAACTTTTGACAACTTTTGGTCCAAGCCAATCTACTCCTAATCGGCTTCAACCTTAGGTCGACTTGACCTAAACCCTCCTTGACCATAGATCGAGGTTGTTAGATCTCGATTTAAGGTTGACAGTTTTCTAATCATGGTTGAAGCCTACATTCATCAAACTATAATCAGATGTCAATACGAGATGAGATTGAGAGGAAGGGAGAACAGTAATGGAGGCAACTTGAGGCGATGGAAATGATGGTCAATGCATGTGCCGGTAGCTGTGGAAGTAAGCACTGACATCGCTGACTGCGTTTGTAACGCATACACATGCCCGCCGAAAGGATGGACATTGTGGTTTAATAGCATTTTTCCCATGTATTGGGAGAACGTGTTTGCCGAGCGCATTTAAGATGCATTAAACGGGGCAAAGAAATTAAGCATGAGGGCAAGAGGTCTCTTATAATCTATATTTTCTACCATTCTTGGTCTGAAGAAATTTCCCCCGGCCGTGCTAAAATTACAAGGGCGTAATCTCCATTTCTATGATCCACCAATCCGATGTATAATCCAAGGAAATTGTCACGTCAATAATAGGAATAATATTCCTATACTTTTCTTCATATGTGGTTATCAAGAAAAAAGTAGAGCAGAGCCAATGATGCAGAACTCGCTATTACAGGGGGACCCCAACGAAAGAGAGCAAAGCAAGACAAGACATTGATTGAGCTGACTGCATGCAGGAAGCTTTCAGCGGAAGAAGACGCTTATAATTTCAAGAAATGAACAAGAAGAGAGCGAGAGAGGGCTTGATCAAAGGGCAAAGGTCGGTTTCAATTTCAGGAGCAATGGACCAATCACCACACCACACACACCCCCAAGAGCATGGGCAATTCTTGTACGCTTGCCAATGCCAATTTACCAGAGACCCGTGTGAATAGCAAGCCACTCAAAACCCAATCTTATTTTCTAACTTGGCCAAACTTTAAAACCTAATTGAAATACAAAAATATCACAACCGGACAATTGACAACATTGGAAATACAAACATATATGTTTGTTCAACTGATGTGATCGCATATATATGATTATTGAGAATTCATATTACGGCATGTGTATATGACTTACTGCTTTACAATATTCTAAACCTCATACAAATGAATGAATATCAATTGTCTTCCTTTTTTTTTTTTTCATTTTCTTTCCGGCTCACGAGATTATAAGACTTGTCCAACTTATTTTGATCCTTTCCGCACCAAATTCAGTTTTTTCTAAGGTCCGACTCATTCCTATCCCTCTCTCCTTCTCTCGGCACGACCACATAGACGGCCACGTCCCTTGCTGTCCTCGACCACCAGACCGACGACGACCTCCGCAAGCATCACCACCAGGCCACTGCCAGCAATGATGGCGTGCATATCTCGCTCCCCATTCTCTCGTCGCGTCTTTGTCCTCTTTTTGCTCTCACATCACCCCGTCACGCATCTCTCAATCACGGGCTGAGCTCAAGGGCATCAAGTCCATCGCCTACACGGAGCTCGGTGCAGCGTGTCAAGCCCCTCCCTCGTCGGTGACAATAAGCTGCTCATCAATGGCGATAGATGCATATATTGATGCCTCTATATATGGAGCGGAGGGATCGAGCCTCCAGATCCGGAGGCTAGCCGCAACCTCAATTGCCTCGAGGGCCTCTTAAAGGTCGTCAACGTCTCAACGACAGGCCGATGCTAGGGAGGACAACGATTATACTTGTGAAGTGGGCAATACGTGAGATAGAGAGGTTCATATAGGAGGACAATGACAATGGAAACGACGACAAGCCGGTAGCAATGCCGGAGTAGCTTTAGTTGACGACGGTGGGCTGAGTGGTACAAGGGATGGAGAGAGAGAGAGAGAGAGAGGGGTCGTGCTTGAATATGTGGGGATTGGATCTGAGCGATGAACATCCAAACGAGATAAAACATGTGATAACGATCTCGTGATGGGGAGAAGAGATTAATATATAAATGGATATGGAAAATTGTCCAAATTCACTTTTGTCGATTCACTCCTAAACCTTTTGAATTTCCCTATTGAGTTTTAAACATTTTCACATTTTATTAATTAATCTATTTGGTCAATTTTGGCCAGAAATCGCTGACATGGACAACCAGTGCTGACGTTGACATTTTTAATAATATTTTGAATTTTTTATGATTCTTTTCTTCTTCTTTTTTTTGGGTTAATATCATGAAAAACCCAAAACTAATACACCGGTGACAAATTTACCCAAACTAGTACACCAGTTAACTATTACGTGTTATACAACTCGGCAATTTGACAATAAAATTTAAAGAAAACTAATAGAGAGTAAATTTGTCACAAGTGCACTAATTTGGGGTAAATTTGTCAAAAGTGTACCAATTTGGGATTTTTGGTAGTTAAAAAATTA
This sequence comes from Corymbia calophylla, assembly GCA_014182845.1. Taxonomy (NCBI): domain Eukaryota; kingdom Viridiplantae; phylum Streptophyta; class Magnoliopsida; order Myrtales; family Myrtaceae; genus Corymbia; species Corymbia calophylla. Next base: position 33,278,187 of record CM024699.1, on the reverse strand, counting down.
GTTTATGGTAAATTTATCACAAATGTATCAATTTGAGGTTTTTCATTATATTTACCATTATCATTTTTTTCACTTTTTTTTTGGTGATTTTGGAGTTAGGGCTGGCGAGGGTTGCTAGCCGACCCTCGCTGGCTTTAGGCGAGGACCACAACGCCCTCACCAGCCAAAGTGAGGGCCCATGAGCCCTCATATAGGATCAACGAAGTCTATGACACCCTTCCTAAATTTGGCCAAGCAAGGGCTTGGCAGCCCACGTCGGCCTCGAGTGAGGTCACGGCTCTCGTATGGGGTCGACAGCCAAATGGGGGCTTCACAAGGCTCATGCACCCTCACCCAAAGTCAATGAGGGTTGGTTGGCCCTCATCAACCCTAACTCAAAAAATTGCCAAAAAAAGTAAAGAAAAAAAAAAGAAAAACCATAAAAATTCAAAATAATATTAAAAAAATTATCCACGTTAGCGCTAGCTATCTACATTAGCAATTTTCAATCAAAATTGATCAAATGAACTCAATTGGTGAAAGATGAAAATTTTAGGATTTAATTGGTAAAATTGAAAGATTTATGACTAAATTGATAAAAGTACAATAGGTTTATGACTTTTTAAATATTTTTTCCTAAATGGGTGGAATGGACTGCATCCAAGGTAATTTTAATTTTTACTTTGGTTATTTGACCATATTCTTCTGTGTGTTTGATTGATGTGATTCTCTGAAATTGTGGTCCGCTATTGACAATGGCACAAAACCTCAAAAAGACAACTAATTGAAGTTGATGTGGATTACATGAAATGTGTGCCAATCTCATCCTATCCTATTAGCCGGTAGGTGAAAAATAGAATATTCCAAATTTAAAAGAAATTGTAGTGTCTAGTCCAGCTGCTAATGATAACAACTGATATGAAATCTCTTTTCCTCGAAGAACTACCTAGATAACAAGGTCTAGCCAGGTACATCCATGCACGATTCTCTTTGTTGTATGAGAAACGACACAAGAATATGAGAGTGCACAAACGCAGAATTTGGAGTTCACTGTCAACTGAAACTTCAACATAAGTCAACAATCATCTATTCAGTTTGCAATAAAACAAAACACCTTCAAAAGAGATGATCAAGAAATTGAAATGTCTAGTTCACTCAGTAATCCACTACTTATCTCCCGCATGATTATGTAGATAAAAGTTTTGACCATGGGATCAAGGAACCCGCGATATAAAACATTGAGATCACTAAAATCTAGTATTTATTCCGAAAAGTTTAAACTATTTACCCTAAAAGTTTAAATTATCTTCTAAATATTCTCCTTCATTAAAAGGTGCAAATCCACATATACATGTAGCGAAATAATTTTTAATCCCGTCACATCGATATCAATGAAATAAAAAATGTAAAAATACGAAAAGAGAACATAAAAATTCGAACACAAAATTTCGGCCATAACATCATTTGAACTGATCACTTAGCTATCATATTCGAAGCCCAATCGTCTTATCTGAAATTTGTTTCCATGTCTTGGGAAAAATAAAGAAAAACATCTAACCATGCAAGTGGAATGATGAACCTAAAATTTGGGAGCGGTCGACATGCAAGTGGTGCAACTCTATGTAAGAGGAGGAATTGGTTTAACAAAAATGGCGGAGGGATGCCACCTTAGGGTTTCTTTTTGTCGTGTAGCGAGGTTTTCTCTAACAAAAGGGCAGAATGGGGCCCACACATCACGTGGAGGGGGCGCTCCTGTAGCTAATTTGGCTTAAATCAAACCACCCAAAAAAAAAAAAAAAAAAAAAAAAAAAAAGCTCTACAATGACAAAACGACTAGTCATTTGCAAAATCTCCTCTAATCCCTTCTCCACCAATTATCATTTATCTCCCACGTGGGACTCCTGACCCCACCATTTTCTTCTTTTTTTGAAATTATTTTTCTTATTTTTATTTCTCAACATTTGTTTTTTTTGGGGCCGTTGGCATCTCCCCCCTCTTTATATGCAAAGCCACATCCGCATCGCGTTGTACCAAGTCTCATATTCTCCATAACTTGGGTCGTCAACGTTCGTTTTCGATCATTAGTTTTCACTTTCTCGTTGATCTCAACCCAGTTAGTGAGTTGAAAGATCAGCTGATCTTGCTTCACCATGGGGGATTCGTCATCTGCTTCGTACATCCACATGGTAAGTCCGCCGATTTGGCAGAGAGAAGACAAAAGGATCCTGCTGATTTAGCTCTTTCCTCTTTGATCTTTGTGCTCTTATTTAGCCTCTATGTGCTTTTAATTCGCGTTATGTCCCTGCAGAACATGCTTTTGTTCATGGGCTCCCCCCTTTCTTGATCTTCTTGTGTCCTTTCGATCTTCCTTCCTTGTTCTTTCTGGTTTTGCTGGATCTTCGTGCATGAGATCATCGACCCCTTCGTCTTTTCTTTTCTTTTCTTTTTTGTTTGTATCTTATGTGCTCGGTTTACTTTGTGATGACGAGTCGCGTATGTGAATGATAGGTGCATCACCTGATAGAGAAGTGTTTGGTCTTTCGGATGAGTAAGGAAGAATGCATGGAAGCCCTCTCCAAGCATGCAAATATCAAACCTGTCATAACCTCCACCGGTCAGCTTCATATTCCTTCCTCTTCTTGTATTGTATCAGAAACCATCCTGATTTTTTCTTCTCCTCCCTCTCTAGAAACATATATATTTTGCCACAAGTAATTTATGTGCGTGCAGGTAATTGAATCTTAATTCATCATCGATGGACTTGCCAACAGTTCGGAACTATACTAACTTAAAAGAATTAAGCAAAAGTAAACCCTATTGAAATGATTTATCAAAACAGAATCCATGTTGTAAAACCTACTGCTCATATACTTTGAACGTATGCGTGTTGCGTATGTTGACCTTGTTCATAGAAAAGTCCAATATCTTCAGCTTTTAGGGTTTCTTGGGAAATAATCTTCACAAACCTCCATAGCTAATAGCACTGTCTTCATGGTCTCTCTTGCATGTATAAGTTCTTGCTCGACTCTACAACATTCTTGCACAATATACAAACACCAAGTTCTTGAGTTTTGCGTCGATGGTCAGGCATGTTGAGCAGAAGGAATTTTGCTAAACCCGTGGTTTTGCTAAGCCCGAAAGCAAGTACGAGGGAAACTTTCGATTTTCAAAGTTTTAACTTTTCTTGTAAGGATATAATCGATGATTTGTAGATCAAAACTTTCTATCGCAAAAGCTTGCCTAATAAGTATTCGTAGATCTTATGCGATGGATTCAGAATGTCACATGAAATGCTAACGAATGCAGTGTGGAATGAACTGGAGAAAGAGAACAAGGAGTTCTTCGAGGAGTATGCACAGTCTCGAAGCAAAGACGACCGAATGTCAGAGGAAGAGACGAGTCAAATGATTCAGAAGATCATCGCCTCCTCTGATTCCACCTCCAAAGATTCACACCATGACGGCGACGACAGCAACGACGACCATTCAAACCCAAACGTTTAACACATTCTCTCTTAGTATAGTAGCTACCACGAAAGCGATTTCACCTCGGTGTAAATGTCTCTAGTTGTCTCAATATGCCAAAACCACACACACCCCAACTGCTCTCAATATGCCAAAACCACTCTCTCTCTCTCTCCGGTGGTCCACACAAAATGACGATGATCACCATTTATCATTGCATATACGGAAGAGCACGGAAGCTGCAATTGTCCCTAGCTAATATGATGCATCTGCTTCAATGATTGTACTCATGCTGCAAATCTTGCAGTTTAAATGGGTTTAAGTGCATGAAAGTATAAGCCATGTATGTGTATACATGTATTTGTTAATGAGATCATATGGAGTAGTCAATTATATAATTTCATGTCAATTATCGACACTTTCATAAATGGTTTGATGATCGTATTATTGACTTTTTGATAGATCCTATAAACATATACGAAACAAAAATATTTTTATTTATTTTCATGTCTGGCTGTCAAACAAGAGCGCATGACCCAAACCCACCGACTGGAAATTGAAAAGTCCAACTAGAACCTTATTATTGTGAATGGGGTACGCTCCTTTTACTTATCAATGCTTAACTTCTATATATAGCCAATCGAGGAATCTCCCTTGACATAACTTTAACATGATATCAGCGTCCTAGCTCGTGAGTAAGTTCAATTCTTCACCTCGTATTTGCACTATTTATAACATTTTCGTCTTTATGTGTTATGTACTTGCAACATTCTTTTTGGTCACACGTATTACTTACAAGCTTAAGGCTCTCTATGAAAACTTAAACATTGAGAACAAATTCGTTGGATTATTGACTTTAACGAAGAGAGTATAATTTGATTCAGATGATTTATTAGCGATATAAATGTATTGATTGTGTGTGCCCACTCGAATCATATATATAGATCAAATAATCTTGAATAGATCTTTTTTTGGCCGAGATCTCTTAAATACTTACAAATGTACATGGGAAAATTGCTAAAAAAGTATTGAACATGTTGTATTTGTGTTACTTCAGTCTTAAATATTCTAATTGTATCAATTTAGTCCTTTTGACCAATTTTATCCGGAATTACTAATGTGGTGAATTAGGCAGTGCCAACCGTCCTACACGGCATGACCAGTAATGATGTGAACAAATTTTTAAACTTTTTTCCTAACATTTGGTCGACAAGGATGCTAGCCACTCCTCACCACCACAGGGCAAGGGTCAGCAACCTTGATAGCCCAGGGTTAGGGAAAAAAAAAAAGAAATAAAAGAAGGAAAAATAATTCGAAAATTAGAAAATTTTAAAAATCATTCATGTTAGCACCAATCTTGCCATATAGATGGCTGGTGCTAACCAGACCGATATGTCAGCAATTTTCTGCCAAAATTGGTTTGACCAATTAAATTGGCAAATCGTCCATATATTTAAGATTAAATTGATACAATTGCAAAGTTTAGAATTGAATTTTTACGAGTGCAATAGGTTTAAGATTTTTTTGGTTAATTTCCTCAAAGCACATGTTGCTAAAAAATGAGTATAGTTTTTGGGTGCGTTTATTTCATAAAATTTTTTTTATGATAAATAAAAATATTTTCCACGAAAATCAATTTCAACGAAAATAATTAATTTTCATTTGTTTAGTGATTTCCTTCTTATTAAAAAGAAAAGTCATTTTTCTTGATCCCAACTTGTTATTTTTAGTTCACGAAAAACGTTTTCCATAAAATGATTAATTTTTAATCATTTAAACCTCGAAAAGTGAGAAAATAATATTTTCGAAAATGGTTTTTCTTTCAAACAAACGGTATTTAATCTACTCTAAAGAAAACGTAATTCCACATGGAATCCTCTCGCCACTTCACTTGACCAATGAGCGATCTCCACGCAGTGACGTGGCGGCGCGCCATTGGCCCATGCGATTTTGCGCACGCAGGGAAAAAAGGAGTGGGTTGCTTTTTCTTTCTGCCTCGCTTTTCCACGAAACGACACTTGGAATCTTCCTGTGTCGATCTGTTGTCGTTTCGCGGGGCGGGCGGACCGCGTGCGCATGTGATGGTCATGGAGATGGAGGCGGGTTTCGGCGGGAAGGAACGATTGATGAACGAAGCGAATAATATGGGGTTGGCAAAAACGAGGCGTCGTTTTCAATCAATTCACCCTTTTTTGACGCGATTGAGGGCGACGCCGACGCATCCCCATCAGCCACCCCCGGTCCCCCGTTGGCTTTGATGGTATTTCCCAATCATGCGAAACAAATTCAGTCTCATTTAACTCGGAAACTTAAAGGAGGAGGAGGGAGGGGGTGATTATCTTATGCCCTTTTTTTGCTTTCATCTTTCTTGTATGGATTGTATTAAAAAGTATCAATTCCTCGGTTCTAGTTAAGACTATATTGAAAATTAGTAAAATCGCATCTTGGAAATTGTAAAGAACACTTGTGTAAAGCACTTCAAATGAAAATGCATGCGTTTTCGAAACACGATTAGAGACTCTTGATGTGGACCTACTAGATTTCATGTTGGCTTATGTAAACTAAGGCAAAAAATCGGAACAAAAAACACAAAAATGAATCTTATAAAAAAAGCATACATTCTTTAAGTGCTAGTTAAGACTGTATTAAAAATTAGTAAAATTGCATGACAATGCATCTTGAAAATAGAAAAAATTTGCCTAGATAAGCGCGTTAAACGGGAAATACGCACGTTTTTTAAACACAATTAATGACTCTTGATATGGACCTACTAGATTTCATGTTGGGACCTATTAGATTTCATGTTGACTAACGTGAACTAAGTCAAAAATCGAAGGGAAAAAAAAGACAATTGTTTATCATCGTAATAAATTTTACTCAAATTTTCAAATATACAAGATAAATACACAAAATTTTAACGGATATAACACGACATTTCAAACTTTCCATGACTAAATTGAATTTCCTTAGTTTAATTTTACTTAAGAATCAAAAGAAGCAATCCTTTGTTTTTTACTTTTTCAACCAAAGTTAAGTGAGTATTCCACTTTATTTTGAGATAGGTACACTGAAAATCCTAAAACTTATCAAAAAAATACAAGTGAGTCTTATAAAAAGTACAATCAAGTCCTAAAACTTGTCAAATTGATTCAATCAAGTCTTTTCATTAATGACGTCTAATTTAGCTAATGAAAAATGCTAACGTGTCTTATTTTATCATTTTCTTAAGGCACGTGGTGATAATGTGATGCACTCCCCTAGATTTGGGCTAGCAGGCCTTTGTCAAGGGCAGCCAAGGCCATGACAATGGTGGATGAGCTTCGAAAAGGCCCAAGAGACATTTGCTTGCCTTTCTTGGCAACCACCAAGGAGGCTTAGCCACAACTTGAGTTTTTTTCTTCTTCATTTTTTTTAGCCTTGTATTTTGTTGATCTAATTTTGTTTGTATTTTTAAAATGTTTTTCCTAGTGTGGCGCCCACCAAGCACCACGTCATCACCTCGTGTATTAAAAATTAATAAAATAAGACACGTGAACATTTTCCATTAGCTAAATTAGACCTAATTAACTAAAGAACTCGATGGAATCAATTTGATAAATTTTAAGATTTGATTGTATTTTTTACATATTTTAAAACTTAATTGCGTTTTCACAATAAATTTTAGGATTTCCAGTGAATTATAAGCACCAACTCAAAAGGATGTATCTCTCTAGTTGAGCCCAAGCCTAGATGCAGTTTTGAGAACTTGGGCCGAAAAATCCAATTGACTACTTACTTGTCTTTTTTGTTGGGTGCTGCAATGGAAACGAAATTTTCATCGTACATCTGGTTCGATGGGCCCAAAGTTGGTAAGGGATCAACAGTCTTTCATTCCACATTCCCTCAAATTGCCAACATGAAATGTCATTCACTTGTAAGCTCATGCCAAGATCCCACACCTTCCATTCCTTTGATTAACAGTATCCATAATGTCGGCTTCGCTATTTTGACTTAAATAGTGCATGTTCTCGAGAATTCGCCAGTCATCTGAACCGCCCGCGATTGAGGCGGCCCATTTAGAGAATTGATTGATCAGCTTGCCAGGAAAATTAGTCAAAACACTCCCAAGGAAGAATCGCTCATGGAAACCACAAGAAGGGCCTAAAGCCAAGATTGGCAACCTCCATTCAAACCACACTAGGCCACATCAGTAATATTATAAATAACATAACATGAGTGAGATGAGAGTACATTTATTGGCTTGACTAACATGCAGAGCTCTCAAGACTCAAACCAAACTTCCATAACAAAAGTTCAAAGTTGACATTCATAACGCAGAAGCAGCAATTCACGCTGCATTGACCTTCGGCTCCCATCCGGCGACCACATGCTCCTTCGCTGGCTTGGTCTTCACGAAGGACTCCCGAGCAAACAACAGCTGCAAAAACAAATGAAACATCAGTTGTTTTTCAGAGTGTCCACATGGACCTGTCTAATTTCCACTCTAAGGAGCTGTGCAAGATTGCTACAGAAGCAAATGACAAGACCTGGACAATGATCAAGAAAGAAACGACGTCGTTTGGGAAAACACAAATGGAAATTCATAGAGTGACCTACCGGTCAAGAACTGCAATGACGAGTGACCTACCGGTCAAGTAACCATGATACTTGGAATGGTGCAAGGATCTACAGATTTACGCTCCTGGTCTTAAGTCAACTTCCCCAAATCAAACGGAAACCCAAGGTTCATGTCGGCAAATATTAATACTCCTAAAATATGCCTTGGCAACTGGAATTCTACGACAGACACAGCCTCTTGTCCTCTTTCTCAACATTCACAACACTTTACATGCACCACAGGTTTCAACACATAAGAAGCGTGACCACAGATTGAAAAAGGAGGGCTCCCTAGAAAATTTGGCAAAGATACCCACACAGTCGCTATTAGCAACAAAATCATAGACCTCATAAATGTATCAACTACCAACAAATCGTATGCAGCACTCGTGATGGCCGCTAATTTCTCTGTCCGTTTATCAACCTTTCACAGACACCTTCAAAACTATACTTACCGAGGGACAAACATAATAGCTAGCACAATGGAACGTTATACTACAAAAACTTAACACTTGCCAACAGAAAACAATTTGCACAAACAATGTATTTTACCTTGGTGTAGCTGTGGACATGAGTAAGGCTTTCTGGGACTGTCCATTTCTTGAAGTGGCCAAGAGCAACCTCGAGATGGAACAATTTTGGGGCCAAACTCAAGTCAACCGCTGTTATCTTTTCTCCAGCAATGTATGGACCCTGTAACCACAAATAATATGCACCAGTAAATCTACAGAAGAAAAGGCAAAATTTTCAAGCTACTTTTATGTGCAGTTAACTGTGACTATGTATTTTACATGAGCCTTGAGATGTTCATCCAACGCTTTCAATTCATCAAGCAATGCCTGCTCAGTGCCGTCACTTGGGTCCTTGCTCTTCACAAACTTCACAAAGGAGATGAAAATTTTCGAGCCCCTGCAATTATAGTAGGAGGCATAACGCTGGTTGAAATTCAAATCTCAAGAAAACAGAATCTGATCTATCCATCTGATATAAGAAAAGGAAACAAGATTTTCAAGACATTTTAGCAGTACAAATTTTACTGTCCATACATATAGCTAGCCTTAAAATGAAGTAAAAGAGAATGCTAACACCCCTAGAAACCACACAGCATGAGTACCCGTCAATGTTTCTCAAAGCAAGAGGAATCCTTTCATGAAACTGATGGAAGAAAACTGATGGCAAGAATTTTCAAACAAAGACAATAAACAAACACAAACGCACACACAAGGACAGAGAGGGAGAGAGAGAGTTACACGGATGCAAACTCAGGGGGAGTTGTGAGCGGAGGTTCAGGGTATTTCTCCTCAAGAATGCCAACAATCACATCAGAGTCGGCGATCCACTTATCATCGATCTTAATAAGTGGCACCTTCCCTTCTGGATTTACTTCCAAGAGCCTAAAGCGAAACATTCACCGCGAAAAGATCATCACTGCCAGAACCTCTAAAATCCCAAAAGACAAACACGAAGAATACGACATTCCTCGCAAAATTGCTTAAAGAGGGAAACATTTACCACTGGGGTTTCTCACTGAAATTGATGAGCTGGGTCTTGTACGGGACTTTCTTCTCCTCCAAAGTTAGAAGCACCCGCTGGCAAAACGGGCCTAAACAAACACAGATAATCACACCGCCCGATCAGCGAAAACGCAACCGGAAAATCCCCACACACCCACATGACAAAACATCACCCAGAGGCGAAAATTACAGTCTCCAAGAATATCGGGTGCTCCAGCAGCAGCCTTGACGCAGACCTCTAAAGCCATTTTGGTGGGTTTTCCTTCTTCTCAGGAGGGAATGGGAAAAGTTCTCTCCTTTTTCCTCTTCCTTCAGGGCGCTGATTGATGCAGAATATGCGGCAGAAATGTTTTCGAGGAGCGGGGGATGAGCCTTCCAGGGGTTTTATATCCGACTTGTGGGTCAATATATGCCCCGGGAAGATCGCTGGCGAGCAGAAATTATGGCTCAGTTCCGAATTTCATTTGCGATTTAGGAAAGTTAGGTCGGATCACTCGAAAGTTCCCATCTTTAACCGACGTACATGATGCATGCCCTTACATAATCCTAAATCTTGATTTTCTTGCAAATATAGAACTCCCATACAAAGCAAATTTCATTGATGACATCTTGTCCATCTGTCGAGATATAATAAAATTAATTAATCGAACTTTATTCGATTTGATCCCTTGTTCGTTTTAGTTACCAACGCCAAAGGAGCTCACGTTCTTGTTATTGAAAATTAAAAATAAAGATTGTTGTTACGATGAAAGAAGAAAAATCCATCCTTTCCACGATTTGATGGTCAATGGTACGATATGATATATGGATAGGAGCTAGAATATCGTCCACATTCACTTTCTAATTTGTATTTGGCTATCTTAGCCCCACGTATCAACCATGAAAAAGTTCAAGTTGACTAGCACATTATTTTCGGCCACTAGTTGTTAATCACCTTTGATTTCACTTCCTTTTTTTTTCCAAAATCAAACTAAATGATGTAGAAAGTTCATGTTTTTCAAAATGATAAGAATAACTAGGAAAAAATGACGCTTTAAATGTCATAAATTTTGTACTCATAACTATTCTTTTGATTACGTGAATATCATCACGTTTAAAAGACGTTTATTGAAGTACCTCTGATGAGATTTTTTTTACTATTCATCTTATGTGACTTTATTTACAAATTTTAAGTTCTTATTTTCCTGGTTGAATGAAAATTTTAAGTTCAACATGACATTTTTGAACAGAAAAATCAAGTCCAAAGTGAACAATTTTCGAACAACATGACAAAATTGTTTAGCACTTGTTGCTCCAAATTGATTTGAAGATGAAATCCTAACCCCATCAGGTTGAGTGTCAAGTCTCAGTTATCTTAGTGTCGAGGGCAAGCCATGGGCGGAGCTGTGAAATGAGATGTCATAGATGAAAGGACTCAAAATTTGCCAACGAGTCATGTTGTGCAATTTATATTATTTAATCTCACGTCAGATTTTTCAATCACACAAATTGATGACGGCACTCAAATAAAAATTATTTTTAAAATAATGTGACATTCAAGTAATCGAGAATAAAGTTATGAAACTCAAATGAGCATAAACCATCCATTAATCCCAAAATAAAAGGAAATCCACCTCTCTTCCACTAAAATTCCATCACGCTTGGTCTCAATGAAGTCGCGATACTTTGAAAAGGAACGCAAGGGTCCACGGGGAGTGCTTGACTTTATGTCATTCGTCATCGTCAACGTCAACTTTTCCAATAGAATTGGTCCTTGTTCTCGACATTTCCATGAAGCTCCACCACGCCATGTTCCTTCATCAAACATCCATATTATGCCAAAGAACATCAGGGCTTATGTGTTTGGATTTGGCACCGACATCTTATGTCCTAATTATGTTTTTCACTCTTTTTCTTTTGGCTCCACTGGCCATTCATATGTAGAAGAAGGTTTCATGCTGGCTAACGTTCAACGGAGAAAAATAGGTGGCATATAGGGAACCATCAAATGACGTATTGAAGGTGAGATCTGGGAATTTTCAATCATTTCCTCCTCAACAACTCCACACACACACTAAAAAAAACAAAGTTAAGGATATTTACATTAGATCTCGGGCAAGGGGGAAAATTTTGAAGACTGACAGAGATAATTAATCTCAAGTATTAATATCACGAATAATTTTAAAATGATATATATATGTAACAAAATTTTCCTAAATTAATTTTTTTATCATTAAAAATCACAAATTAGTACACATATGATAAATTTACCCTTCATTAATTTCTATTAAATTTTGCTGTCAAATTATTGAGTTGGACAAGATGTGACGGTCAACGAGTGTACCAGTTTGTGGTTTTACTCTCCGTTTGTCATAAGTGTATCAGTTTGTATTTTTCATGATATTGGTCCAATTTAACGGAAACTAACAAATGATAAATTTATCACAAATATACTGATTTAGGGATTTTAGTGGTCAAAAAATTAGTTTGAAGTAAATTTATATAGTTGTACCAGTTTTGAGATTTGTCGTGGTCAAAAAATTAGTTTTAAGTAAATTTGTCATAAGTATACTAGTTTTGGATTTTTCATGATATTAACCATAATTTAAAATGATTTTCTTTATTCACAAGCATGTGTACAATTTTGTAAGATTACAAGATAGAGAAAAATTCAAATTTGTCAACAAGAGATAAAATAGAATTTGTAATTAAGTATGTTTTTAATTGATAAATTGCTAATAAATAACTAATCATGGATAATTTTGGGGAAAAAAAAAGAAATTATGATCGCTTAGAAATATGAGGTGCTCTTCTCTTATTTTGTACATGATAGTATGTTTGAATATGTTATGGGCCAAGATGAGATGTCCTTATAGTGCTACTGAGCAATTCAAAGCAAGTTCGTGTACCCCACCAAAATATATGGCGTTGATGTTGCCGGTATCGGCCTGCGATCCAAAAACAAAGGGAGCGCATGCTTTGTCGGTCATGGAAATGGCTTTTTTCATTGCATAGCAGGCTTTCGAGGTGGCGTGAAACTATGATCCGGACAGGTGAACTCATGGAGGTGCTCGAATGGTGGTCCAGACAATAAGACCGAGACATCATCGCAATGTGGTGGTCGTCGATATCACTGGCTCGAATTGTCCACCGAACAGGCCAAGCAAAAGCCTCGTGTCCGCCTGAGAGAGTGAACGAGACCATGCTTGGGCCCCTCGGTCGGAACATTTTTCAAACGTGTTTGTCGAGCCTAACGCGGGTTATTCTTCGAGATGGGGGGTCATACTTCGCAGGTGGACCGTGCCAGGTTGCAACCGGCAATGAGGTGAGCACGGAGCAGATGGTGATGTCGAGTGTCTTTAAGGTGACTTGTGTTCGATGGGCTTGAATTTGGAAGACTCTGTGCTGCAGGAGGGTATATACACGAAGCTCTGACCCTTAGATCAGTCTCTTCTTCAGTGAAATTGAATAGAGGAGTGGTCCAGAGTGTTGTCCTATCGTCTTGCGGAAAGCACAGCATGTTGTGGATCGGTTTTCACGACCCAAAAACGCATTCAAATTTCGAAACCCACGTGATTTCTAGTGGAGAAGCTCTTTGTATATGATTTGCAAATCCTGAGAATGCCTCAGCGTTATCCCAAAAGTTCCATGGACAAGCTTATTCTGAGGTCCACCTCTAATGTAGGTCCTTGGACATTTATCTTGGCAATTTCAGCTGGAGTTGAAGACTCGAAACAAGAAAAAAAAAATCAGTCAGACTCGGCTCTCTATTCTTCGAGATGAACAATGCGATGAAAGGGGAGGGAGCGGGAGGGAGATAAGGATCCATCCATGGCAGAGCGAGTTGAGAAACTGCCTGTTTTATAGTTCCAAGAGTGGGTGAGAGAGGTCCTATTTGCTCAAGATTATTTGCAGATTTAGGATACGTATAGTAACGCTTTTATGCTCAGAAATAATTTCTTTTTAAAAATGATTTTATTTTATTATGTTCTCGAAAATAATTTCTGAGCATTTGAAGGCCTTTGGTAATTGTTCAAAATTTTTATTCTCGGAATATAAATGCATTTAATAAAACCTTAAAATTTCAAATCCAAAATATTTTTTTTAATTTCTCAATGATTTAATTTCTTTTTGTCTTTTTCTTTTCCCTTTTCATCTTCTTCTTCGTCGACGACTGGTCAAACAAGGGCTGGCGCCCTTGCTGAAGTGTCTCCAGCCCCCGGCAACATCGAGCCACGGCGAGGCTCGGGCCGTAAGCCTCACCATGAGCTGGGCAAGGCTCGACCTCACCTTGGTTGGGTGTTAGCCTCCCCTAGCCATCAGCAAGGCTCGGCCCCGTCGGCTCACCGCCAGGCCGGCATCGGCTTGGCTAGGCAATGCAAACTTGGCGGTGCGTCGGAGAGGCTCAGCCTTGCTGTGGCTAGGCAAGGCTTGGCCTCGCTAGATCTAGGCGAGGCTTGTGCCACGCTGTGCTCGGCGTTGCCGGGGGCCGACGAGGGCGCCAAGCCTCGTCTGGCCGATTGCCAACCATGGCCGAGGCTAGCAACCGGCCAAAAGGAAAAAGAAGAAAAAGGAAGGAAAGAGAAAAGAAAGAGAAATTAAAAAATTTTGGCCTTGATTATGAAATTATCCCCGGGAATAGAAGAGTAACATTTTTTTTTTTCTTAATTCTGTTCCAAATTTATTCCCGAGAATAAAAAGTTTACCAAATGGATTTGTGTTCCAAATCTACTCCTGAAAATAAAAAAATAGAAATTATTACTGTTTAGCAAGTTACCATATAGTCCCTTAATATCAATGATGCTAGTGGAACTGCAAGCTTCCCTTTTAATCTGTTCCCACAGTGGGGAACGAGACGTCCGGACCGGCTCTTGTAAATCGAAATCATCAAGTCAACACATCATCCCATTCGTTGCATACAGTATACAGTACACGCTGATGATAACATGATTTTTCTTAGTAACTGTTATCGCGATGTGAGGTGCGGATAAGGGGAGAATTCACTCGCTCTTACATTACATCAAGTGAAATCAGCCCATCACAGAGATTTTCGAATCCGTCGTAACAAGGAAGAGATTCACATAACGTCGAAGTCATCATCATTCGGATTCAGATGCTTCTACGCGCATTTAACTGAAATCTGTAGAGAATGGGACCCTAGAGACTTGGACCCTCGACTCGACTCCTTAACCAGATTCATCACATATTGTATGCGACACATTTACTCTGATAGATACACACTAAACTGAAGAATTGTATCCACGCCATCCGTGGTATGTTGATCTGCCTGGTGAAGTGTCTCGACGGTGGCGTAGCCCTTGGCATGCTCGTACTTTCCTGTCCCGCCAACTATTGCAACCTGAGACTCGGGCGAAGCCGTCCGATGCACCCCGAAGAAGCTGATAGTGTCCTCGATCTCGTGATCGCCACTAGCACTGCTGTGCAGCATCACGGTCACAGCTATAGTCTGGCTTGTGCCGTCCAATGAACTTGCCAAATAAAAGCCCTGTGCCTCGCCGATCACGGAAGACCCCAGCTCATGCCCCTCGGTCAGCTCGTCATCGAACACGGTGATCGTGCCAAACATGAGCTGCTGGAGTGTGGCCGCTGCTGGGAGCTGCCCAGCCGTGACAAAGGGCTGGTTGTTTTCGCCTTCGACGTGGTTGTTATCACCCGCGTTCTGTATCACGGTGCTCGCCTGCGCTCCGTTTAGGCCTGTGAGGAATGGGAGGTTGTTGTTGTTGATTATGCCATTAAGGTTTCCGACGCCATTGATGTTGCCGACGCCATTGACGAGAGGGACCCTCCATTGATCGGGAAGATATTGTTATTGGGCTTTGTGAAGGGGACGGCACTTATCTCGGAGTTGGCAATGACACCCGTCACTACACGGGCAGACGGGTGCGATCCTCCTATGATGTCGTGGATGAAGAAGGACAACTGGGGCTCTGCTGTGCCAGGTTTCGCCACTACTGCACTAGCCGCGGCAGTGGCAATTGGGGCCAGGCCACCGGGCAGGGTCGGGACAGGGCCTACAGTTGGTGCCGCAGCAGTGGCAGGCGTGTCTGGGACTGGCGGGTCCTCAACTTCATCAGCAGTGGGCGCGGCCACTGGTGCCACTGTGACATCGGAGGTGTCGGGTAGGGGTGGGTCTGCATCAGTGGCATCTGGGAGTTGGCCACTTGGCAATGTACCAGCAGGAGCAGATTGTGTCGACGCGCCAGCGACTTGGTTTGGCAGGCTCGCCTCGTCAAGGATCCTGGCCGAACCGACGCATCCGATGGCAACGGCTAGGAGTAAAAGACAAATGAGTGTGTGAGGGGTGAGAAGTGAAACTTTGGCCATTGTGGGATATGGCTTGTGAATTGTCGAATGGGCTTGGACTCTGGTGACCTGTCGGACTAGTGTGTTACCAGTGGAAGGTGTATATATAGCTTGATGAGTTAGTCTCTTGGTGAAAAAGTGGAGCTGTTGAGTTGGAGTCGTTGATTACTCACTTGTTCGAATGGAGATTAGTGAGGTTGGTCTTGATGACCTAAAGCTCAGACGAAACCTAATAAACCATGCTTAATCCTGGAGTGGGTCTTCTCTTGATTTTAATATACTGAAAATTCGCCTTCTTATCCATAGTTTTTCATCAAGAACTTGGTCCTGAAATTCAGCTTGTAAGCTCGATCATTTAGCCTCAAATTAAGAAATGGGTTGTCCTGTTACACTCAAACAAGTGATGATCTTAGCTGATTCGATTTCAATCTCTCAAACTTCAAATTTATGTCAACAAAACAACTCTATACTTCACGAAGAACATTTCTTTGGTCTATCAGCAGCAGTTTTTCATGGAAAAGGTACATTTGGCAGACAGTTGTGAATTGTTAAGATGAAATTTTGGTTTTAGTTTACATGAAGCAAAGTTGCCTGTTCAAGCTGAACATCTTTGTAGAGGATTAGTCCTAGCATTCTGAATTTCTTGTGGCAAAATTTCATCAGTTTGCTTTAGCATTGTTGATGGCTGCTGCACTACTATCTTTACAATGTTGGATCCTTCAAATCTCCATTTAAATGGTACCAAGTCCTTCGAATTTGGAATGATTGACAAAAATAAGTTAAAAGCAGCTCAGCAAAAGGTCCAGCCGTATATGTGGTTTGCCACTTTTGAATCGTATAAGATGGAAGCTTGTAGGTGTTCTTAAGGCACTGGTCCAACATATCAAGATGCAGAAGTAACGCTGAGACTCTGTTCATTGTTTTTTTTCAAGCAACACATGTATAGTTGCAATGGGCATTTGCAGTACGCGGCTTCGCATTTGTCTTCCTTTTTACCTCTTTCTTTGAATAATTCAGCTTCAGGAATGTGATTATCCATTTCATTGGCCAGAAGTGCTATAGCCTAGTGCTCTGACATTTCAAATCACCGCCATTGATTCTATTTCCTGATCTTACTCACTTTTGGCAGTTTGAATGATTACTGTCTCTGATTACAGGGTAAACAGAATAGAGAGATGGAATGGAAGACTTCAGGCTTTTAAGAGATAACTTTGATGGTTGATTAACTCATAGACTACAACAGCCCAACATCTTAAGATTTGAATAAGAAAAATCTCTTGCAAGGTCCAACCCTAAGAGATTACAGGGGAGTTTGTAAAGATTGTGCTTCCAGATGAGAGAATAGGACATGAATACACGTATATGTGAGTGTTACAAATGTTTCACTAGCTAAGGTAAACTGTGAATAGAAGGTACATGCTTTCTCCTGTATCTTCCCCACTAGTGTTAAATCCACCATCGATGAACTTGACACTAGCATAGCCATTTGCACCATTATACAATCCTGTACCGCCAATGACCGCGATATGAGACTCTGAGACATCTGTCCGATGAACCCCAAAGAACTTCAGTCCGTCCTTCAACTCGTTGCCCGCGAAATATGCAGTCATTGCCATCATGTGGCTGGTTCCGTCCTCTGAGCAGGCAACATACACTCCTTGCGCTTTTCCGATCACCCGGGAACTGAAAACCAAGCCTTCAAATAAGTACTCATTAATCTCTGTTACGCTACTGAGTTCCAATTCTTGAAGGGTGGCAATGGCGGGAAACGAAAAGCCTGTGCCAGCCAGGTCAAGTGTTCCAGTGGATGAGCCGGTGACCACCTGGCCCGGAGGTTGTTAGGCTGGGTTAATGGAATGCCCTTGCTGGGAGGGAAAAGGCCTAGTGGCTTTGGGAAGGGGAGTTGGCTGTTGGGGACTTTACCTGTGGCCGGTCTCAACGAAGAAATGTTGCTCAGGACATTTCTCATGAGGAATGTGACAGTGTGATGGCTTTGGTGGCGATTCGTGGTGGGATTGCCCAGGGTTCGGGCTGATGATGACTGGTCTATGACAGCAGAGATGATGATGACCAGGAGTGTCAATGCTAGGGTGCCGGTGTTCCTAGCATTGCCCATTGAGGGAGAATCACAGGGATTTTAATCTGTGTCCGCTACTTATGAGATTCATATAAGTGGGGAAGCAGATGTTGGGTTTGGTTTGGTTGTGTTGGAGTTGTTTTGTCATTGAGATGGCAGTAGGTGGCCTTCTTTTTTTTTCTTCAAAACCGTGAAGAAGACACAAACTTTCGGGGAATTTTAACAGCTTAGAGAAATATTGCGATTTGATTCTAGTTGCAAATTGTCAAACTCGGGCAAATTGCTGATATAAATCAAGCCACTGTTAGTGCGCTATCCTGCTTTCTTATGAAAACCATTTTTGGCCATTGCTTGCTTTGGAACTTAAGGCATGCGTTACTGCATCTTTCACTGTTTCGAATTCCCTGTGGTCACCTAGGTTGCATTATGTGTATTTCTACTTCCTAAGCATCCGAAATCAATGCAGAATCGCCAATACAAGTACATGAAAATCAGTTGGGATGCAGGTTTGATGCTTAGAAACAGGCTAGTGGTTGCAGAAAAGACGATATGATTCTGGAGAAAACGAAACTCTGAGTTTAGGCATGACTTGTGGACAATCACAAAAATTGTTTCTTTGACATAGAATCTAATATGGCAGGCAGTGCACTAGTTCAGAAACTTGCGCATTAGATCACTCTCAATGGAATGAATAATCTGCAGCTGCATTATTATGAGCTTTCTAGCTCGCTTCTTCGGCGACGCATCCTCTTGCCAAACGAAGCACACCAGTGCTAAGTTGATTGCCCTTAAATAAAGGCAAGCGACACTTCATCATTCCCCCAGTGACAACCCTCGTAAAGTTGCATTTCGCAACCAAATTATCACCATGACTGTAAGCTATCTAATCTCTGTTACCACTTGGCCTCTCTGAGTTCTATGTATCTTTTGGTTGTGGGTCATTCTCTTCTTTCAGTTCTCTCTCCAGCCTCGAATTCCCTAGTAAAGTTCTCTTATCCAACCATCCTATGATGTCGTTGAAGATGATTTCAGTATTCTCTGGTGGCTCTCCGTACAGCAAGCCATGCCACATGCCTGGATACAATTTGAATGTCTTGTCTGAGCTCAAAGCGGAGTCGTAGAGTTGCTTGCTCATGGATTTATCCGTGACTTTGTCTTCTTCCCCATGGAGAAGTATGAATGGCAACGAGACCTATTAAGTGAAAATGAGAAGTTTTCAGTGAGCGGGACAACAAACACTGCGTAGAATTGGAATCAAAAGATTGTTTAAACAAGTATTTTTGCATGCGACAGCCAAAAGGCACCGATTGATTTGTCGAGAGAAGAGAGAATATATCGATAGACAGTAGAGAATGGTGCTGCAGAACCTCGTTAAGCCTCGTCTCCAATTCCAAGCTGATCCTCAGACATTCGAAGCCCGATTTCAGCCGAGGCCGTCCTTTGTAGCAATACTTGTTTGCTCTCACCTGTTGCAGAAAGTAGCACGGTCAGTCACCATTTCTACATATCTGTCATCTAACTCATTTTGGTAGTCTGCGATCGATCTTCACTTCTCACAGAACTTGCACAACCATAAAATGAGAGCTTGTCAATCGTGATAACTAGTTCAATGTCAAAAGTATACAGAACCAACATTGATAAATTGATCATCGATGATGACTTACTTCATAGTGAGTGTACAGTCGATAACTGCTTATGATAGGAATGTACCTGTTCTCTTACTTCAGGGACTTTGAAAGCGAGATCGATGATGCTGGGAGTTGGAATGATCTTCCAGGTCGGGATGACATTGGTCAGTTTAGAGAGTATATTGATCACCAGCGGAGGCGGCTTTGCATCGTCTGCGATCTGAAATAGGAATTTCAGATCAAACACAGTACGTTCTTAAAAACACTCATACACACACCTGTGCTAGCACCTTTACCTTGATTTCCACATGTTTAGCACGAAGATATGAATTGATGAGTGATTACCCGAACAGCTTATGTTGAGACGTAGATTCATATGATGAATTGATTATTAATTTGTCTTGATATTCACGTGATAATGTGAATAAATGAACTGTTCTTGGGAGAATGTGTCTTGGCCCTTCGAGACCTAGTTCACGAATCAGAATAAAATAGCTCTGGAAATTATTTTTCGACTTTTCAGTATTTGACGATAGAAAGCTCATTGATTTACAAAAAAAAATTCTTTAGACTGAAAACAAAAAGTTTAAATTGAGGAAGGACGAATTCTCTTTATAATAAGGAGGAAATTACTTTCCTTAAACTACTAAACAAACATATCTAATTATTTTTCTTGAAAATGATTTGCCAGAAAAATATTTTTCTTTATTATGAACTTCTCTCAAAACTCCGAAGCCGGTCCTTTCTATTCTTCAAATCTAAGCAAATAATAATTTCCAATATTGCCTCCAACGACAGAGAAAGAAGACGGATCTATACCCGGATCATTTCTGTATCAAATAAAATCTATTTATGAAATGCACAGGATGCATGTAACTTCTGAATCATGTTTATAAAAAACATCATTCCAGAGTTGACTTTAGCTGGTTGGTGCATGAACACCTAACGCACTATAATGGAAAAAACATTTAATCTAAAGCTAAATGAAAAGATAACTTTATTACATGTCAAACCAAACCCCATTGAGCGCGACATGAATGGAACTTTGCACTGGCTGAATTGCCAACCAAAAAGTTCCTTTGTCTTAAATAAAAATGGAAAAGTGGGAGAAAAGAATTTCTGTGGATGTCAAGAATTTGATCTTCAAGGGGAGTGGGGAAAGACACCACAAAAAAGGAAAAACAAAAATGGGAGGATCGATAAAAATCGGATGGTAACGATTTTTCATTTAGAATTTTAAATTGTACGAAGGAAAGAACATGTAGATATATTAATATTCTAAAAAGTTTAGAAAACAAGCGTTGTGAGATCGAGTTAAATATCAAATTTGGTGTAGGAAACAAATAGGGCAAAGACGAGTGTGAACTCTCACCTTACACATGGGAGCAACCAAGACAGCTCCATCCCAGAATTCTGGCGTCTTTCTGTGCAGAAGAAGGACAACTGCTCCTCCCATGGACTCTCCCATCAAGTACCTCATCTTCTCTTTATTCTCTCTTCTTTCTGTATATGAACACACACAAAGAGTCACAAAAATGGAAATTTAAAAAGGGGGAAAAAAGCACGAGCAGGAGCAGGAGTTGGAGTCAGGAAGGTGCATGATAATTTGGCCAACGAATTTTAGATCAGCAAGAGAGGGAGAAAAAAAGAGTAAATGAGGTTTTCATTACCGGAGATGCTTGCAAAATGAGTCGAGCAGTCATCCACGAGATCATCGAAGTTGTTGATGAAGCCCATCAATCCATCCGATTTCCCATGGCCTTCATAATCGATCCCGTAAACGGCGTAGCCCGCGTTCACCAATCGGACCGCGGTGCCTGATTAAACGAATTAAAAAACGAAAAATGACCAAGGTCATCTCAACTGTACGTGCAAATAGCCCAACGATCAAGGGTTTTTCAAGAAAAGCGTATTGGATCTTCAGAAAGAAAGCAATGGGACTGACTCCTCATGGTGATGCTGCATTCCATGCCGTATCCATGGCAAAGAAAGATCAGAGCTTTCGTCTCTCGGCCTCGAGGAAGCCAACTGCAGGTGAACAGCTTCAGCCCTCTGGAATTCGTTATATAATCCTGCAATATCAACCATGAAAAAGAAAAACAGTTCAACGATAAGGAAAAAATACAAGATTTCCATATATTGTGATTGTAGGAGCGAGAGAGACCTCCTCATAGCTGACGTTTTCAGCTTCAGGCTCCTGCAGACGGAAATCAAGCACCATGTCAAAAAGAGAAAGAAAAGGTACAAAAAGGAAAGAAGGGGTCGGATATCAGAGAGAGGAAAAAAGGATGTTCAGAAAGAAACCCACCATGCAACCCAAATCTGAAGATGATATGTGAGGTGAACACCGGAAAATCAAAGAGAATCAACAAGATCTGAAGATGATTTCTTGGTGAACACCGACAAAATAAAGAGAGATTATACGCGAATATGCATCGCGAGTTAGAAGCTGTGGAAGGAGATAAGGCTGCTCCTGTTTGCATGGACTTCCTGCAAGAAAAGGACGAGAATAGGCTGAAGAAATATAGCGGGATACACGACCATTATTGCGAACGTGGATATGTCCCCTTCGTCTTGTCCTTAGCTGGAGGAAATTTCGTCACTGCCTTTCTGCTGATTAAGAAATACTCAAAGGACCTGCTTTTTGGAGCAAAGGTTTTGCGATATGACCTTCCTTTTATTTCGGTTCATTTTTTGTCCGTACATGGTAAAACTTCTGGACCCCCTATTCCTTCAAGCTCCCACTTTTGTCTACTAAATTTTTTTTTTGGTAAGGTTGTCTACTAAATTTTCAGACTTGAATTATCAAAAAATTACCTCGAGAGAAATGATTGAATGATTGGGTATATTTATCATTTTATACCGTAAGTAACCTCAAGTCTTTAGAATACTTTTCGCCACGGTAAGAGTCACGCACGCCGATAATGAAAGGAGATGAGGATGGACATAGTTGCTTGGTCTTCTGCCTTTCATGTTGTTCAAGTACTGAAAGAAAGAAAGATGTGATGTTCATTAAATTGCAAAGAGTCTTAAGTCATTACGACTTGCCCTTTGTCCCTTTCATAGTACACCCGAAAAATTTGGAGATGAGGCCATAATGGACATTTAATTTCGTGAAGGAACGGTTCAAAGGTTCGATTCCGGCATAAGTTTAAATAACATTGAAGTCTCCAAATCCTTTTGGTCGATCCAATTTGCTTCATATGCCATCACATCTTCATTGAAGCTTCGTTTTGCTTGCTGATTAGTATCATGTCATTTTCTAGGGTTTCTCCACTTATATGTGTCGTTTTCCAGTATAAATGACGTGAGCAGATTAATTAATCCTTGGATATTTTCCTTTTTTTAAGTTTTCTTTCGGGTTTCTATGGTATATTCCGACCGGTAGATAACGAATGAGTCTACTGTAAAGTATATTTAATTATTTAAGTTGCTTTCATGAGATCATCGCTAGCTAGCTTACAGCTCCCCATTCTGGACGGCCAACAGAAAAAAAAAATGAAAAAGAGATTAATAATTTGAAAATTCTTCTCATTGGGCAGTCAACAAATTGCATGATTAAAAAGGAACTTAGGATCACGAATATCGCTTTACATGTTTAAAAAGGAACTTTACATGTCTAGCATCGCTAATATTGCTGTACCAAATTATTTACCACTACTACTCGAATTTAAGGATGAAATGGAAATCTTCTGATTAGTTTAAAAAATACAATCGAATATTAAAAATTTTCAAAAAGTACAATCAAGTCTTGTAATTTATCTGATTCGTACTTCTCAATTTATTATCTTGGGATAAGAACATAGAACCAAATGAAAGAAGTCTTGGGGATTAAAAGAAAAAATACAATTGCGGGTTTATTTTCATTAAAGATCAACTTTGTAATCAATTATCAAAATCAATAAATCTTCAAATCATTATTATTGGATGATCATGATTATTCTTAAAATCTGAAATGATTGATCAACCGAGTACTTTCCTTTAATTCTGTTCAATTTGAATGAAATACCAACGTGGCTTTTTAGATATATTTCAAGATCACATGGCATGACATGGCACCAAGTAAGCCCCTTATCATAAAAAGGCAAAAATTAACAAAACAAAAAAAAAAAGGCCCAAAAATTTGAGGGGAAAAAGCAAAATGAAGTGAATTTAAGGGGAAAAAAAAAAGGAAAGGAAAGGAAAGAAACAAGTTGGGAGAGATTGAGAGGATCAATCAATCGGGGGGAATTCAACGGGGCTATGCATACGACCAAAAAATTAGTAAAAAAAACGGGGCTATGTATATCTCTTGTCAAAACACGAAAATCCTTATTTGAACTCCCAATTTTTCCATTGACATGTAATTTCTCTTTGCACTTCTAGTGAAAGTTGGCATGTCACCACCGCCTAACTCGGACAAAACATGATACTCAGTGAACAAAAACGTGGTAATCACGATAAAAGGATTCACATCACCGACCATTGACAATCACAAAAAGGTTATGGTAGGCTCTAGCCGGTTGTAATTTTCTCATTGACATGCTTTTTGTAATAATATAAATCAGCGAATTGATTTTATGAGGGGAAATTATCAAAGAAGCCCATCACACTTATGTTAATTCAGTCTTGAATATTTTAATTTGGCTAATTTGATATTGAACTTTTGGACGATTTGTCAATATACTCGTACTAAGCAATTTTTGCCAAAAATTGCTAAGGTGTATGTTGGACGTCCTACATGACATAACTAGTGCTAATGTGAATAATTTTTTGAATTTTTTTGAATTTTTATATTTTATTGTATCTTTCTTTTATTTTTTTCCTTCTTTCTCGACTAGTTATCGGGCTTCGACAATGGCCGGTGAGGTTGTAGGTTCAACCTAACCAACCTCTAGCAAGGTGACCACGCTAGCTCCAATAAGGACGAGCCTCATAAGAGGCTATTGAGGTCAACCCCGCCAAATTTGATGATAGCTAGTGGAATAACGGATGAAGAGAAAAAAAAGAAATAAGAAATAAACTCAAAAAAATTGTAAAAATTATTCATATCAACGCCGCCAGCACCCATGTCACATAAGATGATAGACGTCTATGTTAGTGATTTCCAGCCAAAATTACTTGTAAGGACTATATTATCAAATTGTCAAAATGTTTATGATTAAATTGATCAAAATTGAAAATTTTTAGAACTGAATTGACACTAACGCAATAAATTAAAAAAAAAATTTTGGGTAATTTCCCCATTTTAAAAGACATGAGGAGCTTCTTTCTCATTACCATATTTTCTACTAATTAATACCATAGTGGATCAGGATCAACTACGACTCTTTCATAATACTCCATGTGCATCAATATTGCCTCCACTGCTAGGCGATCCTAACCCTTTTTTTCCCCTAGATATTAACAGTTGTTGTCACTTCTTTTCGTTTAACATAAAGAGAAGAACATTAATTAAGAGAAAACGTTCGCTTTCTTTACCAAATTATTCCATTAAGCGTCATTTTCAATAACGGACCTTTCATTATGGCAAGAGTCGGGTGAAATTCATGTGCTGATGTGGAAGATAGGCATTTGCAAGTATGGATGCTTGCTTAAGCAATATTTGTTTTGCGAAAAATAAATAATTTAAAAATAATGATATATATATATATATTACTTGAAATAATTAGTTGATAAAAATTATTTTTCATTATTGATAACAATTATGTCTAAACATTCTCATAAATGATTATAACATTTTTCCTTCATTTACTTCCGTGAGCGATACGCGTGATCAATTTTAGAAAAATATTTTCTAAATCAAATATTTTTCATGAAATAAACGAAACATTAATTAGAAAAATAAAAAAGGCTGTGGTTAGTTGAGGTTTCGATTTCTCAATCTATGTAAAGCAACGGTGAATGAGAGAACCCACGGGAGGCTAACATAGTTGTTGGCTAAGCCCTATCATGTGAGTAATTCGTTTTTCTTTTAAATTATCATTCGGCCCCATTTATTATTATTTTTTCAATGATGGACGTGATTCCAATTTTAATTAAAGGGTTAACTCGGGATGAATTTAGAGTTGGTAGGTTGAGTTTAGTTATCAACGTGACGATTCAACCAATTATAACGAGCAAATCCTATGGATCGCGTCCCTCTCTTGTTGGATTCATTGTGCACTGTACATCACTTCTTGATTTGTACAATCGAATCCGCTTATTTTATTGTAAGGATGTTTATCGATAAATTAAATTATTCGGAATTTTACTCAAATCAGTTTATCACTAATATAATAATAGATACCTCAATGATTGCATTGCGTGTCCGACGTAGAGACGCATTTATGTAATTTTCTAGCAAGTGCTTCATTAAAATGCCCCTCATTTGTATGAATAATTCTCCTGAGCTACCTAACTTTATTTTTATTTGATTAATTTTCTTGTGATTTTTTTACCCCTAATTCACGATTATTTTTCCTAGACAATTAATCATACGACCAATTGCCAAGTTATAGGTACATCCAAAGACCATTGATTCTAATTAATGTTTTTTATTTTTCTAACCTTCGTCTTTTTCTTACAATGGCAAACGCAAGGCAAAATAATGATGATGCTAAAGAGAAACGGGTCTTAAGCCCAATAAGATATAATTTATCAGGCCCAATGGGCTTTACTTAGCCCAAAATGCTACGACGACTTCGATTGCTCTTCTCGGGCCCAACACAGGTCATCATATATATTGGCAAACCCTAGCAACTCCGCGACCCTCTCATTTTCGCTCACCGTTGCAGACAGGCAGGCCGCCATTGAAGCTCAGACGAGGAAGCAGCAGCAATGGGTAAACGATCGTCCTCGTGCTCGCTTTCGTCGCTGAGAGAGGCCCTCTTATTCCTGGCTTTTTGTGCTGACTTCTCTCTTTTTGTTCTTCTTTCGATGCGAAGCGAGGGTTAAGGTTCACGAGCTGCGACAGAAGTCGAAGAAGGATCTGCTGGACCAGCTGAAGGACCTGAAGGCCGAGCTCGCTCTCCTCCGCGTCGCCAAGGTCACCGGAGGCGCGCCGAACAAGCTCTCCAAGATGTAAGTTTTATAGGTCTACGTCGCGTGCTTGTGTGCGATCGTGTGTTGGATGTGTGGCTTTGTTCGAGAATGTGACTGTCCCGGTGAAACGATTGGTAGTTTGAATTACTTGTGGGTCTCTTTGGTTCTGCCATGAGTAGGCGGTTCTAGGACACTGTATCCATTGATGGTCTGAGTTTGCTTTCGAGCTTGTGAGCTGAGGGTTGCTTGACTGAATTTGAAAACTACGCTGGGGATAAATTAAGGCTCTTGGCGACATTGTGCTGTGAATGTTTTACCGGGCATTTTTTGTTTCTGAGCTACAGTGTGGTTTGCCAGGTACCCTAGGAGTCTGGGACATGTGTAATTTGCATTGTTTGGATGTGTCTCTTAGGTGGATGATGTTTGGAGGAGATAGGATGATTGTCTTTCTATCAAGTGTCTTTGAAGCTTCTTGTTTTATTGACGGTTGTCTAGGGTTCTTGCTCTGTCCTTGTGGTTTCATGTGAGTTTCGGGTTTCGTGGTGCAGCAAGGTGGTGAGGCTGTCGATCGCACAGGTGTTGACTGTGATCTCGCAGAAGCAGAAGGCTGCATTGAGGGAGGCCTACAAGAAGAAGAAGTACTTGCCGCTTGATCTGCGTCCAAAGAAGACCAGAGCCATCCGAAGAAGGCTTACCAAGTACCAGGTGATGCACTGTTTCTACTTTCTAACTTCATATGAAACACTTCAGAATTGGTTTTCCAAATGCCTGAGTGAGGGAATTTGTTCAAATGGGACTCACAAGTTCTTCATCGTGTTTGGATTGAGGAAGTGGAAGGAGTTGACGTGAGTCGTGAAGTAGTAACTCATGTTGGGTTTCTTAAGTTGGGGGGATGCAATAAGAGAAAAGAAGAGAAAGGGAGTGTAAGGAAAAAGAACAAAAAAAAAAAAAAAAAAAAGAAAATTCCGTTGGCTAAAATTAAGAGTAAAATCACTTTATTTGGAGTGTAAGGAAAAGAAGAGAAAGGGAGTGTAAGGAAAAAGAAAAAAAAAAAAGAACTTGTAACTACATCATTCCGTTGGCTAAAATTAGCTGTGAACAGCATATAGTCTTTGTAATTCAATCACTTTATTTGCATTCACATCATTTCCCTTTTGATATACACTCAAACAAGAGAAGTAAAAGACTTTCCATTCACTTTTCCTTCTATTTTATTGAAGCATACGAATGAGAGTAATTAATTTCACCATGCTCGCCTTCCATGAGGATTTGCTGGCTTCTCTTTCATTTGTGATGTTTCCATGTTTTTATTTGAGCATATCTTTGTGTTTTAATTTTTTTTTTCCAACCAATAGGCATCTTTGAAGACGGAACGGGAGAAGAAGAAAGAAATGTACTTCCCCGTGAGGAAATATGCTATCAAGGCGTAGGCAGCACTTACCATGCAATTTTGCAGCTCAATATCCTCCAATAGTGTAATTTTAGCTTCTGTCCAACTCTTAATTTCTTCTTGTTTGATCAATGTCCAGCGAGTGAGTGTTTTGTCATCTTTAAAATTGTTACTGCCTCACCTGAAACTAGAATACTTTGGTAGTGCTATTTTCTTGCTTTGTTTTGATGGAATCTCTCTGACTTGGGTACAAGTTTAAGGCCATGCCTTAATATGCGACCAAGGGAAAGTAAGAGGTGGTGTGGGACAACAGGTTATCGTGACAGAAAGAAAAGTCATTGCATTTCGGGTTTCATCGCCTTATGGTCCTATAGGGATGACACATAAGGGTCTTGACATTGGCTTCAAAGGTAAGTAAGTGCCTTTGCTAGGCTGTGGTCAGATTGAAACTATGCTAAACCCACCCACTTTGCAGTTTGTGTTGAGAGGAGGACAGCATTGAGATGCTTTTATTAGATACAACTGCTAGTTTGTGGCTACTAGGTTCGCTCTTGGTATCATTACCTTGCTCATCGTGGTAAGCTCGTGGATCCTTCAGCTCACTTCAAGTAACATACTGACTTGCTCTGGCCCTATACTTTGTATCGGATTTTGAGCCTCTTTTTTTCACCCGATTTTGCTTGAATCGAAATAGCTTAGCACGAGGGTAGATTGACTGGCTTGTGGGACTCGAATTTCTCAAATCCCACTTGGGCAATTTGAGCAGAGTAACTTGAGTGTTAACCAAGGCTCGATCGGAGCTTTCCTTATCCGTAGTTAGACGTTTGCAAGCCTAGCTAAGTACTCTGTACTTTTCAAGTGACTGCTTTTCATGTTTATGGTGCGGTGGAAGGTTGAAGCTTTTTGAAATATACACAAGTGGGCATGAATAATTACAGATGATTCGATCATAATATTTTAAGAAAAGTGATTTGTTCTCCTGTATTTTAAAATTTTGAGAAGCAATAGCTAGGAAGTGGATACTGCCCCGAACTGTGAAAGCCTGAGAGGTCGGTCTGAGAAGGGCAGATCGGCGGGTTTCCGTTTGTGGTTTCTGGGTTTTGAGCTTGAGGGCGTGGAATGTGAGTTTATTAGTGGAAAAATTGTCCAAAAATTCTAAATCTTAAAAGTAAGTGATTTCAAATTCGGTTTAGGTTTCATTATTGGTTTTTAAGTTTTTGGAACCTAAAACCAAGCTCGTATATCCATAACCCATGATGTCAACACTGGTTAATTTATTTATTCTTTGTTTCATTTTTACTGAAGCATAGTGAAAGCAAACAAAATAATAAAAATAATCATTTGTCAATAGCAATCATTCATAAAAAACAAATATGTAAAATAAAAGAAATAGTAAAAAGTTCAAAACATGTAAAGAAACGAGCTAATTTGAGTGGCAATCCGAGTGAGTATGTGTGGGAAGGAAGTGACACGAGGCGGAATTCGGAATGGGATTGCGAGAGGATGAAGACGACGATGGGGAGGGAGAGGATGTGTTCATCAATTGGCAATTCATCTCGATTGCCCGAGAGCAGATACCCCCAATTGACATTGGTGGAGGGAAGAGACTGAAGGACAGCTTCCCTGTAATTGCGACCTTCATCAGAAAATAATTTCTCCCGAGTAGCTGAAAGACCCCTATTTTTCTATGAGCAAATTCTCAGCGATTTTAGTTTTAACGAGTTATGTTATCTTTATGATAATTTTTTGGGACGTTGAAAGTACAATTATGATGGATCTCTGGATCAGTTCTGGATTCAGTTATCAATTCTTGGTCCAATCCGATTTAGTTCTAGGAATTGGAAACCAAGCCGTGTAGTATAGATTACAAAATATACAAAATCAGAACCAAATTTAGAACCACCTGAAGCTAGAATTGGACTAGTTCCTATGGTTGGTTTTGAGTTTACTCCGATTCTACTTGGAGATCATACTCACTCTTATGAAATTTATCAATTCAATCATAAATTTTTCAATTATATTAATTTAATTATAAATCTTTTGACAACTAGTCAGTATAGTTCTACACATTTATGTGATTTACCAAATTAGTTGTAAACATTTTAATGATTTTCTAATTTATTCATTCTGATCAATTTTATCCAAAAATCGCTAACATAACGATATAATTAGTGTCAACAATTTTATATGACATAATCAGCGCTAACGTGAATAATTTTTACAATTATTTTAAATTTAATTAAATTTTTTCTCATTCTTTTCTTTTCTTCTTTTTCTTTTTTTCCTTTTTTCCCTCCACTAGCCTCAAGCAAAGGATGCCCGTGCCTAGATTGGCTATGGTTGCCCTCACCAAATTGGCAAGGGCAAGGGTTGGCAAGGGTTGGAAAGGGTTGAGGCTAGTTGAAGGCGACCCTTGCCCAAGGCCAACGGCCTCCACCTAGGGAAAAGGGAAAAATAAAATAAAAGAAAAAAATAAGTAAAAAGAAAAGGAAATAAAAATTATTTGCCTCATCGATTTCGGATTAGAATCTAGCCAAAAGGACTAAATTGACATTGAGAAATTATCAAAAAGTTTAGAATTAAATCGGTACAATTAAAAAATTTAAAATTAAATTGATAAGTTGTCAAAAAGTTTCAAAGTAGTTGGCACAATTAAAATATTTATAATTAAATCAATGGCTATATAATAGGTTCGGACTTTTTGAACAATTTCTCTACTAATAAAACCACATGGTGGACTATGACGGACGCAAACAATGAATGATATGATCTCTCCTCTGTTGACTAATTCAAAGGGAGAGACCTAAGAACCAAATTAGACCACGTGCACATGCTCCAAATTTCTGACCCAATAAGCACGTTATTCCTAGAAAATAAGATACGCCATCATTTTCAGACAACCATGACATCTGGATCAAATAATAGTCCGATGTAATTTATGAAGTAACCTATCCGTGGGCTATTACTTCGGAACGGACCGATGAACTTGAGTCAATCTAATCGTCCCAAAAATATTTCTTGCCAAAAAAAAAAGAAAAAAGTATTCATTTCGAATATGCTCAATATTATGTTTGAAAGACACTTCTGTTTTTTCGACATATCATTTTCTCATCAATTTTTACGCGAAAATGGAAAGGAAGCCACACCAATAATGTGTTTGTTTCACTAAAAACTTTGTGAAAATAGAGATCATTTAAAAAAATAATTAATTTTTAATTATTTTGTGATCTAAGAAAAGGGATTTCCACTGTGCTAGAAGGGAAAATCATTTTCCCATAATCTGAGCATGTTGTTTTGTAACCATGAAAAAAAAAAATTCGTAAACGAATCAATTCCCGTCATCCAAACATGAGAAGATACAAAACTAATTTTCTTCGGACAATCGGGCTTTAAATTTTGTTATCATGGTAAATCTAATTGATTTTACATAGCGGAAACGTTAGGCGAATAAAGATTTCTCCTTCTGAAAATTGCGTCATTTCACGTCATGTAATTGACTTTGGCGCGATGTTGGCACAAGTAAATTCGCCTGTACACGGAAGTCAAAGTCATCTTACATCCTCCTCGTTCAGAACATTCGGGCGGCTCGTCAAGATTTCACTTTCTTGAGGTTCAGTCTAGCCTTAATTTTTCCAATAAGTATAGCTGTGTATCACGATCTCTTTTAGATCTCCACATTCTTGTCTTCATTCCACGTATCTAATAATGTTCTCTTTATTATAAAGGCGCTTACATGGGCTGCTGACGTCTTTATGTGCCTTGGAATTCAACAAGAGAATCACTATCATCGTAGGAAATCCATCAGTAGATGTCATCGTTTGAAAAATTCATGGTCTATTGTCTACTTATAAATCACTTTAGAAAAAAAAAAAAGGGCGAGGAGGTGCGGCTAGCGTTGCTATTTTAAATGGGTATTATTAGTAATAATTTATTACAAGAATCCCACACCCATGACGATATGTTCGGCTATTAAGTCATGAGGACCAATTAATTATCTGTTGAAACAATGGTAATTGGAGAGAAAAGTCGACTCACCTTGGGAAAAAAAAAACAAGCCTGCAATTTTTAAAATGGCAAATGATGAGCCGTTTCGTTGAACTACTTTGATTAATTAATGATTAAATTCCACATGCCGCACCTTTTTGGATAACGTAATTGACCCATTAAACCTCCTCCTCTGTGAAACTCTGGTTAGCTTGAGGGCTTGACTAAACGAAAACGACGTGTCGTTCAAACCTTTTGTAATCATCATCATATCCACCGGCAACATCATTAATTATTAAAATTCTTCAGGTTATCATTTGATAATTTCAACGTTAACGTTAGTCTTAAACAAGAGAATACTATATAAATGGATTAACACGAACGCAGTCCGTATTTTATGGGCTAGACGGCTAAATATCGTATGAACAGATAATCGCAATAATCGTCATCGAGCGCAAACCATGGTAGGGGCAACGACCGGTTCAGATCAATCTTTTAATTCGCTCAATCTTCATTCCTTCCCCACCCTCCCCCCAAGAAGAGTGATACGCTATTGCACGAAAATGTCCCGAACGATCGGCAATGAAATTTATGGTTTCCTTACGGAGATGATGACGCAATGCCAACATTAATCGAGATTTACTCACGAGCCCGCGATTTACTAGCCGAGCTTTCTGATCATAAGAGAAAATTAAGGCAAATAAACTTCGAAAATGAGTTGATCTCGTGTAATTAAAGCATGACTTGCTACTTTTTTTTTTATGGATCTTACTCTAATTCTCACTTTCAGACTTTCGTCATTCCTCTTTATAGAGCACCAAAGTTGAAATTCACACTTCAAGCTAAATCATCCATATTTCAATCCATTTAAAAATATGGAAATTCAAACTCTTCACCTATCCATTTCCATGCGGGAAGGGTGGGCCGATGATAACGGTTGTTTGTTTTGTACTGTGTAAACTGTCAGTTCTGGACATGTGACGAATTCAAAGGCAAGAATACGTGCGGTCCGTGTACGCTATCGGACGAGATCGATCGCAGGGTGGGATGTTGACCTGACCGGGCGAGTTTTCTAATGCCGGGGCGAGCTTTGAATGCCCGTAGTGCGTTGACCCGCCCACCGTTTATGAAGAGAGAATTTGTGGGGGAAGGGAATAGGGATGAAGGATGATAAGGACATCGGTACATTAAGCGCATAACCCAGATCCGATTAGGCTTTGGTATGGAAACTCGTCATCTCTCTATAAACAGCTCTCTCTCTCTCTCTCTCCTTTGGAATTGGTGAACTTCCGTTGGCATCACATATATAAGTTATAAACCGTCGGTGAACGGGAACGCGATCTGTGATAAGACTTATGCCGCAAAATGTGAGGTCTCTGAGTTTGATTCTTTCGCACTAATTCTTCAAGTCCATTCCAAATGGAGTCGTGGGGATTATCGCCCTAGGTAGAAGTCTAATCGATCATCTCCATTAACGTCGAGCACCCAAAAAAGAAGGAAAAGGAAAAGGAAAAAGGAATGGGAAGAGAAGAGAAGAGAACATAATGGTCTGTTTGTTTGAGTGAAAGAAAATTTCACTAATTAGTTTTATGAACTTTCACGCTTTTGGCTTGCTGGAAATGATCAATTAATGAAAAACCATTTACGGTAAAAAAAAAAATATGCGTCTTAAAGTTAAGAAAATGAATTCCCTAACCTGAAAATGGGAAAATATTTCATGAACAATGATCTCCCAAAAAGTATTTTCTTTTGTCACCATGTTTTTTCGAATTGTAAACACTCCCTAAATATTCCACGTTCTTCTCTCATTCGATGTAGACTTCAAAATCAGCCGGTCATCAGAATCTTGCTTTGGGTTAGCAAATATAATCCAAGCATACCTCCATACCCATCTCTCTCTCTTTCCCTCGGAGATATTCAAAAGTTTTGATGAGACCACCGCAAATTATTATGAAAATTTAAGTCATTAAATGAATGTGTGGTTTAATATTTAACATTTAAGTATTCTATTAATCTCGTTGCTTCAGCACGGCTTGACTTTGCAATTCGAATTCCACAGCCACTTCCCACAATCCATTCCACGCGCATTTATGGCTGCAATTGAAATTTGAGCACAGGTTGCCTAATGGGAAGACCTGGGGGGGACAAAGATTTTCCCATTCTGAAAACGAAACCAGGTCTAATCAATACCGGATAGAATGCTGCAAGATCAACCATTGCTGCTGGAACGCGAGGTTTGTCCAATGAACGGGGATTTCAATTCAGTATGTAAAAAGCCTCCGGCGACGTGAAAGCATCTAGAAGCCCTCATGCATGACTTTAGAACGAGAGCACGTTCATGCTGGTGCCGGTGGTTTCAGACAAGCTAATGATCTCAAATGCATTCGATCTAAAAAGGAATTTCGATTTAATGCGTAATGTGACTCATGAACTTTCAATTTGTTCGACATAGTTCATGAATTTTAGCCTATCATGTATTGTAATGTCTGAATGGTCTCTGAACTTTTAGTATGTATTTAAATAAGTCCATGGATTATATGAAAATGTTTAATATTGACCATGAACTAATATTTACGAAAGGATCGCATTGAACACTACATATTTTCATATAATTCGGGAACTTGTTTGAATATGTATTAAGGGTTTAGAGATCATATTGAATAAATTAGAAGTTCAAGAACCGCATTGGATAGATTGAAAGTTCAAAGGCCATATCGCACGTGGGATCAAAGTTCGGGACTGAGATCATGTCATCCAAAAACTTGTGGCCCAAGGCATGCTGAATGTTCAAGCAAAGCCAAAGCAAAAGGAAATACTTGGTATCTTCCGATTTGACTTGAGGGAACCCTTCGAATTCGATCAGTCAATCCTTCTCGTTTTCTGAAATGGCAGTCCAAGGAAGCCGCCAACTTCCCCAGTAGGAGACGACCTCTTCCATGGCTGCTCTTCTTCCTCTCTATATTACCACCCTCCCCTTCCAACCAGAACCCATCAACCCATCCCTTCTCTCTCTCTCCTCTCTCTCTCTCTGTCTCTCTCTCTGAAACATTCAACATCGACAAAAACCAGAAATGGGTTTGATCAGAACGCCGGAGATTTCAGAAGAAAATGCCTCCATGTCATCTTCCAAAACGCTCTCCTCCTCCTCCTTTCCCTCCCGTGCTTTTCGCAACGGGAAGGTCGCGCCCGTCGCCAACCTCTCCGGTCCGGCGGTGGAGGAGACCCTGCGAAACGCCGAATCCGTCATCAAGAAATGGGACCCGGCCGCCAAGTCCTCCTACACCCGAGTCGCCTCCCTCTTCCTTCACGACAGGGAAGAAGCCAGGAGCTTCCTCGAATCCGCCGGTGACCTGCGCCGGGCCATGCATTTCCTCGTCACCGGCCGTTCGAGCTCCGATGAGCTGGTCCTCGCCCAGAGCCTCACGCAGATCGCCATGAAGAGGCTCGAGAAGGAGCTCTACCACATCCTCTCCTCGAACAGAGAACACCTCGACCCCGAGTCCGTCTCCCGGAAATCTTCCCGCCATTCCGATGGTTCCGAGAACGGAAGCGGGCTGCTTCCGATAACGAGATGGACAGAGTCTCCGAATCCACCATGGAGGACGTGAAATCCGTCGTCGATTGCATGGTCACCGCGGGGTATGGCACGGAGTGCATCAAGATCTACAAGCTCATGAGGAAGTCGGCCGTCGACGAAAGCATATATCGGCTCGGGATCGAACGGATCAAGTCTTCTCAAATCCAAAAGTTAACCTGGAATGCGCGCGAGCTCCTGATCAAGAAATGGCTGAACGCGGCGAAAGTCGCGGTGCAGATGATCTTCAAGGGAGAGAGAATTCTCTGTGACTACGTGTTCTCCGCGTCCAGCAAAATTGGGCAATCCTGCTTTGCCGAGATCACCAAAGAGGCGGCGATCAATCTGTTCCGAATCCCAGAAATTGTCGCGAGATTCAAAGGATCGCCAGAGAGAATTTTCAAGCTGATCGAGCTCTACGAAGCGACCTACGAGCTTTGGCCCGACATCGAGTCCGTATTCAAGTTCGATTCGACATTGGATGTCAAATTACAAGCCCTCTCTGCACTGGTAAAGCTCGGAAACACGGTCCAGGTGATCCTGTCGAACTACAAAGCCGCAATTCAGAAGGACTCTTCGAAGATTCTCCCGGAAGGCGGCGGAATCCACTCGCTGACTCGAACGGTGATGGAATTCATGACTTCCCTCGCTGATCACAGCGCGACTCTCTCCGACATCTTGATGGACCATTCACAACCGGAAAATCTGAATCTGATGGAGTCCTACTTCGATGGCCCCAGCTCAGGCGATCTCCCGAGGTCACCAGTCTCGGTCCGATTAGCATGGCTAATCCTCGTCCTGCTATGCAAGCTCGACGCCAAGGCCGAGCTCTACAAGGACGTCTCGCTCTCCTACCTATTCCTCGCGAATAACCTGAACTTCATAGTGGAAATTGCGAGATCGACCAAGCTCAAGTACCTGCTCGAAGACGAGTGGATCGAGACGCATGCGGAGAAGGTAAGGCAGTACGTGGCGAGCTACGAGGCAGCCGCCTGGAGCAAGGTCCTCTCGTCGCTGCCGGAGGGACCGGCCAAAGGAGGATCGCCGGTGATGTTGCCAGAGACGGCGAGGGCGTGTCTCCAGAGGTTCAGCGCCGCGTTTGAGGAGGAGCACCGGAAGCAGACGTCCTGGACCGTGCCGGACGAGAAGCTGAGGGAGGAGATCAAGGTGTCCATAGCGAGGAAACTCATGCCGGCGTACGGGCAGTTCTGCGAGGCGTGCTTAGGGATCGCGAGAGGCGACGCAGAGGTGGAGAGGAAGCTCGTGGGGTTCGGGGCAGATGATTTGGGGAACTACCTGTCGGACTTGTTCCGCGGAACGGCGGTTTCAAGGGGTTCGCGGCCGCTGCCATCATCGCGGTCTCGAGGGTGCTTGCTACGGTGATTTGAACTGGATCTGACTTGTTTCATCCTTTTTGTACAACTGTGGAGGATGTGAATAGAATAAACTTCTCGATGATGAGTCGTCGTCGGCTGCTTTCTTTCTGTTTCCGTCGGTCTGGAAAATTTTCCCGCGAAAATAAGTGCCTGTTCCAAAAGGACACCGACGTTCTTTCAAGACACCCTAATAAAAATTAGATCTTTAATGACATGGAAGATTGTTACGATAACTAGGGGCGTGCAAAACAAACTGCTCGAACCGAGAATGCCCAGACCGAACCGAACCGGCCGGTTTGGTTCAAGTCCCGGGAATATTGGTCCGGTTTGCGCCGGTTCCCGGTTCCTAAAAGTGGAACCGGTGTTGGTTCTTGATTCCAAGGCAGGATCGGATCGGATTGGATTGGCTATGTATACTTTTTTTTCTTATTATTTCTTAAAAATTTAAAAGTAAATTTGTTTTTCATAACATATAACATTTAGTAGTGGGAAAAAAGAGAGTAAAAATAACCGGTTATGGAAACCTATCACCCCTAACAGTAAGGGTCCTAAAATCACTATTCACTTCGTTTGACTTGCTTGGAAAATGTTCAGAGAGAGAATTACACAGTTCAAGAGTTTTGCAACGAGTGAAATTGCACTTGGCCAACAAAGAAACTCCTTTGGTTTAACAGTGTAGTAGCAGAAAGTGAGGAACATCTCTCTCGTATGGAAGAGCTATAACCCTGCTTCCATGGCAGTAGCCATGGGTCGATTTTCGATATGAGAGGTTGCAGCACTTTTGTTATGCACGTGGTAGAATTGGGCACTTTGTCAAGTTTTGTGGAAAGGAGCGATACGATGAGAACAGGCTTGAACCAGATGATCTAGGCATTTTTGGACATTGGATACGAGCTGAAGCAAGGGAATATAGTCCCCTCTGGAAGGTGTTTTTACGCCAAATTAGGGGAAGCATTTATGAATGATGAGATAATCCCGGAGACTCCAATCCCTACTTTACAAGTAGTGACATATGAGCCTAGGGGAAAGAGCCAAGCACTTCCAAATTGTGAGGAGAAGCTGAAAAGGCCAGGACAATCCTATTGTCGAGCAACAGAAGAAATGGGAGCAGAGGGTAGCTCTTCAGGCAATGCATCTGAACAACAACTAGCGCTGTTAGCAGCCCCATCCTACTCCCCAGTGATTGAAGAGAGCTCAAAAGGGTCCCCAGAAGAAAATTAGCAAGGGAAAGAAAACAACGAACAGTAAAATCCAGGGAAGGTAGTCCTTACTATCCTCAGAAATGGAACTCCCTCACCTTGGATGAGACCCAACTCTTGCGCACTCAAATGAGTTTTGAATGATTCACAGATATGGGCTTTGGTAGCTCTAATAAGCCACCAGGTTTCCAATGAAAATCTTAAGTTGGAGTTGTCAAGTATTGGGTACACCTTTGTCAATCCGAGCATTGAGGGCCCTAATGGCTCAGGAAAGGCTCGACATTATCTTTTCTATGGAAACAAAAAACCAAGAAGCAACGGTCCAGAAATTAAAAAGAAAACCAAGTTTTTAGAATTCTGAAGTAGTGAATCCAAGAGGAATTGCTGGAGGGCTTGGAGTTCTATGGACATATATGGTATATGTAAGTGTGGAATGAGCCTCGCATAAGGTTCTAGATCTAATTTACACTGAAAATAAAAGCCAAAAATGGATGACAACAATATTTGTCCATGCGACAACAATATATAACAGGAAAGGCTCCAACTTTGGGGGATTTGTAGAGAGTGAGTCGGTACAATCAGCTACCTTGAATTTGCGTAGGATATTTTAGTGAGATTTTACGCCTGGAAAAAGGTAGTAATATGCATGATTGAGCACTATAGGTTGGCAGCTTTTCATGATTTTCTAAATGACCGTAGTTCTCTAATGGACCTAGAAAGCAAAGGATGTGCATTTACGTGGGCTAATAATAGGGATGGGGATGCTCACATGAAAGAAAGACTTGACAAAGTGCTATGCAACGTCGAACAAAGAGTGATGCCCCTGCTGTTGAAGCTTATGCAATACCTTGGGTTGGCTCAGATCATAGCCCTTCACTGTTAACACTCTCAGCAGAAAGAGCAAAAAGAAAAACAGAAGAATTCAGATTCGAGGCATACTGGTTGGAATATGAAGAATGTGGAAAAATTGTGCACTCTCTATGGAGGACCCCGGGAATGAAAAACGCACATGTACCGAGGAAACTTCATAGAGTATCAGAGGCCTCAATGAAATAGAGTAAGGATAAATTCTCCAATGCTCAATGCCAAATCAACTCCCTAAGAAGGGAGCTTTGGGAGATCACAAATGCTCCAACGTTGTATCATAATAGGGAGAAGGTATAGCAACTGAATTTAAAGATTGAGGATCTTTGGAAAGCATGTGTTCAAGAATTGACGGGCTCAAATGGAGAGACAAAAACACACAGTATTTTCATGCAATCACAGTCCAGAGAGGTGACCAAACAAGATCTCCATGCTAAAAATAACTTATGTAGAATGAAGTTGGGACTCAGGAAAACTAAAGCAAACAACCATGGATTTCTTTGCATCCATGCTTGTCTCTAGACCATATGAATCAAAGTCTGCTAAGACAATTGACAATGCAAGAAGAAGGGGATGCAACTTTTCAAATGGGAGCCTCCAAAGTTCCGAGCTCCTATGGTCTAAATGGGCAATTTTATCAGTATTACAGGGAAATTATTCAATAAAATGTGTTCAACATGGTGAGATCTTTTTTTTCACACTGGAGTTCTTATTCATATATAAATAAAACTCATATTGTTCTAATTTTCAAAAATCTCAATCTAGTGAATATAGACCAATTTAGGCCCATAAGCTGATGCAGCTATAACTGTAAAATTATTGTAATATTATGACAAATCACCTAAAACTTCGGATTTCTAATTTAAATATAATGAAGTAGAGTATATTTTTGAGTGGCACACAGATTCAAGATAATATTTTCGTAGTTCAATGAGTACTACACCAACTCAAAGTCAAGAAGAAATAAAGGAAAGTTAAGGCCACCTCGAAGTTAGGCATGGAGAAAGCATACGACAAAAAGGAAGTTAAAAAAGGGCTGATCCAAAAAATGAAAAAACCAGTACCAGCAGCAGAGGCTCTTGGCAGGTGGTGAACTTTGGCAGCCTTGAGATTTCTTTTCTTGTCGCACCCCTTTCGAATACCCGTGAGAAACCTGCGACAAGACCGAAATTGGAGAGTACAAATGTACAGCATCTTTTGCAGTCCGTAAACATGCGTGAGTAGAAGAGCTCTCTCTGTCTCTCTCTCTCTTTCTCTCTCTACCGTGAAACCTGCTTTCCAGGATGCTTTTGCGCTCAAACATAATCATACATCTGGCTGACATGTTGGCTTAATTTATGATTCTCGTACACCCACTCAGAAAACAAGCAAACCAAAGAAGAAAACGACGCCTACCTATATCATTCAGCATCCTTTTGTTAGCTCCTATTGTTCCAGACTTACCCTTTTAACCTAACATAATATCTCGCGCTCTCGGCCCCCTCGAAGTACTCGACTCCTCTTCAACCCCAACTGTGCACGCTCTCACGTCTTACCTAAATTTCATCGCTCTTTCCACCGGGGAAATGTCGACTCAACATGACTCAACTCGACTCGAGCTATATAGTCGAACGTTGAATATACATGCCCTACTTAACATTACAGCGGATGGGGTGAATTTGCATGAACCAATGGCTGAGTCTCCAAGTGATCTAATGGCAAAAAGACGATCTAACTAGGCCAGGTTTAATAGAGAATCTCTCCCCCCATGGATTGCTAACTCAAGGCCTGCACTCAGTTACGTTAGAGGACGTTTCTGTTCAAATAGCAACGTTTATTTCACGGGCTGATATTTATATGTTCATAAGGCAACCATTTGACGAACTTGGAAGGCGAGTGTCAAACCTATATTCCATAACCATGTGGGATTGGCAAATATTCTACAATTAATCCCGTGAGTAAATATTGGTCTTCGATGCGATTGTCTACTCGCTATTTCTCTATCTCTATGCACGACTTGTTACTTTAAATTGCTATGTCCCCCAACCAAAAATGATGGCAGTTCACAGTAGCTAATGGCAAGAAAAAGCCTTGCACAGTTTACATGAACCATTACATGGCCTTAACATATAGAACATATGATGATAGTAATGCAGATTCTTTATGCCACTTCAGAACTTTTCTGCAACTTTAACGTTGCACAAGATTCCAGCGGCAAAGATTGCTGTCTATCTATCTGATAGGACTTCATTGACAGAAAATCCATCTGACCCAGGGTAAGGATGCTTTCGATCGCACCATTCATATGGAACTCTTCACAGTAAAACCAGAAAAAAGGATGCTCAGGAGCAGGGATCAATTTGCTGCTTTTATAGTCAGTCGATGAATGAGGACAACGCTGTCGAATGCGCATTCATCTTATACTACACCATTTCGACTTGAACTTCATCTGAAACACAAACACACTTCAGGAATTTGTATCTCTCCTTATATGAAGAAAAGAAGAGAAGATTTGAGTTAAAAGGTCAAAATAAATGAGTAACTTTGGTGGGTGTTTCTCAAAAATTGAGGATCCATGGCATGCTGACTTGCACTTTTATTGACTTTGAGGAAAGTACAGTCTGATACTTGCAAAAGTCTCTGGTCTAATCTAAATAGGACAGGAACATTAAACCAAACCATGGAAATTTGCTTACTAGTCACTTTCAAAACTGTTATTAATGGATGGAAGAGAAGTACAAGAGGTTGCACTGACAGTCCTTTTTTGGCCCCTTTAACTTCCTCCTAAATTAGAACATGTTTGAGATTGCTTGCAATAAGCAATTGCTCCCTGAATTGGTGACTCTACTACCGTATACCCTGTGCTGCTTCTGCTCGGAAGCTGAAATTCACCGAACCTGTTGGAGTCATTCGAGCATGAAGATAAGGAAGAGTTGGAAGATGACGATGACGAGGAGGACATCGAGATCTTGATTGATGAAGGTCGCTTGCTTGATATGGTGAGCGTCCTCCTGCGCTGAGATCCGCCACCATGCTCAAAGGCCTTCTCTTCATTAAAGCTTTTAGCCATGCTGAAAACTCGGCCAAACTTGTTTTTCTTCGTCGAATTGTCAGTCCGGTCACAGAGCTCCGTCGTCTTCATAGCCTGGTTTCGGGCCGTTTCCGTGCAGGACTCGTCTGAGCAGCTGGATTT
The DNA here is from genome assembly GCA_014182845.1 of Corymbia calophylla. NCBI lineage: Eukaryota > Viridiplantae > Streptophyta > Magnoliopsida > Myrtales > Myrtaceae > Corymbia > Corymbia calophylla. The sequence goes on along the minus strand of CM024699.1, from coordinate 33,236,065 downwards.
GCCAAACAAGGCATTGACGTAGGCACGGGAAGCCTTGAGCTTAGAGAAAGACTGCTTGATTGTCTTAATTCTCCTTGTCCATGACTTGATCTTCACGCTTTCCTTCACGAAGTCGCTCGTTCCGACCACCGATAAGTCACTGAGATACCCATCCAACTTGAGCTCACTGCTGATCCTGAAGGACTCGGCGGGCGACACATTGCATGAGTCGAATGGTGTGCTCATTGCCGTTGGCGTCGGGGCGGTCGTCATTAGAGGAGTGCTGTAGAATTCCTCGTAGTACTTCTCGTTGCTGTCGACCTCAAGGAGCTTTGTGACCATCTCTAGGCGCGGAGGGAGGTGGAGAGGAAGGAGCTTGCCTTTGTAGAACAGCTCATCAGCTGGTGAGGTTGGGGCTTCATTGTGATCTAATGAGGTTGAAGACATCTGGAACTCAAATTCTCTCGGGGTTTGGGGAGGACTAGTAATGATGGAGGGGCCATGAAAGATGGAATATGAACTCACTTCCATGTCTATGTACTCTTCTTCTAAATGATCATCATGTAGCGGAAGACTTCTCGCCATAGTATGTAGAGATTCTCTCTCTCTCTCTCTCTCTCTCTCTCTCTCTCTCTCTCTCTTCTCTGTGGGATTGCTATTGAGGTAGTTCAAGTGGAGAATGCGTGTACAGGCCTCCTTTTATAGATGTGCCTATTGACACACGAGGCCAATATGAGAAACTGAATCCCTGTTTTGAATGCTTCCAATCATAAATGTTCGAAAATCTGCAGGGAGATTTCTTTCTTATTTTCATTTTTTTTTCATCTCAATAGCATTTGTTTAGGTCAATCATCTGTTTTCCTCTTTTTGCCCCTTTAAGTTTTTAAATATCTTGGCTCAAACAGTGGCAACAGTCCTGCCACTTAACTTTAATTACCTTTACAAAAGCGAGAAAGGAAAACAAGAATCAAACTATGGAAGGCTATGGAGAGAGTAGGTGATTAATATGTTATGCAAAAATTGTTAGGGTTATGTGCATAAACAAAACGAATTAGAGAGTAAAGGTGAAAAAGAGAAATCAAGAGACAACGTTTATCCCGATTCACCCTTAAACTAAGACTACATCCAACAAATGATTCCACTATAATTAGGGCATCCTACCTCTCCGTTATAACTTTCAATTATAAAAGAAAAAGATTATATATAGGCGACATAACAAAACCCTAGGGGCCGAGAAAGTCCTAGGATACTCCGAAACTATTTATGGGCCCAAACTTAAACTACAAATAAAATATGAATCCAAACTATTGAAACCTTCTAGCAATCCGAAGACACTACCTTTTGCAACCCTCGCCATAGCAAAACCCTATTCCATAATAAACATTTTGCCATAACTAAATACAAAAAAGTCGTAACATGTCCTAAAAAAATTTACAACATTATGAGAGTTCACCTTTTGTCAAAAAAGAAAAGAAGATGATAAGACAAATTAATATATCTTAGGATTTCCCTAAATTCATGGTGGCTCGAGCAAAGCAGTCTTAGGTGACATCATCAAGAGCATATTTGTCGTTGGGACCACGAGACCTATGAAGATGATTCGAAGTAATGTAATCACTAATCACAAAAGATAAGGGGAAATGAAAAAGAGGGCCCTTCTCATAATCAGCATTGCTTGATTTAACTAAGTGAGTAGCTGGGAAAAAGAAGTGGTTTTTGTATTAGGGCACGATGTTGGAGGGACCCCCTTTGCTTCCCCCACATGCTTGATTTAAGTCTTGCCATTTCACCCACCTTCGGTTTAAAGCTCGTGTGCAAATCAACCCTTTCAAAGAATTGAAAATGCAAGATGGAGACCAAAGCATGTTTTTTGAGCATGGAAGGATGCTAATAAAATGAAACATTGGGCATGATTGAGTGGCAGTCAAGACAGGCTTTGCATAATTCTTGAAAGTTTTTCTTCAAGCTAGGAGCATGCACAAAATGAAGTAAAATAGAACAATAATGAAATATACAATCAACCAAACTCTCAAAACTAGATATGACATCCAATAATAGGGGTCAAGGTCAACTGGTGAGACGATGGGGGTAAGATTCATCATTGAGAGGGAAACATCAATATATTTGTATTATAAAAAAACAGTTTTAAGTATTATCTCGAAATATATATACCCACTTAGGATTGTAGATTCCTAGAACTTGACTCCTCATTGCAAGGAAAGATTTTGGCTGTTTTTCCCAAAAATGTAGCAAAAGATATATGCACTAATATAGTTTCCCTCTTCCGTATCCTCCCTCTTTATTGTTTTACTACTTAATTGAAACTCATTTGTGTTGATGAAATATCTGTCATTTTAGCATGATAATAATAGATAAAGGTTTTTCCCATATTAGTTAGTAGAAAAAACTTCTATTTCCATACGCTTTTCAGAGATAGTATATTATTTATGATGCAGATTATTCATATATATTGTTGCATTTTTAGTTTTATATTGATTAGTTACTTTATACGTTGATAATTTAGTTTTTCGGGTGTCTTTTACAACTAAGCAATAAGATAATGTTGCATTTATGCTAAAATGTTTCATGCTCCGTCTTAATAACATTTTCATATGACAATCCGCGCAATGCGCAGGCAAACTGTGTAGTGCACCAATTAAATCAAAAGTATTTTGGGCTCCACGTGCAATTTATTATATCTTGTAATATACTAAAGCCAATTTCTTTTCTACACACCACTACTGAATAAATAAAACTGGGGTTAGCCTCTCGTTATTGGACATAGCTTTTTACATCATCTAAACATTAATTAGAGAGATATGGCCCCGCACCCTTATATACTAAGAAGAAAAAGAAAGCCTAAGAGCCTGAAAATCACTTTATCACTTTGCTAGGTTTGATTACCCTCACTGAATTCTCCGTGTATGTTCTTGTTCAGCCTTTTAAATTGTGTGCTCTACTGGAGTCCCGTCGGCATATCTACTGATTAAAAAAAAACACACAACTTAGTACATTCAAACAGAACCAAATACAAACATATATACAAATGGTTTTTAAGCCTTGAACCATGATTCAATGGGGTCCATAATATCAAAATCTATGGGGTTGTGTTCATCTGCTGATGGGGAGAGAGAGAGAGAGCGAGATGTTGACCTGGTGAGGACAAAGACAAACACAAAGGAGGCGACATTGGATAGTGGGAGCTAAGAATTTATGGATGGACTGCCTGCGAAGCTTGAGACCGTCTTGTCCCTGTCGTTCCTTTTAATACAGTCCGCACTTTCGACCAAAATTCTCTCTTACTGTTCCTTTTCTCGATCAATCCTTTCTTTTGCTTTTCTCCCCCTCCCCCTCAACAAATGAAAGCAGACATGGCCATTGCATTGATGTTGTTCTTCAATTCAAAGCGATGGGGTACTTCTTGCCCAAAAAAGAAAGTCATGGCCACGGGGGTACTAGCAAGGCAATCATCTGTCTCTTCACCCAATTATCGCAGGGACAGTTCCCGTAAAAAAAGGATTCACCATTCTGGGCAAAGCAATTCGCTCCCTACTTTTTAACTAGAAAGACGTCTCATCGCAGACTGACTTGCTTTCTACACGAAATGTTCAAAAAGACAAAAAGTGGCTTTCTGTTCAGTGAAAGGAGCCTCGGTAAATAAATCTTGCGGTACTTTGATTGTACTCATGAATCTCCAGTCTAGAGTTCCCTTTCCGTGCTTTCTTTGTTTTTGTTTTGCCTTTTCTGGTAGGAGCATAGACTTAAAACTTTCTAACATTAGGGAGGGCAGTTTTCTTCCTCTGCAAAGACGACCAAAAATTTACCAAATCTCTACTTTTAGGGCAAAAGACATATAAATAGATGGGCGAACGGAGGCCACAACTTGCTCCATCGAAATGACCCACCACCGCCAGGATATCTGGACACCGATGTGGTTCAAGCTGTCCGAAGCATTGACAAGGTGGACCTCTCCATTTGCCGGGTATCCCCCGAGCAGGCACAAAAGCAGACAATCGGAACATTGAATAGACTCGGAACAGCTCAAACCAAGAACCTTTTCCCCGGGGGTCAACTTAAGGGCCTGGCTTTTCTCTCAAGAGACTTCCAGTTAGACCACTTCCTTGTGTACCCTCATTTCCTGAACAGGCAAGGCCCCTGCGCGATGATGATGTTCCGCAAAAGACGATACAAGCTCCAACTTCCATATCCAGAAGAACTTTTGCCATACAATAACAAAACAACAATCTCAGTGCCCCACGTTTTGTGATTTTCTACTAAGAGAGGCACGGGAGGTCCACTGCCCGGCAAGTTAAGAGATAAAATCCCCCCACTTTGGAGCGGACAAGCAGTTTCGACCACAACTTCGACCGAAATCAAAAGCCAAGTGCAGTGCATGATGCGATGTGGTATCACGTCGACATCTGTAGCTCGACCAGCACGAGATCGTTGCATCACAGAAACAAACAAGATCATCCAAGGATATGGTGAAGGATTAGAGTTCATTTAACATAAACAACTTACTACTTTCATATGGGATTTCCACTGAGTACCAGGTTACAACATACATTCGAGGAATTTACAGAAGAATGAATAAATAAAAAGTTTGTAAAGCTGCTCCTGCAGCTATCAAGAGACGAGATCCATAGTTTTACTAGTACAGTATCAAGCATTTTCAATAGATTTCCTTGAAAAGCCGTTTTTCACCTAGATGATAGCTTTAGACTTTTAGTTACCGGTTGCTCAATCACCAGCTCTCAGCTCTCTTTCAAGCTCGTCAAACTCCCAGTCACCAATCTCCTCCGTCGAGTAGTCCTTACTCACCTTCCCAAACTCAGACTCCAACTTCGCTAATTCTGCTTCAGTGTCTAGCACTGGCTCTGCATTTGACACAGGAGACTCATGATGCTTCGTTACGTTGGTTTTTGGAGTCTTGTGACTCTGTGTCGCAGAATCCGGCATTATTGTGGATGGCGTCTCTCGAGGAGTCTCTCCCTTGGGGGTTGGAGGGGTCTCCACTTCCAGATTGGGTCTCTCAATAGATTCAAATTCTGCTCTCAACTTTTCAATGTCATCAAATAACTCCTTCACTTTCTGGTCATCTTTCCTGAATCAAAGAAGTTGCAGAAGTTCCCATTTCTGTGAGATAAGGAATTCAAACAACAGGACAGAAAGAATCCAGCTATGAAAGATAGCAGCAGAATCATAAACCTTGAAATTTCGCTTCGCTGAGCATAGAATTGCTCCTTCATGTTATCCACTACACTGAATGTCGTTACAATCTGAAATGACAAATTTTTGGTTTAGAACAGGGTGTCCACTGAAAATATTTGAATACAAGATCATCGTATCAGCTGATTCATAGAAAACTCAAAATAGCACCCTGAAGGCAATCAAATCAAGGATAGACTATACGATATAAAGGATGACACTGAATAAAGCTATTTCAAGACACACTGAATAAAGTTATTTCAAGACAAAAGTATGCACATTGCTCAAGATGTGATTGACATACACATGACACCAAGTTAGTCTAGAGTTGATACAGACCAATATATCACTTCAAAACCTAAATTAGGTAAATAGACAATAGCAGCAACTGAACAGGTGAAATATGTAGACATCATATTTGCAGCACAAATTGCTCGTTTAACTTGAGCAGGATTGGGCAAAAAAGAAAATTTTGGGCAAAAACAAAGGTGACAAGATGACCATGCAAGTTCTGACATCTTGAAAATTCCCCCAGAAAAAGGATGCACATTTTCTATGGTAAAGCAAGATCTACTACCCAACCAAGAAAGGTTAAAATGCCAGACAGAATTGCACCTTGGCTTCATAATTTAAGTACTCCTCCTCGAGATGTTTCCTGGGGTGAACTGCTTTAGACTCCTCATTTCCCGCACTAGAAATGACCTCAGAACTGTAGTATCCAAAGGCGGATTACATATTTGACCCAAAAAAGCCAGAGCAAATAATAAAACAAGCCAGAATGTCATAAACATCTTGTAATGCCAAAATTAAATTACCCTTCACTCAAGTTTTTCAAGTTCTCCACAAATTTTCCAATGCGACTTATAGCAGGTCCCAGCTCTTTCTGCAAATCATAACAAATTTGTCAGAAAGAATGACTACAAGGTTGAAAATGAGAAGAAGAGAATGCATGCATAGATTAAGCTCATTCAAGAAGAAAAGAAAATGAAAGCTCCTATGAGATTCTGCTTGGATAATGACACCAAGAAAATCAGAACATATAGAGTACCTTGTAAGTGGAAAGGAGCTGAACAGCCAAGTTCACAAAATAGTCTTCATGTCTCTCCAATTCATCGCTATGAGTACCAGTTGCAAATCAAAAATATCCCATGTAAAGATGGATTTATGTGATAAGATAGCAATATCGCACTTCTTAATTCTGCTAATAAATCCTCAAGTTGGGAACAAAAGTACATAAAGAATCTAATTGTGTGTGTGAGTGTGTGTGAGAGAGAGAGAGAGAATCTGAAGTCCATACTTGACCTGCTTCTCCCTCACTTCTGCATATGAGCATTGGAGAACCCAAGTATCTTCCAGAAAATTAATCCATGTACTGAGAACCTCAGCTTCAACCTTGCATGATGTGATGGTTTTTGACAGCTCATCTTCCTACAGTATAATCAACAGAAAGTCAAAAGGTAGTTCAATAATAACTAAGGAAACTCTAAAATCAAATGAAATGGCATAGCCTTAACCTTAGTTTTTAAGTGCACAACAATTTGATTGTTTGCTTCATCAAATTGGTCTCTCTCTTCCATAATATTGCGAAGGCGACCTTGAGCAGCAGCCAAGGAGATATTGACCTACGTATATGCCAGTTATCAAAGTTTCCATTAAATACAAAAAGAAACCACAGTAATTATAGATTTACGAGAGAACGAACACACTTACAGACTGATTAGATGGAGTTGACCAGAATCTAAAGTAAGTCAAATTTCAGTCTTCCACTATTCGTACATTAATTCAGTTCAAAAACAACAATTGCCATTTTCCACATCTTTTCTGAAAGTAGAATAAATCTAGGAACAATCAAACATCTTTTTTTTGGTCACACAAAGGAATCATTTATCAAGCAAAGTCCATTTATCTCCCCTAGAGCTTATGCTGATTACATTGTCAATAGGTACTTGCCCTGCAAATCATGAAATAATAGCCTTTATAGTATAAATAGGTGTGCAATAACAAGTGGAAACATCCATACAGCTCATTATACAAGCAGAACCATCATCAGTAGACATGGTTGTGTCTTAGACTTCATTGATGCAACCTTTTGTGAATAGGCACCGTGAGATATCATAACACCACAACACCCATCAACCCAACTCATATTGGACAACTACAACGAAGGTGAGTTTGCCCTTGTCCAGTCAAATTGAAGACATCAAGATATAGTACAAGATGATCACAGATAACCCAAATTGAACTTCCCAAATCCCAACTAATTTGATATGCAATAACCAGGGACAGCTTTCGATAGCCTAAGTGACAATACATAAGAAGGCCTCCACTGTAAAGAACTATAAATGTATGGTAGAATAACTCGGTAACACTCATCATATGGCACCACATCAATAGTAAGATGATCAAACTTCAATGAGCAAAAAGAGGGCATAATAGTCTATATCTATTATCAGAAATCCTTGCCCAAATATACATTTGATTTTAATTCACAGAGAGAGAGAGAGAACCTTTTTTAATTCAGCCTCGAGCTGATCTCTTTGTTTCTCAAGTCCAGAAATCTCAGCTGCAATTTCCTGAGGGTAAAACATAGGAACTTTTAATAGCTCTTTAAAAGAGACAAAACACAGATAAAAGGATGGTCAACACAACAGATAGATTAATGATAATGATAGAATAGAAGTCCAATATTAGAAAAGGGTGCACATAAAGCTTACAGATCACTAACCCTATCTTGGCTCAGCACCTTAAGAGATACGGAGTATTTAATTTAGTTAAACATTTTAACTGAAGAGATTCACTCACAAACTGGCAACAAGAGCTAAAAAGACTAAAAACGGATACTTCACAGATGCACCATTTAAAAACTCATTTTTTTTAAAGCAACAACTAGCGGATATTAAACTGGTAAAATAAATATCAAGTAGAAAAAGGTTCACAAACTATATTTTACAACAAAAATACTATAATAGGAAATACACATTATCGTCCCAGATAGAGACTAGTACAGCAACTGTTTGTGTGTGTGTGTATTAGGAATTTAAAAAATAGAAATGTCCTCTAGAATTAAATCACCTTCCCTTTCTCACCGACTTCACCAGCCTTAGCCGCACGAACTTGTAATGCTTCCTCTTTCTGTGATCTGCAAGATAAAAAGTCATATAGGCATATGATGTAATTAACATTCACTAACAACTAACCATGAATCAGGTCGCAATGACTTTCTAATAAATGCAAGTATACCTACACTCTTCATGCCATCGACAACAAATTACAGGAAAGGTAGCAACTAGAACTTATTGTCTCTAGTTTCTAGTTTCCTTTATCCTAACGCTTTCCTGAGAAACATCACAAGATAACAATTCATACTATTCCTGATTACCAGAGATCTTTGATATGGTGGTAGTATGATACTTGTTTGTACAATAGCCTATTAATAGAGTTAGCAAATGATAGCTCCCTATCCAATAAATCTACACAGGTGTCAGATTTAATGTGGGTATTGAGGAAGACTATACATATTTCCACATCCAATTGAAGAGAAAAGCTGTTTTGACTTATTGAGCTCACATACATGAGATGACAAAATGATTATTTTAAATCAAAGTGGGTTTCTTGTAATCCTTGAACTGGGGCTGAAAAGAGGCTGAACAAAATTAAAAGGCAAGTTCCTTATAACAGTGAAAAATTCGAGGACATTATCAGATTCGTTGAACCAATGAAAATCAGAAACCCAACGGAGAATACAAACTCATACTCAAAAGCACTAGGGCAGTTGCAGACTAGACCTGTTGTGTGGACTTTAATGCCTGTATAAAGCTGTGTCTGGCTAATTAAAATAAAAACATGCCCAAGCCGAGTGCAGAAAGATGAAGGGAGGACCAGGCCCAACCATGTGTCCCATGGAAATCTTGGGGGTTAGTGGTAGAAAAGACTATACTTTCTTCTGCTGCATCTAGAATGTTAAGCAAAACATACAACCACGCAAGATCATGCTTTCCCAAAATATTACTCCAACATAGAATAGGCCAGAGAAAGACTAAAGGCAAAGGTTATTTATCCAAATTTATGAACAAGATTTCACTACTTAAAAATAGATAAAGTATTGTGGTCGGCATGACCAAAGCATCAAATGAGAAATTGAAGAGAAATGTTGTCAAAGAGTTGGTCTTTTAATTCCATAGGGATAAGAGCTAGGTCGGTTAACTACAAAGTTGCTCTGACAAAACTCATTGTTGACAGAGTGAATTTCCAAAAGGCAAAGAATTTGCAAAGGGTTAAAAAAAACTAACAAGATAACTAATCACAGGGGCTGGGCCCAGCAAAAGATGCCCTCCACCCCCACCCCCACCCCCAAAAAAAAAAAAAAAAAAAAAGAAAAATGAATAAGCCATGTATCTAAATCACATAATATGCTGATAAATGAAATTTCAACCATTAGGATGAGCTTCTGTCACCAGCAAGGAGAGCATATCAGAATTTACCAATTAAAAGTGCAGAACCCTTTATGTCATCCAAGGTACTATACAGTATGTCAATACTATTGATAGGCTCAAGTTATACAGTTTCCTCTCGTTTATATTGACAAAGAAATTTAAAAATTCACCGTTTTCTTGATTTCTCTTACTTCATCAGGTGAGCCCTTGAAATGATGGTTCTTACACTGTTAGTGCTGTTAAATTTTCCTTTAACTTCATTTTCAAGAATTATACTTAACAAGGACCCACGAGAAAACCACATCAGGCAAAAATGTGAATGACATCAAACTACAAATTAGGAAAAAGCACATGTGTGATGAGACTAATCTCTTGCCTGTGGTCTGAAATGCGCTTTTCAGCTTTTGTCATTGAGCTGGCAAGAGACTCTGACAAGACCTTCAACTTATCAACCTGCTCATATGTTCCAGAAGATTGTGGTTACACTATGTTATAGAAAGATAAATGGAAAACCTAAAACCCAAATTATGCATAAGCACACAAGGAAGCATTGAAAAGGGGTAAAAAGGCAAAGGAGGATTAATAGTTGCTCTAAACCTTTCCTTGCCTGACGTCACTCTTCAATTTAAAACTCTTTTATCATGAGGTGCTGCTAGCTTGAAGTGATGTCGTGGTCCAATGGGTGCGTGAAGCAATATGATGTTGTCAGTAAACTGCTATAGTCTATGGTCACTCCTTGAGGGTTGGGGGTGGTAGTGATGAAAAAAGCCAGCAATGATCCTGTTGTTGGGGGTGGAAATCGTAGGGGCAACAATAACATGGTGAAGTGGCTAAGGCACAGGCAGGAAAGGACGTGGTATTACCAGAGCCAAAGAAGATAGCCTAACAGTAGTGCCCTAATCAAACAGCAGAAGAATGCAAGCAAAAGGCTTTATTGGATGCTTGGGCAAAAAGGAAAATATATGATCAAACCTAAGTCTACTCCAGGAACAATATGTGTGTTAATTGAAAATGATATAAGAAGCGAAGCCCATCTTAGGTAGTTTAGACAAGCCAAACAACCTTAAAAATATCCAGGGAGAAGATGCGACTTCATTTCTGAGACGCAAATTAAATTAGGTCTGAAAACATTAAAGAAAGAACTCGAGTACTTGGATTTTTCCGAAGACTTGATGCTTAAGAAAGGACTATTGAGCATGTGAGTGTGGTAAGAAAGAAGTCCCACATTGGATGTCTACACCAAAAGAAGTAATTGATAATACCTAGTTGCACAGAACTCAATAGTTTATGCTTTTGAATGCAAATGGGTCCAACTAGGTTGTCAATGGGCTGAACTTGTGGGCTTCCTCTTAAATCTCCCCATCAAGAAGGCATTAAACTTCTGTGGAGCTTCCCCAACAAGGACAATGGTTAGCAAGCAGGTTAAAACCCCACTGCCACCTCCATCTAATGGGAAGAGATCGGGTTCTTGTTTGTTGCCATCGCAATCATGGTTTTGTTTAGTAAAAGGGCCAATAATTCACTCAGTTGTAAACTTATGTCACAAGGGATTTACTAGTTTATTCATTTAGGCATACCAGACAGTGAAACACCAACACCATTGTCAAATTTTCATGACAACACACACTTCCTGTGTCTATGACAATAACCCTACATTGTGCATCTACACCGCACTACTAGAAAGGGGCTAATTTAGAAATTATATGAACATCAGGCTCCAAGTATAAGGCTTTCATGGCACATAGTTGACAATGCACATTGATACAGACCTTTTGGGCATGAATCTCAGAAGACTCTCCATTATTTAAACCCTTTTTCTTTATCAGAAGCCCTTCCATTCTTGAACAGACTCGGATTTTTGCAAGTGCTTCTTTCAACTCCTGCAGGACAATAAACATAAAAGTTAGTACCTCAACTCTCTGTCTATCAGTAAGATTGACAACATCGTCAAAGACACCATCTTATCCAAGATGCATAAAGCAAATGATAACGCACAAAACACAAACCAAAATTAAGAATTGAACCAAATGAGTCCAATTAACCTGACACTAGTTTTGCGCAGTTTAAGAAAGCCTAGTCACATCAACAGGAGAAAGTTCCATAGGACAAATCAACATACCTCTATGGTGGTTAAAGTTGCCTCTCCAGGTGCTCCATCACTGTCTGCACTGGAAGCCTTCTGGGAAACACTCAGTTCATCAAGTTTTTTCTTTAGTCTAGAGGTTTCAGCATCTATTCTGTAACCAAAAACCAGGTGAAAGCAAGGTAAAACCTCCTAAACACATTCTCATAAGCTGATAAATAACACTCTTTTTTTTTTATAGTCTTGAGGTATAGTGAATGAATATCAGGAAGCAGAGAGGGGCATTTACAGTTATTTTTTGAAATGGAGAGTCAACTGAAACTTACAAGGAAGATGCCCATAACAGTAGAGTTACAATTTAAATGTGACTAGCGAAACACCATATAAGAATAAAAATTACGCCTAAGTCATCTAGAAGCTAGCCATGAGGTTTTGAAAACTTCATGACAATCATATAAAGGCCTCCCAACACTACCAGCTGAGGCCTTGAACATCTCATAGTTTCAGATGGACGCGAAGTTTAATGCCTTACTCAAGTAGGAGAGCAATGAGAGTACTGATGGAAACCTCAAAGCCACATTAAACTTTGAAGTTACTGATTTCAATAACAGGAATCTCGGCCCTCTAAAAAAAGCTAAAGAGACAAGTACTTCCATACTGTCTATGTAACCAAGTTAATAGGTCAGGGAAGAAACTTTTGACTTGTATGAGCTCCCAAAAGCAGCATGGCTATATGGTTTTAGAAACCAAACGATTAACTAAACTTTGTTATCTAAAGAGAGATGAACAAAACGGCACAATCCTCAATAAGTTCTATAGTACTGATATATATAGATCAACCATTATTTGACTAGAAATCTCAAAGTGAAGCCCCTTTACAATTAAATATAAAAAGGTTGTCGGCCTCCTAATTAGCATACCTTCCGAGATCAGAATTTAATTTCAAGCCTGAAATGGCGCTCTGTGCAAACTGAAGCAGCTCCTCTCGCTTCACCTGGACAAACAAATTATAACAAAGAGCAATTACACCCTGAATATTAAGGAGCAAACAGGGATGACTCATGAACATCACAAGGACAAAGCAAGTCGGATGCTAATATCATAAACCAATCATGTGGAATCAATTTCAAATTCCAACACACACTTGCCAAACAATTAAGTTCATACCACCCTAATAACCAGTTATGTTGTGTTTGGTTTGCCCCAGTGCAATGAAATAGGCATTTTACACAAAATGCCCATTCCAACACATGAACAAAGGGCGGTTCCAAATCACCATTCCTTTCCTTTTTTAACCAAAAAAATTATAATTTAATTATGTAACTCACAATTATATGCAACATACAAAATGCTATCAGTTACTTATTTTAAAATTATATTATAAAATGTAATAAGACAATTTAATTAATCAAACAATAAATGATTTAAGAAATTTCAATTATAAGTATAATATAACTTAAATTTATTCAAAAATTCTCATTCAATTCAATTCCCACAATAATTTTTTCTTACAACCAAACACAAGAATCCTCATTCCACAAATTCCCACAATTAACAAAACAAAAATATTACAATCATCATTCAATTCTCCAATCCCATTACATTCTGCTGTACCAAATGCAACATTAGTCTCTTATCATTACATTTAAGAAGAGATTGAAAACTCATTTACTTCAAGGTTATACCTACTTCGCTTGCCAAAGTAATTATCTTGTAAAAGTCGGTTCAATTACACCCATGCACACGTGTCAAAAGGAAGAAGGACAGCGAATGGAGGCACTAAGGAGGCAGTTTGAGGTTAGCAGAAACAATTTCTGATCCTCAGAAAGATTTAATCAGTTAAATAATCACCCTAAGAGCTAAACCAAATATTTATCAGATAGGGTTAACATAATCACCCAAATAGAAATGACGATGAGAAGTTTAAACCAGAGGATCAGAGCCAATTGCATATCCTGTTAGCTGATAATTTCCAGAGGCTACAAGATTTGTTTACAGGTAAAATTACCAACACTTCATCTTGATAGCCTGAGAAAGCTTGCGCCAAATCCTGTATACTGCTCACGATAGCATTGTGAACTTCCTTTCCTCCAGTAAGGCAGAGCCTACACGTAATGTCATCATCGCAAAGATAACCTTAAAGTACTTTGGAAAGAAACCTTTGCTAAAAGATCCAGAGTTACTCGTGTTTACCTAACTTAAAAGGAGAATCATCTTCTTAAGTTACAGATAACTCAACAAGAAACAAACCAGTATCTCAATGAGTTATAAGAAATAGCACATTCTGATAGAAGAACCAGAACATTGAAGCTCCTATGATGGGGGAAGTGCATAACTCAGAACAAGATTTTGAGATATTATGCCAGTTGGCACGGTGCATATACTCACCCAAACATGTCAAGGAGTAAAGCAACCTCTTCCTCATTTGGGGCTTCAAGAATCTGAACAAACGCAACCAGTTGACGGTAAACTGTAGTGATGATTGGAAAAGCACTTGAAAACCTCAAAACAGTGTAGCTAACCCCAAATCAAAATTGAAACAAAAGTTTACTTAAACCAATGTCCCGTTGTTGGTCCATATGATTTGTTATTTTAATGAGTTACCTAAAGCTTCAACAAAGTATTGTCTTTGCTTATCCACTATATGATTGCAAAACAATATCTCATATTCAAAAGGCCACTTTCACCTCATGCCACTTATACTACACAACTAAAAGTATATATATAGAAATCGTACCATGGATAAAATAATGCCCTCCAGAGCCTGACTCTGAAGAAAAACATCACGAAAATTCATCGGTTTGCCCCCAACATCAGGATCATAATAGAGAACCTAAAATAGTAAGGAAAGGTCAGATGCAAGTAAATCAGACAATTGAAACTGAAAACTATAGATAGGTCATCTCATTCATTTAAAATGTCATCCATCCTTCTCCAATTTCAGCTCGAAAGTACTAAAGACATATTTCTACTGACAGTATTATCTCTATGATTCATTTGGAGCAAAAGCATGTAAAAGAAGGAAGTGGGAAACTCACTTGGTAGCAATTGGGCATAAATTAAATGACTTGACCCAAACCATTGAAAAAACTAGTGCTTCTTTATGGGAAAACATGGCAGAAAAATATAGGCCAAACCACTTCCCCCTTTGGAAGACATGGGACTTAATTAATTTCAGCTATACTCTGTTCGGTCATGGAACCAACCTAGAATGCATAGTCACACCGCACCATCAAAATCCTGCTACCTTAACTCTCATAGTGATATGAAAAATGTCAAGCTCCAGAATGCTCGGTCCTTAGAAGAACCATGAACACAGGAAGCATGTTTTTTTTTCCAGTGGAAGCAGAGTAGAAAACAACTAGCAGCACACTTAGGCTAAAATTCAGAGAGACAGGAAGAGGACATATGCTGTATAACACGCTGCTTGCTTACCATTGATGGACTTTTAGGACTATCCTTCGCATCATCAGGAGGAAGATCCTGCTCGAGGTTCTTTTCTTTCTCTTCAGCAGCACCTCCGAATGATTTTTCAACATCCTTGAGTACAGCCACCCATCTTTTAAGTAACTGAACTCTTTCAGGACCTCTATACGAAACAGCAGCATCTTCCAATCTTTTTACTGTATTCTTTACACTTTTAAAATTCCGAGGCCCCTAACAATTCAATGCAATAAGTTAGATTGTGAAGAGGCCCCTCCTAATTTTCCCAAAAAGAGATACCAAACTAGTTCAGGACATCAATTACAGCTGAAAGCTTAAAGTGAAACAACTGTGACGCTATAGAAATGACAGTAACAGTGATAATATCTACTTAACCAAGAATGTCTTTCTAGGAGGTGTAGCAACATCTGACGTACTTGCTTTATGGTCCCACACTCGAATAAAGCAAAACTTGCAGTAGCATCTATTACATATAGCTAAAATACGAAAGCAGCACAACCAGAACCTCTTCGAATGAGGCAAAAACCTGCTATAGAGGCCGAGAAGACAAGCGCATTGATATGCACCAAACGATTTCCACGAACACGATACTCGCAAAACCAAAAACTCAAAGCTAACTAGCCGAACGGAACGAAACGGCAGCTAAATTTAGCTCGTCCGACGGAATCGGATCAAATTGAGTTTCCAAAACAAGCTAGCTCGCGCAAGAGCTCGAGCACAGCACAATACCATGCGATCTTGCAGGATCTTGGCGCCTTCAGAGACGGCCTGGCCGGCCTGGTGGACCACGGAGTCGGCGTAGTTCCTGACGGCGCGGGTGATGTTGTTCTTGTTGCCGACCTCCACCGCTTTGCTCACGGCTGACCTAAACCACGACATCGTCGCCTCCTTCCTTTCTTTCTTCCTTCGCCTTTTCTTCGAGTGCGGCGGAGAGAGAGAATGCGAGGGGGAAGGGAGCGAATGCGCTCGAGCGAAGAGAGGTTCCGGCTCGAAGGAGGAGCAGGTCGATCAGTGCGGTATGCGATGGGATGAGGAAGGGGAAAATGTCGAGCAGGGAGAAGACGAAGAAGACGACGGGGAAAGTCAAAGCCCGGGATCGAGTCGGAGCTCCGAGCTAGAGCGGAGGGAACGACGCCGTTTCGAGGGGGGAACTGTCGTTTCGTATTTCGTAATCTGCGTCACCGCCGCACCAGACGCCACCAACTAGTCTCTTCTCAGTCGTCTCTCCCTCTCTCGTCGCTGGACTCGCCACCGCGTTAGGCTAGCCATCATTTCTTACCAAATTACGTTCGCGCGCCCGAGTTTTCGGCACTTGTTACAAATTGCCCCCTGATTCCGCCAATTTTTTTCCAATTTCCCCCCTGAACTCACCCGATCGATTCCATTGTCCTCCGAACTTCCGCCTAAATTCCGGCTAGGCGCCGGGCACGTGACCTTTAAGTTACTTTTGGTAGATCAGACATAACTTCAGATATGATATAAAATTACCTATCCAACATTTGAATCATTTTAAATTCCAAATTTCTTCGAACATTATCTGAATAAAAAAAATTGCCGCCTAAAAGATAGGATACACTCTTATTATAAAAAATGAAAAGAAAAGAGCAAGAGATGTGGATAAAGGGGGAGAAGGCATCTTTCGTTGAAATTGCAAGATATCTATCCTTAAAAGGAGCCCATCAAGCATTGATCCCTTCCATGGCATTCTTACCATACCTTAAAGTTCTATCATCAAAGATCGGCTCATGAGCCCCATCATTGTCTGCCGCCGAGCCATTTTCCCCATTTATCTCATTCTCTTTCTGTCTAGACTTATCGGATTGATGTCGTCCGACGCTCTAGACCTCATAATTGAGACTTTTGACCTCATTTACAAGGTCATCAACCTCAGGGACCCAAGAGCTAAGATTGCCTAGGGGTAAGGCTTGTGCTTGGTGCTGGTCATGACCAAAGGTAGAGATTGCAATCATGAGCTTGCCTTCGTTGAAACTAGAGTTCATGGCAAATGGTTGGAGGTCCTAAGGCTGGGCCTCATCCTTGCATCGATCATGACCTCTATGTTACAGCCAGCAGCTTTGATGGTGATCTTCTGATAGAGAAACACACGTTGCCCTAGTTAACATAGAGCAAAAGTTAAGCAAAGGGACAAGATCTAAGAAAGTGATTAAAAACTGAGTCAATTTTTTTTTTTTAAAAATCGCCAAAAGGGTGAAGATTATCTCATCCTTAAAACATAAGAAGGAGGAGCAAAAAGTTTGAGATTTGATTTGGGTGCATTTATGTTCGTTTTATATTCAATATATATCAAATACCGTATAAAATATTATAACCCTCATCGTTGTTCTATCCAATTAAAAAATTTAGTTTTTGACATCTTCTCAAACTTAATTTTCCCAATAGAAGGATGTTTTTTTGTTCAATCCCTCGTAAAATAAAACAATTAAGCCGCATTTGGTAGTCTAGATTTTAGTCAAAATAGGATAACAAAATATTTCATTTAATATTTAGTGATGTCTTCAAAATCGGATAAGAAATCCAATTATGGGATGGGATAGATCCATATTAGAAATTTAAAAAAAACGAACACACACAACAATTTTCTTCCAACAATGCAACGATGGAATCCAGCTTCATCGGCCATTGCACAAGAACCACTGCCACAACAACCTATTACTCCCGACTATCATGCAAGGCCGTCGCCACAATAGATTATCATCGCTCCCAACCACCATGCAATCCTCATCATCTCCAACCAATGCCGATCATCATCATTGTCAAGTGGACTCGCTGCCATCAACTTCGTGATGTTGATATTGGGGAGGGGGGAGGCAAAGAGTTCGGGCTCAAGTTGGCCAGAGATATAATCTAATGTTTGTTAATGGATTTGAAAGAGATTCATGAAAAAAAAAAAAAAAAATTTGAAGGGATTTGAAGAGATTCGTGTTACTTAATATGTTCATTTTCTTTAACTTAATATGTTTATCTCTTTTCTTACCGAAGTATATTCGCATCATAATCTATTATTATTATTATTATTATAATATGCATAACAGGCATCCGAACGGCCATATAAACTCAAATCCCATGTCCATTCTATTTAACCCACCACACCACGAGATCGCTGGGCCAATTTGTCAATGTGAAGTCCATCATCCCTCAATCCCCATCCGAGATCGCCTCCAATATCCATCACAAATCCAAAGCTACCCGGCAGAACACTCGGGAAAGAAGGAAAGAGAGAGGGTACGAGGCGAGCGAAAGCCAACCCTCGCGAAACCCTAGAATGGAGAGATCGGGCCACCGCACCAGGGAGGAGAGAGACCACAAGCACCGCAGCCGCGAATCCGACGAGAAGGAGAAGCGTTCCTCGCGCGACGACAAGCACCACCGCGACTCCAACCACCACCACCACCACCGCAAGTCCAAGCGCGGCGATCGGGAGAGCTCTCGCGACCGCGAGAGGTCCCACGACTCGCGCGGCGCCGGCGACGGCGATGACGACGATCGCGACGGCGGCGGCTTCCGTCACGAGAGGTCGCGCGACTTGCGGGACGAGAGGGAAGGCAACCGGGAGAGGGAGAGCAATAAGTGGGAGAGGGATTACGAGTCGAGGAGGGAGAGGGAAGGCAGTCGGGATAGGGCCAAACACGAGGAAGCGAGGCGCGAGAGGTCCCACGACGAGTTCGAGTACTCGCGCGGGAGGGAGGGTTCGGTGGAGAGGAGGCACAAGAGGAAAGAGAGAGAGAGGAGTGAGGACGGCGGGATCGATGGAGAGGATGCGGTCGATAGGGTTTCCGAGACGGAGAAAAAGCAGAGGAGGCGGTTCGAGGATGCGAATGGTGATCGAAGGGAGGAGAGGCGAGAGCGGAGGAAGTTCGGGGATAAGGTGAATCAGGAGAGTTTAGATGACGAGAACCGCCTGAATGTGAATTCGAGTGTTACTGTTAATGTGAATGAGGTTAATGTGAAGGAAGTTGGCGATGGCCGGGGTGATGGCACTGCCAATGGCAGTGAATTCACTGCAAATGTAAGTTTCCTCTTGTTTCCTTGGGTCGCTCTGCTTTTACTACGCTGATTTAGACAAGGTGTTTTGTTTCTCTTTCATTTCAGATTTCATTTACGAGAATTCTCACTAAATTAGTGCTTAGGCGTGACTCTGAGGATGAGATCTAGGTTTTCGATGTGATGATTTCGCGTCATGTTTTGGAGTGCATTGGTTAAAACATTTGGAAACTGATAAGTATGTCTGTTAGTAAATTCATTTGCTGGTTTGAGGGACTGGCACCAATGCTATACAAGACTTGTTTGCAATTTGACTTTTGATTGTTATCCTAGTCGTTCCCTTTTTATCATAGTCCTCCCACGAAGTTGGAAGATTAGTAACTTGTATGGCTTGACTTACTTCAGTAGATTCATCTCATTGAAGATTCTGGTTATTCATGGTATACTTTCTTGTTAGACAGGTTTCTTACAGTGCTTATATAGTGATCTTCTTTGTGTGTTTGGTTTCTTTATTTTCTGCACACTCGTTTATCTTTTACTCTTTTCCAAGGGGAAACTGTTTTGGTCTTCTCTATTGACCTGACTTTTTTTTTTGGAAATCAGGGTGTGGCTCCTGAACCGCCCACCATGACATCAAGGACTCTGCCTAGCTCCACTCTAACCTCTACTCATCCCTTCCCTACCAAGGTATCTTCAATTTCTACCACAAATGAAAATAAGGGAGTTAGTATTACCGGATCTCATGAGGTTCCTGGAAAAACTAGTACAGATGGGACATCTTCAGCAGCTGGAAAAAGTGGAAGTTTATCCCTTGATGCTTTAGCAAAAGCTAAGAAAGCTTTACAAATGCAGAAGGAATTGTCAGAAAAGCTGAAGAAAATTCCTTTGGTAGGTTCTCTAGTAGAGATAGCTTTGGTTTTTCTTCTGGTTTTGTAGTTAAGCTCCTTTATTTATTCTATGGTTTTGTGTTTGTGAATTGTGAATGTCTTCTGCAGCTCAACAAAAGTGCAAAGTCAGTATCAGATTTTACTCAGGCACCAAAGGAGGGGACGGATGCCTCTCCTTTGGCTTCTGCTAAGCCTTTATCAGCTAGTTTCACATCCAGTTCATCATCATTGCCTGCTGCTGATGCTGCATCCTCTGCAAACCCTCCTGCCAGTGGTGTGCCAACTGCTTCTGGTCTGTTAAGTGCACCTAACTATGAAGCTGTGAAACGAGCGCAGGAGCTTGCAGCAAAGATGGGATTTCGCCAGGATCCACAGTTTGCTCCTCTCATCAATTTATTTCCAGGGCAACTGGCAGCTGATCTTTCTTTGCCACAAAAGCCTACCAAGGCCCCAGTCTTACGTCTGGATGCACTTGGCAGAGAGATAGATGAACATGGAAATTTAGTGAATATTCCAAAACCAAGCAACCTCAGCACTCTCAAGGTAGACCCATATCTCTCTAGCTATTACTATCTGGATTTCTATTTTTGGTTCTCTTGTATGTTCACTAACATGATTTTTCTCAGGTTAACATCAACATACAAAAGAAGGATGCCTTCCAAATTCTAAAACCTGAGCTGGATATTGATCCTGAGTCAAATCCTCATTTTGATGAAAGGATGGGTTTAAATAAAACCAAACTTCTAAGACCAAAGAGAATGAATTTTCAATTTGTTGAAGAAGGCAAATGGTCGAAAGAAGCGGAGATCATGAAGTTAAAGGTGCTTGGTTTTTTCATCCTTCTGATCCCTTTGTGCCACTTGTTACAGATTTTAACATAATAGTTCTTCCTTTTATTAGAGTCAATTTGGAGAAGCACGGGCAAAAGAACAAAAAGCTAAGCAAGCACAGTTGGCAAAGGCAAAGTCAGCACCTGATATTAATCCTAATTTGATTGAGGTGTCAGAAAGAGTTATCACCAAGGAAAAACCAAAAGACATGATTCCCGAAATTGAGTGGTGGTAAGTGAGCATTCTATCTTGTGATAATTAATGTTTTTTCAGCAACCTGTTGAACTTTGATCACTCTTGTTGATGTGTGCACAGTTATGTGGTATTAGTGCCATCTGTTCTATATCTATCAATTAAAATTAGGCAGATCTTTTTTTCTCGGAGGAGTTTTTGCTGAATGTATTCATTTCAATTGATATCATGCCAAAAGAAATTGCTTTAACTCTTGAAATGCATATATTGGAGATCTATTTTTCGAAAACATTACTTTTCTTGGGGTAAATTTGTTGGGAATGTTTTGCTAGTATCATAGTGCTCCCTTTTGTTGTGATGGGACTGTTAACGACTTAATCACGAAACTTGATGTCGAATGATAGTTACAAGTGTCTTGATTTTTAGGTTTTTCTAAAGAAAGCTTTCCCCATCAAATTAATGGATATTTTCTCTTAATTGAGTTTGATTTTGATTTGTAATAGAATAAAAATCAGTCAAAGAGTTCAGAAAATTATTAGCCCCAATAGGTCTAATGAAATGGTTAGAAAGACGGACCTGGATAATTTTATGTCTGAAAAGCAGCTGGGCTCCAGAACTATGAATTGCAAGAACAGATTACACTGTTTATGGCAGATCTTTTATAGGCTAAAACAATGATTTGTTTGTTAAATTCCTTTGTGCAACCTCTTTGTATGGAAGGCTGGTTCCCTTAGAATCTCAAATGAGAAAAATCATCATTCCGGTTGATGTTATCTGAAGTTCCCTGCAAATCTTCTTGTCTCTCTGTAGGGATTTGCCTCTTCTTCAAGCTGGTAACTATGGTGAAGTAATTGATGGCGTCATCGCTGATGATAAACTGAAGATGGACAAGATCACTATATATGTGGAACACCCTCGTCCTATTGAGCCCCCTGCAGAGCCTGCCCCTCCACCACCTCAACCGTTGAAGTTGACCAAGAAGGAGCAGAAAAAACTTCGTACACAGCGGAGGTTAGCCAGGGAAAAGGAAAAGCAAGAGATGCTGAGACAGGGCCTGATAGAACCACCGAAACCAAAAGTCAAGATGAGCAATTTAATGAAAGTTCTTGGTTCTGAAGCAACCCAAGATCCCACCCGGCTTGAAAGGGAAATCCGTGCTGCAGCTGCTGAGCGTGAACAAGCTCATGTGGACAGGAACATTGCTCGTAAGCTAACTCCTGCTGAGCGGAGGGAGAAGAAAGAGAGAAAGCTCTTTGATGACCCCAACACACTGGAAACTATTGTCTCTGTCTACAGGGTTAATGATCTCTCACACAAGCAGACCCGATTCAAAGTGGATGTCAATGCTCAAGAGAACCGGTTGACAGGATGTGTGGTGATATCCGATGGCATAAGTGTTGTTGTTGTTGAAGGTGGAAGCAAGTCTATCAAGAGATATGGCAAACTAATGCTGCGGCGAATAAATTGGGCTGCTGCTGTGAACGATGAGGATGAAGAGGAAGATGACCGTGAGGATAAGCCAGTCAATAAGTGTGCATTAGTGTGGCAAGGAAGCATTGCAAAAGCAAGCTTCAATAGATTCACTGTTCATGAGTGCATCACTGAAGCTGCTGCTAGAAAGGTCTTCTCTGATGCCGGTGTGGGTCATTACTGGGATCTTGCAGTCAACTTTTCGGATGATCAGATGTGAATTGAAGACATCGATCATGCAAGTATTTCCGTTGGGGGGATGCGCTTCATGATGAGCTGGTTTGCTAACCATCTGGTCATATGGATTTTGCAATGTCGTGTTCTTCACCTTAGCAGGCCATAACTGATTTCATTTTGTACTCTTCATAATGAGATGGATCTCCTTTCTATGATGCCTTATCTATTTGCGTCCATACTCAATGGGCTTTTGGTATAGACTTGCGTAATTCAGGATGAGCTCAGCCAGATACTCTTCATGGATGTTTGTGTTCTGTCTTGTGGTTCTGTGTTCTGGAGTATATTTGACTGTTGTCAATCTATGTGATGTATTTTTGCCCTATTTCCCCTCCCGAATTTCTTTTACCTTTCATATCCTCTTTTCTTTTGTTCTTTTTTGGCTTTTTCATTAACGTTTCACAGAAATATTTGGCCTCCTTTATTGGTGATGCGGCTGGTCTAACTTTTATGACATTTTGATGGTTTTTTAGTTGAGAGACCTCGATCTATGAAAACTGGAGTCCAATGGTCAATAGGTATGTTTGACCCCCTTTGCCCGTGTCGATCTTATTCTTTCTTGAAACAATGATTCTACATTGATGGGCAATCCTTGGTTCGGTATGAATCATCCCTGATGCCATCTTTAGCTTGTTTTGGGTAACATCATATCTGATAAAACTCGGGGGCAGGAGGGGGGTTGTACAATCTTGCCCTTTGTCGAGGAGAAATAGTTGTGATTGCGTATGCTTTACCCTCCATAATCATCTGGAGATTCACTCCTGTTGGGGGATGATGTTTGAGAGTCATCCAGGACAAGTTCATGCATGGTTTGAAGCACCCTCAGCGAGGTCATTAAATCCATGCGTCCATTTCTTCCAGCTTTTTTTCTCAGAGAGAGGGAGAGAGACAGGTGTGCGTAACAATGACACTTGTGGGTAACATCGGCTTTCTGAAAATATCTGTGCGTGTGAAAAAGTCAAACGCATGTGGTTTTCTGGTGGAGTGAGATGTTCGGGAAGGCTAGACTTGACTCGGCGGGGCTAAGAAACGAAAAAAAAAAGTGGTCAAGGGATGCGCACATGTATGATCCCATGAGTTAGTTTTGACTTCCGATTCTGTATTTGTAGAGGTGACGAAGTTAGATTGTGGTTGGGTAAGGAGTGGCCCATCTGCATCAACCAACAATAAACGCCCATATTACTTTCCATTTCCATCTTCTCAGTTCGAATCTTCTTCAACTTCTCCTACTCTGACTTCCCCTTATCAGAAGGTAAGCAAAAACCCATTTGAGATCTCTATTTGCCACCTTTAACTTAAAAGAAATGACCTAATCCCCGAAAAGGGGCGGTTGGCATTCCTCTGGGTCTTGAGTTACGTCGTTTCCTTGCAACAATTAGAATAATATAAAGCCTTTCACTTCCTTTAATTTTTAGGTTAGAAAGTCTATATCATCGGCTATAGAGTCGGTCTCCTTATAAATATATGGTTGAATCGTGCTTTTTTTCCTCCCTAACTTTTCTGTTCTTTAGCCAACCCCCTTTTGTGTTCCAATTCCTCCTTTTCATCATTTCCATACCTCAAGGATCAACTTAGATGAGTGTTCAACTTTAGTTGAGAGAGACGGAAAGGACAGGAGGGGAGTGGGACGAGACAACGTTGTTCGAAGTTTTATCTCATAAAAAATTAGAGTTTCGTCGCCAAAGGAAAAGAGAAATAGATGACCACCCAGGTCTTCTAGCCGTTAAACTAGTTCAACTAAGGGCGACAAAAAGAACATGTTGGACCAGGAAAAATATGTTCAGGGGATCGGAAGAATTCACATTGCCAATGCGACATGATTCTTACCCAATCCTAAACCAAAGAAGCTCCATCTATCAATGACATCAATACGGTTGCCAAAAGCACAACTCATCCGTTCACTAGCCAATATATGTTTTCACATGGTCCCATATCAAATAAAAAACCTAGAAAGCCCAATACAAAGACTACATCCCGACTCGCACATGGCATGTACAATTTCCTTCTACTTATGTAGCATCTTCCATCGTGGTGCCATGTGCTCTAATCCCCCGCGTCTTCCTGAACAAAATCGTCATACTCCATGAGACCCCCAAAAAGAGGGAAAGCGGCAAAACAAGGAAGAAAAAATGAAAAAAGAGCGCTTGTCTACACTTGTTCTAGCGATTTGTCCATTTCTTCACTGGATTGATTAACTTTAGCTAATCTCCACCGAGCTATAATAATTTCCGGAAGTGGACGATGCTCATAATGATCAATATGCAAAAATAGAATACGTGAGGCCACGCATCACATTAATTATGTCCCAAAAAGAACACACGGTTGCAGAGAAATATTAGACGGGGGGGCTACGGCAAATGATGTTGAACCACAAGAAGAAACTCTTGGCAGCTGGGGTTTGCATATCCCACTGCTCATTTGCATTTTCCGGAAGAAACTCAGCTTGGAGAGCAACAGCCGACGGCCCACAGTTGATCAACACCTTACCAACCTCTTAGTTTTCCACACACACCCAAAAAAAAAAAAAAGGAGGGTTAAGAAGGGTTAAGAAAATGGACCCAAAAGTCTCCCAACACCCATTACGCCACGTGTCGCGGGGGGGAGGATGGCCAATGGGGATGGGCCAGGTGGCGTATGGGAGGAGGGAAAGACGTATAGACATGAGATTAGGAGGATGTAGGTCACCTTTCTCTTACCTCACCTCCCTCCCCTACAAACACTGTACAATCCACCTTCCTCCCATGCCCCCCCCCCCTTCTCTCTCTCTCTCTCTATCTCTACGCTTCTTCCTATGTGCTGGCGTTGTATATATATGCTCTCTCCCGTTTTTTCACCCCCAAAAAAGGACATTCTCTCTCTCTCTCTCTCTCTCCTTCCTTCTCTCTCCCTAACGCCGTCATCTCTCCGCCGCATTCCATGAGCCCACGCCCGTCACGCCGTTAATACCGCAGCCGTCTCTCTCTGTGTCTCTCTGGACGGTCGGTCGGCGTCCTTCTTCTCCATCACGCTCCCTCCCCCCTCCTAGGACTCTTTGAATGCGCTCGTGCATATAAAACCAGCGTTCCATCCTCCGGTTCTCGTCATGTCTCGCATCGTTGCGGCGAATCTCCCCCCCGCCAGAGACTCCCGCCCCTTCTTCACCGCCACCATGGAGCTCCCCGACCGCCGCCACACCGCCGCAGCCCCCGCCCCCGCCGCTGGCCCCTCGCCGACCCTCGCTCAGCTCCTCAAGCGCGTCGGCGACGCCCGCAAGGAGGCCACAGGCGACGGCGGCGAGACCCCTGTCCACCCCCACCAGCATGCCCTTGACGTCGACCTCAGCGACTCCAGCTTCGAGCCCCGCTCCCTCCCCTTCGTCCTCCAGTTCAACAACCTCACCTACAGCATCAAGGTCCGCCGCAAGGTCACGCTCTCCTCGCTCCTCCCCCGGCGCCGCAGCCGCCTCAGCTCCGCCGCTGTCGAGGAGCCCGTCGCCGGGGAGAACCTCTTCACCCAGACCAAGGTCCTGCTCAACGACATCTCCGGCGAGGCGCGCGACGGAGAGATCCTGGCCGTCCTTGGGGCCAGCGGCTCCGGGAAATCGACGCTCGTCGACGCGCTCGCGAACCGGATCGCGAAGGGGAGCCTGAAGGGGAGCGTGACGCTGAATGGGGAGCCGCTCGAGTCGAGGCTGTTGAAGGTGATATCGGCCTACGTGATGCAGGACGACCTCCTCTTCCCGATGCTCACGGTGGAGGAGACGCTCATGTTCGCCGCCGAGTTCCGCCTCCCCCGGACGCTGTCCAAGTCGAAGAAGTGGATGCGGGTCCAAGCCCTGATCGACCAGCTGGGCCTCCGGAACGCCGCGAAGACGGTGATCGGTGACGAGGGCCACCGCGGCGTCTCTGGCGGGGAGCGGCGGCGCGTCTCGATCGGGATCGACATCATCCACGACCCCATCATCCTCTTCCTCGACGAGCCGACCTCGGGGCTCGACTCGACCAGCGCCTACATGGTGGTGAAGGTGCTGCAGCGGATCGCCCAGAGCGGGAGCATCGTGGTCATGACGGTGCACCAGCCGAGCTACCGCATCCTCGGCCTCCTCGACCGCCTGCTCTTCCTCTCACGCGGCCAGACCGTGTACAGCGGCTCCCCGACGAATCTGCCGCTCTTCTTTTCGGAGTTCGGCCACCCAATTCCAGAAAACGAGAACCGGACTGAGTTCGCGCTCGACCTGATCCGGGAGCTCGAGGGATCCCCTGGCGGCACCAGGAGCCTCGTCGAGTTCAACAAGTCGTGGCAGAGCATGAAGCACGGCAGCCGGAACTCGGAGCCCGACCGGAACGGGCTATCCCTGAAGGAGGCGATCAGCGCGAGCATCTCGAGGGGGAAGCTAGTCTCCGGCGCGACGAACGACGCGAGCCCGACCTCCATGGTCCCAACCTTCGCCAACCCCTTCTGGATCGAGATGGCGGTCCTGTCCAAACGGTCCATCACCAACTCGCGGCGGATGCCGGAGCTCTTCGGGATCCGGCTCGGTGCGGTCCTCGTCACGGGGTTCATCCTCGCCACCATGTTCTGGCAGCTAGACAACTCCCCCAAGGGCGTCCAGGAGCGGCTCGGCTTCTTCGCATTCGCCATGTCCACGACCTTCTACACCTGCGCTGACGCGCTCCCGGTGTTCCTCCAGGAGCGGTACATCTTCATGAGGGAGACTGCGTACAACGCGTACCGACGGTGGTCCTACGTGCTCTCCCACTCGCTCACCGCTCTGCCCGCGCTGGTGTTCCTCTCGTTCGCCTTCTCGGCCACGACCTTCTTCGCGGTGGGGCTCGACGGGGGCCTCTCGGGCTTCCTCTTCTACTTCTTCATCATCTTCGCCTCCTTCTGGGCGGGCAGCTCGTTCGTGACCTTCCTGTCGGGGGTCGTCCCCCACGTGATGCTCGGGTACACCATCGTGGTGGCGATCCTCGCCTACTTCCTCCTCTTCAGCGGCTTCTTCATCAACCGCGACCGCATCCCGCCCTACTGGATCTGGTTCCACTACCTGTCCCTGGTGAAGTACCCTTACGAGGGGGTCCTGCAGAACGAGTTCCAGGACCCGGCCAAGTGCTTCGTGAAGGGGGTCCAGATCTTCGACAACACGCCGCTCGGGGCGGTGCCGGAGTCGGTGAAGCTGAAGCTGCTGTCGACGATCAGCAACACGCTGGGGATGAAGATCACGGCCTCGACGTGCCTGACGACGGGGACCGACATCTTGCAGCAGCAGGGGGTGACGGATCTGAGCAAGTGGAGCTGCCTGTGGGTGACGGTAGCGTGGGGATTCTTGTTCCGCATCTTGTTCTACTTCTCCCTGTTGCTGGGCAGCAAGAACAAGAGGAGGTAAGGGATCCTTCCATTTGCCAATATTCAAATTTGGCGGGAAGTAATAAGCGCACTGGTTTTTTTCTTCTTTTTTTTTTTTCTTTTTTTGTGTGGGTTTTTTTATTATATTTTATGAAATGAAGTTGGGTACGAATTTGAAAACGTTTGTAGGGGAGTGTGGATGGATGTGAAACTGTTGCATATATGTTATAATGTTTGTTCCATTGAACAAATTCCAACATCGTTTGACGATTGAAGACATGTTTGAGGTTGAATCATCCTATCCTGACTTGGTGCAAATAAGATTAAAATTAGGTGGTCAAAATTTGTGTGGCTTGGGATCATAGTATAAACCGTCATAGAAACTATATGCGCCTGTCCATGCAAGTTAAACACCATGCACAATCGGAGAATAAGTATTAAGGTAGCATGTTTCGGTTTGGAACCAAACATAAACAATTAGGAATACCCATTTCATAACCTTTTATCTGAACAATATCGAGACCCGAACCGAAAAGCACCCCACTTGTAATTCTCACATAGATACGTATAGATACATGGGCGTTCATACGTTCACGCGATCCTCCCATTTTTGGTGACAATAGTTACGTGCACAACAGCTAATGATATACGTCAACAACTTGTAATTCTCAAATCTTGGAAATTTCGACCGGAGGACCACATGGCACATGGCGCCTCCACTACGTCCACGATTTAAAAGAAACCACCGCAAAAAAATCCACACATCGCAAGAAAACTAGGATTTCCCCGAAACTCATCGCTGTCCTACCTCCTAGGAAAGCACATATGTTAATGATAATATATGGGCATGATCGGGGGCCGTCCATACGTATCATCTCTCGTTGCAGACCAGATTGGGTGACCCGTTTTGCATCCGATTTATGTCCTCTTTGACCCGTGCTAGGGTTGCGTGTCTTAGTCACGGTGCTAACACGGTTCGCCACTTTTGTAATCAAAAAACGATGGCAGTGAGGTACTTAGCGTCGCTTGTTCGTGCATGCAAGTCATCCTCGCTCGGGTCGCGGCACGTGCTGCGGAGCCCTCCTCGAAGCCATTGATTACGGGCTGCGGTACGTTCGTCCGTGTCTCGTCCGGCCTCACCAGCCACCATTAAAAGAAGAGTTAATTGTGCCAAGTGAAAATCAGAAAAACTTTAATAGTAATTAGTGATCCACGTGGGGGGTAGTTTCAATTCATGTGCACCTCTGCATACACATTGAATCCTCCGATCATTTTGAACCGAACCGGTGCCTCTCCTGTCAAAGAGATTTAATGAGCTTTCGACTTCAAATCAATCATTGAAGTTGTCCCAATAATCAATTTTCTTATATAAAACGTAGGAGATGGAGAGTTTGAATCCCCACCTTTTAGGAGGCTAGAGGTGAGGACTTTAATTTCAGGCATGGATTTTGATTTTCATGCACTACAAAGAGGTTAAACAAAAAATTGAGAGTAAATTAAGAGTTCAAGTAAGACAAAAAAAAAAAAAAAAAATTAGAAAACAGTTATTTGAGGGTTGGAATCGGGGTTACCTTTTGAGATTTCGGTTACCCTTGTGTCTTTTAGTCCGTGTACTCCGGGGTTTCTTGTTGTGCAGGAACTTTAATAGATGAGGTGACCACAAACCCTTCTATGGACTATATTTTCTTTTTTCATTTTGACCGATGAGTCACGAGTTACCATATCATTTTCGTAAAAGAGCTAATTAAATATTGATGTGGATGTTTATGATTATAACTCCCCAATCACAAGAAAAGATCGATCCTTCCTTCCAACAAGTTTGGAGGAAAACACAACTCCTTTTTACATTGTACAGGGCCAAATAAGGGCCATGGAGTGGGAGTTTTACATTGCTCACTGATCAATTAATTTTTTGCCAGCCAGTGAGCAGGTAACCTATATTCATGGAAGTCGTAACCTTTGTCGATTCACTCTAATGGAGGTCGCTAGCCTTGCATAACAATATATATGTGGTTACATGAGGTCCGCCACCTCCATGGTCAGGGAGTGGGAGTGTGGGAGAGGCTTTCCTTAAATAAGGTTTTGCAATGGATAACCTAGTCTCGGAAAACATCCCTAGCTCACTGATCACAGAGATTTAGATGGTCGGTGATTTGAGGGCGTGCCTTCAGATTAATTTACTCACTTCGATGCCTCATTTGCTCCCAGTTAATTTTGAGAACTCTGTCGAGAGAATAATCCTACTTCAGCACTTACACCTGGTATTTTCCCTTTGTCATAAGCCACGCACACGTTCTCGACTACATGGTTTTCCCCATGTATGCTTGCTCTACTTATTCCAATTTTCTTTTTGACATTTGAATATAAAGAAAAAAAAAAGGAATAGATCATGCAACAGTCGAAGCGAGTATAATTTTACTTTTGTAGCTAGTGACTACAATTTTCTCGAGTAAGCCCCAGGCCAAAAATGGTACTTTCCACTGGCCGACTCAAATGAGGGTCATTAAGGGTGATCGATTTCAAGTCCGATTCTTAAAAATTAGGAATTGGGGACCGGACTATTTAGTCATGGGATTAAGAATCGGATTGGACCGAACTGTCGATTTCGATTTGGTCCAATAAAATTGGCCACTTTTTTTTTGTCCTATTAAAGAATAGTTGTGCATAACGAGAGAAAATAACAAATCTTAAAATATTGATGGAAGCAATTATGAGTGAAGAGTTATTATATCGTAACTTGTGGTATCATTAAACGAAATAGTATTTAATTTATATTTTACTATTTTTTTTAAAATAATATAAAAAAGATATATTTAATTGATTTAGTCCGATATCCTCCTAGAATTAGAAATTGATCCTAGAATTAGAAATTGAACCGACACTCTCAAGAGCCGGATCCACCCGATGTGAGCGGTCCATTCATGGCGCACGCACTCACAAGCCCATCTCACCAGTGGATTCTCCTTTATATCACGTGGACGATTGCTAGCCTCAAAAGACTTGTCACAGCAAAAATATATAAAATATTTCCAAGGCCACAAAAATAGTATATCGCACCTCAAAAAATGCTAAAAAATAATTTAAAGAAATTTAAAAAAGAAAAGAAAAAAAGAGAAAATACTTATCCATTTGAAACAAAAACGGGAGAATCAGCAGCAGCCACTAGCCATGGCTACCCCGACAACCATCCCATTCCCATCCTCCTCGCTCCGCCTCTCCTCTCCCTCCCCGCGTAGGCCCCACGCGCCGAAGCCCCACCTCTCCTTCCCCGCCGCCCGAGCCGCCGACTCCGACACTCCTCCCTCCGAGGCGACCCCCACCCCCAACGCCACCGACTCCGCATCCGGGCCCAAGGACGACGCGTTCGATAGCCGGCTCTCGCAGGTCCGGCTCCGGTACCGGAGCGGGACCGGCAAGAAGGCGGAGGTCCGCAAGGAGAAGAAGTCGAAGAGAGGACCGTCCCCGTCCGGCGGGATGTACCTGCCCCCCGTGGCGCTGCAGGAGCCCGTGTCGGAGGGGCTGAAGGTGGAGTTCGGGTTCACCCCCTACAGCGAGAGGATGAATGGGAGGATCGCGGTCCTGGGGCTGACCGCGCTGCTGCTGGTGGAGCTGGCGACGGGGAAGGGCGTGATCAACTACCACACGCCGGCGATCGTGCTCATCCAGGTGTACTTCGTCGCAGCGGTGGCGGCCCTGTACGCGAAGTACGAGAAGGAGAGAGTGAGCGTCTGGCCTCGATCTCCCTCCGGTTAATGACGGCTGACGGCGACGAGCGGCGGCGGTCGTTTCTTCGTTTCTCCTGTGTTTAAACTCTACGCTACAAAATTACAAATTCTCCCCCCTTTTGCGCTTAGCAGCTTCTTCTTTTGATTTTGGAATTTGGCTTTGTCCGCTGGGCTTCTAGGGATTCTCATTTAGTTTTCATGAGGGTGAACGAATGAAAGATTCAATACTGAGTTGGTTTTTGTGAGCTGCTCTTGCCATGTCAGTGACAAGTAGAGAAGACCACCACCGTGATGATGAAAACTACCATTGAAGTTGATACTGCGAAGTCAGAGGTGAGCCATTTTTAGAGATGTCATGAAAAAGCAAGGCTGCATATGCATATCACATCTAAGCCCTTCAAACCATCCAAAATCAACCCTTGTAACTCATTTTGACTAATTTAATTTCTATGCAATGCAAATTTAGTACCTTATAACCAATCTATATCACTAAAATATTTTCATATTTAATCCAACTTAGGAAAAATTATACTCAAATTCAGGTGAGAATACAAAGGGAGCGAATGCAAAATCAGACGGTTACGAGAAAATCATTAATATGGATTAAATCTAAATTGTAACACATCTATATTATTTTAGATTTTACTAATCTAAACCTATTTAATGAATATAATCAACCAGTATAACAACTCGGCTAATCAACTATAAATTAAAAAATGAAGTTATGATTCATTTTGATAGGTCTACTCACATCCAAAGAGTTCAACTTGACTACCACAGGAAGACATAAGAGGACATCAACGGGCGTAAATCAATAACTGAGTAAGATCCTTTAAATTTAGCACGATGATAGACAATCAATCCTCATCAAGAGCTCGGGATCACAAATCCTGAGAATCGCCATCCCCCATATTTTGCCTGACAAATTCATTGGGACGATTGAATAGTTGCTCGCATTGCGAGAGGACCTAACAAAATTATTACCCACAAAACCAAATAAGCTGGTAAAGGTAGAAAAATTATCATCTTGAAAGCAAAAGTAGAACCATGTATCCTCGCTATATTCCTCCCACCTTCTACCCCCAACATCTGTTATAAAAAGAATGAATTCATATGTTACACCAGAGGAGCTCCGCTCGGCCCAGATGCTAAAACCCCTAATGTCAAGTGCTCGTCCAATCGATCCGGAGCGGAGCACCTTTTATGAGGAATTTACACAATCTTTTCCACCAACAAAATTCATTGCACAACAAGAATCTCAGCCCCCCTTCTTCAATTCTCTCCCCCTCGCTCCATCTCTCCACAGTTACAGGTCATGGCTTGCCATCCCTGGCTCAGTCACAATCTCGAGCTGCTCCAAAAAGAAAAAAAGAAAAGAAGAAAAGAAGATTAAAAAAGCATGCACTACCTGTTTTACATAAAGGGGGTCAAGAATGGCACGGTTTTCCACGCCATTTCTTCTCAATGGCTGCAACAGTTGCAACCCATTGCAGTCAACTTCTCTATGAGGGCGCCCGCGTCAGAAAATCATTAACGGCAAGACTAGAATCTCCATGAGCCACTGCATCCCCAGGTTCTGGGATGTAGAGACTGGAAGAAGAAGCCTGCAAACAACGAAGAGTAAACTAAGCCAAGCACATAAGCATGATTTACACATGCTGAACCGAGAGAGAATTGCCTTTGGTTAGGCAAGGCTAGTTGATTAAAAACCACGAAGGATTCTTTTTTACAATGCAAAACCAAAGGCCTCAAATACAACCCTTTTTGGATCTCCCTACGGTTAGTCTATAGTTGGTACACAGAGTTGGTAACAGTTTCAGTACCTTGGTATCAACCTGCATCTCTCCATTGTTATCTGCAACAAGGCATGCACCATGAGCTTTTAACCAATCCACACACTCCTCTAATCCAACTGAATCCTTCTCGTCACTTCCACCATTCACAGACGAAGCATATGCAAAGCCCAGAACCTTTGCAACATAAGAAACAGGAACTGTCGGTCGATACGACCGGCACATGCAATTTACAGCCTTATACCGCATCTTGTCAGCAAATAAATCTGCAGGTACATTGTTGTTTAGCCCATAGCATTTCACATAGATAATTCACTAAAACAAACATATATTTCACCTACCCATAAGGCACGAGTTCAAATTAGGTGCTGTCCTGTACAGTCCAAAGAACATAACGTAGTTCCCTGATGTCACAGCTCTGCGGACTGTAAGAGCATGCTTTACAGCTTTGTCATTCTTTGCATCATTCGACAATCTGATAATACAGGAAAACCACATCTTAGGTTTCAAGGCAATTAGAGGAGAGCACCAGCATGCACATTATAAGAAACAAGCAAAAAATTAACAGACTCTTCCTCCTAACAAAATCCATGGTTGTCATAGATCACCGACCTTGACATTGAGGATAAGAGATCTCTGTAGTTGTTCGAATGCAAGATGACACAAAGCAAGTTGTAAGCAGCAAACTCCATATGACAACCTTCAATCCCTTCTGCATAAAGAGTCTTCAGCTGTGATTGGCACTGGAAATACAAAGGACATCAATAACATTCTAAAAGACTGATAGATCTTATAGATAGGGACTAGTTAATACATCAGATATCTCTAACATCCTCTCCATGATGACCCTTTAAAGAGTAGTATGCTTTCTTTGTCCCTTCCCTTGCTTAATTCACCTCAAAAGTCTACCACTAAATTGTTATGGATATTGCGAAATACATTTCTCAAACTAAAAGGTATTTTGTAAATTATTCTTAGTCCCTTAGTAACCTCTTCTTATGAGATAATGAAATAGCACTACAACATAAATTAAGCTAATTTCATTGTATCAAACAATAACCTGGTTATACTCTGGCAGATCACCAACTTCAAGTGCTAAGCGAGCATGAGTTTCATAGACCTGCAACAAATTAACACAAAATTGGGTGACATTCACATCCAAACGAGATTACAATGAGAACACATTGTGTCTGGGAGGAATGGCCACAACATAGAGGAGTCATCTAAATTTTCCACATGAAATTATGTCTTTCAAGGTAGGGAAAGAAACAGATTTGAAAATAATCACAAATCATTATGCTCATATGCAGCAAAACGAAGTATTGAGTACCTTGACCGTAAGCTTATTGCGAATCCGTTGAACGGTTAAGTCTTGACGAATGGACTTCAACTGATCACATTTATAGAGGTAGTTCTTCTGTGAGTTCTGAACCATAGTGAGAGCCTTCTCCAGGACTTCTTCAGGTCTTACCTGTAAAGAAATCAGGAAATTCCGCAATTAATTGTACTCCCTAAAGATGGTAATTTCTATACAAATTACACAGCACTATAAGTAAGATGCCAAACTCACAGTGGCAGGATCAGGTGCAGAGGTGAGACGCAAATAACGTTTTTCAATTTCCTGACAGGTCCCCCTGACAGTTAAGGCATCCCAATCAATATCTTCAACAGCTTTACTGCCACTTTCTTCAAAGGTTTTGCTTAGCACAATGGCAGTTGCCCTTCTAGCATATAGATTTGCAGATCCAGCAGATTTTGGTTTAAAATGGCTGATCTCTACACGATTTCCATGTGCTTTTTCAAAACGCTTAGAGCGGCTCTCACGTTTCTTCCTTTCCTCTGGTGTATTGGAGAAACCTATTGCACCTGAATAAAAGGCTGTCAAGCTTGATTCCTTGTCACTATCACTTGATGCGTCGCCATTATCAGCAGTTGTCAGGCTGTCAGACAGACGCTGTCTCTTGAATGGCTTCTGAAAGCTAGCAGTTTTCTGCTCCACCGCCAAAAAGTTTGGGGTATTCAACCCATCCTTGCTCTCCAAATTGCCAACAAATGGCTGCAAAGTGTTATTTTCAATATATATTATAAAGTCAGAATGACCATACATGCGCTAAAACCTGTTTCTCACATCAAAGCAGCCAGTGAAATCACTCTAGACTCGTGAAATGGGAAATATGAAACAACTTGTAGTAACAATTAAGCAGCATGTGTGATTTGGATATGTAGGAGAAAAATGAAAAAGATAACTACTGAAGAAGCATCCAGTAACCGAAAACCAATTAGCGAAAGGCCAAACTGACAAGTTAGATAAATAGTACCTTTCTGTTCCTATCGTTCATATATCCACCATATTTTACTGGTTCAGTCGTAAGTGGCAGTGTTTTATTGACTAACTTTTCCTCTGGTAAAGGCTCCCACCTACTTTTGGTTCTTCTACCTGGACTTCTTCGCAATGTCGGTAATGGCGGAGGAGATTGGAAGCTGTATCAGAAGAAAATAATCATAACCCACCACAATGTATAGCAATGTAAGGCCAACAAATGCACCTTAACGGAAACAAAGAGAAAGCACAAAAATGAAATTTGTTATTTAAATTGTTTTAAGACTTGGAGAGAGAAAAGATGTAGCTTTATAATATGAATAGTAACTCGTCCTATCACTAATCGAGCAAAGTCAAGAAGCAAAGTGCTGGCGAGTGTGGGGAGTACAGCAATAATATCCTGGATCATAAAAGATTGTAGATAGTAGTAGCATGGCTTAGATGCATATAAGTCACTGTTTAAGGGTGCATGTTGCAGGGACTACTTATTACAATATCCAAGACTTTTATTTAGCATTTTCAAATAATATGACAGTACATTATATGATGGTACCCTGAATGAAGTAGTAACCACAGAAAGAACATGAAGGCATAATAATGCAACAAGTAATGACAATGCATAGATAAGCGGTGTGATCATACGTGTTACTGAGTCCATCCATGTCCGGTAGAGGGAAAAGAGGCTTGGCATCCCAATCTTGTGTATAAAGAGTCCCATCAGCAGTTGCACTAGTAATCAACTGAAAAAAGAGTCCACATACAAGAGTTGCAGATTATTTGAAAAGCAAAAAATAAAAAGTACTATGAAACACAGAATGTGTAATAGAGCATCAAAATTCACTACATCTTTGCAATGACCAAATATATTAATTTCCTAGCACCAAGTTCTGAAGTGAAGCCTCCGCAGATTGTTCTACTTCTGCACAAGCTTCCTTTTCTCAATTATTGTCTTAAAAATGGTTAAACCTGTCTATTAACCAGGTCTAGAAAAGCAAAGCTGGTGTGCTCTACAGTGATGCAGGGAGACATTCGCCAACTTGGATGCATTGGACTGGGAGTTCATCTTATACTATTAAAGAGACTAGCAGTTTGTAAGAAGGGCCCAGTCGATTTTGGCAAACATATGTCACTTGGTTTGGATTTATTGCCGCTCAATCAATCAATCAGGGTATAAGAAAGTTAACTGGCGCAGAAAGCTTTACAAACATATGGAGTACGGAACGACGATGACCGCCATAAACAAAGAAAAAAACACTCATTCAATGAGTTAGAAGAAAATTTCCCTCAGGTATAAGAGGGATGATCTATCCAGAGACCCCATACTGATAAATCAGATGTGGAAGTAAAATTGTCATACGCAATTCAAGCGGTCTTGAATATTCCGCAATCACATGAATCACATGGGATGGAAGATAAGCTTCTCTGATCCAGTTCTAAGCAGATATTCTTAACCATCTAGGATGAGTTTTATCTTCCAGCTTTCCCAGAATAAAATTCCATTAAGAACAAGCAATTCCTTTTAAGAAGAGGGGATTTCTATCAGACTAACCTCCTTTAAAACCGCTTGAGAAGCAGTGATTTGTGCATCACCTTTGCAGCGAGCTAAAGCCCTCTCAACGTAACCACGCAACGACTTAGGGAAAGTCGCAGGCTGCAAAAATGAAAATCAACTTCAGCATAAAACATCATAAATTCTTCAAGATCAGTAGAAAGTCCAATAAACGGAACCCTCAGATGGTTTGACATATGCCTCTTTTGATTGCTCATTAAATGATATGTACTGACTGACCCAAAAAAATGACATGTACTGAGATGGAAAATTTCCAGAATCTGTTTAAGAAGAAAAGTCTCTTATTTCGGAAAAAATGCCATTCAAGATGTGATGAGTGCATCGTAATAACCCAGTAACAACAGCAGCAGCATCAAAACTGAGCATCAACAACATCAAAATCAGCCAGTGCCTAGGAACAGGCATAAATGACAGAGCAATCAGGCTCAAAAGACTTCACAACAAAAGTATACGCACGAGGAGCAAAGGGTTCACCTTAAGTGCAGGATCAGAAGCATCACTAGACAATGCTTTGTCGTTTGGCTTTGGTAGTGAAACACCTATATATGCAGGCTTTGCCGCTGCTGTGGTCCCAGAGCCAGCCTTATCAGTTTTCGTTAATCCCAAAGCCAAGTTCGAAACTATTCTAGGATTTGTCTGAATCTGTAATTTGTTTCCTCTTCGAGGATCTAATGTTGAGGAAATTTGTTGGGGTGCTTGATGAACCTGAGGAACCTGATGAACAACAGGATATTGCAAGTTGGGCCCTTGATCAGAGGTACTCTTCTGTTCATCTGAATAGCTTCCATAAGCATTTTTTGACTCCATAGGCTGATAAAAGGCTGATTGTCCAGCAGCACTGTTGTGGTTTTGGAATCCTGGAGCAGCACTGTTGTGGTTTTGGAATCCTGGCGCGGCACTGTTGTGGTTTTGGAATCCTGGCGCGGCACTGTTGTGGTTTTGGAATCCTGGCGCGGCACTGTTGTAGTTTTGGAATCCTGGAGCAGCATGTTGTTTCCAATAATTATCGTGACCAGTACTGGCGACAACACTAGGCTGAACAACAAGCAGAGTCATAGAAGTATGTTAAAAAATTTGTGAACAACATTGAAAGGAACCAATTGCCAAAATCAATATGGACAACCAAACTATATGCCTTATCTCAATAGGGTAAAAAATGTATTCTCAAATCTTTCGCAGGGAAAAATTGAAAGAAAAACTTGGCACACAGTAATACATTTTTGTGCTTTTCTACCAAGGCAAATGGCAATGTAAACATTAGCACACAACCATAAAGCAGCCAGTCAGACATAATGTAAAACAATTTGGGGGAGTTATAATTTTGCCATTGTACATAAGTGAATTGCAAACCTGCTGGGGAGGCAATCCTGAGAGTCCCGGTTCTGGCCTCCAAGATGGGACTGCAGTTGGTGGTGGCTGGCTATTTGAAGCTTGAGTCCCATCTGGAACTCCAGGAGTTGGACATTCGGGGTTAGACGAACTAGCAACAGACAGATTTTCCATACCAGGAGCACAGCTAACTTCTGATTGAGCATAATATCCTGTCCATTGCTTATATTGTGGTTGATACTGCGCAGGAGCAGCGGCAGAATTACCAGAACTGTAAGCGCTGGAAGTTGAAGGGTAGTTTGAATACTGATAAGTGCTGTAGTTTGTATAATTTCCATCATTCCATGTTGTCTGAGTACCGTAAGTACTATTTGGATATGTTCCAGCTGTCTGGTAATCACCAGGACCATAATATGAGTTTGAATAACTCGGTGGGACAGCATAAGACCCAGTGTTCTGAAACGAAGAAAGAGGCTGATAAGGGGAGTTTGTGCTTTGATATGCTCCCGCTGGCTGTGAGTACGAATGATTAGTTTGTTGCTGATAGCCACTATAGTAACCTGTGTATCCGGTAGTTCCATACCCATATGAATTAGTGGGGTTCTGGTATGTCATATAACCATTGTAATCTTGCGGTACACTCGTTGAACCTAAACTCAATGAACTTGCCTCGGTTGCACTATTCATGTCATCTCTCCGAGGCGGTTGTGCTTGCTGCTCAAAACCATATGTTGAACTAGCAGAATACCCATTTCCTGTGAAGCTATTATTTACACTGTGTGGGGTCCAAGATGATGCTTCAGACCCAGCAGTTGAGGAAGAATATGAACTCGGTTGCCCATGCCTTGCATCAACTACATGTCGATCCTAAACAACATAAGCAATGCAAATTAACACCAAATCTTCAGGGGAAGAAATCACATAACATAGCCAGCTGTGGACGAAAGTTACATAAGTTTGCAACGGTAGAAACAAACCCCCCAAAAAAATTAAAAGCTTGCAATCCACCAAATGCATAAAAATTTGAAGCATGTCTAGACTATCTTAAGAACATAAAAGGGGATATGACAACTATATATTTTGTTCACGGTCTCATTAAATTTTCTTTTTCCAAGAGAAGTCACAATAGCTATTATCAAGTCTTCTGACAAAATATGAGAAGGGAATGAAGAGACAACTAACACGAAAAAATGTGTAGTTCTAATTTTGATTCATTATACATGCTCTATAGATTGACTCTGCCTTCCATGTGCTGTAAGTCAAATATCAGACAGAAAAAGTGAGTGATAGACAATTTATGGTTCACGATACCAAACTCCCAGAGGGAGTTCTTCCAGGAAAATGGGGGTGGAAGTTGCGTCATACAATCTACAGAAGACGTGTCATGGACGAAGGCATGGTAGGCGACTCAAGTTTTCGAGATCGCAAAAGCTGTATTGGATATTATGCTCTCACCCTGCTTCGCTGTATTAGGCCTGATTTGGACATTTTCCTTATGGTAATAAATAAACATCTATAAAACCAATGAATCAGAAGCTTCCACATTCGAAAACCCACACCAAGATCTCAAAATTCACTTAGACATGCACCGTGTGCAAAAGATTGGCAGAGTGATGAGACCAAAAGGTAGTTCGCAAAGTTCACATGAGAGGTTGGAATCTAACATACTTGGGTGTAATGATGTACTCAAGATGCTCTACTAATCCCTTCCAGTGATATAATTCCATCACCATAGGAATGGGGAAGACCAAAGAAGACATGGCAAGTCAACTTTTGGTCCTAGGGAAGATGAGAAAATGGAGCACTGAACTGGACGTATTAAATTAAAAGGATTGCGTAACCAAACCCAATATAGGATAAACCACAACCGTAACACCAAGACCAGAGTAAAAGTCGATGCATTGATGACACGAACAAACAGTCTGCGACAAAACATACCAAAAGAAACCCCGAAATGCAAAACATTGACATATAAATCCAAATTTCCCAAAAACCCACCTACCAAAAATCATGAAATAGCGAAGGGAAGGACATTAAGGCAAAAGGGGGATAAAAACCGACAAGACTGCCGATAATTCATCAAGCAGGCTCATAAGCTTTCAAGGCTTTTTAAGCACATCAGCACTAACATGACTGATAACCCCCCCACTTCTTTCTAGTCGAAGTAATTGCAAGCATTTCTCCAACGCAACAACAGCTCCCTCACAAAACAAGATCAAAAGCAAAATTACCTCCAGTGAGTTCGTCCCGGGCGGAGCCAACGTCTCTGTAATTCCACCTTGATTCATCATCTCCTAAGCATACTGGTCCACACAGCAAAAGCCACACGGTCAGCACAAACAGCCACAGCGAACTAAATCAAACAACCCACCAGCCCTAACCATAAAAAAACCGAAATGCAGCAGCTAAAACGGAACACGGGAAAAACCCTAACCGGATCACCGGAGCCCGTACCTGCAGACAAAACGCCCCGGCGACCACCGAGTTCGCGGAATCGCGGCGAACCGCGCGGCGCGCGCACCGATTCAAGGGATCCGAAGGCGAATTCAAACCAAGAAGAACCGAAAAACAAGAAAAAAAGGAAGGCAAAAAACACAGGAATCAGCGCAAAATCACCCCGGGAGCACAAATTTGTTTTGAATATGCGTGTTCGTATTTGCTTAGTGAAACCAAAATCAATATCCCTCAATCGATTCGTCGCGAGAAGGAATGGAGGATCGAATTCGACGGGAGGGAAGAACGGATTGAAGTGGAGCGCGAACGGAGAACGAAGTTCAGGCACAGGGGGTTCTCGACTACATGGAAATCGGAAGATGTGTGCGTATGTGCATCGGTCGAGAAATCATGAGGTTGATGGGGTTTTATAAATAAATAAAAATAATAGGATATATATAAATACAAACATAAATATAAATATATATATAAGAAATTAATATAAATAATCAATAAACTTTGACTCTATATAGAATTTAATCCCTTCTGAACTTTAGTCTATTATACAATGTGCTTCCTAAAATTTTATCATTATACTATATAAAAATATTCAATATAATCACTTCCATAATTATTCGAAATCAATGACTATATTAAATATTTTTATACAATTTAAAGACTGTATTAAACATAAAAGTCCGGGATCATATTGCATATTAAACTAAATTTTATGATTATATTAAATAAATTAAAATTTTAATGATCAAATTATATATTGAATTAAAGTTTAATAATTTTTTGTGTCATTGTCCACGCATACACACATATCTACGAGGGAGGGCTTGAAGATAAAACCGGCGTCGTCTTTGTGCCTGGGACCTGGGTACGGAGCTGAGGCGGCTCGGGAAGAAGATCCATATTTTATGGATTTAAAAAAAAAAACGTTTTTATTTGCGGGAAAAAAGAAACAAAAAGGGCAAAAGCAATATTCCTTTTTTTTCTACTCTTTTTTATTGGGGCTTGTTATAATGCTCCGTTTTCTTTTTTCTTTTTTTTCAGAAAAGACGATATTCGACCAAAAAAAAGAAAAGACGATAAAAATAGTATCCCCTTTTCTTTTTTATGGAAAGGGAGGGAGTTCGTGACTCTCTTTTTTCCTTTGTCGAGATTTATATTTTTCGTTGCGAACTTTATTTTTATTTTTTTAAGAAGGGAAAGCTGTTTTCTTTGATGATATTCGATATATTCCTAATTAGCCAATCACTGAGAGTGGAGTGGCACGGATCGGACTAGGAAGTTTAATGAATTGGCTAGCTGGTAAGGACGTGTTTAGTAAGTCATCGATCTAACATCTAATGCGATTCCATAATTAGCCGGTCGTCAAGAATAGTACGAATAAATTCTACATTATTAATTTTTTCATTTTTTATTATTTCATATTTAGAAAGTCATTAAGAATGATCAAAAACCCATATGATATCTTACTTTAGGATAAGTGGGAAAATATGACTAAAGATTTTGGTCATTGGTCAATTGAGGACTTAGGACTACACTTTTGTCTAGTGAAGAATCAGTTTTTTAAGGAAAAAAAAAAAAAAAAACCGATTAGATGTTCGCCTCACCATTGGCTGCATTCAAGCGTTGGAAACGACATGCGTTGAATGACCAAATGTATCACATGAATTTTACCGACGACCAGCTTAAGACACTATCCAGATTTCTTCAAAATCTCAAGTCCTCAATTGACCAAAACAAAATCTTTCAAGTCCTCAATTGACCAACGGCCAAAATGTTGAATTCTGATTTTGTACTCATCCCGTCTCCATTCAGTATACCAAGTTAAGTTACTAGCCTACATTTGGTAGTCTAGATAAAAATTAGAATAGGATAAAATTATCTTACCGTGTACTATATTTGATTCTTCTCTAAAATAAAATAAAGTCGATTATAAGAGGATATAACCTAGATAAAAATATCATATGGAAGAGGTTGGATAAAGGTAGACGGAATTTCTTATATTTATTGTATAAAAGTTATTTTTCTCGAATAATTTAATATAAATATGAATTCTAATATAAAAATTCAAAATAACAAAATAACAAAAAATATCAATATTTTTCATTCTATTTTATTTCTATTTTATTTATATATTT
Organism: Corymbia calophylla; assembly: GCA_014182845.1. Classification (NCBI taxonomy): domain Eukaryota; kingdom Viridiplantae; phylum Streptophyta; class Magnoliopsida; order Myrtales; family Myrtaceae; genus Corymbia; species Corymbia calophylla. The sequence continues at coordinate 33,192,655 of CM024699.1, read as the reverse complement.
GAATTTATTTATACTCTATAATATATATTATGCATATATATTTAGTATCAATATTTATTACATATTTTAGGTATATTGGTATAGTTTATTATTTAATAATTCTTTACTATTAAATGATGGAAGGGATTAAAAAAAGAAAAGTAAAAAAAAAGAAGAAGGAAAGAATAAGTAAATAAAGATGAAGTAGAAGAATTTGTAAACAAATTTAAACTTGAAAATGATTTGTTTAATTCTCGAAGAATAAGGGGCGATGCAATTTCTAAATAAGAAATACCCTCTCCATCTCTTCTCCTCCGTACCTCTAGTTTTATATTTAAACTTCATGACTCATCTGTAATTCTTTAGTTCGCGTCGAAGTTCCACGAAAACAATGAGAGAGTTGAATTCCTCACGTGTTTTACGTCACAAAGTTTAGAAAAAAGAAGGTTAAGGACTTATTCAAGTCCCAAAGTGGTACCTTTGTAGCTCTCTAGTTAACATAAAAATCCACAAAAGTAGCAATAGAGTCGAGACCCCTTTTCCTTTGTAACTCTACAATTCACATTGAAGTTTCACAAAAGTGGCAAGATATTTCAAGCAATATACTCTTCGGTACTGCAAAGGCGGATGATCCTTGAGTAGATTTGGCATTTGCTAATTGATTTACCTCATTGATGCTGATGTAGCTTGTTTACATTTGTTATCATGGTCAAACCTAAGGTCTGGAATGCTTTAATGAGCTCTTTTGCTGTTTAAAATCTATATGGCACAATAATTACAGATTGATTAATGGAGATAACCTTTGTTTATGCATTTATAGTTTCTTTAGTAGCAAATCATAAGAGATTCTCACAATGATCATTTGTGCATTTTCAGGTTCACTTGTACTCATATGTCGTTCATACCAAATAAGAGACATGATAGGATATAAAAACGTTTGGTTTTATTATTGTGATTTACCAATAGTGAATGCGATATAACAAAATCTCTAAATTTCATGTCGTATCCTGTCCAATCGAATGCTGACTACAAATCCAAACAGCCAAACACATCATTAAGGGATGATTGTCCAAAAAGTGCCATCAATTGTGCTAATTTAATCATAAACCTAATGACGATTTGCCAATATAATCCTCCAGCCAAATTTGGCCAAAAATTGCAGACTTAGACGCTTAAGGTTTTACGAGACATATAGCCGCTAACATTGATAATTTTTTGAAATATTTTTTCTTTTGTTTTATTGTTTTCATTCTGTTTCTTATTCTCTTTTTCTTTTTTTGTTGTTGGTAAAAGCCAATGGGGACGAGAGTTTGCATGCCATCGCCCAGTGACCAATGGGGTCACTAGGCCTTAGCTAGTGCACGTCAGAATTGGTGATGTCACGTAGGACGTCTGGCATTCATATCAGAAATTTATGAGGAAAATTGACTGGAATGACTATGTTGACTAATTGTTAAAAGATTTAGAATTGAATTGATAGTTATACAATGAATTTATATGACTTTTTGAACAATTTTTTCAGTTATCAACGTCTCTCACACTAAAACTAGTGGTGCTATCATTGCATATTCGAGTGCCACTTCAAGGTCCATACTCATATTCTTCACAAGTTTTATCCCGACTCATAGCTATCAAATGAGGAATTCCTCTTGAACGGTACACAGAATTGACCATAGATCAATTTATGAGATTAAGTTGGTAAGTGCTTAAGGATTAGTTTTTTTTTTCCTGTTCAAAATCGAATTTAAAGATTTACAGTATTTCATGCCTACATTCTCTCGCTCCTTCAATCCATCTCTAATTTTCTCTACTCTACGAACCAACAACCTGAAAATGATGTGTTAAGTAGACCTCCATAGGTGACCGTTATTCTTGAGCATGATCGTCAATTTCATATTTCGCTAATAGATCTTTAACACGAAGGTAAAAAGGATGAATACATGGGATCGTCCTTCCGGTCAGTCTATCTATACTCTTAAGTCTTACGCTTAATTCGATTTCCCAACAAAGAAAGATTAAATGAAAAGGGATCCACATCCTTGAAGAACGAGTAAACTTCCCAGGCCCATTCAATCTATATATCATACTTTAAACTGGGGTGAGAAACATAGAGCAAATTAAGAATCGAAACGGGAAATTTAGTATTGCCGGTTGTTATCAAGGTCATGTCAATCATAGGGACATACAGTGCCGATTTCTAATTCAATACCCCAAGTCACTTTCAATCGGAAGAGGGACAATAATTGAAAAATCATGGAGAACTAAACTGTAATGATTGTAACATATAATAAGCCAATCGCTATGTCCCGCCTCGATTGAGGTCGTATTGGTGATTCACAAAGGTTTTGACTTGGCAATGACTGGCGTCATCTTGAGCCGAAGAGAACCCAAAGAATAAAAAAAATCATTGACAAACACCGAAGTTGACCCGTCACAGTTTTAAAGTCAAATTTCTGAAGGTCTCGCCAAGCCGGAGGGTATGAACTCTCGATCGCTTCGCAACAGACAACAACATATGCCAAAGGAGTCACCTTATTCAAGTGTTGGTCATCATTAGCTTATCCATCCTGGTCACATCATCGCCGTTCCTGCCTAACGACCCAATAAAGGTCAGCCTACGAGAGGAAGGCCATTCTATTTGCGTGCTCAAGCCAAGTGAAAGTTACATCCAGAGGAATTATTGGCATCGCTGCGGCGAGTTTTCACTTCAAAGTGCATCGGATTCGGTCACCATTCAACTCATCGTCCGACCAATTCCAAGGGCGTTTAGAGGCACCCGGTATAACAGTCAATCAAAGTACAAAGCCAAAGGAGCGTCGAGTATCACCACTCACTCTAAAGTGGCACTCTTTCTGAATTTTGGAAAGAAAACTAAATCCATACAAGTCAACTGATTACCAATTGCACAAACTGTTTCGGTATAATTTTTTATTCTCTGTTCAAAGGTCAATCCATACTTTACGCAGCCTTTTTACTCGCTTAGTTTCTGCTCCAGTTTGACAGTATATTGACGATTTTACTTAATTCCATTTTTTTACGCATAATTAGGAAAAGGAAAAAGCTAAGTCACAAAACCCTTCTGGGTATGGAAATTCAGTTGGGTCTTCGCCTGCTCAGATGTACTATAAGATCCAGAAGTAAGGAGGTTAAACAGCAGTGGCTGCATCTTTAGGTAGGGTAGAGTGTTCTCTAGGGAGATAGCAATCATCAATGTGTTGATATCTAAAGATCTCCAGAACCATCTTCACATTTGCCATCGGTCTTGGCTGTTGTCATTAGGTAGTGTTGTTAAAAGTTCAATTCCTATTGCTATCATCATTAAGTCCAGAAGGCTGAAACAAGCTACAGCCTTTCAGCCTTGAAAATCATGGATGAAACAAAAAGCAATCCGGGAGCAATCCGGGTTCCTAACATTCGGTGCACTGAACTGAGAGCCATATGGCGATCAGCAAGAATGACTAAACTTCATTATCCACCCAGAATCGGAACATCACTGCCCTTTGTCAGAATTGCAACATCACCGCCCTTTGTTATGTCGTCATATCCAGAGATATAAGAGAAGAAGTCTAGACACAATTGCAGTCATAGTTCAGAAACCACACACATGACGAGCCAAATACTACCTCATGGACTCATCATTTGCCAACTGAAGCAGAGAGGATTGAGTCAACAAGCCTCGTCCTCAAAGGTCAAAAAAGATTCTCTGGCAATCACCTGTTCAGCAAATTCACAAGAGGAGGGCAATTGACACTTCAAAGCCACATTCTACCATCCATTGCCGTACCCAATCTTGGCCGATCCCAACAACAATGCATAAAGGCAAAGATGTCCACTGAAAGCTTGACCAGATGATCAGAGAAGTTGGCTTTCCTAAAATTAGTCAGAACAGCTTAGTGACACTACTTTGAGCACTTGCGAAATTTGAAGTCAGCAGAGGACTTCTCTTCAGATGAACACAAAAACATGTCCCGGTGACACATGAATGCAGATAAACAAATCAACCGTCTTCACTTTTCAATCAACAAGCGGCAAACCAAGAGCCTCCATACCCATGCCATTTAATCTGCAGTGAAAAAATATCTCCAAGCAATCTGCAACCAACCATTGCCTTGGGACTCAATGGCACCTCTCACATTGCAAACAAGCTGAAAACACCGAAATGCTATTGCATTCTCTCCAGAGCCTTAAGGTAGGAAGTCTTCCATTAGCAACACTCATCAGTATCTACTCCACCAGCTTCTCTATTAAATGAGACTAATGAAGTAATTCTTTAACCCCAAGCAGGAGTTGCAGCAAGAGAAGAAAGAGAAACTTGATTCTTAAGCCAAATATCCAAAACATCTAAAGGCCCTAAACAACATTAGCTCCTGGTGCCAGCATATAGATGAACTGGACTAAGAAGCATGCATCTTCACAAGCAAGGAATCATATACTGTGTTTATCCAAGTTGACCATGCAGAGAAGTCTCCAAGAAAGCTTTAACGCGAGATAGACAATTCATCAAAATGGATTTCTTTTAACAGCCTTACATGTACTAGGACGGCTACATAACTCATTGTATTTCATCCTTGTAGCGACAATGACTAGCTGGTAGTTACCGACAATCTAATGATTCCACATCAGGTAGGGAATGCTTGATGTTAAGTATCTTCTTCATTGAGCCAAATCAACATCCGAAAGGGGCCTCCCAGTTTATACAAGGTCTGATTCATCAAAATGTCCCCTACTCGATTCACAAAATTCATGTCAGCTCAAAAATCTGCATGATGAATCTGACAACGGAGTCATCACCTGCATTGCCAAAAAAAAAAAAGGAATCATAGGAAATTAGTTCAAATGATGCAAACACCAAAAGCATAACAATCCGATTGAATGTAGGATGTGAGACACCCATTTCCATTATCAAAAGTATGCAGATCCAACATTGCCTCTGGTACTCACTTGGAAAGAACATGTCCCCTCAACTTGCTGCTTGTGCCACATGCATCAATAATTAGGATACCATTTGTCAAAAGATGTTTCTGTACATTAGTCATCACCCCAGCAAGACATGCCATCCTCATGTAAACCCATACTAGGACCTGGTCAAAACCTCTTTCTTTTACTTCGAGTAGCATCATCAAATTCATCAGAAAGCCCTCCATGCCTGTAATTACCTTCCTGCTCGTCAACTGCTCTTGCTTTATGCACATCTCCTGCCCGATTTTTATTTCTCCTGTCTAATTGCGTTTCCCTTGAGCCACCTCTTTTATGATATGATGGATCGTCTTCTTGACAAAGCCTATAAGGCCTAGATGGTTCATCCGTATTGTACATAAAACTCTCCCCGTTAGCACCATAAGAAGGCCTAAAATGGCGAACAGGCCCATGCTTTTCACCCAACCTTCTCCTCTCATCATTGTCTCCATCTCCACCTAGTTCATGGAAACGGCTCCTAAAGTAATCACCATGTGTCCTTTCTCGTGCATTAATAATATCGAATCTTCGATTTCTCAGTGAAATCCTCCCAGATGGGCTTCTGTTGGACATGATAGGCCGACCAAAACCATGGTCCCGTCCAGAATTCATCTCTCTCAACTCATCAAGCGGTTGGGTCGCAAAAGGAGGAGAATTCTGCCTTCTAATCATCATCTCACCATGGAAGCAAGTGCGCTCGGGTGATCTCATCCTATTCCTCCTGTACAACGCCGGAGATCTCCTATGAGTCAATGGCGGATGGCCACCAAATCCTTCTGGAGATCTTCTCCTGGGTGACCATTCAACAGGAGACCTACTTCTTAATCTTAAAGGAGATTTCGAACGAACACGATGAAAAACTTTGCTCTTGAAGGATGTGATATTCCTGTCCCCCCGAATAAAACCTTCAGCTTCTCCATACGAAGGTTGACAAGCAAACATTGGTTCCATATTATCATCCTGGAAGTCTCTCATGAACTTGCTTCCATGCCTCAATCCGACAATTTCAGAATCAGACACACCAATACACCTCGCAGGGCTAATGTTTCTTGGCATTCCACCAACCATAGGTTGGCCTCGAGCTGCAGGTCCATCTCTTCCTCCAGGGGAGCGCCTCCTTGAGGACGGACGACGGAAATTGGGTGCCTCATCAGTCGAAAGCTTTCTTCCTCCCCGGCCTGCACCACCAACACCATCCTCTGTTGCAACATTGTAATTTCTAAAATATCTGCCAGGACGAAATTCTGGGAAACTATTATAAGGTTTAGAACCCAATTCCTGCTCAGAATCCCAATTGCCACTGATGTCATTGGAAACTCTCGCCCTATCCCGCACAAAGTTCGATCTAGAGTTTCGAGAAAACATATCTTGATTCCTGTCTCTTGGAAATTTGTTAAAACCATCATCACGATATTCATCCCTGGTGAAGGTAGCAGGTAAGAAAATTAAACCTCCTACAATAATAAACATATGCAAAATGAAATGAAATAAGCCTGTAGAACTAGCAAAATAAAGTTAATCACCTCCCTCTGAGTGGCTTATCTCCCCCCTCAAGGGCAATATCCGGTAATCTTTTCCTTCCAGCTCGTAGCAGTATAGATCTTTCAGGTATAGATCTTGCTTTGTCAGGAGATGAAACATTAGATCGAGGCAAATTTATAATCCGCCGCTTACTGCCCTCAGATTTTCCATCTACAACTTCACTAATCAAAGATGCTTCTGCCATGGGCAAACCTGTATCAGTCTCATCGCCATTTCCAGAAGACACAATACTGTCAATTTTTGCAGCCTCTGCATCAACAAGATTAGCGGTGGCAACAACTGCAGGGGGAAGTTTAATGGCTTGACTATATGATGGATCTGGTCCCAGGTCCTTAGATGGACTTCGGCTCACCGAATCATCAAGCACCTTTCTCCCAATTGTATTTGCTGGACTCGTCATTTCAGAATTAACAGCACCTGTTTCAGTTGGAGACGATCCTTGCAAATGGGAAACTTGATCAACACTTTTTTGATTTATGTCCACATGAGCTGTAGAAAATACCGTCATAAGGTTCTCGTTCATTTGACCATCGACCTGGGTTCTAGCATCATCCCCCTCTGGGGCTGGAGTAGCACAATTATGAGAGGAGCTCTCGCCAAAATCAATTCTATTATGCTCAGATTCACAATTGCCGACATTCTCAACTTCCGTCTTACCAGTGGTTCCCTCTGACATACCGAGCAACACTTGTTCCCGAACCTCACCGTCCTCATACTCATTATCGTCTCGATGGAAATGTTCCGCATCTGCAGCCACAGGACCAAGGTTTCCATCTGACTCATATTCAGAGTCATAATCCTCTTCCATCATACAGGCTGATATTTCAATCTTTTCTCCATCACTAGCAGCATCCTCAGCATTTTCCTTCAAACTTGGAGGGATCTTGTCAGTCACTTCAAAGCCGTGTTCTTCATGATGCTCAATCTCAGTGTTCTCAGCTTCTAGTGCATTCTCCATGCTGGAAGGATGTTCGCTACTACCAGGACCAATATTAGTCGTAATAGTATCTGAACCAATTTTCATGGCATTTTCGGAAGTTTCCCGAATCTGAGATGATTCCCGCTCATGATGATCCCCTTCTGCACAATGTTCGCTAGTGCCAACCGTATCACGATCTACAGCTGATTCAAAAGGACAAGATTCAGTTTCCAACAAGTGATTTGCGTCTCCAGCTTGTTTTACCAGCGAGCATAACTCAGAACTGCTTGACGTCTGTTCACAAGGTCTAAGACACGGATCCTCATTAGTTCTGGATGCTTTCATACCCTCACAACTTGGCTCAGCTTTTGTTGATCTGGAATTAACTGTCTGTAGGGTTGTACAGATTGGACTCTCATGGGCTTCCCAAAATTGCTCATTGCTGGACTCGCACTTGACAGTTCTACAGTCGACTGTCTTCATGACACCGAGAGACTGTTTAACACACTCATCAGCAGGTTCTGATTTTACAATCAATGGAGCAACAACATTCGTCTTGCTAGTTGACACCGACATCTGGGCATTGTTCGCCCCTGCATAAATGCTAGCAGATAAAATTGGCTTTGGAAAGAGATGTGGTTGAAGAAACGATGGTTGGAGGCCTAAATTAAGAGAATTTTCGGATATATAATTATCACCAACTGCTCTGGAAGACACAGAAAGAGCACCTCCCTTACATTCACTCCCCAGAGATTTCTGCTCTAATGATTTTCCAGGCGGCTGAGTAGAAGGCTTCACATCATAGTTCCCGGCAGGGGCATTCATCCCACCATAGACAGAATCAGCACCAACGCAGACTGAATCGCTCGCAGAATCTTCCCATGCATCCATTGTCGTGTTAAGATCCCAATTTGACCTGTTAGCACAAAGAATAGTAGCATCGCTATCTGATCTTTTCCCACTGCCAGTAGATGGACTGCTTTTTTCATCGGTCAGAGACAAATCTAAAGAGATGTTTTCAAATTTATCTTGATCCCAGCAAATCCCTTCACTCTTGTGGCAAGCAACTTCACTCTTGTGGCAAGCAAGACCTGCATCCATCATTGAGGAAGCAACTGTTTTACCAGATTTGTCATCTACTTCAAGTTTGTGTTTGGTCCAAGATCCTCCTCCTATTAAATGACCGCTTTTGCTCAAAGCCATTGGCAAATCAGATCTTCCCAGCATTTGATCATGTCCCACAAGGTTTACATCCATCCTGGGCTTGTCCGTTCTATCCTTGTTATCTGAGGAACCTGAAGCAAAAACCAATGTCGGTTCTTGGACGACTGCTGTAGAAAGCTCAAAAGTTCCTTTGTCCATGCAATCATTTTTCTCCTTTAGACTATCCCGCTCCCCTACACTAACGTTGCTCACATTAGCTACTATTATGCTGGATTCTTGCTTCTCGCTTCCCAGGGCTGCAGCAACACTAGAATTTGAGGGGACACGGCCTTGAAATGTAGCGACATGTCCCATCTGCGGCTGTTCTTCAATTTTCTCCGGCAATGATGGTTCATGAGGTGGCAGAGATGGTTCATGAGGTGGCAGAGATGGTTCATTAGGTGGCAGAGATGGTTCCCGAGGTGGTGGAGATGGCTCCTTAGGTGGCAGTAAGGGCTCCTTAGGTGGCGGCGGCGGCGGCGGCGGCGATGGCTCCTTAGGTGGTGGCGGCGGTGATGGCTCCTTAGGTGGTGGCGGCGGTGATGGCTCCTTAGGTGGTGGCGATGGTGGACGGACAAATGGAAACCTTCTTTTCTTGATGGGAACTCCTGCACCATAATCACTAGAAGGTGGGGTAGCTGATCTAACCCCAGTCTGCCAACAAAGACTGAATCAATGGAAGTTTCAAATATTGGTACTAGCAAACAATAACTCATGAATGAAATCAACACCTCTTTGCTCTCTGAGACTGGCATAGCTCAAGGTCCTTATAGCCTTTCTCTATATTTTACAAATTTACTGTCCTGTCCCTCTGACCATACGAGAAGCTCAATCTTTTGATGATTCCTGAAAGCTTATACAGAATACTCTAAATATCGTATTAGCTACTCAAAAGTACCACTCCCAGAATTGCAGGCGGCTCTTGCTCTGGGACGGCCGTCCTCAATACCTGCGCACAGAGAAAGGAACGGGTAAACAATGAAGATCGAGATGCAGTGAGACGTGCCTAGCAATGGCGTCGAAAAAAGAGGTTTCGAACTTCAAACGGTGAAACAAGTTAAAAGAGGGAGAAGGAGACCCATACACGGGAGAAACAAAGCGGCTAAGATATGCAAAGACATAAGCAGTAGCAGGAGATGACAGAAGAATAAAGTCGAGAAACTCCTAAAGCTAAGAAAACACCGAATCAACTCTGCACAGACCATGACAAGACAGCGGGACAAGAAAAAGAAGATTCTTTTCCTACTCCACAGAAACCCTTGGGTATATCGCGCTTCATCTCCAAGAAACCTCCACAACCACGTATTCCACCAAATCACACACGCCAGAGAAAAAAACGGAAAAAGCCAACCGGCCTTTTCACACCTACCCAGAAGACGCGAACCAACCCTAGAAAAAGAAAAGAAGAATCAAGCTAGACGGCGTCCAATCAAACCCCCCCCCCCTTACGATCGCGCCAGATCCAGACCGAGACCGGCGAGGCGTTGACTCCAACACTGTACAATCGAGATCGACGCGCAAACATCTGGAACCGCCTCCGATTGCCCAAAAAGTTAAAAAGACACCACGCCGAAACGGAATCAGAAGAGGGGACGACGGAGACGCCGCCATCGGGCGAAGCTCCCGATCGAGAGAGAGAGAGAGAGAGATAGCACACACGGAATCCGACAGCACACGCAAAAGCAGACGACGCAGATCGGAAGACACGAGGCAGAGAGAGAGAGAGCAACCGACCGGATTCACAGACTCGACCGCTCCCAGAGAGAGAGAGACTAACCCGATCGCGATCGAGGAAGGAGGAGGAAGGAGGAGGTCAGGCCAGGCGACTCTGAAGCCTCCCGGAAGAAGGAAGGAAGGAAGGAAGGAAGTGAGGAGGGATAGAGAGAGAAAGCCAGAGAGAGAAGGAGAGAGTAAGGAGGAAGTCTCTCAGTTTATCTGCTGCTGATTAGGGTTTGGCGTTGGGCATGGGGGCGATGGTGCGGGGGTGGTGGGGTGTGGTGGGGAGTTCAATAAATAAATAAAATAAAAAGAAAAAAAGAAAAATTCGGGAGGTGGGGGAGGTGTATACGATCCTTCCCCCGCTTGACTTTGTTGGTGCTTGCTTGATCAGGAGTCTTTGTCACCCTTAGCCGACCCGGCCCCCGAGCCCAATCGGGTCCCGACGCGTGGCCCTATCGACTCCCCGTTGGAATTTTTTCCAATTTCCGCCATTCCGGATTTTCTTTTTTTCCTTTTTTCTTTTCCTTCTTTTCTCGCCTTGGTTTTGTCCTCTTCTTTTCCGCGTGCCGTGTGGGGACACGGCCCCGGCCTTTCCCTTTCTCTTTCCCTTTTTATCCCTGTAGACTTTTTCTCCTTTGTGGAAAAAATGGTCTCGCTTTCGCCGATGCTTTCCTTCCCACCTTCCTCCCGTCCCCCACCTTTTCCTTTGGGTTCACTTTTCCGTAATTATTGGCCCTTAAAAAAAAATGTCAAAATTAAAAATAAATAAAAGAGCAGAATAATTGACGCGGGGAGATCGGGGCCCACAAGACGGCCCCTCTCTCTGTGGCCGTAGGATCACGTGAGTCTCACGTCTCATCCGACGGCGAATCTTGTTGCCATTTCCCCCTCCCCCAAAAAAAATGTTTGTCAGTTTTCGATATCGTGAACATCGAATCTTGAGACAAGAAAAAAGTGGCCCGTCGTGTTTGATTGGGCAGAGATATATTTGACGTATTTACCTTTATAGATTGCCAGATATATTGCTAGTATTGTGATGATTTAGACTAGTCAAATCCATTGCAATTCCAACTTGTATTCGGTAGATCTCTCGAATAGTCAAATATGGCGACTAGGTTAGATACGTAAATATCTTGGCGTACTCTATTTCGATTTGCTTGGACACCTTTGAATGGGTTGTGTGTTATTAGCAAAGATGGGGTGGTCCTCCATCACAATAGCTAAACAAATGATCGTGCTAAAAAATTTTCAAAGAAAATTCTTATATTATGTAGACATGCACGAGACTGGTCGAAAGGGATTTGATGGTAATATGCACAACAAAAGCGCAAATTTGTAAACAAATGATCACGCTGAAAAATCTGTCTATGTTTGAATTATTTCTAGATTCTACTTGACATGTTATCCATGAATTTGATCGACAACGTATGAAAAATTCGGTTTCTTGAATATTCCCCTTTTCGCTAAAACTAATTTTTATGGAAACAAAATCTACAAATTGAAAAATATATGGTGCCTTTTAATATGAATGGAAAATTTTAAAATTTTGGTAACTAAATCCTAAAAAAATAGAAAAAATAAGAAAAGGAAAGTTTATAAAATCAAGGACACCGTTTGCAATAAAACGATTGAGGGTTATTTCGTCTTCTCAATAAAAATAGGGTGGATTTAGTAATATAAGGATAGAAATAGAACTGTCCAAAATAAATTAGTAGTAGAGTCCAAACCCAAATGCACATGTCCACTGCTATTTTAGTGAAAACATCATCTTGCTCGTGTTTTGTAATAAATATTAACGAATTGATCGGCTCATAAAAAGCAACAGAACAACTACCCCACCTCAACGGTTGCCCGTAGTAGCCTTCGTTGAAGTTTCGGCCCGAATAAATCAGTCGTGCCGAGTGGGGTTTCGCACGTCTGGTTTATGCTCCTTCGTGCACTCGGGCGTTGTTGCTGCAACTCTTAACGTTCGATTTTACCTATGTTAGCGCCCAACCACCTCCTCTCCAATGTCATCAATAGGTATCGATCAACGCTAGTAAATGCGGCAATGGACACTTCATCAATCACGTCAACAGTTCGATGGGTCTTGTACTACACATGGCGTGCAAATCAGCATATGCTTCGATCGTAATTTGAACAGAGTAGCTAATTATTTAATTAAAGGCCCGCCCGGTCATGTTAATATTTAGGCACGTCCTTTTTTATATTATTGGAGGGGCTGTGCCTTGTTGCATTAGTGAAATGTTTCGATGGACATTTGGGGTGCATTCTGGAATCATTTTGTTTTCAAAAATATTTTTCGTTAAGAAATTATTTTTTATGATTCTAATATCTGAACGAGTTTATAAGCCTTTAAAACATTCGGTAACTATTTTAAATTTATACTATCGGAAAAAAAAAATGCGTTTGATATAATCCTTAAATTTTATTTCGTGATGTAAAATTTTAAAATTTTTTATTATAATTTTCTATTTTTTTTCCTTTTCTTATTCTTCTTCTTCTTGTTCCTTTAGCCAATCGCAGGCCTTGGCCATGCAACTGGCCATATGATGGTTGACAACTGTGCTGAAGTGTCGCTGAGCCTGGGCAAGGTCACCGGCCCTCATCTAGCCAATTGACCAACTAAAGGAAGAAGAAGAAGACATTAATAATAAGAAAAAGAAAGAAAAACGAGAATTGGGCTTGATTCTATAATTTTCTTAGGAACAAATAAACAACTTTTTTTTTATTTATTGGTTGATTTTATTCCAAATTTATTACCGATAATAAATTTATTATAGGAAACAAAAAAATTAGATAACGGATTTATGTTTTTTTAGGGTTGATGAATAAAAGAATAAAACTAGGCAATATTTAGGGTCTGTTTGGAATATTGTCTATTTCTTTGTTTTTCTGTTCTTTTGTTATTCATAATAGAAAATGAATATAAATCCGTTTGGTAACGCTAAATGATTTTTCTATTCCCTAGAATAAAAGTTGTTCTCGGGAATAAATTTTTAGTAGAAATAAGAAGTAGGAAAAAATAATTTATTGTTCCTAGAAACAATTTCTATAAACTTATTTCTTGAAAATCACTTGTTGCTTGCAACCCACCACCGCTCGCGGCCACCTTCACCCGCTCGCTGATTGGCGGCCTCTCACTGTTGCCCTTTGCCTGGCGACAAGTGATGGCTGGCAGGCGGGGGTGATCGACAACCAATGGCCACTGCAAATCGATTAATGACCGTCAATCGCCGATTGCTGGCTGCCCCTACCTGTTGGTCGCCAACGCCACTGAGGAAATTTTTTTTGTTCGTCGATATCAAACACACTTCTATTATTTATTTTATTTTGAGAATAATAAATTTGTGTAGTTACCAAGCGCCTTGTTTTATTTAGCAATTGTTCAAGGGAGTAGAAATATAAAATAACTATTTATCAAAAGAAATTATTATTGGGAGTAAAAATGTCGCCAAACGTACTATTAACATGTTACTAAATGGTTCTTTAGGTCGCGCATGATAACTATTCTATATTTATGTTTTTTATTTTTCTATATTCGAAAATGGGTTTGAAACATAAATCTATTTAGTAACACAATTTCATTTTTATATTTCTTGAACAAGTTTTTACTCAAAAATTAGGTTTAGAATATAAATTAAAAAAAAACTTTTTTCCTTTTCTATTTCAAGAACAAAAACGATAAATAATTTTTTTATCATTGTTTGCTCTTGTTACCACTGGCCGCTACTAATCACTGGTTGTGCAAATTAGCATCCATCAATCATAACTTGACCAAATGAAGTAGCTGTTTGATTAACAAGTCCCATTGATTATGCCAAAATTTAGATACGTTTCTAAGGCAGTTTTGGACTTGTTTATCTTTTATTGGAGGGGTGCTCCCTCAATATTGCATTTTCATATAATTATCAGGTCATTATGTATCGTTACTACGTCTATCAAACAAATGGATTGGACCATATCATTAATAATCCGACCCAAATTAATTAATTTATAAGCATACCCATACCCGAATTGATGTATAACCAACCCAAGAAAACCAATACCCGGAGACAAAAACGTCCATCCTCGTTCGTACGTTCTGATCCGCCTCCCTTTAAGCCAAACGAGACAAGGACCAAGTCCTCGATTGTCATCGGGGGAGCAAACCTCACGAGCATACGTCGGTGTCGCTCGGGGCGGCAGTGGCGGGGGTCAGACGCTCGAATTGTCTCCACGAATTCGATGGGGACCAGACAGATTTATCCTCTTGGAAATGGAGGTTAGGATTTACGAGGAGCGAAGGTCGGGCGACACTCTGATAATTGTGTTGTCCGGAACCTCGGCCACTAGAGATGGGCGGCGGTGAAGTCGATCGTGACTGGTCCACGAAATAAGAAGTGGCCCATTTAAACAAACACGAGTTCATGAATGGGTTTTGGACCCATTTTGACGAGTCTAATCGTCGGCCTCTTTGTCTTCATCGTCGGTTGTTCTCGCAGCTTTGGTCTCAAAGGCCCCCGAGGAGCCATAAATTTAGTCCTGATCGAGTCCAAAAAAATTTGGGCCGTCAGTGCCTGGGCCGGACCCGACGAAAGGATGTGGACGAATCGGAGTCGCCGGTCGGGGGCAGTTTAGTAATATCAAGGAGCGCGCGTAGATTTTTTGCCATTCGGGACGCGATTTGGCCTTATCAATGCGACGCCGTTAGCAGCCCATGTATAAATAAAGTGGGAGCCGGGTTGGATAGGCACTTCTCCGCAGGAGCGAAGGGCAAAAGTTAGGGTTTTTGAATCGCGCTTAGCCGGAGAGCTCGTCGAGTCCTGCAGGTTCGTGTTCCGTCTTCCATTCGAATTCTCGATCTAGGTCGCGTCCGAGGCATCTAGGGCTCCACCTCCTTCTGTAAGTCGTGGACTGTTCGTCTGAATCGGCGGATCTGAGGAAACTTCGTGCGCATGCATTTTCGTTTCTCGTCGGAGGGTTTTCTTTTATCGTTTCGATGCGTCCTGCGCTGCTTGAGGTTTTCCGTGTAGGATCGAGTTTACTGTGATCGTAGTTATCTAGTTCTTCTTTAATTCGTTCGGTACCTACTGGTTGGGAGGTTTTCTTCCAGCTTGTTGGCGGAATAAACTCAATTTGTTCTTGACGCGGTTTGAGGGTTGGCGAAACAGATTCGTTTATTTCGAGATGGTGGAGGGACTTTTGATTGTTAGGTCGGTGTGTTGGGATTTGGGTTTTGTGTTGGCGGGAGCGCCGTGTCCTTAATCTTGATTTGCTAGTGAGCGCTTGGGGTGTGCCCGAATTACGGAAGTTCGTGCCTTTTTGATTCGGCATTTCCATCGATTGGGGTGGCTTTTCCTTAATCTTGATTTCCTATCGAGCGCTTGGGGTGCACGAACTAGTGAAGTTGGTGCCTTTTGTGTTTTGTAAATTTGATTTGGCTAGAGGCTCAATTAGCGATCTTTCTGTCTTATTAGTCTCTCAATACTGGTCGAATTCGACGTGGGTGCAGCAGAAATGCGCTTTTAGTTTGGTTGATGCAGGAATTACATGGCGACTTACCCTTTTTCCATATTGCAGGAAATATGCCTCGCTATGATGATCGCCGCAGCAATACGCGACTCTATGTAGGCCACCTGTCTTCACGAACAAAGACACGTGACTTGGAGGATCTCTTTGCTAGATATGGAAGGTATCCAGTTGAAGTTCAATCTAGTAATCATCCTTGTACTGTAGAGAGTCGTGACTTTTGTCAAATCTGTAGAATGCATGTTTAGATTGTATTCATTTCTATGTAGCATATAAAGTCTGAAGTTTTTAGTGTTATCGAAGCACAATTGCTGGTTTTTTGTTCATTCAACTGGGTAAGTTCACATGTTGGAATTTATTTGTGTATCATTAGTGGTTGTTCAAGTAGGGTCTATGTGGTGGAAGTACATTGGGACCTTAAAGCTTTTGGCCAATCCCTTTTATGTGCTTGACCTGTATTTTTTACTCTATTTTCTCTGCAAGAGTGTTCCACGCCTCGGCCTGTCCATGTGGTTAACTTGGATGATCTTGTTGAAGGTTTCTTTCTGTCGTAAGAGGACACCCTTGGTGGACTGGCCAGTGTTTATAGTATTTATGCATATATTAGTGGAAATGGCAAGATTCCAAAGTGGTGTTTTGTTAACCTTTGAGGGGCGAAGTATCAATCCTTCCTGATATCTTGATGGCCTTACTGTTTGTGGCAAACCGTTTACGCAGAATTCGTGCTGTGGATATGAAGCGAGACTACGCCTTTGTTGTACGTTCTTTCTTACCCATTCTTCTAAGTTATGACTGTCTTATAGGTGTTCTGCAGAAAGGCCAGAACTACTTTTTGGGAAGTATACTTTATGCATGCCTTCACGAAATGATAAATTGCAAAATGTGTCTATTTTTGCTTCTTCCCTTTGATGAAAAATTACAGGAGTTCAGTGATCCTCGGGATGCTGATGATGCAAGATATAGCTTGGATGGCAGAGATTTTAAAGGAAGCCGTATTATCGTGGAATTTTCAAAGGGGGTGAGTGATTGGGTCAACTTGTTTGGCTTCTTTATGTGTAGCTCAACTTGTTGCTTTGCTCTCATTATTTATTTTTGTTTATGGGATGTCTAGGATGAGCTGCTCGTACTTTAAAATGGTTGATTAACTTATTGTAACTTTTCTTGTTTTACTTTGCCCTTTCATGTTGAAGGAAAAAAATTATTAAATTGATGTCACTTTGCTCTTTGTCTCAGATCCATCACACCCATCCCTTGGACATTGGGGAAGTGAGTCGTTCTTTTATGGATTTTTTTTTTTTTTTGAGGGGTGGGTAGGGGTGGGGGTTGTCCTGATTGCCTGCTTCATTTTGATGATTCAGTTTTATCTTTATGTTTTGCCTTGTCCATTTGAATTGTGATATTACTGCACATTGAGCAGCACCAGTAATGAGGGAGTGGGATTAGCTTGTTCTTAAGGATAGTTATTGCTCATCTTTTATGCAGACACCACGTGCTCCTGGAGGATCTCGTGATTATATGGGTAGGGGTCCTCCTCCTGGTTCTGGACGCTGCTTTAATTGTGGGATTGATGGGCATTGGGCTCGAGATTGCAAAGCTGGGGACTGGAAGAATAAATGCTATCGATGTGGTGAAAGGGGCCATATAGAAAGAAATTGTCAGAACAGTCCAAGGAAATTAAGGTTCCCTCTTGATGTTGTCTCATTTGTTGCTGATGATGTTTAGTGAGAGGCAAGGAAGGTGGTATTGCTTCTATTCACTATTTGCTTACACAACTCTTTTCTTCTTTTATTTTATATTGTGTAGACGTGAGGATTACTCACGGTCACCTAGTCCTCGCCGTGGTCGGAGTAGGAGCCGAAGTTACAGCCGTAGTCGTAGTTACAGGTCTGTTTGTTGCCTTCTTTATCTGTCATTTTAAATTCCGCTTTCTTACAGATTCCTGTAGAAGACTGATGTAGACTATAATGATATGAATTATGTTACTTTTATCGCATTACCCTAATCAGGCGGACTTTCCTTATATATTAGCATTACATCTTGATTCGCTATGGTCGACTTTTAGTAATTTGTAAAAAAGTTGGTTGATCATGGTTGTTAGCATGCTGCTGCAGGCCCTTTCCCTGCCACAGGCATGGGATGTTTGAGTGTAGGTCTCTTGTTGTGTTTAGTTAGCAAGGTTGCAGGCTATTTACTTGGCCTCAGACTTTTTCACTACTGTTTAGTTTTAAAGGAGGAATATTGTTGCTTGAACTATGCTTTAAGCTCCTGCCATTTAAAAGACACTGCTGAGATGAAGGTTGCAGGCTATCTATTAAGGTTTGCCTGCTTGCAAATGGGACATGCAATGTGCTTGACTGCATCCCATGTTAAAGAATTCGCTCTTTCTTGAGCTAGTTTTTTTATTAAGATAAACTTGTTCTTTTCCTGTTAAGATGTAGGTGGATTCTGTCAAATATTGTGGTTATATGATTAGTGTCAATTATTTCTAGTAGGTCAATCTCCCCAGCAAAGAGGGAGCGGAGTTTTGATGATGTCGAAAGAAGGCCAAGGAGCCCCATCGGTAGTCGGAGCCCTAAGCGGGGAAGGAGCCCTATCGGTAGTCGGAGCCCTAAGCGGGGAAGGAGCCCTATCGGTAGTCGGAGCCCTAAGCGGGGAAGGAGCCCACCATCCAGAGGAAGAGATTACAGCCCAGTTGCTGATGAGAGAAGCCCCCCGAGAGACAAAGGTGATCAATCCCCCGAAGATAAGAAATATGCTAATGGGTCGGATTATAGCCAAAGTCCCAGGAGGAAGAGCAGGAGCCCCGTCATTGATGCTGAAGCTGACGGCCCGAGAAACTACAGAAGCCCTGCTGAGGAGAATGGCCGCAGTCGCAGCCCGAGCCCCATGCAAAGGGACGAAGAGAACATTGCTGAAGATGATGATAATCACGATTCTCCAAGAGGCAGTGAGTGAGCATCGCCTGTGCGATTTGAGACAATCCGCTCGTAATTTCTGGTCTTGTATGGATAGAACTTATTTGGGAGTTCTGCTGCTTGTTTAGATTTTACCGACAACATTCATAATTTGCTCTAAGCTTTTTCTTTTTTGTTTTCTCTTTCCGGAAGGGCCATCGTATTTATCGGAGATAATTTCGGTTTGGACCTTAACAGATATTTTGTAATGCTTTTTTGTTTTCTCATGTGTTTTGGTTGGATTTTCCGTAGTTTACTCTGGTATTTTTGTTGCTGTTGGTGCGGGCGCTCTTGTGCTTATGCTTTTGCGAGTCCATCGAAGTGGCTGCTTAGAAAAAGCCGAACGCATGTTGCTGTTTGAAGGGGGACAATCGCCAATCACCTGTCAATTTGTCTCGAAAGAAAATCCTCCAACGACATTGGTTCCCAGTCGTGTAAAGACTTTTTCTCGTGGCTACTTTGCTAGTGATGGTCCAGGTGGAGTAGGTGTAAGGATGGATCCCTTTCTCGCAAAAAGGTAGGACGCTCCTGCCTATTTTCCTGTCGATGGAAATTTGTCCATTGCTCTAAAGCTTTCAGACGTCCACATCTCTTATTAAAATTGGGTGTAAGCCAAACATCTGTGGGCGAGTCATTCGCGAGTACCAAAGTCTGGACCTACATCGGCAAACATGATGATGAGCCGTTCATCATTATTACTCATTCGTCTTGCTGAAAGCATGAAAAACAAAATTTTCAAACAATGAGAGGCGGCCGCCTCCCTCCCCAAGCCCATTTGTAGTTGCTGCACTTCACATGAAGTTTATGCTATGATATAGATCTTCCTTGAACTAGGTATTGGAAATCTGTTTTATCTCTTGCATCGGTGAGCTCGATTGGATCCTTGTCGAGAATGGTTTGTAGTCACGATACACAAACTCAAGCATGACCATTTGTGATGGAGTTGGCTAAAAATTCCTCTTTTCATTTGGGCCTTTTCTTTGATGAGAAGTTTCAAAAGAACTTCTTAGGAGAGAATCGTCATAGAATGATCTTCTATGCTGATCATGTCACATCCATTGTTGTATCAGCTAGAGCGTGTGCTTTCTCAACCGAGGCACGATCAACTTATGCAGGATCATTGGAGGCAAAGTAGCTTTGAGGGGTAAAATATTTGTTTTCCAAATGTGAGTCCACAACTTATTCAGTCCTCGAAACATAAAGTTTCCCATTGAAAATCTTGAAGCCAATGCATGCCATTATGTGAAGGGAGCATTACTCGATACACGTGAATGTTAGTGATGTGCATCCACTGGTGGGGATAAATTGAGTCAAAGACTCAATTAGAGAAAATCGAAAATCGAAAAGCGTAACTAGTTGGATTGCATAAATGAAATTTCATAATAAAATTTATGCACACATGCCATCGAAAAGATAACGTAATAAGCATGACTATATAACATTAATTAGTGGAAAAAAGATATTTGAAAACAAAAGGATCTTGCTTTTTTTTGGGGGAGGGGGTGGGAAATGATATTGTTAATGAGTGTTCGAAGATACTGGTTGATCATAATTAATGAAGAAAAAATTTCAGTTTTAATACATTAATTGTGGATCACGACGAAGACATATATGGGAAAATGATAAATTTTATCTATTTGGCCGTTCAGACAAACTGCCCCTTGGACATTAATCAATATACTTTGAAAAAATCCAATAGTAATGATCAACCAAACAAAAAAGAAAAAAAGAATACTACCGATAAATCTCGAGAATTCTCGGTGTAATATTCTCCGTGGCTAATCTTCTTCTAAAATTTGAAATTGGGAAAAACAAATGGTTCCGAGTCTGGAAAAACCACGCCAAATTAATGTCAAACCGTCGCTCACGATTCTAAAATGAAATTTTAAAAGCCCTAATCTTTCTTTTACATTCCGTTCGTGCATATTTGTTTCACTTGTCAAACTCCATTGAAAAAGGAGGGGAAGGAACATCCTAAAATTCCGTGCGCTCTACCTCTCCCGATCATTCCCCAACTCAAAAGCCCGCTCCCCCTCTCCCCCCGCAACATCCGCGTCCTCGAAATTTAAAAAAGAACCTCGCCTTCCTGACGAAACTGCCCCTCCCCTTCCCCCACCAGAGCGAAACCAGTAGCCCCCTCCCCTCGCCTCCCTCGCTACTCCTCCTTCCTCCTCCAATCTCTCTCTCTCTCTAGCCATCATTACATTCACTAAATTCTGTACGCCGTAAAGGCCAATCCCTCCCACACGCCCCGCATACATTCTCTCTCTCTCCCTCTCTAGAAAGCACAATCATTGCTCTCCAATCGATCGCCACCTCGCTCCCCTTGCCGGCCTTCTGACGCGGTCCGTTTCCAAGACTCGGTAACTCCTGCTCCTGCTCCTCCTCCTCCGCCTCCTTCCTCGTTTTGTAGTTTTCTCAGTGTCCGGCTCGCGCCGGTTGGTTTCGGGCGCCGCTGGAATCTCGGAGAGCCTGAATCGCGCTGTATCTCTTCTTCTTCTTCTTCTTTCCTTTTATTCTTTTTCGAATTTCGAACGATTTTTTTTCTTTTTTTTTTTCATCGGGCTTTTGGGTCTACCGGAAGCGTTTATGTTATGTTAAATTCGTAACGTCCGTTTCTTTAGGCCAGATTCTTTCATCTTCTGCTTGCTCTGCCTTTCTTCCGAACTCCAGGACCCAGTTGGACGGTGAAAGTGCTCCGGGGAGGCGCCGTTTTTTTTGACCGTTGGGGGAAAGACGATCGGAGTCGGGAAGCGCGTGCGTCGCGCTCGGTGAGTTTTTCTGTTTCTCTTTTCTACTTCTTCTTCTTCTTCTTCTGCTGCTGCTGCTGCTGCTGGATTTCGTCTGCCGCCGGGGCTTGTGATTTCTCGTTGATTCTGCTTTTTTCTCCTCATTTTTCCTGCCTGATTTGGGTCGCTCTGATTTTTTCTCGATCGAATTGTATGGCCGGCTTCATACCGCGTTGATTCTCGGGATTGTTTCGTCGGTTTTTACAGGGGATTTCGCGTGCTCCGGTTCTGTCGATTTTTAGCTAGATGCATTTCGATTCCAACGTTTCATGTGTCCTCCTCGCTAATCCTCTCCCCGTTCGGCGTGTCTGTGCCTTGGGGGTTCTAGGGTTTAGAGAAATTGTAGAGTCATTAGGGTTGCTTCCGTTTTTTAAACCGGGGTTGATCGTTGGATCCTGGGAAGAGGAGTAGATCGGAAGCCCTGACACTCCCGTTGCTGAAATCTTTTAAGTTAATTTGCCCCCTGAATTTTAAATTGCTGACACTAACTTTTTCTAATCTTTAATCCCAGAACGTTCTTGCTACTTTCCCTTTCCTTAAAATTTTTTAAGTCTAAACTAGTCGTTGGGATACATGGGGCATTCTATCCTATCAGATAGCTACTGTTCAACTCTAAAAGATGTGGGGAGTGCTTTATTAAGATGATTGGGGAGGTGAACTAGTTGAGCTGCGCGTGAAAGCTGGTTCAAACGTCACCTGACTGCTAAATAAACTCTAATTTTGTTGAAATTATCTACTGCAAAATTCTTGCCCTTAAAAATATAACTTAGCATTTGATAATTCAACTTTCTAGTGTGGGACGGAGTGATTAATTGAACCCTTTTTTCGTGTTTCCTTTTGGTGTTCCTTACTCTATACTTATTTGTCTGTGAGATAATTAGAGCAAGCTGATTGTCAGATTCAACATGTGGCCTGAAATTATTTCTCAGTCATTCTGAAAAAGTGAACGATAAAGTTTGATTCTCCTAACTGATAATGGGATTTTTTTGGATCTCGACTTAGATCTATGATCTTGGAATTTTTCTATATTTAATTCATGTAAGTGATACGATTAATAAGTGTGGCCTGTCATCCTTTTTAATGCAGTTGCATATTTTTTTTAAATATCTGAGGTGCCTCTCATGATTATCTCCATGCTAGGTGTATCCTATGTTTCTCTACAATGTTTTATTTATTTCTCTCTTAAACTGTCATTTGCTGTATACAAGCTCCTCTTTTCTCCTACCATCTTATGAATAGCAGAATAATGGTTTGTTATGTTGTGTTCCAGGTTCCCTAAGCCTCGGGTCATTGCAACGTTTAAGACAAGGTTGTAATCATATGCCAAGATCCTTAATGAGCCAGCTTGACGCATCCTATTAAAGATCTGCAGATGAAAAAGCTTTTCTTTTTCCGCTCATCTGCTTCTGGCAGTGCTAATAGTGTTGGGGATACTTCACCGTCAACGGATAAGACGTGTTATCCCCAGTTTGACAACAGGTTGACTGATCAAGTTGGAGAGAAGTACACGAATAATTTACGAAGCCCTAGAGGTCTGTTCACTAGATCTCGAAATCAAGCATCTGACAGTCAAAGCTCAAGTACTTCTTCAGGTTCAGGACTTAGGAAGAGCCGCTCTTTGTCTTCTGCTAACTTCCTTGCAGAAGCTTTGGAGCAAAAGAACTCATCCTCCTCTTTGAGTGATCAGAGCAGATCTCCCGCTCGACATCAGCATTCTGAATATTCGCCTTGGTAAGAGACTTGGTTCATTGAAACTTTTTAGCTAATTTTGGGAATCTGTTGTTTAATGATCTATGCATCCTTGTGTGCAATGTTCTTTCTTTTTAATATTTGTAATAGTCTAATTTAATGGGTTACCATCAGTCGTCGGACCATTACTCCGGAGAAGCAGTCCAAGCTGAAAGAGTTTGATGAGACAGCGTACAGAAATGGACATGGGTTCAAGAAGCCAGGTTACATTGTCTCCTGTGATGATGCATCACTCTCTTCTCATTGCTCTAGTAGAGTTTCAAATAAGGTTGTGGACCGCTACATCGATGGTGAGCAGCACCAGGAGAGGAGCAGGCCCAAGAAAACCTTTCAAAAGATACATACTGGTAAGGATGGTGGGAATCGTCCCCCACGTGGCCAGTATACAGCTCCCACTTCACCAACTGATAGTGTGAAATGTAAACCAAGGGCTCAGTCGTTTAGAGAAGTTAAAAGTGCCTGCCTTCACTATTCATCTGGAGATTGGGTAGAGAGTGGTTTTGGTCATGAATCCCCTAGAAGGCTTGCTAAGAATGTGGTTGAGAGACTCACCCAAACTACAGTTTTCCCTAAAATAAGTTCAAAGGAGTTCGACCATGATATTCCTATAACAATAGAAGATATTTATGGCGAATCTTTGAATAAATGCTCTAATGGGGAGGTTGTTATTCATGATGACATTCCTTCACATGAAACTGATGAAACTACCAAAAGGTACTATAGGGAGAGTCCCTCTGGTTTCCACATGCCACATGTCTACCATACAGAAAGGTGTGAACCTTCGTGCACTGATGTAATTGGAGAGGACATGGACTTTGAACTGCAAAGGAGGTTTGAGGGAGCACAGCAAAGGGTTGTATTCCTTTCTCAGGAAGTTGACCAAGGTCACTTTCTTATTGACATTAGTTTTGATGTGCCAACACTCATCCGGACAGTTAGAAACCTTTCAGAAGAGAGGATGAACTTGGCCGTCGAGGTTTCAGAACTTTTACAATCTAGAATTTCTGACAGGGCTTCTCTCAAAGAAGAACTTAGGCTGGCAAAGATAGAGCTTGAATCAAAAACCCGGAGACTGGAAAGGGAGAAGAAGGAGCTGCAGTCGGGTTTGGAGAAGGAACTCGACAGAAGGTCGAGTGACTGGTCATCCAAGCTTGAGAAATTCCAGCTAGAAGAGCAGAGGCTCCGGGATCGTGTTAGAGAGCTAGCGGAGCAGAATGTTTCGCTCCAGAGGGAAGTCTGTTTAATCAGTGAAAAGGAAACAGAGTGCAGAAGCTTGATGACATATTCAGAACAGAAAGTTAAGGAGCTAATGGAAAAAGTGGAGGTACTTAGCATGAATAATCATGAATTTGAGCGAACAATCTCTGAGTTACAAGAAAAATATGCAGTGACAAAAGAAAATGGAGAGTTGCTTAAAAGAAATTTTCAAGAGAAGGAGAAGGAGTGTAAGGAGTTGCACAAATCAATAGCAAGATTAATGAGAACCTGCAGCGACCAAGAAAAGACAATTGAAGGCCTTCGAGAGGGATTCAGTGACGGATATGGAAAGCAGCAATCTCTGGAAATGACTGACAAGCACTTGGCAAAATTGAGGATGGAGCAAATCAGACTAACAGGAATTGAGTTGGCCTTAAGAAGAGAGTTGGAATCAACTAGACAAGAAAAGGATTCTCTTCGACGTGAGAATATCAGCTTGTTAAGCCGCTTGAACTGCAATGGAAAAGATTCTGGTCACTTGATGTTTCAGCTAGACCAGGAAATCTCCACTCGTCTTTGCTGCTTGCAAAACGAAGCTTTGTCAGCACTAAATGATGGCTCCCATTTATGTTCAAAGTTACTAGACTTCATTAAGTTGGACTTCAGACACAATAAAGTGACCAAGCAAGGTGCGGAAGCTATAAAAAACAGTCTAGATGAGCAATTTATTGTTGAATCAGACATGAAAGTGCATGGGATCAAGCGTAGAACTGAAAGCTTAATGAGGAGTCTGCAAGCAATGTCTGGCTTGCTTCATGAGAAGGCAAAGCCATTTTCTTTGAAAAATACGCAGGGTGCTGATGCTCAAGGTTCAATGCAGCTAATTGATCAAACTTGCGAGGTAAATTACTAATCAATAGTTGCTAATTAACAGGTTGATCTGATATGGCGGACTTTAGATGAAGGCTCATGTATGTGATGTGATTAGCCTTATTATTGAGCTGGTCTCCATCGTTATTTACTTACCATGTAAGCGTATCTTTTGTGGAGCATTTACCGGTAAACCCTTATTTGGAGAAGACATTCTGCCACCTATTTTTGTTCATGTGGCCTTGTTCTCCATGGAGCCGAGCATTCATCCTTTTCTCATTGTGTAATCCCGTATATCTTTTCCTTTGTCTAGCGAACTTAGTCCCGCTTAAGGGTGTTGTTCCACAGCAACTTTCATGTAAATCCCTTTGCGGTTCTTGAATATTTCCGAGGTCCATGCCCTTTTCCAAGCGTCGGCAGTATGATACTTTTTTCTCCATTGTCCATTTAGTTTGTTCTGATTTGTCCCTTCCCGACACATCTTCTACTGCTTTCCGTTGTGGTCTATAAATGATGTTGGCATGTTATTCGCCTGCTCATGCTTGATGCACGATGGCTTGTAGCAATATCCTCAAGAACCGACTTTAGTTTGAACATACAGTTGGACAGTTTCTACTTTGAAGGCACATTTATTTGAAGGATTGTACTCTCCTTCGCAACCCAAAACTGTCGCTCTACAACTTCCCCACAGAGGGTCCTAACGAATTTCTCTGTTTCTACCACAGGATACTTTGAAATCAGAGCTTAAAGCAGAGAGTTTAATGACGAGCTTATTGAGAGAGAAGCTCTACTCTAAAGAGCTGGAAGTTGAGCAGCTCCAAGCCGAAGTTGCAACAGCAGTGAGAAGTGCTGATATCGTCAAATACGAAGTTCAGAACGCATTAGACAATCTTTCCTGTGTTACCCACAAGTTCAAGGACCTGGAACTTCAGGTATTCCATACTCTTGATGACAACTTGTGTGAACAATCAACGTGTCGGATCGCATTAGGCCATCGTATTTGTTTATCACTTAATTCCCCATGTGAATCTTGAACAGATGCTGAAGAAGGACGAGAAGATAAGCGAGCTCGAGAACGACCTGCAAGACGCTCGGAAGGATATGGGCGTCTTGAGGGGGATACTGCCCAAGGTGTCCCAGGAGAGAGACCTGATGTGGGAGGAGGTGAAGCAGTACAGCGAGAAGAACATGCTCCTGAACTCGGAGATTTCCATGCTGAAGAAGAAGATCGACGTCCTCGACGAGGACATACTCGTGAAGGAAGGCCAGATCACCATCTTGAAGGACTCGTTGGGCAGCAAGCCGTTCGACCTACTCGCCAGCCCCGACTTCACCCGGGAGTTCTTGCTGGAGTGATAATGCGTTCGCGACGCAGCGACCGCGATTCACACTGTGAATATATATGCTTACATTTTGCACCTTTCTGATCTTTTTTTTCACTAGGGGATTGGTTTGATTCCAAAGAAATTTGGTACATGTTTTTCTTTTCTTGCCTGTTGGGGTTGTGGGAAGTGAACGAAAAGAATTAAGCGATTCTTTTGTTCATTACTAAGTTCTGTCTTCAAAGTGAAAACTCTTACAAAACATTCTTGCAAAACACGGACTTTCTCGGTCACGTTGAAGGACAAAAGTCACGCCATTGCTCTACCTCAAGCTAATGAACCGTCTGAAAGAGAAGACAGGACTTCGTCTCCATATGTACATTACAAAACACGGGATAATCAGCCTCCTCCCCCGACCGGAACCACAGAGGGTGGTCGTGGAAGTTTCAAGGGTGCTTGGGCACAGGATCCACGCCAACCGACTGGAGCGTCTCGGCCTTCGCGGGGTGAGCAAAGGCGTCCTTCCTGATAGGGTCGGGGACGGCCTCCCCGGGGT
The DNA here is from genome assembly GCA_014182845.1 of Corymbia calophylla. Lineage (NCBI taxonomy): Eukaryota > Viridiplantae > Streptophyta > Magnoliopsida > Myrtales > Myrtaceae > Corymbia > Corymbia calophylla. The sequence goes on along the minus strand of CM024699.1, from coordinate 33,165,389 downwards.
TGACGTCCTGCACGTGCGCCACCTTCCTGAAGAAGGACCGGGTCAGGAAGTTCGCCGACTCCTCCGCCACCCGCTCCGGCTCCACCACCTCCGGCACCGTCTCCCGCCTTGACTTGTTCACCCGCACCGCCGGCGAGTGCATTATCTGCTGCTTCACCGTGTGCAGCCCCAGCGCTACAGCCAGCAGTATCATCCCCGATGCCACGCACACCGGCACGTAGTTCCCCCACGGCTTGCCTCCCCTCTGCTCGGCACGCCCGACGTCAGCTGACGCTGACGGAGTGTAAGCCTTCAGCTTCGGCGCCGTGGCAGTAGCGTAGGATGCGCCGGCATTGACGCCCCTCGCGAGGTGCAGCATCGAGTACAAGCGGCTCTGCGAGATGAAAATGTAACGGGTACAGCTCCTTATCCGAGCCGGTCATAAAAGAGTCAAAAGAGAACACTAGAAGAGACCGTCGGCGACGTACCGGTGACCGGAAAGCCATGGCAGACGTGCTGCACCGTGTGGCCAGAGACCAGACGGAGTTGATGATATGGCAATGTGCGATGCTGGTCGAGCTTTCGAATCAGGATTGTGGGATACGCTGCAACAGTTGCACGGATTGCGGGTTGATTCGAATGAGTTTAAAGGGTCGACAGAGAAAGAGAGAGAATATAGTTCCGGAGACACGTAGCGCAATGGAGAAGAGGGGGAGTTGCCACTTGGCGATGCTGGCGAGAGGGGACAGGATCAACGTGGGAGCTTCTGAGAGTGCCACGTCACCAGGGGAAACGACGACAGGTTACTCATGGACATAAACCGACGCACGATTTCGTACGATGCATCGGTCGGTAATTCTCGGACATCTCACGGCTTTTTAAACGATTTGTCGACATGCTAATTTTAGTTGTTGGCCATTTTTGCAGAAACTGGTTAGCAGACCACGGTTTTCTTCTTCCCCGAGCGGGAAGGAAATTAAAGTGCAAAAAAAACATGGGAAAACTACAGATCCAACCAAATATAGTTACTCACCAATGGACAGAATCACAATGTCAGTATCAAATTCAATTCCACCCAGAATCACATCAGTAGATTCAACGCTTCGAAATATGACTGACAACGCTTGGAAGGCCAACCGCCTGGCAGACGTTGCTTTTCAAGCACAGATGACAAATGCTGCTCGAGATAAACAGGGATGGAAAACCGGGCATTGCATGATCCAAAATGATAAAGTACAGTATGTTACTGCTCTGTCCAATTTCTCAACATCGCTCCACCGGATCTCCCGACATGTCGGATTGCCTCCTTCTCTGAAGCCAATGGACGCGAAAGTAATCAAGCTCTTAGCAACATGAGGCACGTGACTTGCAACTTTATTCAGCTTGGACATGCACGGTAAAGGAAATCACAAGGACGCAGGTCTCCAGAAGTCAAACGGCTTCCGATGCTGAAAAGGCGGGCAAACAACAAAGATAGTCATGAAATACAACCATATGCAGCGTTCAAGCTTGTTTAGAAGTAGGCTTTCCTATCAGCTCCCAACCTCGAGACAAGACTGGAGATCGGATCGATATGGTTGATGATATGCATTAAGTCATCAAATTCAAAATGCAACAAGAGATCAAGCTTTCAGCCGTCGTGACTACTTTCATACATGTAGATATGGTAACTAAAGAGCAGAAAGTACCTTGGCTATTGGCATCTTTGTTCTCACTGAATCGACTAATGATAGATCGATATCAGCTATTGCAATCCCTGTCGACACACGATCTGAAATAGAAAGCAAAAACGTTACAATAAATTCAGGGTTGCAATTGCCCAAACGTGAAGGAAGAATATTTCCGTAGCTACACTGGAGCGTAAATTCGTGCAGATCAGTGTATATAATAGCATCTCCAGTCCACACAGACTAACATCGCTAAATACAATCTTGTCTTTGGTATGGAAGTTAATATTAAAAGAGAGCATTGGTGCTTGTATAGCCAATCACAATGAACAAAATAAGGCTAAGCACGTTGCTTTCCCACTTAGAAGTCCCAATCACAGATTAGTCAGAAAAAAAAAAAGTGGAATTCGTCCTAACCAGGTAGACGACCAACTACGGTGCCCCATGGATCAATGATTAGTGTGTCGCCATAGCTCTCTCTCTTGTCGTTATGCTTTCCAGCTTGTGCAGCAGCTATGACCTAATGATGCATCAAGGCAGTGTTTCACAAAACAAAACATTAACCTTGTAAAAGTGACTCAGACAGTGCTTCTGCTTCAGTAGTCTTGCAAGGAGTTGAGTAAAACAATAACATACATAGCATTGAGTCTCTACTGCACGAGCACGAAGTAGAAGTTCCCAATGTGCCTGACCTGTTATCTTTGTGAAAGCTGAAGGCACCAAAAGAACCTACAGATGGTAATAGACACCTCGTCAGATTTAGAAGAAGTTACGTATGTACACCCAACAAATCTGGCCACTACCTGTGCTTCATGTTGAAACCTTAGCTGTTGGTAAAGCTCTGGAAATCTCAAATCATAGCAAACCGTCAGCCCCAGACGTCCGATGGGGCTGTCTAGAGCTACTATATCTTTTCCTGTAAGTAATAAAAATTGAACTGGTGAAGAAATATAGAATCTGGGCATGTGTATAAGAAGTAATATGCAGGGTTTACCAAATCAGAGAAACAACAATAAAAGACTAACATAGAGAGAAATAAGAGTAATCACTCCTATAATAGTACAGCACCAAAGCAGAGGGAGAAATTAAACATAAGGCTCACTCTGTAACAGAAAGTAAAAGAAAAGAAAGACCAAGGACTGTGACTTCTAACTTGAACCATTTTTCAAATAACAGCATTTGAATAATTGAAGTGGCCTTTTCTCTGAGCTGAGATGTACTTTTCTTGATGCATGGTAATTTGAACAGAGTAAGAATCATATGATTTTCTGATTAAGCACAAAGGTGCTTACAGAAGGAGTATAAAATGTAAATAACTATTGTAATGGGACATTACTTGATGACCTCATCAGAGTATCCTATACATATCATCACAAAGCAAACGTGACAATTGCACAAGGCAACATACTTAAACAGAAGATACTATCCTTGACTTGAACGAGCGGAACAAATATACCTGGTTCTGTGAAGCTGCTCTCTTTGTATGACCTTCCGCCTGGAACATCCACATCAAACCTTAGGCAAAAGGAAAAGCACACTTTATTTTGTGATTGATGCCAATGAAATGGACAAATTGTAGCTCAACTAGAAGGAAGCATTCCCATAACAAATGCAAATATATCCAACAACAAAATCTTGTAAGCGCAAGCAAAATTCAACAGAAAATCACTCTAATTTGAGCTAGCTTTTGTTCTTCCTAATCAAATAATTCACAGTGGTCTGCTGTTTCCCAATTCAAACGACAAGATAACTTTGGCATCTAGAGACATGGTTCTGAACAGGAATCTGCCACAAATCGAGTAGACAGAGACAAAGATCGGTTTCGATTCTAGATTCATTTGCATTAGAAATTCATCTTGTCTACAATTGCATCCCTCCCTCCCTCCCTCCTGCCATAGGCTGTTCATGCTGTCAACAGATGGCTGGAAAACATGATAGTTGTGCATGCTTGTGCGCATGTATATGGGGGGAGGGGGGAGGGGAAGAGAGAGATGTAAATTTACATTTTCTATGAGTAAGTTAAGAAGGTAAAATTGTTAGTGTGCATAGTCAGCAAAGACTGCTCAAGACATCTATCATCCTAGGAGCATGTGCATTAGCTGTGTTTAATTATAATCCAGTGATGAAAGTAAAAAACATTTTGATCTGGAAGTCTACAATACATTAATGCAACAAAATAGCCAAATAAACATTATATCTAAGGGTGTTGAAGTTGATAACCATACAAGTGTATCTTCCGATAAGAGCTCCTAATGTTACCAGCATCATTGATCACAACATGTGTGTTGCAGATATGTGCCTCCTCTGACCCCTTTTCTTGGAATCCTCCAAGAGACAGCCAGATCTTGGACTCCCTTCAGTTGAGAGATCAAGTGAGCGCACTTTAGAACACAACCAAAGTAATAGACAAGCAAACGGAAGCTGTGACTCCGTGACCCAATAGGAGATGTGACAGAATGGAAAAACAACAAGACAGGGTTTGTGACCAAATGGACACTAGAGTTTAATATTCAAGCAACAAAGCATCCATGACATCCATCACCTTGCAAGAGATTGGTATTGCTGCATGATCGGTCCATCCAACGGTTCCGCAATTTTAACACTGTCCCCATCATTAGCACCGATGAAGGAGAAGCTTTCTGGAAAGCAAAGCAATTTAGCCCCCGCAGAAGCCGCTTCCTTTACCAACACCGACCCAATTAATGTAAGAACAAACCGCTCATGCGACATCAACAGTATAAACCGTAATGGTTGTCTATAAGAATCAGCTTTCACGGAAGTTAGCAGAGTCAACCAACCGCAAACAGCAGCATCAAGCTCACTATGATTCGCCACCGTCGGGCAGGAAAATTGCTCATAAGCAGATATAATAATCAAACATCTAATCGAGCATCTAAAATTCATTGCCACGAGAGTTAAGTTCACATTCTTTTAAAAAAAAAAAATGTGACTTTTGATAGCTAGATGAACGAGGAAGCTAAAAAACGAACTCCTTTGATCCTTCAGTATGATAACTGACCGATAAAAGCTAAATAAGAGTGCAATGAAACGATTAGGAACCGAGATACAATAACAAAAAAGAGGGGAAGGAAAAGCGAGAATATGAGAGTTACTTGGACGAGGCGAGAGCAAGTGGCGAAATTGGCAGCGAGGTCGTTGATGGAGGTCATCTGGGCGGCGGCGACTCGGACGGAGCTGACGGCCATGGCTGAGTCGGAGGCGGCGCGTGAGATCGGGGACCAGGAGCGCCGGTGGTGAGAGGAGATGGCGAGGTGGGTCGACGATGGAATTGGTCGGAGAAGAAGAGTGGTCTCGCGAGGGAAGCGGAGACCAAGTGGCATCGCTTGTTTCCGACCAGATGCTCGAGCTGCCCCCGGAAATTTTTGTCTCTGTCTGAATTTTTTTTTTTTTTGGGGGGCTTGAAGTTGTTGCATTTTTTAGAAAAAAAAATAGATAAAAAAAACACCCTGCATTTTGCATCATTTTGTTAAGTATCCCATAATGATTCATGTATAACGAAAGTCCTAAACATTATAGTTTATTTAGTCATTAATATTCAATCATGTCACTTATGCTATTAACTTTTTGAAAATGTATTATTAATATTTTACATTGGTCGACCATGGAATTATGAATCCCAAAAAGTATAAAGTGGATAAAAAAATAGGACAAGTGTATTAGAAATGTTAAAACTTATTATAAAAGCATAATTGAATCCTAAAATTTTTCAAATTAGTGCAATTAAGTCATTGCCCCAACACTGTTAATTTGACTAGTGATACTTTTTTAATTAATTTATCTCTCCTACTTGTCATTTTTAATCTTATTTAAATTAAATCAAAAAACCAAAAAGGCCAAAATTTTATTTGAAAAATAAATAAAACTAGGAAAAAAATAGAAAAACAAAGGCAAGGGCTCTCCCATGGGTCCTTGCTGCCTTCACCCATCGATGGAGGGGCAGCGGAGGTTGCTGGCCCGAGGCGAGGATGGTAGCTCGATCTCACCCGGGGCTAGCAAGTTGACTACCCTTACCTTGGGTGACACCAACCATTGCTTGGGGCTGGGCAAAACTGGCCACCCTCGTCTAGGGTCAGACCCATATTATCAACACATATTAATATTTAACTTAATTTAAGAAAATCTACTCCCACTTATATCCACTTTAAACTTTTCACTTATAAATTATTTAAATAAAAATTTAACATCAAATTTATAAAGTAAATTAAATAATAAAAAATTAGTAAATAAAAAAATGGGCTAAATTGAAATAGTTGGAAAATAATTTTTTTTAAAAAATCGATTTTTTAATTTGTTGAGCCCCACGTATAGAGGAGGAGGATGGAGAGGCCCTTATTATTGTTTTTCTTTTTTTCTTAATTTTCTTTTTAAAATAAAATTTGAGCCTGTTTCTGCCAACCCCTCCTATGATGGGCGATGGCATTGGAGCCCCACTGGAGAGGCCCTTATTATTGTTTTTCTTTTTTTCTTAGTTTTCTTTTTTAAAAATAAAATTTGAGCCTGTTTGAGTTTTTTCTAATTTAATTTAAATAAGATTTAGATAAGAAAATAATAAAAAATGACAACTAAGAAAGAGAAATTAATTTAAAAATGTTACGTTAACTTTTTTCTGTTATCGAAATTGATAGTGTTAATAAAAAAGACTTGATTGTATCAATTCAACAAGTTTTAGAACTCAAATATACTATTTCAAAATATTAAGATTCAATTGTACTATTTTGACAAGTTCAAGACTTGTAATAAATTTATCCCGAAAAAAAACTTTTGACATTTTCAGTCTAAGTCTTTCAATTTGGAATTTGGGTTTCATGTCTCACAAAAGTTTAATTGGCTTACGATGAAAAATCAAACTTTTGGAGCTGCAACGTAACATTTAAGAACTTTCGAGTGTAGTGACCTCTTGAATGAATGTTTATAGTCCATGAGGTTTAGTGTAAGCATCGAGCGATCTCATCTAAGAATTCGTCTAATTAGGGTAAGCTATTGAGAGGGAGAAAGAGAGAGATTTGGCTTGTCCGTGCTTTTTCTTAGTAAAACAACGACAACATTCTTCTCGGAATTTACTTTTGCCGATAAATAACTGACAAATATGTCATTTTCTAGTAAACCTTGTTTTCAGAACTTCTTGGGAAGTCGATCGTTTTTGTATGTACCAAGGATTTGTTTTAGTGAGTTTCACTTCTCATTGCTTAGCTACTCCCAGGATAAAACTACAATCTTGTTGAAAGAGTATTTTGCTTCAGATGTAGCAGGAAGTGCCATCTCAATCCTCCCTATTCTTAAATGGCATGGACCAATCAAGTTTAAAATCATAAGATGCATTACATTTGTTATAATTGACGCATAAGAAAACTCCTCTAATTCCTCCATACAAGCAAATATAGGGTTTGAAGTTTCGTTCAAGTTATATGCATTTGGAAATTAGGTGATGAGAATGTGATTTCTTGTAAATCGATTAGTTTCAAAGTCAGTAATTTGAAAAGGTTAGAAAGTTAATAATTCGATGGTGCACATAGATGAATTGTAGTGCAATTTGAACCATATAGCCTTCAATAAGGAAGAGATTTCTCAAGTGAATGACAAATGCAACATTGCTGTCCTTCCAAGCCAATTATCAGATATTAAGCTTGATCAATTTGAGAAAAAGAATATTGACATGGGATGATTGATTCAAAGAGGGCCATGCTGTATTTCTAATTATGTAAAATTCTTGTCTAATAATAAGAAGACAAAATGTATCCGAATGTTCGACGTTGCTTGACCTTGATTCGAAAGTGCAAAAGCATCAATACGCTTACATTCCACGAGCCTAATTGCCGTGAAAAATCGAAACTTTCGTTGTTGCGCTCGGTAAAAATCATGTCTTTAAGCACGATCGCTCGTTTAAGAGAGAATTAAAAAAGGTAATGTCCGTAGAAGCATAAACGGAAAAAAAAAAGAAAAAAAGAAAGGAAAAAGGAATCTTTCAGTTCCGAGTCTCGTTTCTCGGCTCTTTCCGTCGAGGCCTCCAGACGAGCAAATGTTGCCTAAAATGGTGGTCTGTTGAAAGGTCAAAGGGAAGAAAACCCCTCCGTAATCACTGTATATAGATCAGAGGAAAACAGAAAAGAGGAGAAAATGAGCGAAAAAGGCTGAGAATTTCCCTTCCCATTTGCCCACAGAGAAAGAGAAAGAAGAAGAAAAGCTCTCTCTCTGTGATGGACTAGAAACCCCCCCTTTCTTCTCCCCTCCTTCCTTCAAAGCTTTGTTGTATAAGCTCTGTCTTTCAAACCAACTTGAAAAGGTGAAGAGGAAAAAAGAAGAAAACCCACGATTCGTCTTGCCCTTATTTATTTCTCCCGGCGATCTGGCATTCTCTTTCGATCGTTTCCTGCCGAAAATTAACCTGTACGTTGGGTCCACCGATTGGGAAATTCGATTCCTTTTTTTGTTCCCCAAGATGGGTCGTTGTCACCTGGGGCCGTGATTCGGATTTGAGTTGGGTCTTTCGGGAACAGCTTGGTGCATTGATCGAAGGTATGTGTTGGGCACTTGATCATTGCCGGAAAATTTTGATCTTTACCGCGATCTGACTGATTCGTGCATTTCTCGAGTCTCTCTGGAATTCGTTGTTTCCTCCACGTGGGTTGTATTTCAATGCATTGGATGCTGGATAGATAAAAATGCGAATCGGAGAACATTCGGTTTTGTATATGTAGTTTTCGCTCTGTTCTTATTGGTATCTATTTATTTCCCGGATCTTGTTTCCTTGGTTTACCACGCCTCTTGCTTGATCCACTATATCGTTTTTGTTTCTATTTGCAATTTTCGTATAAACCCGTTTGTGCATTATCATATGCTTTCGTATCAATTATCTGGCTAACTTCATGCAATCTTTGCAGATGCCAATTCATGTTTCCTATGTTCTTGACATTTTGCAGATTAATGGTGTCTGTGTTAATCAGTGCAAATCTGACTTCTGGGACTTGTTGGCGTGGCTTTGAGAATTGCAAAGAAACTAGAGCAGAACTTGGGCTTTAGTATCATCTTCGATAACTACCTTTGGAATTCATTGATTGCTGGATCATTTGGGTGAGAACATGTAAGCTATGGTATCCGGATCATTGATGAGAATTGTATCGCCTTGTTGGAAACCTTCGGTCGAGGGTGACGGCTCAGGAAAAAGTGGAGATGCGAGTGGTCGTGTCGATGGCTTGTTATGGTATAAAGATTCAGGGCACCATGTAAATGGTGAATTTTCAATGGCAGTAATTCAAGCAAATACTCTACTAGAAGACCAGAGTCAAGTTGAATCAGGGCCAATGAGCAATCTCGAATCTGGTCCTCAAGGAACATTTGTTGGAGTCTACGATGGCCATGGAGGCCCTGAAACTTCCCAGTTTGTCAATGACCGGCTTTTTGACTATGTTAAAAGTATGTTTTCTTGCAGTTGCTGCATCTGCACTTTAACACACAAGCAAAGAAATTTAGCCATTGCAATTATTTTCACATGGAAAAGAAAAATGCTAGACGGTATTTTAGTGTCATATCTTATCAGTCTAGCAAGTAAACCTGTTAGGTTTTGGAATCATGACTAAAATATAGAAGAACTATGTAAATGGCTGTGAACTGTCAATTTGATGTGTGGGGCCATTCTTTTACCTCTTCTGTCTGATTGTAGTCGCATTTTCAAATATATTAAACTGAGAAGAGCTAAGTTAGATTTGAGTGAATTGAAGTGTGGCATGAATTTAGTGAATTGAAGTGTTGCATGAATTCAGTAGCAAGCACTTTCTCCATTTCTGCAGCAATCCCTGTAGTATATAACACAAACAATGGGAAGATCTGTGAGTGTTGCTGGAAAACTAGAAACTACAGATGGATTATAACCTTTGCAGTGTCCTTCATTTGAACATTGAGATATTTGCAATTTTGTATCTTGTTTGAGCTTTTATTTGACAAATTAATGCAGCAAGGTGCAGTTAGATCGTTTTAGGAAAGATGGGTGCATTTCAGGGAGTGATAGAGGGTTTTTAGGAACTGCAAACCAACTCATCCATGTTAGCGAGCACAAAAGCTTCCTGCAACATTTAATCTGCCTGATTTATATGTTCTGGATGTGTACATATGTTAATATTCTCCTCCTCAATTGATGGCTGTTTATTTGCAGAATATACATCAGAGAATGGGGGAATGTCTGCTGATGTCATCAAGAAAGCCTTTTTAGCCACAGAGGAGGAATTTCTTTCGATGGTAAAGAAGCAATGGCTGACTAAGCCGCAGATTGCTTCAGTCGGGTCATGTTGTTTGGTGGGCATCATTTGCGGTGGCCAGCTATACATTGCAAATTCTGGAGACTCAAGGGTCGTGTTGGGACGAATGGAAAAGACAGTCAAGGAGGTAAAAGCAATTCAGTTGTCATACGAGCATAATGCCAGTTTTGAATCTGTGAGAGAGGAATTGCGTCTGTTGCATCCCGATGATCCACAGATTGTGGTTTTAAAGCACAAGGTTTGGCGTGTGAAGGGTGTGATTCAGGTACTCTTTTACTGAATGGAACATCTTATTGCGTGAACTGTTTTTCTCGTATTTATCTTTTGCAAACTTAGTTTGTGATAAATGCAACTCTACGGTCATTGTGCTCGCATTGTGGGAATGCAAGAGTTTTGACTTTTCCATGTCAGATAAATGGTTTCCTCCTTTTGGTAGTTTCTAATTTACCATCCTGTTTGTCTTCATGGTTTTTAACATTTTCCATCTTCTTCTTGAGTTTCTTCGAAATCAGTAAATGTGCTCACTGATTGTGTTTGAAGTTTTTTAAATAGAGTTCCTTCTCTAGAGTGAGAAAAGTAGCCTCTTTCTTTTCACTATATCTGTTCTTGCAACATTGTGCTGGTTACAGCCTGAAGGTCAGCTTCCATTTTAGGGGGATTCTCACAGACAAATCTTGTTGGCCACCCTTTCTAAGTCGTGCTGTAAAGGCAAATAATTCTGTCAATATGGGGATGCTTTCCATTGTCATTTATGATAGGCAGCTATGCAATACTTAAAAGCATGTTAGGTAGAAAACTCGTTTGTCATTTTTCAAATTGCTCTTCCTTTTTCCCTCCTTCCGTTCCTCCATAAGGAATTAAGAATTCTTGATGTGGTTCTCTCTGGGTGGTTTCTCCTCTTCATTAGTAGGTCCTAATTGTTACTCTGAATAATTGGTAATTCTGGAGCTGAGTTTTAGATCCCAGATGGAGGTTACTTTTACACAGATTTTAAAATGCGTCTAAGGCTGTTGGCCAAAAAGATGATAAATAAATATCCCTAGTGTTTTCAATATGCTCCAAAATTGTCTGATTTGGAGTTTGGTTGATGTATCCAATTGAAAATTTCCATTAGCACAGCGTCTCCACCATTAGTGCATGTCGTCTGATGATAGTCACATGTGTCTGGCCTAACTATTGTATTCCAGTTAAAAAAACGGCCCAACTGGAAAATCAATTCTCAATTTTAGCAACTGATCCAAAAGGCAAAAAATTACAGTTCTCTCACTCTAGCTGATCATTTTTTTGTCTAACAGGCTGACAATTCGCTATCTAAAAGCCTTACTCTATTTCATGAATTAAGGCCAACTGAAGAAGGATTTTTTGAATTAATGTGCACTTTCTTTAGTAATTAAATAAAGAAATCTCAATTTTCGAGGCACCTGCTTTTATTGTGATTTGCGTGGCCAGTAATCTGAAAATGAGAATGTTAAAGAGTGCCCCTTGGGCACTCATTAAGCCTTACTAAACATGCTTGGAAATTTGGGATTTACTTTTTGAAGTGACTTTATTAAAATGTGTAATTCTTTCATTTTCAGAATGTCTTGCAAAGTGTTGTTTCCATTTTTATTTGACTTAATTAGTGCCCTAGGGCCACTTGTTGACAAGACTCATATGAAAGAATCTTGACCTTTCGGTCAAGTATGTTTAACTGGTGTTTTTCTTTTTGTGGCCAAAGTAGGCCTGCTCTAAGCACACTCATTAACATAGTCCTTAAAAAAAGAATGTGGGAAGTTGCTGGAATCACGCAGCTGAAATTTGTTTACCTTAGTTTAGGTTTTGACTTGACTGAAAGGTTATGTTTTCTATTGATGATAAATTTTATTTTATTGATGAAATGATTTCAAAAAAATTGCACCTTTTTGGCCAACAATTTGTACACGGCAGGCATGCTACTTAATTGGTCAAACGATGAGTTAGGAAACCAAAGGGCCGTCTTATAAAATTGCCTTATAAGGGGGGAGGTCCATGCAGCGTATACAAGTTGCTTTTTCATTAGATACTGTTTCGGAAATTTTTTCGACAGACAGATATTCATAAATTTTTAGGGCATTATTTCCTGGGTCATTCTTAACTCAGTCTAAATGGGGTGCCATAGTAGTCTCCGCATTCTGCAGTTGCCATTTTAATTCTAGACTTCTCCATGCCAACATGTTGACTTTTCCATACTTGTTTGGAGTTGTAGAAAGCCATAGAAACTTAACAAAGCTATATATGGTTCCTTGTGGATTGTTCTTCCAGCTCATGTGAGATTTATCAAGTACGAAGTTCTCGTGTCTGTCTCTAGACATATATAAGAGAGTATCAGTAGTGTTGGTGGCATGTGTCCTGTGGTGTTATGCCTGCAAGCTTTCGTAAGATGAGTAGAATTCATGACCTCAAGCCTTTCCAGAAAATATAGGAAAGAAAATTCATGACCTCATTTTCTTCACAGACAAGCAGTTTGGTTTTCTATTTGATGTTTTACTTAATCATGATGATGGTAGATAATCAGCAAATTTCCTATAATATACCAGTCTGTGGATGGTGAGTGATATTTTTGCTTAACGAAGTTTTTTTTCTTTATTGCAGGTTTCGAGATCCATCGGTGATGCTTATTTAAAGAGGGCAGAGTTCAATAAGGAACCTCTGTTGGCAAAATTTAGGCTTCCGGAACCGTTTCACCAACCAATCCTCAAAGCTGAGCCTTCTATACTAGTTCAACAGATTTTCCCTGAAGACCAGTTTCTCATATTTGCATCAGATGGCTTATGGGAGCATCTTAGCAATCAAGAGGCAGTCGACATCGTCAACAACTGTCCCCGAAATGTAGGATATTTACCACATTTTTTTAATCATTATTTTCAAGTGACAATTTTTTTCTAAAATTGCTTGAGGTGATTCCTCTGCAATTATCGAGTCAGACATTGGTAGATTTTGCTCCTCGATGTCTTTGGTGGGACTTGGTTTTCTTCTATCTTATGCTGTGCTTTCAAGATCCCCCTCTGAGTTTCTGTGTCTGTGCAGGGCGTTGCAAAGAAGCTTGTCAAAACCGCGCTCCATGAAGCGGCAAAGAAGAGAGAGATGCGGTACTCCGACTTGAAGAAGATAGATCGCGGAGTGAGGAGACATTTTCATGACGATATCACTGTCATAGTTTTGTTTCTGGATTCAAATTTGATCCGCCGCAACTCCTGGCGGGGTCCTCTGCTCTCACTACGAGGAGGCAGCGGTCCCTCTTCAAATGGGACGACCTAGTCAAAGAGATCACAGAATCCATCAAATTAATGACTTTCAGATCGCCTCTTTTTTTTTTTTCCTTTTCTTGGTATGAGAAAGATTTCTATAGTTTTAAAGTCCGGAAATTCGAAAATGGATGTTGTAATGTTGTATAGGCACTTGATCTTCCTCCCACGATGCTATAAGCCAGCTCTTTGTATTTGGACAGGACATTGCATCAGTGAAGTTTTTTAACACACAGAACAAAGTATCCCACTCATTGGCCTGTAAGTCTTTCGGCCGAGCAAATTTTTGAAGGTTGATCTTGTAACCGATCCTCTCATCTTAACGCTTCACCGCTTAGTTTGATGAAGAGTACGGGGACCCTTTTAAACGTCAGAGTCTCCTTTTCCAAATATGGAGAGTATTTCTTGAAACCGGATCACATGAGCCTAGCTTGCCTATAGCTCGCGTCCCGTGAGGCCCAACTCAACCGACCGTGGTTACACACCAGGTGTAGCTGCGCGAATGCAGCTGACGAGTTGACTTGTTCGACCATCTTGTCTCAATTTGGAAGACACTTTTTTTTTCTTTTTACCTTTTGGTGTCAAGAATTTAATCTTCTTTTTTCCCGCTCACCTCTCTCCCAAATCACGGCCTCTATCAACCACTAATTAACGGATGACACCGCACTCTCTCTCTCTACTTAAGCCACAACCATCGCCTATTCCTATGAGAGATAGTGACGGTGGTAGCATTCGCAGCGAAAGGGTGGTGTGGCATTGTTGAGAAGGTGATGGTGAAGACCAGCCTCGCCCTTCTGTACATATGTCCAAATCGCAATTGGCCAAAAGATCATCTGATGCAGACTGCAAAGTGGACATGTATATACCTCAGTCAGGCAAAAGCCTGAATAAGATTAGCAACGTTCGCAAAGTTGACATACTCCCCGAGGGCTACAAAATTCAACCAATATAGCAACTGATTCTCCACTTTCTGAAGTCACGAATGTGAATCCAACAAATAAATGCTGAATCAAACATTATCCTGGACATCAGCAACCTTGACAACAGTAAAAAAGGCTAGCAGGGGAAAGAGAAACCCAATGGAGATCACACACCCTATATGCATCCCTATGAGAGAGGTCTTCTGAAAGATAAATATATTGAATTGTCGACCCTTTACACCATCCTTGATAAGCAGAATTTCCAGGATTTGCGATAAGAGGATGCTGGTGAAGATGCTGAATTTATAAGAGGGGAAAAAAAACCCGACGATATCTGTTACTGACCTTTGCACAAATTCCAGAGAGAGAAAATCACTAAATAAGAGTACTAAGGAACAGTGTTATGAGTAAAGTTTACCACTTTTCAAAACCTTATGTGAGGAGCACCGTGCAGGCACCAAACAAGTAAAAGGCAAGGTTGGCCCAAAAATGTGATCTGAAGGCTAAGAGTGCTATTTAAGTAACACTTTCCATATCTTCTTCATATACACTATCAAAGACCACAATGCTAGCCCTGCTGAGGTATAGAGCAACCCGACTCCAGAAGCCACTAAAGATTCAGCTCCTCTAAGACTGTGGAAACATAATTAACACAAAAGGATTATGATTGTAAATATTCAATGATCAACCTCATGCTAAAAGTATGCATCGTAGAAAAGAACAAAAAGAAGCTAAAAGCTGACCTGCTGTCTCGAGTAGCCAGTAAAATGGTAAGTGCCATCATCTGAGTAGCAGTTTTCCACTTCCCCAATTTATTTACAGCAACAGCCTGAGATAGTTTTGCCATTCTTATGGCACAATTTATAACAGCTTTGATTCTTCATAGCAATTTTACTACAGCAGTATACGTATAATTTACCTCTAAAAGCTTTCTATCTTGAGAAGCAGCCCATTCTCTCACTGCAGACATAGTTATCTGAAAACAAGTACAAATGTTTGTTCAAATGATTTACCAGGGTATCCAAATCAATCAAGACCAACATAGAAAGAACTGGAGGAAAGAGGAGAAATCATTTTGCACCCAGAGCAACAATTTGCAATAATATTTCATAATCCTTCAAGACTTCTACAAATTAAATGAAAATGTTGATATCTGCACTATTGAAAGCTATCCACAATTTCAAAAAATCAAAATTCAGTACAAGCATAATGGGTTGTGTGGATTAGTTTGATTGGAGGGAAAAAAAAATGGGATCAAACTGTTAAATCAGACATACTTATGGATACATTGTCACCAATTGGATCGTTCAGAGTTAGATAATGATCGAAGTGCAAATAAATTTTGAATACAGAGTCTGGGAACTCACCTCTCTACCTATGATAGCAATAGCAGGTGCAGTGATTAGCCAAGGCAGCTGTCCAAACAGAGAAATTTCCAAAGGTCTGCTACAAAGCAGGATCAATATGGCTGCGACCATAAGCTGCAATCAGTGAGCATGAGTATTAATGAAGAGCATGTTGACCTGACAATAAGCATCTCAATAAAAGCTTGATCATTCAACCATACCTTGTCAGCTACAGGGTCTAGAAAAGCACCAAATGCAGAGCTCGAACCCATCTGAAACGGAGATGAAAAAAATAATGAGTTACATATAGTGTCATGTAAAGAATTGTTACAATTTCATCATTCCAGATAAAATAATACCTTACGAGCAAGGTATCCATCGAGCCAATCTGTAATTGCTGCTGCAATGAAAATGCTCGTTGTAGCCGTAGTACCCCACCGTGCATCCACATAAAAGGCTACAGATAAAAAGCGATGTTAGAACTCCTATTTATACAACTCTTTCAATTTATTATACAACAAATATTTGTATGAACGATACTGTATAGGGAATACATGCTAGGGAGATTAGAATACTGCCACGGCTAGCAAAATGTCAAGCAGCCAAAGGAATACCCTTTTAACACATAGCTCACAAACCCATACAGTGCAGAAACTCCAAACATCGTGGGGCTATCACGCTCAAAGATTACAAGGGAATAATGAGAAACCAAGATATATTTTTCTGAGACAAGATGCAAATCCACGGCAAACACTTGCTGGCTTTTGCTTTTAGCACAAAGATGAGGCATCAAATACGAATACAATTAAACCCTGCATTTCTTTAACGCATCATGCACATGCGCTTCAATTGTAGGATATCCAAGAAGTGAGTCTCACCAGTTCTGCAGAAAACCAATCAAGTTATCCTCGCACAAGGAACCAATGGCCCTCTAGAAACAAAATTTATTACTGTTCTTGTAAAGATAGGAGAATTTCTCATCTCATCCCTGTGAACTAATCACTTAACATCAGACAACCTCAAATCTTGCATCAGCCACTGTTGGCGGCAGCAATAGAAAACATTAACATCCAAGCAGTAGCACTACTTCATGATAAAGAGCAGAAAAACTTCCAACGTAAATTCTATTGCACGAGGAGAGCAAACAATAGAACGAACTGAGTTCATATGGCTGAAACCAACAAAAAAAGAGATTTTTTTTTTTTTTTTTGAAATTGTTTGAACTGAAAACAGAAGCGTTCAAAAGACATTTCCTCTTCACATGAAAGCACCAAGCAAATCACCATTCGACAAAGACGATGAGGAGTACAAAGAAAATGGAAAGAACACAAACAAAATTCACTTTAAAGCAAAAGTGAAACTCACTACTAACAAGAAGTGGCACGGCGGCGACACGACCAAGCGTTAAAATCGTCGGCAACGTCAACAGCTGATTAGCCTTTTCTTCCCGATTCTGCACCGACGGCGATGGCGGTCGTTGATTCCCACTTTCCAATTGCGAGCTGCTCTTCACCTCATCATCACGCAACAAGCCCTCACCTTTGCCACCCTCTAGGCCGGACGAGCTGGAACTAGAGACACACTTACAGCCGCCGCCGGCGCGCCTGGCAAAGTACGATCCGACGCCATTCGAGGTTCTTCCGCGAAGATTTCCATAGGGACCGTTCAGCGGCGCCGCAACCCACACGCGCGACAATGCCGCCGTCGGCGATCGCCGCGCGTTCGAACTAGGTTTTGCGAGGAGCGACAGATGGGTCCGAGTGGACGGAATCGCGGCGGCGGTCGCGCCACTCGTGAGGAACCGGATCAATTTGTGCTGGTGGGAGCCGCGGAGTGAGGCCGAGAATCTTAGATTGACGCTCGGCATGGCGGTTTCGGGCGGCGGCGGCGGCGGGGCTCGACGGCGGACGAGAAGCGATCTTCCGGGCGATTTTGAGCCCCGAAGGCGACTCCTTTTGCTTTCTCAAGTTTTATCGCCACGTGTCGAGAATTCGTTTTTCTTTTTCCTTTTACCTTTCCCGGGAAAATGGCATGTCTTTTTCTTTCTCGGTCGTCTTCCTCCAGAGTAAGCACTGCTGAAAACCCTAGAGAGAGAGAAAGAGAGAGAGAGAGAGAGAGAGAGAGAGAGATGGACAACCTGCTCGACCGAGCGCTGGGGCTGGACGGACGCGGCGACCGGTGGCCTCTCCTAGGGAAGCTGGTTCTCGTCGAGGACTGCGTGGAGACGGGCGGAGCGTTCGTCGTCCATCACGTCATCAAGCGCTTTCTCTCTCCTCAGCCCTCCGGCGTTACTAACCATTCCCTCATCTTGGTCGCCTTCTCTCAGCCTCTCTCTCACTACGATCGCGTCCTCCGAAAACTGGTAATCTCTCTCTCTCTCTCTCTACTGGCAATGGGTTGGCTAGTGATAGTCCTGGTGCGGAAAGTGTTGGCCTTTGCTTGTTTCGGAATGGTTTTGTTTTGTTTGCTAAGCTACTGGCATTGGACTATGGATGTTTCAGTCACTGGTTGGCCCGATGATTTATGATCATCGCAATTTTTTCTTGTTTCTGGGTGACAGGGCTGCAATTTGGTTGCCCAAAGGGATAACAACAGATTTTTGTTCTTTGACATGCTCAATCTCCGCTTCCCAGGTGAGGGATTCAGGTAAAAATTAGCTTCAGAGTGAAATATCATTGATCTTTCAAATGTTCAGTCAAGTTCAGTGTGGTTAATCATATCTGAATCAGAATTTCGTGTGTTGGCTTGAAATCTCTAACCCAGGCGTAGTAGTTTTAGTCCCACAGTTCAGGGTTCCACTGGTGGCAAGAGCCTTTTGATTTTGATTTAGTGTGATTGTTTAAGGACTTTAGCTGAGAGACGGACTTCAGCTGAAAGACGGAATGGACTCTATCATATTTGATGGAATCCCTATCTGACAAATGTAGTCTTGATTTGTTCTGAGAAATTATGTTGAACGTATGAATTGTTTCTTTTGGGGTGTACGAGTGTGTATGCATACCATGCATGCTTTTCCCTGTATATGTGTTTGGTGGGACGAAATTTTCACATATGCAATATTTCTTTTTCTTTGGTAGATAAGCATGATGCGAAAACTGGAAGTGGCATTCTTGTTTCCCTGTTTGAGAAAATATACAACGCTGTCCATGCCTTATCTGCGGAGAAGAACTGCGTTACCATCGTGATAGATGATATTGCCCTTATGGAGGTGGTGGCTAATGGTTCTTCAGATAGTGTCTTGGACTTCCTGCATTACTGTCGCACTTTAACGTCAGAATTTGTAAGACACGGGCTGCTATTACACAATGCATTTTCCCCTTGTTCAATACATGGACTCCTTATGTAATTATTTTGCTCTTTCATATATTTCTCAGGATTGTTCAGTTGTTGCTCTCAATCATGGGGATATCTACTTGAGCATGGAAAAGCCTATGCTTATGTTGAATCTGGAGTACCTATCTAATATTTTGGTTAGAGCAGAACCTTTGGCTACTGGTTCAGCAGTTGATGTGCATGGACAGGTATTTCTCTACTGGAGCAAACCTGTGATGCTCTCTGTCTAGATGAATTTCTGCTAGTTGCTGAAAATATTACCTACTTGTAGCAGGGAACTCCTTTTGCGGCTGAAGTATATTGAATGTTGGGCTGTCTTTTTTGTAGAATAGAATTTGCTTCCTTATGATGATAGTGAAGTAATGAATTGTATCAGTTTAAAGAATAAAAAGACAAAGTTGATGGATTTCTGGACCTTTTTTTGTATCCTAATGTGTGTTTATGACAAATCGTGAGCCTTCATGTGATTTTGTCATGACTTTTCATGATTCATTTGCAGTTGATGGTTTTGAATAAGGGTGAGCATGACAGGCAGGGGACTCCAGGCAGCAAGATACATAACTTCCATTTCAGGGTCAAGGAAAATAGTGTGGACTTTTTCTATCCCGGAGGCCGTGGCAGATGAGAGCAGCAGCTGTTAGATAAGGGAAACACATATTGTCCTCCACACGTGCAACAAAGGGGCCAATTGGCAATTCTTGTTACCTATCTGATGCACAAAAGCTGTTTCTTACTAGAATGCAAAAATGGTCATGGGAAACTCATGATAACAACAGATTAGATAGATCTATAAGCTGACATGATGGAAAGTTCTTCTCTTTCTCTCGCATATGTTCTAGTCAGACCTGTCATGGAATCTGATCACCATTGAGAATATCTTTGTTAATGGACAGTTCTAAATTTATGAAGGAACTATAATTCCCCCGCTTGCATCTTCATGACTTGGTGTTCTTGTTGCTCTTCCCCGCGAGAATGGGAGTGCCAAGTAATATCGCATTCTGAGATGGCTCTCATGCATCATATTCTTCAATAGTTCCACACGGTTTATTTGTTATAATCTGTTCTTGCTGCACACTGTTTATTTGTTTGGAAGTTCAGCCCATCAAGGAAAGCAGTCGACTTTTGGCAGATTGATCTTTGATGGGGTACTTCATCTGTTCTGTGCATTAATGTGTTGCCTATGACCGCTTCTGGCGTGGTCATGACACTTGATAGGTGATTGGTATTCATTTTAGGTCAAATCGATTTGAGTTCCCTCTCATTCGGCTTCTTGACTTCCCCTGCCTTAACGATGGGTATCGTGATCAAAAGGCTGGTGGAGTGATCTAGGAATTTTAAGAAGTATATGTCATTCCCGAAGATTCAAGTTTACGTAGTTCTTTCTTGAAAATGTCTGTACGAAGATATTTTAAGACATGCAAATAAGGTTTTACTAATTGTTCAAAATATGGGGCGAAAGAGTTGCTGAAGTCCTTTGGTTGTGCGTGGTCGTGGATTTCTAGTCAAAATAAAATTGTGTAATATAGATATAAGATTCAGGAATTTTGCCATGTTCTATCATTGTTTGGTGTATGTAGCAATAAAATTGGATAATGTCATATCTTATCATGTCCATTTTTTTGGTAGGAATTACATATCAATGTAAATGAATCAAAAAATGTACAAATGAAAATAGCGAGAGTCTCTTATGATTCAGTGCTAAAGAACCATGAATGTACAAATTGAGATAACCTCTAATGGTCAATTCAGCATGTTTGTTAACAAGTTAAATAGTAATCGATTTTATTCTTTTGTTCTTGGGAATGGATTTAAAATAGAAATTATTGAGTAAATTTTTTGTTTCTAAGAATAAATTTGTTCTTGAGAATAGAGAGAAGTAAAAAAAAGTTACTTATTTGATTTTGGGAATAATTTTAGAATCAAGCCTAATTTTTCTTTCTTTTCTCTTCCCCTCTTCTTTTTCCTTTTCCTCTTGTTCTTCTTCCTTTTGGCAAGGCACCTGCCTCGACCATGGCCGATGAGCCTCATCATGAGCTAGGCAAGGCTCAGCCTTGCTTTGGTTGGGCAAGGCTCATGGCGAGGCTTTGGCCAACAAGCCTCACCATGGCCAGTGACTAGATGAAGGAAAAGATGAAAATGGAAAAAAAAAAAAAAAAAAGAGAGAATTTTTAAAAAAAATTATAAAAAAATTAAAAGAAAATGATTTGGACTAGAAATTTTAAGGATTTTATCAAACACATTTTTATTCTAGAAATAGAAATTTTGGTTAATTACTAAATGCCTTCAAATGTTCAAAAATTATTCTCAGAAACAGAGTAAAAAAATCATTTTTGAGCATAAATTATTTTGAGAATAAAATAGTTATCAAATGCACAATTTATAATTATTGTACAATAAAAAACATAACCAATAAATGACTCATTGCGGCATTTTAATTTTTAGAGGCTTGAGTTTGACAAGAAATCGACGATATAAATCAATCAAAGAATGTCAAATCAAATAAGAGAGAAACAATATGATTATTCTTAAAAAAAAAGGGCTTCCACTCTTTCACATTTTATGAAGCTTCGACGTGAACCAAAAAGTTACAGAGAAGTTTTAAACTCCCTCGTCATTTCTATGGAGCTTCAACCTCAACTAAAGAGTTAGGGAGGAGACAATGATACTTCAAAGTGAGCATATTCTTTTCAAGTCTAAATTATTCATTTGAAATCTGGGATGTTCTACTTTATTTTTTTTCCTAATTTTTTTTTGTTATCCTCCCTTCCTTTAGTTATTTTTTATTCTCTTCCATCATTCCTTTATAAATATTTACTATGCTAATATACCTAAGATATACAGTGAATATAAATACTAAATATATATAGAATCTACATTATGGAATAAAAATAAATCCAATATATAAATAAAAATAGGAATAATTAAAAATGAAAATTGTTGTTATATTTGTTTTGTGTTCAATTTTTATAATAAAACTATTTAAATTTTAATCATTATTTAAGTTTTCTTAACTTAAGAAGTTTGTTATTAAAAAAAAAAAAAAAAAACTTTTATAACATTGACGTAAGAAGTTCTATCCATTTTTATCCCGACATACATAGGAATCGAAATAAAATAATTGGTGGTTGTGAACGTGCCATTCCAATCTCAAGAGAGAAGATACCAATTGCTCACCCGATAATTCAGTCGATCTTGCCGCTGCAAACATTAACTCCCAAATAACAGGGCATGTGCCATTTTGGTAGTTAGAACCTGCCTAATTAGTAGGACGATGAAAAGGACCAGGTTCTGAGGACATCCTCACATGCAGCTCGTGGGAGAAGGAAATGCCGTTTATCAGGGGCCATAGCTGTTAAAAAGGTGATGTTGGATAAAAAAAAATTCTGCTATTTGCTTGCATGTGGCTTGTAAGTGCTAACGTTATTGCCAAACAGGGTGTGATCCGAATGTATTGCCTTTGAATAGCCGAGTGTTAAGTATCACTGTCACAAGCACACATTGACAGAAAGGTGGGGAAATTGAGAAAGTGCTCTGCTTCTGGTTCTCCATTTTCTGGTTGTTTCAAAGAACTTGCCTAGGAGCAGCTGGGAATTCATACTGGGTTCTTCTGAAGGTAGATCTCTCTCTCTCTCTCTCTCTCTCTCAATCAATCAATCAAGAAAATTCAGATGAAAAAGGACGAGCACCGGTATTTATCAACAATTTCCTTGATATCCACATGTGATTAGTAGTGTGAGTTGATAAATCAGTTGTCTAGGATGAGAGTGGACATGGTTCCCTGACTGTTGATTTTAGCGTCACTGGTTTCTCCCATAGAATGCTTTCGTTTCGATAGGAAGTTTCAAAGCAGCACCCGGTCAAGGATTCAAAGATTGCAAAATACGCTTCAATTCTCAGGTTGGGTCCTAAATGACCCAATTCAATCACAGGGAAGACCATCATGTGAAAATCAGACTTCTAGCATTTATTTGTGCAGAATGTCTTACAGAAACAAACAGCACACAATGTCTTTAGAGATGACCCTGATTAGGTTCCCAGCATACCATCTCGAAGTAGCATAGCAGTAGCAACATGAGTCCGCAATATATATATATATAGTAACGCAGTGTCTTCTGAATATCTTCAATCACATAATGAACGTTGTGTGCAATGCCCAGCTCAGATCAACCACGAAATCCCATGTCTTCATCAGGACAATAAAGGTCAGGAATTTTCCTCCTCCCCTTTGATCTCATTGACAGCCTGCCGCACAAATTGTCCACGAACACGTGGTCTCTGTTCCGCCAATTTCTTCCTGCTGTGGTATCGAACCTGGGAAAGCATTAACTCGAAGGGTTCAATTCTTCCACCTTTTTCCCTTATAATTAGAGAAACAAAATCAAGGAAGCAAGAACACAACCATGCTGCTAAGCCATAGTCATTTTCTTCCATTACAAGTAGATATACTCCTGTACAATCATTTGTTCACTGACTTCACCAACGTTTTTTATGAGCATCAGGTTACCTACATGATTCTGAAAGGACAGCACAACTCGTACCTGATACTATATGCTCATCTCTCTTCCCACTAATCAGAATGCAGAAGTGATGCATGCGTCAGTAGAGGTTTGTAATTCCTTATTAAGAGGTACTGTAAGGACGCTGGACAAGCTAATATATATGTGCACTTATTTTATTCAGTTGATATTCTAGTTCTGTGTGAGGTTACTGTGTAGTACTTATCTTCAATGACTCTGTAGTACTTATCTTCAATGACTTGACAATGAATATATATATATAGTTTTTTTCATAAGGATCAACCGGCAACCTTAAGGCACATTTAACAGGACTGCTTTCTTATTACCTTTTTCTCGAAACACCTTTCTTTTCTTTTTTGCCGAAATTTGTTTAGAGCAGCTTCTCTTTGAGCATTCCGACTTTGTTCAACTCCATTCCTGTTCATATATCCAATCCCGCCGTTGGCTACACTTTCTCCAGGTATCTTATTGTCTCCATCCATGTTGGTTTCTTGATCATTTGTGGGGAGGTTCCTCCCATTCTGCCCATTGCTTGCATGATTACTGCCAGAGGCACTCCCGTTGCAGCTGTTATTGGTAATAATGCCATCATATGGTGTACTCAAGACATTGGATGAACCGCACTGTGGAGCAGCAGCTGCTGTGCTTTTTGAAGCATTGTCATGATCCTCAGCTGGCTCCTGCATTTGAGTTACATTCTGCGCATGGTGATGGTGGTGGAGATGGTAATGATGGTGGTGGTGCTGCACTTGAACATGATGCTTCACACCCCTAGTTTGTGCCATAATCACGTGAGCCATTGCTGGGTCTACTTTACCCTGTATTGTAGGCTGTGGACATTTACCACCATTTTGCACTGGTTGGAAAGCAGAAGATTGATGGAGATATTTTAACATGGACTTAGAAGGTGGTTTGTCGGTGACAGTTTCTAGCTTTGGGAAAGCATTGTTAGTAGTCGAACCCACGTCATTATAGTTACTGCTTCCATTGGAACCTTGATTCAGCGGAGGGCTGCTTGAATTGGACTGGAAATTCTGCACATACTCTGTTTTGTCTACCTCTGAGCTATTGTCAGCTGGGGAACAGCTACCAACATTTCCGGTTGGAGTTTGATTAGGAGTAGAAGAAGAGTTGTACCTGCACAAGAATAATAGTACTTAACACAGTAACAAGTAATGGTTTTCATTTTGCCTTGAGTTCAGTGTAATTGGATTTTCTTGCCTTGAGAAAGCTGAGAGGTCAGAATGTCTTAGAACATTTTTGTCATGGGGATTGCTCTTGACATCATCTTTCATCCTCTTCAAACTGAGCTCAAGCGACGGCATCTCCTTGGTATCATATGCAGCCTTATCTTTCACATCAGACACCTTGGATGAGCCATTGGCAATATTAATATCAACTCTTTCCATTGGAGGGTTGCTACCATTAGTGACAGTGCCTGCATTGGCATTTGGTTTCTCACTGTTGAGCTCCAACAGTTTATCCCACAATTGCTCATCATTTTTTCGGTAGTCAATCTCATAGGTTTCGTTGGCAGTAGGATCTGTGGCAATTTTATCATTTTTACTTGGTTCTTCAATCTGCAGATTAGGCGCTCCCATCTCCAAGTCTTTGCCCATCATATCTTTATCTTAAAAAGGAACCAAGAAATAGAAATGGAAAACAACATTAGACATCTGAGGCTATAAAAACCAACTAAAGATGCTGCAAACAGAGCTGGACACACCAAGTTCATCATATTTTCCCTTAGCATTCCTCGTTGCAGTCATAGGCACCCAGTTACGGTCGAGCGTATCAGGCCATGCATGGATAACCTGTGCACAAGTGCTATCTGGAGGATCAGCCAACTGCTCCCAAGAGGACGCTTTCTGAGGACTGTCAATTTCCACTGCCTTTTTCGTCCAAGAGCTCTGCAAAAAAAAAAAAAGTCAAAAGTATATGCCATTTTTTTTTCTAAACAATGTCAAAATATTCTATAGAACAATGCAAATGAACCTGCATTTTGATATGTACGAGAGTGAGTCAATATTGATGCTTACATGCTCAAATTTTCGGCGATACCATATTCTAATTTCTAAAGGATTAGTTGTACTTGAGCAAACCTGAGATCAGAGTTGTCCATAAGATAACACATGGAGTATGTTTTTCTTCTAATGTTAGTTGTTCTCAATCTTGATATATGCCCTTCGGGTATTTGATACTATTTACATTGGGATCAAGAACAGGCAGACTTTCACCCAAATTCATGACCAAGTTAATAAGATGGGGCCAAGAAGTGGGCCCAAATATAGCAGAGATGCACTCACAAAGCAAATGACGCCATTCCTGCCACTGATGCCAAGATGTGACTTCCACTTTAAGTGCTTCAGGGTTTTAAATTGCTACCAAGATGGCCTAGGGTAGTTGATAGTACAAGCACGGAGGCAAAATGGCTGATAATGGTCACGGCAAGTGTGAATTTCTAAGATGTCTACATTATAGCATATGGTAGAGTCATAAATTTACTTTTATGGCTTAAACATAGAACTGGTTATGGTTTAAAGGGATATTAGAGTGCTTTTCAAAGCATCAAATGGTGCCAAAAGAATTCAGTTCATTTCAAACCCAAAGGGGGAACTAAGAGCAGTAGAGGCGCGTGTTCGGCTTGGTTCAACCCAGGAAACTGTTGGAACGAGCCTGGTCAATGCGGTTCTGGGATTGTCAAATCTATTAAGTACTCCAGCTCCTGGTGCTAGAGACATGGAAACAGTCTCTTCCAGGGTAGGTACCCATTTCCAAGTCTCAAACCAGTTTGAACCATCTTTGAACTTGTTGTTTCCTTTGGTACAATTACAAGGCAAGTTTTAAAACTTGTTGCGATAATGCGATTGGGTCCTAAAATTTTCATTTTGTGCATTCAAGTTTAAAAACTCGCAACTTCGACGCGCTTGAGTCCTTCCATTAACTCTGTTAGTTTTAAATGGACACAAAATATCATGTGGTTCTTTTTCCTAGTTTTTCAATCTTATATGGTACTTAATAAAAAATGGCCCAGAAATTTTCCGTCCATTAAAACCTAACGGGGGTAACTGAATGACTGAAGTGAATGACTGTAACAAGTTTTGGGACTTGAATGCACAAAATGAAAGCTTTGGGACTCAAGTGCATTATTTTAACAAGTTTTATGAATCTGATTGTTATTATTTTAATAAGTTTTAGGCCTTAAATGCACAATGTGTTTTATGAAGCAAAATTGTGAGAGTATGGTTCCATGTCTTGGACTTGCCTCTTGAGAAAATCTTAGACACAGGGATTTGTTAAAAAAGGAATCAAAAATTGGAAAGGGGTATCAAGATATGTCCTATAATTTATTTTACACATATGTTCAAATTATTAAAAATTTTAGTTCAATTTTCAATTTTTTTCCTTGATAGACATTTGTCGTGTTGTTTTCTGTTTAAAAAACATTTATCTTTTCTAACATTTCATGGAGCATTGCTTGAGCCAAAACGCTTATATTACTGCCTGCAACTTTCACGGGTTCTTCTTTTATTTTTGTGGCCCAGTTAACCCCTTGAATCTATTAAATGAAGACAGCACAGCAAGGACACTGCATTCTTCTAGTCAAAATAAAAATTAAAGAAAGGGCACAGCCAGAGAGAGAGAGAGAGAGAGAGAGAGAAGATGAAAGGACACTGCCTGCACTCTCTTTCTCTCTCTTTATCTTCAGCTTCCCTTTCTTTTATGTCTGGTCGTCTTCTTTTTATTCTTATATTCTAAACCGAAAAAAGAAATGCAGAGCAGAAAAAGAGGACAAAAAACACAGAAATGTAACTCAACAGCCAGGCAAACCATGTCCACTGCTCAAACGGCGAGTCTAACACAGATCCTGTGTCCATAACCATGTCGAGTCGTGCCGACACAGGGCACTGGCCAAAGTGCCAATCCTGGTAATAGAGGGCAAACTTTATTGAACCCAGGCATTTTGGCAAACCAATTAGCAGATTGAACTACCTTACTGTTACTCGTACAGATATAACCTTTGCCGTAAGTGCCATTAGTCAGCTTCTTGATTCATTGCAACTGGGGCATTAGAAAGAGTGGTTCATACTGTTAGGTACAATAAAGGCGCTCCAAAATTGTGATGTCCAGATTAGGAAATAAATTGTATTTGAGATACACTCAAATTAGATATGCTCTCTATCAAAGCAAGTACACTGTTTTTATTGGAGGAACTCTTTATGTCATAAAAGAACAAGAAGCAAACGTTCATGGCTAGACCTAATGCAGAGGCAAATATAAAGCTATGGCTTTGCTTTGGGATTTCTGTAGACAGAGGCCATGTGATTACTTCTTCAGGCCAAAGTTGTATGACATGAAGCCCCACATCAGGTGGGAAATTCCTTATAAATGATTAATGAGCAAGACCCAGCCCGCACCACCTTGAGTGGTCACATCTTGAGTTACTCCTTTTTGGGCTTGGCCACATGAACCAAGCCAGGCAATAGTAGATGGTATAGAGCAAGACCCTCTCTAGTAGGTGTGTCATTTAAGGACAGGCTAACCCCTAACAGATTTGACGAGGCCAGGGAGTGACCGCATGTCCAGGGCTTGAACAAGGTATGATACCTGGCAGAATTCCTAGAATTGCTAGGGGGCAGGGATGGATAAAGTTAAGTATTGAAGAGGGGGAGCACCACAAGCCAATATAGGTAAACACTAGTGAGAACGATAGTACTTTGATGGAGGAGGTTGTAATCAAAGTTCTACATCGGTTGGAAGATACCTCAAGAAATAATTATAAGTAAGACACACCTCCAAATGGTCACCTAAAGTGGTCAATCATGAATACTTCTTTTTGGGGGGTTGCTTTGCCCACATGGATCAGGTCTGGTCTTTATAGAACTACACACAAGTTCTGAGCCAATGTTTCATGAGACTACTAATCAAATTGATGGTTGTCTTTTTTTTATTGGAGGATAATAATCTTCACGACAAGCTTGCACATATGACATACAAGCTCCAAGCTGAGGCGGAGTGTTGAGAGACCTCTTTGCAATTAGCAAAAAAGGGTTAGACTCAATATGTTTGTGGAAGTGGGTTTGTAATCTTTGTACAATAAATATAGAGAAAGGGGTAATATTAGAAATCCTAATGATTTGGCTCCAAATATCTCCTTTTCTCTCTAAGGGTATCCTTGCCCTCAACAAATTAGCAATCGCAACATCTAAAGTAGCATCAAGATGCGCTTATCCTACATAAAGCAAGTGAGCATGTGAAGATTTTAACAGGGTGCGCACATTTTAAGTGACTAATCATAGTGCATTGATTTGGATCTATAAGTAAAACTACAATGACCTCAATGCTCAAGAAAAACTATCCCCTGAACATGCATATATTAAACTGAACAGATGCAGGCTTAGACAATGCATTGAATTACAAAAGAAAGAGAAAATCAAGAGCAGCATCCTTCTACTTGTACTGTGGAAAGGGGGAAATCATTACCTGAGTGCCACTTCCATTGTCACTTCCATCCCTAACACTGACGCTCTCAATGTCATCCTCATCATTGCTGCCTGTGTTGTTGTCAGAGTCCTCACAACTTTTCGACTTGGTAGATTTTTGAGTCCTTATACCACTTTCACTTCCACTACCGCTAGACTGTTAAGAGTGAGCAATGAATGCAAAACAGAAGACAAAGGGGCTGCACTTTAATGCCCTTCAATCATTACACAGTAATATACTCGCAATTTTACTGTAAAAGAACAAAAACGTCTTGAGTATTTTCAAATCAAAGAGTTCAGGCATTTGGAGACAAAACTAAATGTCATAACTTATATTTATGTAGAATAATACAATGAGAAGACAAAGCTGATCTGTTGTGCAATGTCATGAAAAGGAACTGAGATATATCAGTGACTCACGCTGTGGCATTTTCTCCAAACATGCTGCCAGAGATTTTTAAGCTCATTCTTTCTTATAGGCTTCACTAAGAAGTCCACTGCACCCTTCGATAAACATTTGAAGACTATATTCATGGAATCATGAGATGACATCACTGCACAGAAAAATCACCAGGTGTAGCAATTAAAAGCATCTAACCAATAAGATAACAGGAGGAAAATCATTATAATTTGGAAATAGTGTCAGGAAATTATCGGTAATATACTCACTAATTACAGGAACGTTTTTCCAGGTTTTGTGACTCATAATCTTGTATAGAAGTCCAATGCCCGATAAAAAAGGCATGACAACCTCAGTCAAAACAAGGTCTATATGATTGGTCAGATCTTCCAAGATTTTCCATGCCTGTAAACCATTGGCTGCAGCTGTAACTGCAAGAATATTTCTATGTTAAATTGTTAATTCAGAGCAAATAAGAAATTCAAAGTGTGCAATACAGAAAATGCCATAACATAGAAATGCTAAAGGAGACGTTTCCTTTAAGCATTCAAAATCGGAGCAACATGAAGGAGCTCCAATATTCTGATGATCTAAAAGAATGGAATCAAAAGAGCCATTCTTCAAATTTGTTTCTCAATTATAATCTGACATTGAACAAAATAATGTTTAATTAGTTCAACATGTTTTCATTTAAAAGAACTCCTTGGACTACTATTCAAAATTTTCAGTTGGGTCATTGCACATCTGAGGTAGTTTAAGTTGAGACAGATTGTCACCCGTACCTTAAAAATGTTACAAAAAGCTGACATGGCACCTAATGGAGACTTGTGTGAAACTCTATTGATGTGCCATATGGCCCATCTCCTCAACATTCCACTACTTTCTAATGGCTCGTCACTAATGACTTGATCAAAACCATTTCAAAGTACGATAACTTCATGTGGTTTGAAAGTTAAAAGAAAAAAAAGATTGAAATTAGCCTAAAAAATGAATGGCAAAAGAAGTGATTCACCTATTAATCTGGAATGAGTGCATGAGCACATCACTTGGGTCAATATATTAGCCAAGCGTCACCTATTCTGAAAAATTATTTGTTTGCTATCATTCAAGACGACCTAAAAGTTTCTATCAGTCCTTAGAAAAACCCGATATTACTAGCTTCTATCAAAAGTTTGGGCATGGGCAATTATAACTCTTAAAGAGTTATGACTCACTTCTTGTGTAACTCCTAATAGAAGCAATCAAAGGAGAAGCTTTTACGAGATTTGCAACTTGACAAGTATCCAAATGGACAGCGCAGAACTTGAAATTAAAATTATATGAGTATCACCAAATAGTAAGCCTTCTTTTACTTATGTCATGACACATTTCCGAAGCCTTCTTTTACTCTCTCTCTCTCCTCTCTCTCTAGAAAGAATATCAACCTATCAATTCAGGCCTATACAAGAAATTCAGAAACTAGTATGAAATCACCAGCCTATCAATTGTCCTTACCTTCATAACCACAATTTCGAAGTAGTGCACTGACGACTTGTCTAGTTGAATCATCATTTTCCACCAGCAGTACCTTCAGAGACCTCAATGGTAGAAACCTTTCCCAGTGAACCGATGGCTCTTCTGACTGCTGCTGTGACCTTGGAATAACAGAATGAGCATGCACGAAATCCTGTGTCTCTATTTCTTCAACCTTCCTATTTAATGCACCTTCCACATCCTCATTGATCTGTAACTCATCTTCCTCTGCCAGTTCCTGGCCATCACCTCTGACCCCATCCCTTATATCCTTGTTATCATCATTTTTGTGGTGGTTCTGCTCCGCAAGCCCCTTAGTCCTGGGTCTATTGTTGATCATCTGAACAATCGGTATCAGCCAGATTCAAAAATCCCAACAATAAAACTGGATTTAGTAGGCAAAGAAACCTCCTCAAGTTCAGTAAAAAGGCTGCACATCCCGTTCTCATCAATATGATGAACTCGAAATTATGGTGACCTCAAAAAATCTAACACCAAAAACCAAACCGCCATTAGAAGATCAACCAGAAATAGAACATCTAACTTAAAACCCTTTGATCAGAATCATACACGAAAGGAGAAAACATCCCACGTTGACAAGAACTGCTAATATTCCATTTAAGATATTGTCAAGTTTTGAACGGCTGTTCTATAACCAATTAGAGTAATATAAGAGTTCGATTGGGTGAATTCAATTATAGACAAAAGTATGGACAAAACTATCCAGCTAGGAACAGAAGGGAAACGCAATCAAACTGATTCAGACCAGTAAGTTTTATTAGTGACAGAACTGACCATGAACTAAACGAATCCACTAAAAGGTGCAGAGTTGGATTTATTGTCCATAATTTTCACGAGACAGTGATATTCTAGGTCATTTCTACAACCATAGTGATAACTTCACCTTCAACTACTCATAAAATGTTAAAATTAAGCTTAAAATTCTCTAATGTGAGAACACAAGATGAGTACTAATCTACTAGCCAGCAGAATGATGAGGTACCTATACGATAAGCCCACTTACTTCTCTGTCATCTCTCATCTTCACTTTACTTATGAAAAGAATAACGAGCTACTTGGTCAAGAACATTAATATCTCAGCTGATGCGAGACTTAAAGAGAAGAGAACCGGCTCAGATTGAGAATGAAAAGAAAAAGGGGACCCTCTGTTTCCACTATCACCAACAAGGACAATTTTTTGTCATCCATCCAAGTGATAACGCATTCAGCACGTAAAGGAAGGAGAGGTCCAACATAACAGAGTTCACAAAAAGAAGCATTGACTTATGTATTCGCTGAGTTTTTTACATTTGCGAGCACTTAAAGTCTTAGATCCTTTGAAACTTTAAACAGCAATGATCCTGTAGCATTCATGCCAAAAAATAGAAAAAAAAGAAGAAGGTTTTCATTCTCTTCCTCTCCATAAATTTCTCATCAACCAGAGAGATTAGCCTCATAAGTCATACGCCAGCGATGTGCCTCCATATAACAATAAAATATCTTGCCGAAAATCGAAAGAAGTGAGCAGAAGAAGAACAGAACTTCAGATCTACAAATTTCCTGAAAACTATATTTCTTAACTTAGCAACATCATCCTCCCAGCGAGGAAATGGATTAGCAGAGCAAAAACTCTCGGTTGGCAAAATCGGAAAAGAAAAATCATGCGCGCGGAACCAAATTCGTTTCCCACCTACCTTCGCATGCTTCCATCCACCAAAATCGGAAGAAGGACCGTTCGCGAAGAGAAATTCAGGCATCAAAAGGCTCACTTCACCACAGCTCTTCAATTAAGAAGCCGGGAAAAGAAGCGCTTGCAAGCTCAACCAATCCAAGGGACTGTACCTTCTTCGGAGGCGAGACTCGCTTCCGTCTGTCCGGCCTCAACAAAGAACGGAGCCGCAAGCAACGCGAAAATCCGCGAGATTTCTCTCCCCCTTTCCTTGCGCGCTCTTCGTCAGGGTATCGCGATCGAGCTAGGGTTTCGCGCGAGATATTTAAAAGATTAAAAAAGGGAGGACCTTGGCGCAGCAGAAGATGAAGCTGAAGCTGAAGATGAAGAAGAATGGGGGAAGAAAGAAAAGGAGGGCAGGGGGTGGGAGCTTTTGACTGGTTAAGAAACGAAAGAGGTAAGAGCGAAGAAGGGCCTCAACAAGCGCCACGTCGGATGCCACGTCGGACGCGGGCCCCATGGGCGAGGATCAAAAGCCGGGGCGCGAGTTGTTGCTCGCCCGATTAGATCTTCTGCGGGGGAGGGGGCGCGGATCTGAAAAGATCCGCGCCGGGGAACGTGGCGCGTCGCTGGCCGAGTTAAAGATGCTCCTGGGCGGACGGTGTCGTTTGGGGCCCGCGGCGACCCGGTCCCCCCCACCCCCACCCCACTCTCTCGTCTAGGTTGGCCACTGGGCCCGCGGGGCCCAAATGACGGGGCTGCCCTCGGTCGTGGCGCGTGGGAAATATCTGCGGTCGAGTCGGGCAAGTTGGCACTGCCCGGCCGCCGCCACCGGGCGTTGCTAATAATGACAAGGGACGAAATATCTTACAATTTTTTTTCTTTTTGGTCGATAAATATCTCATAATTTTTCTTTTTGGTCGGCAATAAATATCTCTTAATTCACGTTCAGATTTTCGGCGAGTAAAATGTGCGGCTCCGACATAAAACAAACACGGGTAAATATCTTTTTTAAATATTCGTTCGTTTCATTGAAAACGAATTATTTTTAAAAAATCGTAAAAATTATTATTCTTATTGCTTATAAAGATGAATGAATAAAAAATAATTTTGTCACTTACACAAAATATTTAGATATTAATTTTTATTGATAATAAAAACCTTTTTAATTGACTCATTAATTCAAGCAATACAAATAATCATTTTGTTAAAATATTTTTCAGATAATTCATTTTCTACGAAATAAATGCATCATTAATCCCTAGTCTTTTTTAGTGGCGCCTCTTCTACCCCCGAAACTTATTGTATAATGTTTTGTAAAAGATTGGACACTCCAAAGTATTTTCTTTTGATTACTCAATTAGAGGCCAATATCGACCAAAAGAAAATTAGAAACTCTTGCAGTAATTTAACACTAATTATACATACATATATATATTTATTTATTTACTATAAAAAAGCATAAATTTTATCCACTATGACAACGACATGCCAAATATATTTTTGTGTCGCAATTACCAATTTGAGATTTATTTATCACGCAAATATTAATTTTGAGGTTTTCGCGATATAATAAAATTAAGTATATCGTTATCATAATAGACATGATTTAAAATTTTCAGTCACGTGATTAAGAAGTTGGAATCTTGATGGATTTCGTGTTCTCCTGTTCATTTGTGGGAACGTCAAAGGTGGGGACATTGTTTGATCACGTGGAGTAGAGGACAAAAATTTTTCCGCAATTCGATGGATAATGGTACTTTCTGTTTGGTCGGGGTCCTGGGCGGATATGGTCCATTATAGGATGCAACAACTTTATGCGATAAGTTAACCCCGGCATGTGTAAATTGTTTGTGTCAAATAATTAGTTTGATTGGCCAAAAAGAAGAAGAATTTCATTTAGGTTACATTTGTTTCTTCAATAATAAATGATTTGTAAAGCGATCAGTTGTCTTGCTTAGGAAAATATTTTCATGACTTGTTTATTTTTCATATAACAAATGGAGCTTAAGCAATTTCAAGTTTGTAATGACGTGGCCTTACATTGCTTGCACTTCTCGAAAAAGCAAGCTCTTTCTATTTATGGTTAATACCACCAATTCTAAATTACGTCCAGCATGACATTAATATTCCATACTTTTTGCCATCTCCCCAAAAGTTGTAAATTTTTTACCATATCACCAAAACCTTTCAACTTGTACCCACATAGCAAGATGTTTTGGTCAAAGTGGTGCAAGTTTAGGACATTGAAATCGATAGTAGGCAAAAATCTTGTGGTAGATAGAACGTACTTGTGTCGCAATGGGATTTGCTGAAATAAAAGTGAAGTTTGAGATATTGATGTTACCGTAGTTAAAGAATGCTCGAGGTGTTTTCTCTTTTCGAACATTGATTTCGACTGCCGCTTCTAAATTTAGTGACAATGACAAAGCACCAAAAGATTTCGTGAAAAGGGAAAAAAGCACGGTGTGAAGATGAAAAATGCCATATGTGAGGCCACGGGTTGCCTTGCTTTTCGCGATGTACTACGTTTCGGGGGGTCTTTGAATCTCATGCCTTCTCTGCGGCCCTCGTTCATGTCCACTAAAATCATCGGGACTTTCTGAATAAAGTTCAAGAAAAAGTTCAGATGACAAAAAGGCTGTGGATTCCGGGGCTTTTCCTTTGCACGAAATCTCTGTGTCTGCTCCTCTTGTTTGCCGCTCGACTTTCTGCGCGAGATTCGTGTCCTTCCCAGGCCAAGTTCGTGGTTCCTTTTTCGTGCTCGTGTCGGACGGGAAACCTTGTCGGGGTTTGGTGATGTGGATTGGATTGTGCAATTTGTTTTCGCTTTGTTGAGATGATGCGATGTGGTTCGATGAGATATTGGTCGTGGAAAAGTACTTCGAAAGAGTAGCTTCCCTTGCTTTTCTTCGTCCCCGTGTTGTTTAAGAAGCTCCCTTGTTCACTTTATTGATCGATTTAATGTAGTAACTTGGTAATAATGAGAAAACGACATTGGACTAGCTTGCACGAGCTTACACCGAACCTAGTATAAAGTTGGATTTTGCTCTCCCGCATGCGAATTGTACATGAGGCCGGGTCCTAATTTCTTATTCATCGAGTTTTGGTTTTTATCTATAAGCCTTATCCGGAAAAAGGCCTATATTACGAGTAAACCAAATATCCTTGACCTTAAACCTTTGATTTTCCTAGTGTGGCCCTTGCATCAAATTAGTTGTTGCGGTATTCAATATGCTAATCGCTTCTAAGCCGTTTTTGTTAGTTCTTGCCTCATATTTTCAGCTTTCGGTCTGCTTATTTCTCCTATAAATATTCACTGATCTTTTGCATTTGACATGTCGAAAAAAACAAAGGGAATGCTCTTTTCTCTTATTCTCTCGCTGGTTTTACATTTCTGGCGATTCTTGTTTTGCTCGAATAGACAACCGTGGACTAATCAAAAGGCCCGTTTAGAAAACAGTAAGAGATTCTCCATATGCATCTTATATGTAAGGATAAATACCCTTAGAAATTTGACGGCCCTACACATACATCTTTAGCCGGATGAAAAATATCAATAGCTCTTGGTAGATGCTTTGTGTTACTAGACAATTAATAAGTGAAAAATGCAAATAATCTGTTTACAATTACCCTTTTCCTTTTGTAAAATTTTTTGCCATCTAAGAGATGAAAAGAAATTTCCCACGGGACATTGAGAACATGTATCCAAAAATGTTTACACATTTGAATACATATAGATCCCGAGAGAAATTATCAAAAAAAGTCATAAACCTATTGTAATTATACCAATTCAGTCTTAAACTTTTTGCATTTGTACCAATTTAGTCATTCTGACCAATTTTTACATGGATAACTTTTTTAATAGTAATTTATTTTTTTGAATCGGTTGCCTAGGCTAGAGGTGTGTGATGTAACTAGTATAAACACCTAGAGGGATTATTCGCGCAAATATATATATATATAACTTTTGCAATCTACAAATAGAAATTAAATAGAGAGAGTTAGAGAAGATTGTAAACACTGTTTATAGTGGTTCGGCTTTTACGTCCATTCTCAGGGCAATCGTGCCAATAAGGCATTTATTTCACTATATGATCAATGGTGATTATTCGATCAATTTTTACATGGATAACTTTTTTAATAGTAATTTATTTTTTTGAAATTTTGAATTATTTATTTTTTTTTTTCTTTTTGACCTTTCTTCCTCTTCCTTTGGATCGAATCGGTTAAGTGTCTATTTTCTTTGGAAGTTGTCCCGCCAAGATGTCCGAGGACTTAAGTTCTAAGTCCGTGGAGGTGTGGACTGGCAAGGTCAACCTCGCCGGCTAATGGCAAAGTGAGGCATGTGCTCGCAATGGCTAGGCGAGGTTGACCTCACG
This sequence comes from Corymbia calophylla, assembly GCA_014182845.1. Classification (NCBI taxonomy): domain Eukaryota; kingdom Viridiplantae; phylum Streptophyta; class Magnoliopsida; order Myrtales; family Myrtaceae; genus Corymbia; species Corymbia calophylla. The sequence continues at coordinate 33,128,648 of CM024699.1, read as the reverse complement.
CAAGGTCACGGCTAATGGCAAAGTGAGGCACGTGCTCGCAATGGCTAGGCGAGGTTGCAACCTCTAGCTAGCGGCAACCATCTAGAGAAAGAGAAAGAAGGAGGGAGAGAAAAGGAAAAAGAAATAAAATAAAATTTCAAAAACATAAAATATTTATAAAAAAACTTTTTATTAATTCTCCCTAAAGATCCCCACCCGAATGGCAAAAAAAATAAAAAATAAATGAAGCCTATGGCGGTCTGTGGAGAACAAGCATAAATATAATGGGCACCAAAACTAGCCAAAAAACTTTTTTTGTCTCAAGAAAAACCCCAAATTTTAGGTTTAGTCCCAAATGCCCCAAACTTTTCTTTTGTCTCAAAAAAACCCTAAACTCTTAGTCCATTCCCAAATCTATCCCAATTTTTTTTGTCAAAAAGAAAATCATCAAAATTTACTCTAAAGCCGTATTAGTAATCCCTAATTTTTTATGTCCTAAAATGGTTTTACTTTGAAAATAATTTTCTATGACATATTGCTTGTTTGTATTTATTATCTATGTGGAAATGCCATGTTAAGTTGGGGACTAGATCATGGGGTATATTTGAGAATAGATCAAAAATTGATGATTTTTTTAGTACAAACGGTGGGTAAAAAAAATTAGTATTCATAAATTGTGACGCGTTATTTAATTTAGCAATTTGACAATAAAATTTAACAAAAACTAATAGATGGTAATTTGTTTTGGTGATCAAAAATTAATTTTGGGTAAATTTGTCATATATTACAAATTTAAAGATCCCCACCCGAATGGCAAAAAATAAAAAATAAATGAAGCCTATGGTGGTATGTGGAGAACAAGCATAAATATAATATCTTGATTCTTTGAGCATTGTGCATTTTGCTTTTTGCAAGAAGCTTATGAAAGGGGGTATACATGTCATATGCTTATAATTCACATTTTTGTATAATACAATAGGGCATTATTTATTTTGTGAAAAATGAATGATCTTAAAAATAACCTTTAATGCAATAATTAGTTAATGAAAAATATTTTTATCAACAACAATATATATCTAAATATTTTTATAACCAATGAAAATGTTATTTATTTATTTATTTATATAAGCGACACAAACGATCATTTTCAGGAAAATACTCTCTAGCTTATTTATTTTTCATGAAGCAACACATGGTCAAAATATATATTTGGTATTTGTAGCATTTGGAAATTCCAACTTTGTTTTATTTATTATGAGTTGATAAGTTGGTCGTCCGAAGAAAGTGGTATACACTAAAAAGGTGCACCGGGGGTAACACAAGAGACGCCCAAAATATCTTGGATCACGTGAAACCACTAAGAAAACAACACGTGGCATGGGTTGGGATGATTCCCATGTGCAGGGGACACTTTATCCCGCTCTCGTCTCTGGGGTCTCCGGGGATTCATGTGTCCTGGTCCGTTTTCGTTGTTGGGTTCTTGGTGAATGCACACATCAAGGACCAACATCCTCCTTAAAAAATTGATTTGAGGTTTTTTTTTTTTCTCATTTATTTAATCGGGTTACATCGGATCACATCTGTTCCTGGAACCCCACCACTATCAGCAATGTTAATTTTTATTATTATGCTTTATTTTGTCAGCAAAACTTTTGATGTGTTAAAATAAATATTAATTAGGATTAATACTACAAAAAAATCTCAAACCTCAGTATACCTATGATAAATTTACCCTAAACCGAGTTTTTGACTATAAAGAATTCCAAATCGGTATATTTGTAATAAATTTATCGTCCGTTAATTTCCGTTAAATTTTATTGTAAAATTGCTAAGTTAAACGACATGCATCAGTTTAATAGGTATATTGATTTTCTATTTGTCGGGTGTATCAATTTGTAATTTTTGGATATGTTCTTAACAGAAATTAACAGATGATAAATTTATCACAACTACATTAGTTTGGAGTTTTTATTGGTCAAAATATTAGTTTGTCGTAAATTTGTCATATGTTTATCAATTTTGATTTTTTCATAATATTAACCCTATAAACTAAATAGAGGAGTAAGGCACCAAAAAAATTAAAAACCTATTGCATTAATATCAATTTAATCTTAAATATCTCAATTAGGTTAAATTAGTCCTAAATTTTTTTATATTAGTACCAATTTAATCAATTTGGAAATTGTTGATGTGGATGCCAACCATCCTAAATGGTATAGGCAGTGCTGAAGTTGTCATTTTTTAATAATTTTTTTGAATCTTTTTTATTTTTCCTTTTCATTTTTCCTTCACTTTGGTGAGGGCCTTTGTGTCCTCACCCACAACCAGCGAGGTCGTGAAGGCCCTAGGTGAGCGCAGGAAGCCCCTCACTCACTGCCTCTAGGCGAGATGACCCTCACCAACCAATACGAAGGAAAACAAAGAAAAAAAAATCATTAAAAATATCCATCTTAGTATTGGTGCTTCCATAACCAAAAACACTATGTCTGTATTTTCTTTTAAATAGAGACACTGCCTAAGCGGAACACTGGATTATTAAAAGGGCATTCTGCTTGTTGCGAGAAAAAGATTTGTTGCATGCTCCACAAATGAGGATATGAAAAATTGTGGTCCATGCGGCATTGACACTTGTTTATATAGATCATGATGAGCCAGCATTTACTAATAATGACCCATCATGTGTACCGTGTTAGTCGCATTTGAATATTGACGAGTAACTCATATCTAATCACCACACACGACATGTTTATTCTAAACTGACTTGAATTAAAGGTATTTGCTAAGTCCTTAACGTGTTATTTCATTTCAAATAAGTAATTTTTTATTCAATTGTTGCTTAATTAAAAGATCAATACCCATGAAAAATAATTTCTTTTGTTTAGCTGCCGATTTTAAACCGAAATTATTTTCAATCAATTGTCATATTTTTCTTGTAAAGAAGAAAGAAACTGGAATTTTTTCCAATGCAGCACGATCGTTCCGTTACCCTTGAAAATTGGGGTCGTTTCTTTACAGCAAATGATCTGATGATGCATCCTGGGTGGAAGACACTGCCCCTGGCCATCACAGACACTGGCAATTTAAGATTACAACAGTAGTCCCTCTCCTCTGGAGTGACTCATGTTCAGTCCGGTACTTTAAATTTCGTTCTTTAACTCTACTTGTAATCGCTGTGCTATGATCGGGATTTCACCACGTTTCGGGCGAAAATCCCGATGTGGCTGCACTGATTGCAAATAAGTTAATGCGTTCGGTAAAAGAATTCACTGACGGGACATTAGTTACCACTTACAGTGACCATCGGAGGAATTACCCTCAAAACAAAGTTGCAAGGCACAGCAATGTAATGCCAGGATAGAGGATGAAAACACAATAATCTCGAATTGCTGTAATAAGCAAACTCATTGCACATCGACGCTTTTATTGGACATCCTACCTGAAGCATTCCCATCAAGCAAGATCAACAGCAATAACAAACAATATAGCCTTATCCTACTAAGGGGGGATCAACTAGAAAGATCAATGCAAAGGAACTCACATGCGTAAACCAGAATTCTCGGACACTAGCTGCAAAGTTGCACCACATACATCGAGGGCAAAAACAGGACAGTAGCATTCTAAAAGCACATGAAATAAGCAGTAGATCGCTCCATTTCTGTTCATACTTGATGTTTTTTTCACTAAGTATTCACACTTCATGTTGGCAAAGGCAAAATCCACCTGGTAATTCATTTCCCCCCGCTCTCAGCTGGAATATGCTCAAGTGAGAGTGAATCATCAATCAATTAGATGACTTATACAGTTAATCCTTTAGCATCCAAATACTATGATAATTCTAGATGCGTTCACCTGCAACCGGTTAAGTTAAAATTGATGTGGCAGACTCATGCTTATTTTCTATACATTCCGACTTTACCACTCGAATAAATAGCAATGACATCTTTCACATACAAAGAATGAACCAACTCCCCGTCTTCTAGATACAATACACCAGAAATTATGCTGCTGCAGATCTTTTATCATCATTGTCTCCAAGCTTCAAAGCTTGAAGCAGCTTTGGCCATGACTCTGGGATCCCGCCTGGTAGATCAAACTCTAATAACTTGCCACGCTGTCTATAAAAATCTTCCACAGGTTTTGTCTGCCAAATCAAATATTCACAGATAACAAGGGCATGCGAAATTGCCAAGAAGAAACCAAACTCAGAATCTGATTGCTATTTCAAAGATGATATAGAAACATGAAGAGGCAAGCATACTTGAGCTTTGCTCGTGCTATGCTCCTCTTTTGGGGGATACTGTGAGAATGCATGAGTATACATGTATTTTAAGAAGCAGATGACAAACATGACAATCACAACGGCAAGTTTCCAAGAAGGTTGGAAGTTTTAGAATCATGGAGACATACCAGCTCATTGTATATGCGAAGTCGTTCCATTACAACTTCTTCAGTGTCATCAGACCGAGTGATCAGCTTCGATGCACACTGTGGAGGGGGAAGGAGTGGAGCCATATACATTCCAGGTTGCCCATTCTCACTCTTGATGTCAATACTGGCAATGTTGTAATTTCCTCCACATTGACTGCAGATCCTCCTTCCAAGGCATTTTGCCAGTAGAGCTTCTGCACGAAGCTTTAAATTGACCACTAAGTCGATATCAGTTACTCCTTCCAATATCTCCTGAAAATCATTGAAAATGTAAAACAAACTGCACTGAAAAAAATCGTAAACATAAAGAAGTATGATGACTATGTTAAAAAGCAGTTTTAACTGAAAGTTACCATAATAAGACGAGTTCCTCACTAAATGGATAAAACAACATTTTCTAAACAAGAAAGTGCAATGGAAGTCAATGGAAAGACAGCACAATGCTAGGGATCTTAAGACACAAGGTCCTTCACCACACATTGACCCTAAGCTGAGCTAAGTACAATCACTTGAAATAAGCTAGTTTGCCACACAGAGAATCACACAGAAACAAGAGCAGGGGATGATTCGTGCATGCACACACACACACACACGACATGACACACCAATCAGATGAACTTTATATGGATTGCTTTGTACTAAGAGAAGTATACTGATTCAGACATGAATCATGTTTGTCCTGGACAATAAGTAGGACTTATAGGCAAAATGTTGGTTATTGTCCTACTGGGCATGCCTGACTGACAGATTCAGATCTCCTTTGAAAAACTACTCGAAACAAGACAGATTAGTACCTACTAGAAGGATCACATGTGCAACAAAGGCAAGGTGGGCTAAGAACACATCCATTTAAATTTATATAGCAATCTACCATTACTTTTTGACAGAGGGTTGAGATAGAAATAGGTTTAATGACAGCAAAAAAAGACACTAGGGATGGCCCATGATGTTCTACCTAATTACTGCAAAGGTCTATCCTCCTCCCCTGGACATGTAATCTTCATCAATGTGATATAATCTATAGAAGGAAATTATCGGAAGCAGCACAATGACCTCACCATATAAACCAACAATTAAAAGGAGCCACAACTAGATAGATTACCACAAATAGGTGACGACTGTGCCTGTCATTGGTGTCCTTACTATAAAATCACTCAGTATCGTCTCATACAATGACTTTTAACTCAATAACAAAGATAAAAAGTAGCACTTGTAGAGGAAATGAGAGCTTACAAGAGCAAGCATGCCAAATTCCAAAAGCTTATGCGGCTTTTAGTTAGTTTTTGGAATTGCAGAACTTGGAATATAAGCCTCTCAATCCTAGCATGCAGTCAATGTGGGACATAGCCCACAAGGAGCTCACTACATGGCATACATAATAGCCAACAAATATGCCTGTTGAACTGAAATGGTATTGAATCAGGCTTATGATTCTTTCTGGTAACAGCCTGGGTACATTTTCCTATTCAACCGAAACCGCTCCTGGACTTTAGGCATAAAGACAGTTTCTTGCTGAGAAGTACAGAAGAACTGGAATGGCAAACAACAATTTCTTACTCATTTACTGAAATAAGATAAAAAGATGTAGAAAACCAATTGGTAAATTACTTGACAGAAAAATTCGCAGCTTTTTACACGTAGAAATGTTTGACACTATTAGCCCCCGAAGTTCCCTGACAACACGGCAACTCAATCAACATATTGCACATAAAATCAGCTACTCAACAACAGAGAACAGTCGCTTCGGTGAAGCCACCCAAGCAAATTAAGTAGTACCCAAAGCCAAACGGCAGGAATTCTCACCGCCTGTCTCACAGTCCGAGGGAAGCCATCGAGTATGAATCCAGTCTCACCCTTTGGTCCTCCAGCTTCAAGACGTTTCGACAATAAATCTATAATTATTTCATCCGGCACCAATTGCCCTTGGCTAACAATCTCCGCAAGCTGCAAAATATCAATCAACGACTATAAAAACGACCGGGCATTTTCGCAGCGGATCTAAAAAGCCTCCCCTCTCACCGCAATACCTCCCTTCCCTCCCAAAAGTTTCCACAAAAACATCAGCTCGATTTCAGCTCATTCGCCAAACCAAATTAAAGGAAGCTCCATGCCCCATTAATAGCAACAAACTCCAAGATTGGATCGCGCAACGGAACACGAACCTGCGAAGAAAGCGGACCGGAGGAGGCGAGCTCGTCCCGGACGAGGTCGCCGGTGGCTATGTGCGGGACGCCGATGAGGCCCGACAGCCGCGAGGCGTAGGTTCCCTTGCCGACACCGGGGCAGCCGAGGAATACCCACTGGTGATTCCTCCCCTTAGGGCTCCGCTGCAGCGATCTGAGCTCGAGTCCGGAGCTCCCGGTCGAGGAGGAGGAGGAGGAGGAGGAGGAGGAGTAGAGACCTCGCCCCACCACCGAGGCCCTCGCCAGCAAGAGCCTCTTCAAGACGGCCATTTGGGTCGGCGACGTTTTACCCACAGAGAGAAAGAGAGTTAGAGTTTCAGACAGAGAGAGGTTCCGACAGAGTTGCGGCGGATGGTTCCACGGAGCGTGTGTGGGGGCGATGCGACGTGGGTTCTTCTTCTTCTTCTCCTGCTCCTTCGTGTCGGCGTCGTCGTCGTCGTCGTCGTCGTTTTCGTCGTCGCGCGTGACGTCCTAGAGCTGCTTTACAGAGACGGCTTCCACGAGCAAAACGAAGGAAACGTTAACGTCAATGGCGGACCTTTTTGGCTTCGCCGGGGGTGATGCCGCCGGAATCTACCCACAGATTTTTTTTCTCACGAGTATCTCCGTTCGATTCCTTTTTAACTAATTCAAGAGAACGGCTGGGAAAAAATCCAAGTGGTATATTTATTCTTTTTTTTCCACTTTCGGTTTTGACGTTATTCGTTTGACTGGCATGATTACGACGACGACGACGACGTGGTCCTATGTTTCGCTTCCAGCAAATCATCCAACGACCCAAACAGAAATTCCCCTCACGCACGATCTGTATATAACGAAACGTGAGAAATGAGAAGCAAGTGCCAAATCTGATGAGGTCGAGCTTTACCTTATCCCAACGAGGTCGAGATCGAGATTGAACATTGAGTGTCAAGCCTAACGAGGTTAAGGTCGAGCATCACCTAAGGTTGGAACTTGTTAGGATCTAACGGGCTTGAAGTTTTGCCAGCCTCGGACAGCTCTTGACCTTGTTGTTGGATTTGGTAAGGTCAATCTTCACTGGCTTTCTCTTGTGGCCAATTGCCAAGGCCACAAGAGAAAAAATGAAATAAAAAGTTATTCATTTTTTTTTAAGTTGTAAAAATTTTCCAGGTGTGGCCTAAATGGGCGCCAGCATCAGGAGCCTAACTTTGTTGCCAGGGCACGAGAACCCCAAGTCAAGTGTTGGGGTTAATGTACCTAGGCATAGAGTTTTTGAAAAATTATTTTGATTTTTGAAAACAGAGACCATTTTCCTAAATTTAAATTTTAGTTGGAATTTTTTTTTTGTGTTGATTAGGAAAATATTTTCTATTGATTTATTTTCCTAAGCGATATAAACGCCAAAAAACGAAGAAAATGTTTTCCTTAAAAATATTTTTCATGAAACAAATAAAGTTTAAGGTTCTGTTCATTTTGCAAAAAATGTAACTTTTTTGGAAAATGTTTTTCAATAAACAATTTTCCAAAGAAATAGTCATATATTTTTTATATGCGGCTGAAATCCAAAAATGAATTAAAAAATATTTTATGTTGGTAATCCTTCATGAACCCCTTTATTATTATATTTTTTAAATTATTTTTTTTTTTTTCTTTTTTTTTCTTCTTCATTGGCTAGTCGCTAACCATGGTAATTCCCGAGCACAAGTGAGCTTGAGCTTCGCCACATATGGTAACTTAGGTGGGGCTTAAACTTGCCAGCATTGAGTGAGCTTGCACTCACTTGATCAACTAAGGTGAAGCCAACTTGGCAAGACTTGAGCTCATCTATGGTCAATCATCAATTATCATGGCCAATGACCGGCGATCGGCCAATGAAGAAGAAAAAAAGAAAAAGCTTAACAAATAATTAAAAGTCAATTTTTTAGAAAAGGAAAAATAAAAAATAAAAAGGAAAATGTGCATTGTGAAAGAAAAGAAGGTGAAAAAAGATATGGAAAAATGTTTTCCTCTTTTTGAATAACAGAAAACATTTTGCTCAAATCTTGAAGATATTTTTTTATTAATGAATTTTTTTTCCCCAACCTATTTATTTTTCGTGAAACGAATGTCAGAAAACCTAAAATATATTTTTTTGAAGTTATTTTTTGTGAAATGGATGGAATCTAAATGTATTTCCATTTTATTTTGAATATTTAAGCATAAATTATTAAGTATTTTGAATCACGCATATAATTTTTTAAAGCCCTAAACGTTTCGATTTTCAACACTTTTAAATGAGTTTCTTAAATTTTCTGACAGTCATTCTTAAATTTTTGTGGAAATTGATCCGCTCCTTCTTCTATTTTCTAATGTATAGAACAATGGAATGGGCCGTGCGGAAGGAAGGAATGGGCCTAATTCAGTGTTCTCATCGAAACCAAGCCCTCCCTCTCGGCCTTCAAGTTTCGCCACTTATTTCCCGACTTCCCACTGTCTCTGTCTCTTCTCTCTCGCTCCGAGCAAAGCTCGAAACTTTGAAGCTTTGTTCTCCGCTAACAACCCTAATCCCATCTCTGCCCACCCCCATCCCCCCCAAAACAATCCCCCCTTTCCCCAATCCGATCTTCGTCCGCCTTCCCTATTCGCCGGATCGATTCGATCGTTTCCGTTCCCTCTTCCGATCCTTGATTCGTGCAGGACGAGCGACAATGCCTCCGAAGCAGCAATCCAAGACGGACGTCGCGAAGAAGCAGAAGGTTGTGGAGGACAAGACCTTCGGGCTCAAGAACAAGAACAAGAGCAAGAACGTCCAGAAGTACGTCCAGTCCCTCCAGCAATCGGTCCAGCCGAAGCCTGACCCATCGAAAGTCGCCGCCAAGGTCATTCTTTTTCTCTTTAGATCACGTCGAAGCGCCGACTTGCGAATTGGGTATCGAGCAATCGGTCTTGATTCTTCCCGTGGGATTTACAATTGAGAGAGCTCTTGGGTTTTCTTCTTTTGATTTTCATGCTGAGAACACCAAGCGCTTAATGTTTTGCGGTGAAATGGAATAATAACGGTAGAGACTTTGCATGTCGTGAGCAGAAGAAGAAGGAGGAAGAGAAGGCCAGAGAGAAGGAGCTAAATGATCTATTCAAGATTGCTGTCAGCCAGCCGAAAGTGCCAGTCGGTATGTAATGTGCACTTGCGTTGTGATTACTTCGCACTTTTAGCCTATTTGGAGCAATATTCGTTGTTGACTTGTCCAGGAATTGTGCATCTAGTTTTTGATGATTAATAGTGCGAAGTAGCTTATCTGTAGATTTCGCTTTCTCCAATATAGTATGGTGTTTTGGTGGTTAGGTGTTGATCCCAAATCTATATTATGCGAATTTTACAAGGCGGGACAATGTACCAAAGGGTTTAAATGCAAATTTTCCCATGATCTGAATGTCCAAAGGAAGGGTGAGAAGATAGACATTTACAGCGATAAGCGTGACGAAGGTAATTTACTGGGCTTTTTCTGTGGGTTGTCGTCCACATGTCTTTCTTTAGCTGTCTCGCGTCCTATATTTGAGCTATCCTACAGTCTGATGATAATGATTACTTCGGATTTAAGATACAATGGAGGATTGGGATCAAGAGACATTGGAGAAGGTTGTGGAGTCAAAGAAGAAAGAATATAATCAGAATAAGCCCACTGAGATTGTATGTCTCTCTCTCTCTCTCTCTCTCTCTCTCTCTCTCTCTCTCTCTCATTCATGCACACAGTAACCCAGGCTCGCATGTGAACAGGCTATAGGCTTTCAACTGCTCTGTATTGCTTAAAGTCAGGCGAACTTCTTTCACTGTTGCCATATGCCATGTGAAATATCTGGAAATTGTAATTTGTCCTTAGATGGTTTAGATCGTCTATACCTGTAGTTCTATTACAAAACTAATGTCGTGGTCTACAAAAAAAATGCACAAAGGACTGGCCTGTAGGTTTAATGTTACTTATTGTCTTTTGATTGAACAAATCATGTGTATTTCAGTTTAGTAGAAAAATGCTTTTCAAACGTGCTCCCTCACAGCAGTCCATGCTTGACTTTATTGTTTGTTTTCTGGAGATGTCTCTTGGCATTGGAATATCTGGTAAACATCATTCTATAAGTCTTTGTTACGTTCTAAGAAGAACCTTGATATTTTTTTTCCTTGTTGTTAGAATAACTCATGATCGTGGTTTTGTGTAAACAGGTTTGCAAGTACTTTTTGGAAGCAGTTGAAAAGAAACAGTATGGTTGGTTCTGGGCATGCCCGAGCGGTGGAAAAGAGTGCCACTACAGACATGCTTTACCACCAGGATATGTTTTAAAGTCACAAATGAAGGCACTAATTGAGGAAGAATCTGAAAAGGCCCCCATTGAAGAACAGATTGAAGACCAGGTTAACAGAATTGACAATGTTTTCCGTCATAATAAGAAAACTAACGTTTTTTGTCCCCATTTGTTTTTATGGCAGCCAGAAATTTTATTTTCCTGATAAATATCTGCTTGCTATGTACCGTCACTATCCATCAAGATTCATTGCTACTTACATTTTGATTACTTCAGCGATCGAAATTGACTGCTTCAACTCCAATGACACCCGACTTGTTCATGCAATGGAGGAAGAAAAAGATGGAAGAAAGGGAAGCTGGTTTGGCTGCTCAGCGAGCAGAAAGGGCGAAAAATGACCGCATGAGGTATTATTATTAATTTTTTCCTGATGAACTTGGAGAAACCTGTTGGGAGGATATGATGCTAATGTGGTTTCCTGTCATTTCAGTGGGCGTGAGTTGTTTCTATCAGATGCTAGCTTATTTGTGGATGATGCTGAGGCATATGAGAAGTACCAGAGAGAGGAACCGGAAGATGCCAAAGACAATGTAAACCCTCTTCACCTTTCTCTTTGGCATTATATGGTATTTTAGGCTCCTAGCAACTAGGAAACTAAAGATTGCTTGTAGCTTTGGAGCATGACCGTAATTGCAGATTGTAGTCGGCTAAAGAGCATTGGTATCAAAATGGTTTCTCAAATTTTCAAAACTTTTGTCTGTTTAATTCAAGTGACCCAATGACAATATATGGGTCATGAAGTGGTAATTCGTACTAACTGTGCTCATATTGACCAACTTGCTAAGCATGTTAAATGTACTATTGCTGCGTCCAAAGAATGAACTAGTGCATATCCATTGCCTTTTAGTATCCCTTTGGAGGGAGCAATGTCTGAACGTGTGGAGGCTGGCTCAAAGATAAATGTGCTTGTTAATCTTTTGAGTTCTACGGTTCTATGTCTTCGTTCCTTACCTTTGCATTTGTTCAATTTCAGGCTGGAGACAAATCAGGAGGGGGCGGACCAAGCTCATCAAGCAGTGCGGTGGCCAAATCTGAAGAGGTGCTGCTCGATGACGACGATGACGACGAGCTGGACATGGATGAATTAAATGAACTTGAAGCTAGTTTGTCAAGAACATCAATTCAAATTCGTGAGCCAGGAATTGAAACTTCATCCTGAAAGATCAAAGTGGGAGAGGTTGATCTGGAAGCTTGCCCAAGATTTACTTGAGAGGAGATTAAATGTTCCGGTCAAATAATCTTTTTGGGGAACCCGTTTCGTGCGTCATTGATTGTTCTAATTTAGGGGTGGTACGAGTTTTGATTTAGTCGTGTCCCGGTGTAGCTGAATAATGTAATTATTCACATATGATAGACTCACTGCTCCAAGGTTGTATTTGGGAAAGTACTGCGGATGCTGTCTTGTTTTCTTTTTTCGTTTTTGTCGGTCCTGATAATGCTTTATTTATGAAGGGAAAACATAGGCCCCTCGCAAACCAAGGACCCAGGTTCGGGCATCGGGTGTCCTAGGCTCGTGTGCTGGGGTCCCGGGCTCTGCCCTAGGGGACTCGAACCCGAGCTAGGGCACGGGGGACCCGAACCCGACCTCAAGGGAACTGCACCACGGATCTATCGCCCAGCCATTGAGGTCCCTGTACTAATTGCTGGGGACTCAAGCACAAGTGTTTTGGGTGCTGGGCCTAGTCTCAAGGATAATGAGTGCGGCCTTCATGGGACTGGGTTGATTTGATAATTTTCTCCATCACTTAAAATTGCAGGAGTAAGATACCATGAACTGGCCTGGTAGGAAATGATATGGATAGAAGAGAGAATTTATGTTCGTTTCATCGAAAATAACTTTCACGAAAATGTTTTTGGGATTTTCCGACATTTGTTTCACGGAAAATGAACCGGTTGGGGAAGACATTTTCTATCAAAGGAAAAAATACATTCTATCCACTTTTGAAAAAGAGGAAAACATTTTCCATATCTTCTTTCAATTCACTTTCTTTTATCAAACATCTATTCCTTTAATATTTCATTTTCTTTTTTTAAAAAATCAATTTTTAATTATTTTAGGCTTCATTTATTTTGCGGAAAATGGACCACCCTACTGTGACCTGCCAACTTGATTCCCTCCTTTAAGTCAACTACGATGTTGTAGTAGACATTTTCGGGCATGGAAACGACTTCGATTCCATTCACGAAAGCATAAGCCTCTGAATTATCAGGAGTGGGAGCAAACGTAACATTCAATATCCAGTCCCCTCCGACGATTAAGCAGAACTCTATGGAAGCTTGTGGAGTCGGTATAATCAGCAAAGAGGGAAGTGCTGATGTTGTGGAGTAGAGTGTGGCCAGTGGCCTCGACTGATAAGAAGGAATCGGCACAGTGGAAGTTGAGGTAAACAGTGAGTGGTGAGCTCAGGTTGACAAGCCTCGAGGTTGCCGGCAAGCTTGAGGCTTGCTTGTGGCTAGTTGCCGGTCGTTGTGTGGTCGGCAATTAGCCGAAAAAAAAAAAAAGAAAAAAGAAACAAAGAAAGATTAAAGAAAAAATAAAAAATAAACAATTGATTTTTGTAAATATAAAAAATAAAAAAATAGATTTTTTTAAAAATAAAATATTCAAAGTTTTTAAAAAATAAAAGAGAAAGAAGTGGGGACTAGTAGGAGTATGGTGAGATAAGAGATAGCGATAAGAGAGTGTGTAAAAAATATTTTCCTCCCCTTAAAAAATGGAAAATATTTTTCTCATTTTAGAAGATTTTTTTCCTTTGATGGAAAATATTTTCCCAATGAATTTATTTTCCTTGAAGAGAACATTAGAAAATATGGAAAATATTTTCCGTGAAACAAACGGAGCATTAATGGAGGTATCTTTCCTCACTGGGTTGCCAAATTCGACGATCAAGTTAGCTCGGATTGATTGAAATTGATACGTGAGAGACTTGATTAAAAAAATTATTCGAATTCAAAGACTTGACTAAATAAATTAAAAGCTCAAAATTTTTATTGAAGACAGTGCAGAAATGCAAAGATGAAAAATCGAATTTTACCATCGACCAATTATATCGTCTTTCACGTATTTCTTTATGAGTCCATAAGATCCAAAATTTCTTTATTGTTTGGAATAAGTAAAGAGAATGTGAGTGTTGACTCTGAGAAAATAAAATAAAATTCGAGATCACAATTCTAAATCATCTAGATTAGGAGATCAAATGAAGAGAAAAGTTGAGAATTATATGACTGTTTCGAACTTACCCTCAACGTAAGACCGGAAAAATAAAATCGTAAAGGATGCAGTGGCTCTTTCCCCTTTCCTTTTTCCTTTTTTTCTTCCCAATTACCTTTATTTCCTTTTTTTTTACTTCCTATAAATTAAGAAAAATAATTTTCTTCACTGTTAATTTACTTCCCCGACTTCAAAGAACATCTTCTGAAAATACATTGTAGGACCAAGTAGCATTTTGTGTTCCCATGGGTCAATTTTAAGCTGAGACCAGAGATGTGGGATGCAGCTGTCTCTTGATTGTCAATGAGTCACCAATAGACAGTTTCAATTCAACTGAACGTCTACAAGGCTCAAGCTACGGTCGCTTGGGCTTGCGCGACTCGAAACGAGATCAAATTTGTTGGAAGTAAGTGAAGAATTAGATAAACTGATTAGCGATTACCTAGCAGATTGATTTTTGGGGTGTCGTTTTCTTGGGATACAAGGTCTGTGTCCATAAAAATCGAGTAGGCTAAACCCGATGAAAATCAGGGTCATTTTAGCATCTAGTTGTTTTCTTATTCATCAATCTATGTTAATCCGGACGAATGCAATGTTGAAGTGTAATAGAAAAAAAGGTCCATTGAATTATATTATAATTACAAATAAACTTCTTTTTATTTTTTGTTTAATCGAAATCTTGCGAGGTACTTATTTGATTCTTTTAAAAAATTTAATTGGTGTGTTTACACGAGGAGGATAATTAATTGATTTCTTTGTTTCAATATGGGCCAACAAACCGATCCCAAATCCTAGAGTTAATCTTATATTTGGATTTTGATTCCTCATGTAATCCTTTACCCTCGGTTTAGTAATGCAAATCGTAATTTCTGATCATTAAAAAAAAAAAATGGAAAGAGAAGGCCAGTGGGAAACAGAGAGGAGAGGTGGGTCAATCCGAAGTTGCATCGCTTCAAAATTTCTTCATTTTCTCTTTTTAGTGGTTTGGGGTCAACCAAAAGAAAGCATAACATGATGGGACAATTGAGCCAATCGATAGCATTCGCATGCAATGTGAATAGCACAGCAGGAGCGGAGTGCCAAAGGCTTATAACATAGAAATTTATGAATTGAAATGAGTGGTCTTTTCTTTTTTTCTAGATACAACGGGCTAAGTTGTGTCAAAGTCAGTTTTGGCACGGCTCGATTAGTCTACCTTCTTGAGCTATTTTAAGGATGCACTCCCCTACATTGACTCGATTTATCTAAAATTCTACTTCTGAGCGATCTTTATCACATACGAATTGGGTTTATACTCATGTTAGTTTATTTGTTGTCTAGGTCCAGTTCTAGAATGTTAAATAGATATAATGGCGCATTCGACGCAATTATGAAACTCTTTAACCACAATCCCTTGCCTTAATAATAATTCAGGGATTTGTTCGGTAAGTCATATTGGTGGTTATATATGTGCGCGCGCGTGTGGACTATACATCTTTAATGAGTGGGATAATTTAGATTTGTTTAAATACCGAGACATTATCCTCGAGATCAGAATGCCCTAATCCTGCCATAACTTCACAAGTTGTACGAATTCTTTCTATAATTATGTCGGAGTTCTCGAGCATCCATGTGATATTGGATTAGTTTGGGAGTCTCCCGTCTCAGTATACATGGTGGAATTTATGACATCTCTCAAGTTTAATATCTTTTGACATATGTGAGATCGTAGCATCCTTAAGATTGCAAGAGACTTGACTCAGACGAATGATCAAAAACCTTGCCCGGCACGCCATGGAACCCGATTCTCGCACCTAATCAACACAGTTTGAAAAGTTTTGAGCCCTTCATAGTGATGTTCCCATAATGGGCGTTTTAGGGAGATAGGTCTGCATAAACTGAATGGGGAAGTCTTTTGCGATCGTGCTCCCAAAAGTAATCACGTGTTAGGACCTTTACGTCAATAAAACCATGATTACTTGCCCTCCTTGGAGATCTTAACTTGATTCTTGCTCCGTCTTTTCCCGAACTCGAAAGGCTAGTCAAACAGATTCCCCACGATCTACTTAACCTTAATCTGGCCTTAAAGAACACGCTTTCGATTGCGGCTCTGAAGTATAACATGTGCATCGTGAAACAAAAAGAGTCCAAAAGAGATGATTTTTCCACGGACGAAGAAGTATGATTTTGGAAGTTTTGAGCCCTTCGGGAGAATTGCCAAAAAGTCCTAAACTTTATTGGGGTTGTCTTAGGTCGAGTCCTAAACCTTTTTTTTGACCAATTCGAGTCCTAAACCTTTTTGCGCGGTGTGCCAATTGAGTCCATCCGGCCAAATTTGGCCGGCCGGAGTGACGTGGACGCCGGCCGGCGCCGGCGATAATATTTTAATAATATTTTATTATTTTCTGAATTTTTTTTTTTTATTTTTTTCGAATTTTTTATTGTTTTTTTAATTTTTCTGTTTTTTTTTTCTTTTTTTTTTTTCTCCCCCTCCCCTCCCCCTCGCCGGCGGCAGTGGCCGGCCAGCTCCGACGAGGCTGCCGGCCCTTTGCACGAGGGCCGCGAAGCCCTCGCCGGCGGCCGGCAAGGGTCGCGGCCCTCGTCGACCGGCCACCCTCGCCGGCGGCCTCGCCGCACCGGGCGAGGGGGCCGCGGCGGCGGCGGCCTCGCCATGGCCGGCCGCGGGCGGCGGCCTCGCCGCGGCCGGCGAGGCCATGGCGACCTTCGCCTAGGCCCGCCATGGCCTCGCCGGCCACGGGCGAGGCCGCCTTCGCCGCTGCGGCCAAGCCATGGCGAGGCCGGCCTCGCCTAGATCGGGCGAAGCCGCCTCGTCGCGGCCGGCCTCGCCCGGATCCGGGCGGCCGGGCCGCGACCCGGGCGGCGGCGCCCGGATCGGGCGAGGCCGCCTCGCCGCGGCCGGCCTCGCCCGGATCCGGGCGGCGGGGCCGCGACCCTCGCCGGCGGCCCCAGTGCAGGCGAGGTCGCGGCGAGGGCCGCGGCCCTCGCGCGGTGGCGGCGGCCTCGTCGGCGGTGGCCGGCCCGGCCGGCGGCGGGGGGGGGGGGGGGGGGGGAGAAAAAAAAAGAAAAGAAAAGAAATAGAAAAATTAAAAAATCAATAAAAAATTCGAAAAATAATAAAAAAAAATCAAAAAAATAATTAAAAAAATCAAAAAAAATAAAAAAAATTGTCGCCGGCGCCGGCCGGTGTCCACGTCAGCTCCGGCCGGCCAAATTTGGCCGGATGGACTCAATTGGCACACAATTGCAAAAAGGTTTAGGACCGAATCCCAAAAAAAAAGGTTTAGGATCGACCTAAGACAACCCCAATAGGTTTATGACTTTTTTGGCAATTCTCCCTGAGCCCTTCATAGTGATGTTGCCATAATGGGCGTTTTAGGGAGATAGGTCTGCATAAACTGAATGGGGAAGTCTTTTGCGATCATGCTCCCAAAAGTAATCACGTGTTAGGAGCTTTACGTCAATAAAACCATGATTACTTGCCCTCCTTGGAGATCTTAACTTGATTCTTGCTCCGTCTTTTCCCGAACTCGAAAGGCTAGTCAAACAGATTCCCCACGATCTACTTAACCTTAATCTGGCCTTAAAGAACACGCTTTCGATTGCGGCTCTGAAGTATAACATGTGCATCGTGAAACAAAAAGAGTCCAAAAGAGATGATTTTTCCACGGACGAAGAAGTATGATTTTGGAAGTTTGTCTTGACAAGAAATAGGATACGCCCATTCATGGTCGGGGCCACCTAGAATTGGTTATCATTCTCCAAGATTTTCTTTCCATAAAGCTGGACTGTAGATGAGGATTTGAGCATATGACAATGACAGACGATTTGGGTAGACCAACGGAATCTCGTAAACTAGATTGGATTCAGATTGTAGAATCGAGAGAGAAATCACGATAACATAGAAAGGAGACAGCGGAAGAAGTCAGTCCATGTAAAACTCAATACTTGATTCAAAGTTCACAGAAAAGAAAAAAACACTAGTTAAGGTATGGCCCAAGACTATGTTTTTAGCAATTTATGCAAGAATTCGATAAGAAAAGAATGTGGAGTAACCTTTTTTAAGCAAAAGAACTAATCAAGTCACATATTTAGACAAATGCAATGGAGAATGTGTTCTTTTTGTAAGGAGAATCCTCTCGGACATTTCCAAAATGGCTAAATCCTCAGGTGCTCCGCATCATGGATCGCTTGGCTATCCACCTAATTAACAAATGAAAAATAAACCTAAAAGTATGGACCAATTTTTCGTTAAAGGCAAGCAATGAAAGGTTGTATAATGGGTCGATCAATTATTGATTGGGTAGATGGTGATAAAGTGTTTCGAAAACGATTATATTTCTCGAAAAGTACGTCTCGGTGGGTCTCTGCTTAGGTGCATGTGAACTTGTTAAGCACTAAGCAAATGATGATTTGATCATACGATCATGACAGACGATTTGGGTAGGCCAGCGGAATCACGTAAAATTAGATTGGATTCGAGGTTCGTTGAATCGAGGGAGAGATCACAATTAGCATGGAAAAGAGAGCAGAAGAAATTGGTCCACGTAAAACTCAATATTTGATTCAAAATTAACCCAAAGGTTAAAAAAAAAACACCAATTAAGGAATGGCCTAGGACTGTGCTTTCAGCATTTTATGCAAGAATTAAACTAGAAAATAATGTGGAGTAACTTATATAAGCAAAAGAACTAATCAAGTCACATACTTACACAAACACAATGGAGAATATGTTCTTTACCGTCCTGAAGATTTATAAATTATAAATCTATTGGGTGCTCCGCAATCCGCATCATCCATCACTTGACTATACACCCAATTATTAAAAAAAACCTAAAAGTAGGGATGTTCACTAGAAGTATTAAAACTTATCGTGAAAATGCAATTAAGTTCTAAAATTTGAAAAAAGTTCTAACACCATCAATTTCACTAAAGGGAAAAAGCTGACGTGGCCATTTTTAAATTATTTTTCATGCCATGGCAGCATTTTTTAATTCTTTATTCAATTATTATTTAAATTAGATTAACAAATGAAAAAGAAACCCTAAAATTTTATTAAAAAACAAAACTAGAGAAAAAAAGAAAAGAAAAGAGAAGGGCAAGGGCTTAGTTGCCGCCACTACCCATTGCTGAAAGGGCCGACGACCCTCACGTGGGTTTGGCAACCATTGCCCACCCTAGGCAAGGGCTGGCCACCCTTGCTGCCGACCCTTCTAGTAATGGGCAGTGGCAGCGGCTAAAGCCCTTGCCCCTCTCTCTCTCTCAATTTTGTTTTTTAATAAAATTTTAGGTTTATTTATTTATTTTTTAATCTAATTTAAAAAATAATTGAAAGAAATAATAATAATAATGCTAACGTGGCATTACAAATCAATTTAAAAATGTCATGTTAGCTTTTCCGGTTAATCAAATTGACAGTGTTAATTTTAGGAATTGATTGTAGCAATTTGATAAGTTTTAGAAGTTTATTGCACTTTTTATAAGTTTTAGGACTCAATTGTATTTTCGCGAGAAATTTTAGGACTTTTAGTGAACATAACCCTAAAAATATTGGCGACTTGGGGATCCTAAGCTCATGCCTCGTGGTCCCACACTTGGCCTTACAAGACTCAAACTCGTGCTTGCGCATTAGGGACCCGAGCTTAGGGGTCTTTGGCTGTACTATTGAGGTCCCAAGCCTGGTCACCCAAGAATCGAGCCTAGCTATCAAGGACTCTGGTAGAGGCATTGGGGTCCTAGGATCTTGGTCCAAATTCGAGGGAGCTGGCCTGATCTCGGGGTCCTCGAGCTCGAGCTATAATGGTCAAGCTACGTAGTCATTACAACAATGGTGAAGTATGATATCGTAGACAAGTCAGAGTGGGAAATAGAGATAATTGTCAAAAATGTCCTAAAACCTTGATAGTCAATTCGATCCTAAATCTTTCAATTTAGTCAATTTAGTTCTAATTTTTTTTATCTCAATTTAGTTATAAACCTTTTAGAAATTTGTTAATTTAGTTTTAAACCTATTATTTGGATATTTGGCAAGAAGGACTACATCGATAAATCATCAAAAAGTTTAAACTAAATTGGCAAATCATCAATATATTTAGGATTAGATTGGTATATTAAAAGATTTAGAATTAAATTGGCAAAAAATGTTTAAGAATAAATTAGCATTAAAACTAAATTTGTCTTCCGTACAATGGGTTTATGACTTTTTGGATAATTTTCCCATGGGAAGTGATGTGGACCGAAGAGAAAATTTATGCAATTTCATGGAGGCAAGATCTCTCCTTAGTGGCTTGTCCATGGAGACAAAAAATTTTCTTGCATCATATTTTGGCATAATTCGACGGTCATGTTAGCTCTAATTGATTGAATGACATTGGTATGTGAGAGACTTAATTATAAAATTTATGCAAATTCTAAGACTAAATTAGAAAAATTAAAGGCTCAAAATTTTGATGGAAAAGAGTGAATACATTCAGAGATGAAACGTCAGAATTTATTATTGCTAATTTATATTATGCTTCACATATTTTTTTAAAAAGGAAATTTGAATTACTATTTTAGAAAAGTAAAGAGAATGTGAGTGTTGATTTTGAGAAAACGAAACCACTCGGGATCACAACTTTCAATTATTAGAATTACGCGATAAAAAATTGGAGAAACAAGTTGAAAAGTTAACACTTATTCCAAATCTACCCTCAATGTAAAACCAAAACATAAAATCGTAAAAAATTGAATGTGAATCCGGCAAGCTCTTCTTCACCTGTCGTTTCCCCCTCTTTTTAACCCCCAAAAATGATAATATAATTACCCATATTTCCCTCATTGTTACCTTCTATAATTTTCAAAAAACACAAGGTAAATAATTTTCTTCAGATTTATTTCCTTCACCGACATAAACAAAGATCTTCTGACAACTACGTAGGAACAAGGAGAATTCTGCGTTGACATAGGTCAATTATAAGCTGGGACCAGAGGTGTGGGATGCAGCTGTTTCATGATTGTCAGTGACTCAGCTATAGATGGTTCCAATTTCAATTCAATTCAATTGAACGTCTATAAGCGGTTCGAAATGGAGATCAAATTTGCAAATTCAATTCAATTGTTTCAATATGGGTCAGGGAGATGGAAATAGAAGGCGAACGGAAAACAGAGAGGACAGGTGGGTCATTGCAAATTTAATTACTAAGATTTTTCTCTTTTTCTTTACTATGGAATCAATGTCTAGCATTCGCATGCAATGTGAATAGCACAGATTCTTTGTAAGTTTCCACGATAATAGCCTAGTTTTCGCGCACCTCAAGGCAACTTTAAGTGCACACTTTCCCATTTCTATATGACACATTCAAGATTTTATTCTCGACATCTTTTATTATATGCGATTTAAGTTCAAACTCTTATCATTTATCTGTCACATAGGTTTAATTTTAGGATGCTAAATAGATCATTCAAAATGATGTGAAAACATGTGGGACGGAATCGTGAATTTTTTTTTCCACAAAGTTGATAAGAATGTCACTTGTCTCTATGTCTCAATTAATTAGTAATAATTCTGGGGATTTGTTCGATAAGTTTTATCAATAAGTCTATATATAGGAACTTTATATGGAGTCTCTTCTCAGTTGAAATTATGAGATCTCAAGTTTAATATCTTTTGACATATGCCAGACAATGGTGTATTTAAAATTGTGCAGGAGACCCAAATCAAAAAGTGACAGACAATCTAGCCTGGCACGGCATGGAAGCTGATTCTCGCACTGAATCAACACAGTTTAAATAGTTTGAGTGAGGAAAATGGTCTAATCAGTCCTAAATCTATTATATGAATGCCAATTCAATCCTAAACTTTTCAATTTTGTCAATTTAATCTTAAACATCTGTGCGAAATCTCAATGTAGTCCCTCCATCCATTTTTCACCTAAAATTATTGACGTGTGCCATAAAGGACAAATGGCCACAATTGGGCCGTCACATTGGCAATTTTTGACAAAAGCTAACTGAAAGGATTACATTGGAATTTTGTATAAAGATTTGGCTAAAATGGCAAAGTCGAAAAGCCATATGTAAAGATCAAGTAGGTAATTTTCCCTAGTTTGAGCTCCTACTAGTCATGTTCCCATAGTGGACGAGAGAGACCAATTTGTAAAAGGGTTACCTTCGTTTTAGGGAGATAGGTCTGCCTAAACTGAATGGGGGGAGTCTCTTACAATCATGGTCCCCAAAGTAATCACATGTTTAGAAGCTTCACGCGCAAAAAAAAATCATGATCACTTTCCCTCTTTGGAGATAAATCGATTCTCGGTCCGTCTTTCCCCGTACTCGGAAAGACTTATCGACCGGATTCCCCACGATCGATTTACCCCTTAATCTTGCCTATGATTGCGACACTGAAGACAGCATGTGCATGGTGAACAAGAGACTCCAAAAGAGATGATTTTCTCATAGGACGAGGAAGAACGAGGAAGGACGAGGGTCGACAATTGTTGGGCAAATATTATTTTTAAAGTCATTTTTGGGGAGTTCATCTCCAAGAGAAATAGTACAAGCGGAAATTATTGGGCAAAATATTAATTTGCTAAGTCATTTTCTGACTTTACCTAGACAAGAAACAGTAAAAGTTGACAATTGTTGGGCAAAATATTAATTTTTAAGTCATTTTTTGGGAGTTTATCTCGACAAGAAATAGTATAATGCCGTTTACTATTGGGGACACCTACAATTGGCTATCACTCTCCATGATTTTTCTCCTCATAGAGCTGGACGGCAGATGATGATTTGATCATACGATAATGACAGAAGATTTGGGTAGGCAAACGAGATTAGATTGGAATCGAGATTTGTTGGATTGAGAGGGAGAGATCACGATTGGCATGGAAAAGAGAGCAGATGAAGTAAGGTCCACGTAAAACTTAATACTTGATTCAAAGTTAACCCAAAAAGTTAAAAAAAAGAAAAGAACACTAATTAAGATATGACCTAGAAATGTTTTTAGCAGTTTATGCGAGAATTCAATTAGAAAATAATGCGGGGTAATTTTTTTAAGCAAATGAACTAAGTAAGGGCCTATGTGGTAACCGGTTAAATAGTGCTTGCTTTTGTTCTTTTATTCCCGGGAATAGATTTGGTATAGAAATCCATTTGTTAAAATTTTTGTTTTCGAGAATATATTTAGAATAGAATTAGGAATAAAAAAAAATGTTGTTTCTTGTTTCTGGGAGCAATTGTAAGAATCGGTTTTTTTTTTTTCTCTTTCTCTTTCTTCTTTTCTCTTTCCTTTTCTTCTTCCTCCAACCTACTGCCGCTCCATTCTCGCCTAGTGGCCACCGTTGCCGCCTTCGACGATGGCTAGCGAGCGATCGTGCGAGGTCTGGCAAGCTCACCGGAGTCTTGCCTGGCCACCAACGAGCTCGGCCTCGCAGATTTGGGCGAGGTCGAGTCTTGCCGGTGGCCTAGCGAGGCTCGCTTGACCACCGGTGAGGCTCAGCCTCACCTAGATTTGTGAGGTTGAGCCTTGCCGGTGACTAGGTGAGCCTCCGGCAAGCTCGCAAGATCTCGCTCGGCCGCTTGCCAGCGGTGACCGGCCACAAAAGGAGGAGGAATAAGAGAAAAAAAAAAAAAAAAGAAAAAGAGAAAAAAAGAGGAAAAATATAATAAAAGTATTAAAAAATTAGAATAAACAAAAAAATTTAAGAGTTTTATCAAACACATTTCTATCCTGGTAATAAAAATATTGGATAATTACCAAATGCTTTCAAATACTCAAAAATTATTCTTGGAACAGAATAAATAAGAATAATTTTTTATCAGAAATTATTTTCGGGAACATAATGGTTACCATTCACATTCTAAGTCATATATTTAGACAAATGTAGTGGAGAGTGAGTTCTATTTTGTAAGTGGCATCGTCTCAGACATTTCCAAAATGGTGAAACTCTCATGTGCTCCGCATCATTGCTCACTTGACTATTCATCCAACTAGTAAAAACAACCCTAAAAGTATGGACCGATTTTTCTTTAAAGGAAAGTTATGAAAGATCATGTAATAGGGTGGATCAATTATTGATTGGGTAGATAGTAATATAGTGTTTCGAAAACAATTAATATTTTCTCATATAAGTAAGTTTCGATGGGTTTTCACTTAGCTGCACATAAACTTGTCAAGTACTAAGCAAATAGTCTCATTTAAGCAGTCATTCGAGGGTCATCAATATTAATGCACCAAATCCTATCAAAAATTCTTTTCTTCAACAATTATCTTTTTGTCCGGGAACTATTTTCCTGTCATAGCCTTGGCGGTATTTACTCATGAAACAATCGATTTTTGCTAAAAAGCTAACAATGAAAACGAAAATTTTTAGCATAAGAAAAGACGTTCACGTGATCTAGCAAGATTCTCTCCTATCCATTGGCGGATATATTATTTTCTCTGGCCTAGCTGTCTCAGCTAATTTTTCATTTCCCAAACTATAGTATCGGCCGAAGTTGATGTCATGAGATTTTCCAAGCCCTAATCAAGACTATGTATCGGTCAAATTGATGTCTTCCCAGACTTAGTCAAGTCAATGCTGGGAAAGTGGGGTACAATTGCTACCGACCTGACCCCACTTGTTATTTCATTTTAAGACAGCAAGCGAACCATCTCCTCTTCAGAATAAGGAAAAAACAAAAAAGAAGAAGAGTAGATGCATTTTCTTATTTGGCCTCAAGTGGGTTTTTACCCTACGAAACTAAAGTTGGCCTATATTCTTTCTAAGTTGTTGCAGTCATTTGGACATATCGTTCAAGAGCATATCTCTATGAGTTCCATTCGATCTTATCAGTGCCTCCACATAGAAAATTTTGGTTAGCTTTGGAGACAAGGTAGACCCACATGCTCCTCTAGTTCAATATCGATACTCTCAATCAAGTTTGAAATTTTATTTTTCGAAATTATGACTTTAAGAGTTGTGTGTAAATGATCCACTAAGGATAAAGACTTCATTTATTTTGATACATTGTCCCATCGAGCGTTTTTCTTTATAATATTATACATGACTACACAGACATTTGGATCGTGCCCTATTTGGGGATCAATTCTCAGCCTATTAAATTCTTGTTATGTTCCCCAACATTAGTATATGCCACTGTCGGAAACGGGTGGACTTTTTGTCGTGTTCTTCGAAGACGTGAACAGAGTGCATATTCTTTTTCTTTTCTTGTCTTTCTATTTTCGTCCCTCCTTGAAAATTGATAAAGAAAGGCAAGTGGGAATGGAGAGAAGGGAACCGATCGATTGCGAATGGATCTTGTTCTACCAGAAAGAAGTGGCATGGAAGTGACAAGTGGCCCAATTAGAGGTCTTCCTTGATGTGACTTGCAAAAGGAAAAAGAAAAAGGAAAAAAAAAACATGTTGCCACACGCATTCGTAGGACCTTCACTTATATAATGTCCGATGAAAAGGAAATGAAGTGGAAAAACGAAAGAAATAATAATATAAATAGTCCCTGAATTTAGGTTCAATTTAAAATATAGTCATTGAAGTTTTAATTTATTTAATGTGATTTCTAATCTTTAACTTACTGTGTAAAATCGCTCTTAAATTTTTCATTTATTTAATATAGTTCTTGAACTTATAGTAAATGTTCAATTTAAGTCTTGCATTAGATAATCTAGGGACTATATTGAATTCATGTATATGATAATCTAGGGATTAGACTGAACATTTGTCATAAATTTAAGGATCACATTGAATAAATTAAAAATTCAGGGATTTAATTGCCCATTGAACTTGGATTCGAGGGTTAGTTGTGTAATTTATCAAAAACAAAGAAGGAAAAAGTGAGAAATACAAAATGCCTTCCTTCGCGAAAATATGAAAATAACGAAAGTTCTCGCAAGCTACTATCGTCTGGCATGCACAAACAGAACGAGGACATGAACTCAACCAGCATCTTGACCCCTTCTTTCCTGTGCTTGTGTCAGAGAGACTCTGCCTGAAAATCTATGCACTGAAAATCTGTCATCCACCGACTGATATGGTCATAATGAATTATTCACTACATAATCATCGTGTTTCTTTTTTGTCCTTTTCATTCTCTGAACAGCAGAACCAGCAGCAAAAGCAAAAAAAACATAATCCTTCGGAAGAGAAACTATCATCAGTATTCATAGTCTCTCTCTGCCACTATCAAATTTTTCACGGCAATCGAGAGCGGAATCATACATTCATGGGGTCAGAAAAAGAAACGTGAGAGCTAATCTCACTTCGCCGGCGGCGTCACCGGGGAGGCCGGCTCCCCGGGGACGGAGTTCCTCTTCCTCCCGAGCCTTGCCATAGACACTACATAGGCCACTTTCTTGGCGACCCACCTGAAGACGCCGACTTTGACCAGACCTCTCTTCGGAGGTAGCCGTGCCTTGGAGCCCTTCTTTGTCAAGCACGCATCGGACATTTTCTGCGATCCTCTCTCTGCAAGGAAAAAGGAGACAGAAACCTCGAGAGGGTTATCAGAGATGATCAAGCAGAGAGAGGGAGAGGTAAACAAAGCAGAGGAGGGAGGTAGAGGCGTGTTTTGGCGGAGAGATATGCGGGTTTGTTCAACATATATACAGCCAGAAAGGTGTGAAAGAGATCTTAGAGAGAGAGAGAGTTTGAATAAGATGGTTCGGGTGGTAGTGACTGATGTGGAAGGAGGAGGTACGAAGGAACAGCTGTTGCTTCCATACAGTTGCTGGGATCTTACTGTCGACGATGAGAAACCGAAAGACCAGCAGCATAGTATGCATTTTGAGCATTTACCGTCAAGGGGGAGGTAAAAAGGGGAGAGAACTTATACTTTATCAGCAAAAGGAAGGGACTTGATTCTAATGTCATCATGCGAGCCTTTTTCAGCTGTGTCATTTTCCGTCTTCACGATCGCCAAAAGTGTTTTTTTCACCGCTCCTTTTGGTGTTGATGTAAGGTAACTCAACACCCATTTTCAAAGTTACGGCGGGATACTTTGTGAAGATAAATCGAGCGCATCACTCTAATCGAATGACGCTTTCAATGGAATTTATTTAGCTTGAAAATATAATGATATATACAAACATGAGTACTGTACGTGAAAAGATATAAAAAGATCCGTTTGCTCAACACAAAGTAAAACATTAGTTATAGAGAGAAAATCTCAATATTACACAACACGCCTAATTTTCTATGTTGACACATATTAACGTTGTTTTATCGCAATTCAATTATTTAATGCCTAGCTTTATATGTTGACATTGAGATCAAGATCAAAATGTTTTAGAAGGACAAAAATTGACATGGATTGCAAATGCGAAGAAAGAGGCCTTAAAGGTTCCCAGCGGCCTTTGATTGCATGACCAAGATCGGTCCAAACTGAAGTCCAGCTAAGAAGTTTCCCCGCTGTCTTTGGTCCAAAGCCTCCGGAAAAGACCAGAGAAGAGACAAGCGGAATAAATAGAAATAAAAAGAATAGATGCATTTTCATTATTTGACCTCAAGTGAGTTAAAAAGTCGTTCAAAAAGTCATAAGCTTACAATTTTTTATCAATTCAATCTCCAATTTTTCAATTTTACTCATTGAATCCTAAACTTTTTTTTATTTTACCAATTGAGTCTATTCTACCAATTTTAATCAAATTTCGTTAATTTAGATGCCAACCATCCTACATAGCATGGTTGGGGCTAATATTGACAATTTTTAATAATATCATTTTATATTTTTTATCGATTTTCTTTTTCTTTTTTTTTTCCACTAGTAGGTGGTGAGGCTATCGCAGCCGCAGGTGAGGCCACCTCACCCAAATCTAGGTGAAGTTGCCTCGCCCATGATTGCTCAAGCTCGACTCGTGGCCATGGCCTTGAGCTTTATAACTCAAACGGTCGTGATCGTGAGCATCAAGCTGGTCGATCATTGGCTCACCTCCAGTACAACGCAAGCCATTGACCAACTGGCGATGTAAACGTTTGAGTCGTGCGCGCGCGTGCAGGAGAGAGATTTGAATTATGAAATTAATAGACCCTCTTCTTTTTGTAGTGATGCAAACGATTCTTAGGGGACCCAAAATTGCGAGGTGTCTCCCACACAAATCGTCCTTCATCTTGTGATGTGAATGTGCAATTACATCGATCAAGTCAAAGGTCAATAAAAACAATTCAAAAAGCCCATTGCCATGAAAAAGATCGGAGGCCAGGCACAGCATTTAATGTTGTATCCCCCCCTTCACGCGGGGGGAGGTGGCACTCTAAAAACGACCCACCAAGAAAAATTGTTGACGCAAGTCAATAAGGTTTCGTACAGAATGTCATGATTCATTTAAACGTGACGTAGCTCATTAATTTTTGATAAAAATGCACTTAAAGCATAAATATTATGTGCATGATGCAATCGAGTGATGAGCCTTCCCGATTGATGTAATCTTAGTCTTGAGTCTTATTGGAAAAGTGCAAACCCAAATTACTTAGATCGTTGAAAAAATACCTAAAGTATACTCACAATGGAATCGGGCAATATGTGTTATAAGTCCCTCCTAACAAGGGTCGAATCTACAAAAAGAATATCTCGATCCTTTGAGGGGTGGGTTTCATTGGTCTTACCCATTTATCAAGTAAAATATTTGGGGAATCTTCTCCTGTTATGAAAATTCAATTATTACATCTTAACTAGTCCCATTATTATTATCCATCATGATTCATATATTTGAAAGAGATTGTACATTTGCCTATCTAATCTCCCTTCATAGGGATAAATAAAGTTGCTACAGGATCACGATTGCGGTTACTAATCTTGTTCTTTGTTTACCCCCAAATGATTGGGAAAAAAAAAAGTTCTTCACATGGGCATTCAACCAACATTTTTTTTTTTGTACTCTTTTTCCAAGGCAAGTTGGATATGATTCGGTATTTTTGCTGCAATAATTCTTTTCATCGGAGGAAAAATTGCCCAAAAAAACATGAGCGAACGTAGGACCACGTTGAAAAAGTGCCATGTCTATCCTGCGAGTGAAACTTGCCCAATTGGTTCACCCGTTCTCATCAAGACAAGTTTCCTTTATACGAATATTCTTATGGGGTTGCTCGTATAACTTCATGCAATGTTTTGCAGTCATTAAAACACGGACATGTTCAAGAACATATGTACATGAACTTTATTCGATCTCATCAGTGCCCCCGCACTCGTATTTTCTAGAATACATATCGCCTACAAAATAAAGAAAATGAAAAACAGAAGAAGAAATTAATTAGTTTCGGGGATATGCTAGACCCACATGCTCCTCTAATTTAATACCGGCACTAAGCAATTGATTTTCGCTGGAAGTTAACACACACAAAAAAAAAGAGGAATAATTTTTAGCATAAGAAAAGATGTTTGACGTGATCCAACGAAATTCTGTCCCGTCCGTTGATTAATGTTTTTCTCCTCTTGTGCCTACCTAACTCGGCTAATACTTTTCTTCTCAAACTAAAAGCATCAGCTCGAGTAGATGTCATGAAATTTTCCATGCCTTATCAAAACTACATATCAAGTCCCATTGAAATACCAAAAGTCCATAACTCAGTCAAATGAATGCTGGGGAAATGGGAACCAATCGCTATAGCCCTGGCCCTACTTGTCATGCCAATTTTGAGACAACAAGCAAGCAATCTCCCCTTCAGAATAAGGGAAAAGACAAATAAAAAAAAATCAGGAAAAGTGTCAGAAAAATACTAAACATTTTGTATTGATATCAATTTAGTCTTAAACCTTTTGACTTAGTATCAATTCAGTCATTTTCGACTAATTTTGACTAGATATTGATGACGTGGATAACTTTTAATATTATTTTAATATTTTTCGAACTTATTTATTTCTTTTATGTTTCTTTTTTCCTTCTCATCCTGCTTCCTCCAGCCGATCACCGAACCTTGGTGACTAGCCACAGGCAAGAGTTGGTGAGGTTCAAGCCCTCGCCAAAGGTTATGAGGGTGCTCCTACGAGGGCTGGAGCCCTAGCCAGTGGCTAGGCGAGGGCGAGGCTCGCTTGCCTAGCGCAAGGCCACCCTTGCGGCCTCTAGCGAGGACTCAAGTGTCGTTGATTGCCTTTGGCTGGTCTCCTAGGTCTGACGACTAGTTGGAGGAAGGAGGAGGAGAAGGAAAAGAAAAGAAATAGATAAACAGTTCTAAAAAATACTAAAATATTATTAAAAGCTGTCCACGTCAGCATCGATCGTACTATATCAGTTGACTGGCTTTCATGTCAACAATATCTAACCAAATTTAGTCGGAAGCACTGAATTGACACTAACCAAAAAAGGTTTAGAACTAAATTGGTATCAATGCAAAAGATTTAAGGCTTTTTGATACTTTCACAAAAAAAAAATATAAATACATTTTCTTTATTTGCCACGAAACCATATAAAAATTAAGGTTGGTCCATATCCTTCCATAGTTTGGTATAATATATGTACGTGAGCTTTATTTGATCTCATCGTTGCGCTCCACATTGATAATTTCTAAAACACATATCACTAATAGAATAGAAAATTGGAAAGAAAATATAGGAATTTTTAAATAGCTTCAGCGACAAGGGAGACCCACATGTCCTTCTAATTTAATACCGGCACTCTCGAATTAAGTTAATAAATGAAAACGAGGAGTAATTTTTTCCCGGAAATCTTATTTTAATATTTGCATCACTTCCAACTTGCATGGAAGTGATACCTAATTCATTCCTACACAATGGAAAAGTGTACTTTTTTTTCTTTTTATTATTAGACATAACTAAAGGAACATTTTTTTATCATTGCCCAAAGGAAAAAAGCTTCGATGACTGCACCATTACTCCGCCAAGAGTAATGGTGCAATCTTGACCCCATATTTTTCCAAGTAAAACGAAGGACTTCTTCTTTATCCAGTTTCTTTGGTGGGATTTCCATTAATAAAAAAAAGTTTTGCCCAAGTAAAAAAAGTAAGGAAAATGATCAATATGAAGAAAACCCATAAAACACCCACAACAATACGAAAATTATAATTAGCACCTATTCATCATCACCAATCGAGTGACCATGATTGCGAGCTCGAATTGAGTGGCCATGGCAGCTTTGAGCTTTGTGGCCTGAAAAGATCTAATGGACATGACCAACACGGGTTGAGCTTGCCATTATGGCAGCCATGACGGACCTCTATCTCTCTCTATGTTGTTTTCTTTTATATTGTTTGCTGGGGCACCTATTTGGCGGCATATTATAACGTGGGGCAAATCATAGTATCATACATGTATTCCAATGTATGTGTAAGGGATTCTACATATCGTATCAACAAAAATTCACCGGCAAAAGATAAAGTATAATGGAAGGACTAACGTAGGGCATCTTTTAACATAAAAAAGATAGAGGGATGATTTTTATTTTCGGACAAAAATAGATGCGCCGCTAGTAACATTCTTCCTTTAATAAAATAATCCACACTTTCTCGCATCCGGCTGCCCACCTCTCCTAAACTGAAACTCGTGGTCGATACATGCCACCCTTATAAATTCACTACAACTGCGCCGTTCTCCTAGCAAGACTCGCCCAAATTGGGGTCTGATTTTCGATTCTCAGCCGATCAAATTCTTTGTTTTGGCCCATAATACACATGTTCAAAGAAGTGAAAAGGAGTGCACGTTCTTATTCTTTTCTTTTTCTCTTTTCTCTCGACCTGTCCGTCCTTGAAAGTGGGTCAAAGAAAAGGCAAGTGGTGAAGGAGAGAAGAGAGCCGATGGATATGGCGACTACAAAGTGGATTCCGTTCTTACTACAAGAAAGTTGCATGGAAGTGACAAAAGGCCCACTTCCTCGTGCATCGTACGAGATCAATGATGTTGGTTCCTCGTTTCTCTCTATTGATGGCAAACGATGGGCATCTTTTCTCAGCGAAAAGGCAAAGGGAAAGAAAAACGTGGGTTCTACAATTTCGTGAACGGGGTATCTAAACGAGCCAACGACCGAGAAAAATGATTCATATTCCATCAAAAGAAAGAGGGAGAGAAAGAGAAAGAGAGGGTTAGGGTTTGTATTAGATGATACTTGTGGAAGTGATTGATGTGGTGGCGCGAGATGCTAAGGGAAGCTGTTTGTTTCCGTGAAATTTCTAGGATCTTTTTAGGCTGCTTTTGATGATGAGAAATTAAGGGGGTGCATGGCAACATTTCTGTTCCTCAATTTTTCTGTTCTTTTGTCCCTCGAAATAAAAAAAGAACAGAAATCCGTTTGGTAACACCAACTGATTTTTCTATTTATCGGAATAGAAAGTTGTTCATGAAAATAGATTTGGAGTAGAAATGAGAAGTAGAAAAAAGTAGCTTCTTATTATTGGGAACAATTTCTAGAAATTAATTTCTTGGAGACTACTTGTCGCCTATAGCACACCGCCGTCGGCCGCCAGCGCCCATCACTTGCCGTCGGCCGCCTGCCACCGGCCACGTGCTGCTAGCCAACCGCCAGTCGCTAGCCTCTCGCCACCACCCTTCGCCCGGCGGCCAGCAACGACAACCTAGCGTGACCGGTGACCCAGTGTGATGGGCGGCGATCGGCGGCGGTGACTTGGCGATTGCCGGTAGCAACCGGTGGCGGCGATCGGTCGCCGGTCGCCACCCGCAACCCGTCAGTCGCCGTCCCCATCGGGGAAAATAGAAATAAATTTTTTTTGTCATATACCAAACGCATTTATATTCTTTTTCTATTTCAAGATTAAGAAATTTTTGTAGTTACCAAATGCCTTATTTTATTCAGAAATTGTTCTAGGGAATAAAAATAGAAAAGAACTATTCTCAAAAGAAATTGTTCTCAGTAGTAAAAATATTACTAAACGCACCCTAAAGGTCTGTATGATAAGCGGCTGAGAGGTGTTTAAGTGATGCGGATGTACAACTTATGAAGGGAAGCTGTCTCCGTCTCCGTACAATTTCTAGGATCTCTTTAGGGTACTTTTGAATCAAAAGTTTTGATGAGGGGAAATCATAAGACACCATGATAAGCAATTTAAAGGAAGGGACTTTATTCTTCTTTCCATTTCAAAGGTAAACGCATAAGCAACGATTGAGCTTGTCATTTTCAACCTAACTCCCGATTGATAACTTATCAATGATAAGAGTTATAGCGCTCTCTTTGATGTTGATATAAGCAGATTAAAGACCTATGGAAAATTTGCGGCAGTTGTTTTGTGTATATAAATCCAAGCTCACTTTAGTTAAATGGGGTTTCAGTCGGTATTTAATCCAGATCAAAAATATAAAAAACAAAGCAATGAAATAAAAGACGGGTGCATATACACAGGGAGCAATAAGTTTCGTGAATAAGTGACGTGGAAAGTAATTTTTTTTGGAAAATTACCGAAAAAATCCTAAATTTTTTTGCAATTTTACCAATTTAATTATAAATATTTTTTTACCAATTTAGTCCTAAATATTTTGCAATTATGCCAATTCAATCTATCTGAGCAAATTTGACCAGTCGGCAACAGTCGTTCAGTTGACAATGACGTGGCCAAATTTTTAATGATATTTTATTTATTGTACTTATTTTTTTCCTTTTCTTTTTTTTTTCTCTCATTTCTTCTTCCTTTAGCCAATAGCTGGAGTCCAACGATCGGCCAGAGGCGAGGCCCAACGAGCCTCGCCCCCACTAGCCACTAAGGAGATTGAGCTCACCGTTGATTTGGCAAGGCCTCGCTAGATCAACAGTGAGCTTATCCTCGCCATGTTTGGGTAGGGCTGAGCCAGATTTGGGCGAAGTTTGCCCTTGTTAGTGGCTGGCAGGGGCAAGTCTCGCCATTGGTTGCAAGTCGAGCCTTGTTGGCCCTCACCATTCGTCGTAGGTTGACCCTCATCTCTGGCCGATCATCGAGGTTTGGCAATCGATTGGATGAAGAAGAAGAGAAAGAAATAATTAACAAAAAAATAAATAAATATTTGAAAAAAGATAAATTATTATTAAAAATTTGCCCACATCAGTATCAGTAAGTCAAATTTGATCAGATGGACTGAATTGACATAATTGTAAAATGTTTAAAATTAAATTAGACAAAAAGGGTTTTGGATTGAATTGGTAAAATTGTAAAAAGTTTAGTACTTTTTTGATAATTTTTCCAATTTTTTTTTTTTTGGGGCCCTTGGTTGATTGTAGCCACACCAATTGGACCCTAAAGAACCCAAAATGCAACACCTTATTTAGGCATCTATCCGCGGAATGCTTGCCGATGTGAATAACATGTATTCATCAACAACAAAGGTGGTCTCCAAGTAGAACTTTTTAATGATCGACGAGAGATTCCCATGATGATACCACCCTTGAGTCGAGTCCATTGATTCGAAGGTGCAAACGGCTTGAAGTCAAAAGTTGTAATAAAGCTGCGCACTTCGGTTCAGAAGGAGTCGAAGGAAATAAAGGACGAACAGAGGCAGACAAGAGCCGAAGTCCCTTTGCCAAGATGATTCTTTCTTTTTCCCGACCCAGCAGGAGTGGGACGTTGTATCTTCTCATTTTAATTACATTTTTCAACCCAGTCATTTCATTAGAAATGTGTACATATAGAATCATTTTATTATTTTTAGAAGCAATGTACAAATTTAAAAGGGGGGCTTCAATCCCTCTCGCGCACTTAGCAGAATCTGGGCCCTTCCGGTACCAACAATTCATCCACCGACAGTTCCATCGCTTTTCTCGCATAGCAGTCGCATGTGAGCAGCCCAATTTCGGCCATAAAACCAATACATGGCAACCTTTTTCCGGCCATACTTGGCAACGCCGGCGACTTGGGTCAAATCGGCGTCCACCAACACATTAATAGAGGTTTCAAAACAGGCCCTTCGATCTGCTTTTCCGCGCACGATTGCCAGGATGGGTATAAAATGGGGCAATCCGATTTGTTCTGCAGATTAAAAACGGATTTAATTCGAATCCATCTTCAAGATAAACTGTGACAAAAATTAAATAAAAGCATTCCTGTCACAACAGCTCAGCCTTGACTTTTGTCTTCAAATCGGGGATGGACAAGCACTTCAAGATGACATCCATACATAAAAGATAACGCAAATAAATCTTTCCCATATTTCCTTCAATATTCTTAACTTTTATTTTCTTGGCCAACCACAAAAAAAATGAAAAGAAGAAAAGAATCCTAAAAGCACGGTGTACGACAAAGGAGGATTCTGCGTTCACATAGGTCGTTTCTAAGCTGAGACCGGAGATGTGGGATGCAGCTGTTTCACGACCGTGAATGACTCAGCAATTGGACGGTTTCGATTCAATTCAATTGAAGGTCATAGATGCCGTTGACTCGAATCGAGCAAGACGTTTGTTGACTTGAATTGTCGGTAGAAGTCACAATTTCACGACGTGATGGTATGTAAGAAATGCTCTACGACATCGCTGTCTCTTAGTCCAAGACTCCGAATCTCATATCGTTCCTCTTATAAGCACACAAAAACGCGGTTTTACAGCTCAAAGAGTTCACTGACATGGACATCGAAGTTGTCGGAAGTAAACGAAGAATTAGGTAATTGATTACCTAGCAAGATGATTCTCAGGGTGTCTTTCTCTTGGGATGCAGAGTTCGTTTTTATCAAAATTGAATGGATTGAATTCGAATAAAATCCGGGACGCTTGAGCATCCGATCCTTTGTTATCCAGCAATTTATGTTAATCTCGACCGACATCCATAATAGAGAAAAGTCCATTGAATTACATGTTTACTTTTTAAAAAAAAAATAGGTTGATGAATTACCACGATGACGACAACTTAACTTATTTAGCTGTTTCGATATGGGTTATAGAGATGGAAAGAGGAGACAAGCGGGAGACAGAGAGGAAAGGTGGGTCAATGCAAAGTTACATCTTTGTAGATTTTCTTCATTTTTCTTTTCGTAGAGATAACAGGATGTGACACTCGAACCGTTTCGCTGCTCGCATGCGATGTGAATAGCACGGCATTTTTTGAGTGCTTTCACGTACGGCAAGGGTTGCCGTTCGGACTTGCTCCTTGTCTTTTGTTCCATTTCGTGGCCGATAAGGAAAGGCCTGGACCAAAAATAGTGAATTTGCACTTGACAAAAGATGCTTGATGCATGGATGATGA
This sequence comes from Corymbia calophylla, assembly GCA_014182845.1. Classification (NCBI taxonomy): domain Eukaryota; kingdom Viridiplantae; phylum Streptophyta; class Magnoliopsida; order Myrtales; family Myrtaceae; genus Corymbia; species Corymbia calophylla. Next base: position 33,092,478 of record CM024699.1, on the reverse strand, counting down.
GCAAAAGTAAAGTGCAAAGACTTATTAGAGCTCGGATGAAATAATTTAAAGATTTATTCAAATCCAGCATATAATGTGAGCAGCACAACATTTTTTGGGTGCTTTCGCGTACGGCAAGGGTTTCAATTTGGGTTTGCTCCTTGTCTTTTGTTCCATTTCTTGGCCGATAAGGAAAGGGTTGGACTGAAAATAGTGAATTTGCTCTCGACAAAAGGTGCGTGATGCATGGATGACTAACAAGAATAGAGTGCAAAGGCTCTACCTTAGAAATTTATGAATGGGACTGCGTGGTCTTTTTTTTTTTTTCTTTTTGTATAGCAGATTAGGAAGACGGTTTTTGCAAATCTTTCAATTTTTTGAATTTTCACTTTTTTTTTTTTCTTTTCCATTTTTACTATGGTTGGTCTCAATGATGACCAGCAAGGAAGTTGCCGCCACCCCCTCAACTAGATCTAGCGAGGGAGGGCCACAACACCTGAGTATGGCCCTTGCTTGTGGTTAATTGCCAACCATCGTTGAGACCAACCACAGGTGCAAAGGAAAACAAATAAATTTGAAAGATTACAAAAAGTTATCGACATTAGTATCGTTTGAGCGTGTCACATAGACTGGTTAGTGTCACATCAGTGATTTCCAGTAAAAATTAGTTAAAATAATTATATTGGGAAATGTTTAAAATGTTTAGAATTAAATTAATTATATTGAAAACTTTATAATTAAATTGACCACTGCACATTACATTTAAGGTTTTTTAAATAATTTTCTCATGGAAATGGGAAACAAGCAATTGCTATTGCCCGGCCCTATTTTTGTTCCATTTTTAAGACAACAAGCAAATTATCTCCACTTCAAAATAAGGTAAAAAAGATATAAAAAAGAATCGAGGCAAATTCTTAATATGGCCTCAAGTGGATTTTTATCCCTATAAAACTAGAGTTGGCCTATTTTCTATACAAGACATATGCACATGAGCTTTACTTGATCTTATCAGCGCCTCCACGTTCTTATTTTCTAGAATATATATCACTTATGGAACGCAAAAAAATATGAAAAAAATTAAAACTTTTGATCAGCTTCGAGGATAAGGTATACCCTCAGGCTCCTCTTATTCATAATCTACACTCTCGAATTATGTTAATAAACAAAAACGAAATAGAATTTTTCTTTGAAATTGTGATTTCAAGACTTCCAGGTAAGTGATCTAGTGAGGGCAAAGACATAATTTCTCTTAAAACAATGAAAAGGTAGACGTATGCGCAACTCCACAAACATTATGATCATTGCCCAAATTGGGGGCAATTCTCAGCCTATCAATTTCTTTGATTTGGTCCATGAGATGATACGCCACTCTCGTTCAAGCTGGGGTCGGCTCTTACGAATTTATGTCGGAAATAGGGTGGAGTTTTGTCTTGTCGTTCAAAGAAATAGAAAGGGCGAATGTTCTTTTCCTTTGTTTTTCCCTCCTTCCTCGAAAGTTGGTCAAGAAAGGGAGGTGGGAACGGGACAGAAAAGAGCCGATCCATCATCGTTCATCATATTAGGGAAGAATTCGAAGCGGATTGCGTTTTGCCAGAAGGGGCCATAGATGGCTAGCCCCGCTTAGAACTGCTCTGTGATGTGACTGATAAGAGTAAAAAACACATATTCACATCGGACGAGTCAAAGATGTGATTCCTCTCCTCTTTTCATTTGTGATGGCAAGATCGGCATCTGTTATCGAAGCGATTAAGGAACAAAATGGTTTTGCAATTTCGTGTATGAGCATTTAAATTCCCCTTCGAGCGAATGACCGAGAAAAATTATTCATATTCCATTGAATTTGCACCTTTTGGCAAGATATGGGCTACTTAAACCTTGACGGAAAGCATACTTATAAATGAAGTAAAACTAAATGGCCATTTTCTCTAGGTTTAGTACTAAGGAAAATCTCAAATTGATAAACCTATAAAAAATTTACCTTCCATTAGTTTCCATTGAATTTTACAGTCAAATTATTGAGTTAGATAACATATGACTTGACAAGTTTACTAATTTGGAGTTCTACTCTCCGTTTGTCACATATACACTAATTTGAGATTTTTAGTGATATTAATCAATTTATTGAAAACTAACAAAGGGTAAATCTGACACGGGTATTAGTTTAGAGTAAATTTGTCACATATGTATCAATTTAGGGTTTTTCGTGATATTAACTCTTTTTTCTAATTACCGCTGAAGTAAAATGTGAGATATACAACATGCCTTTTTTTGTAAAGGCAAAGCCACGCGCTATTTTTTTTTCCGATCCACACGCTATTGTTTGACCATCACAAACATGCAAAAATATAGATATATACACCTAAGAAATGTCACGAAGCCAACCTCCAATTTGTCCCCTTTTCCCTGTGCTTGAATGAGAGAGACTGAGAATCTATCATCCACGGACATATGGTCATTAAAAATGATTAGTACACAATCACATTTTATTTTTCTTTGCCCTTTTCTTTTCTAAACCCATGAACCACCACAACAGAAGGAGGGAAAATATATTTTTGGGAAGAAAAACTGATCATCATTTATGCACGGTCTCTATTTACCTCATCAAATCATCTAGGACAATTGCAGAGTTGAATCGTGCGTTTATGGGGTCGGGAAAACGTGAGGACTACTCTTGCTTGGCCAGTGAGCACGTGCTGATCTCGAGGGGTGCCGCCGAGGCGGACTCGTTCCGTCTGCAGCTTCTCTTCCTTCTGAGCCCTGCCATCGATGCTATAGTGGCCACCTTCTTCGCAACCCACCTGAAGATCCCAACTTTGACCTGTCCTCTCTTCGGAGGCAGCCTCGCTTTCAGATTCTTCTTCGAGCTCTTCTTCATTGCGCACACGTTGGACATTTTCTGGGATGTTCTCTCTGCGAGGAGAAGGAAAGAGAGATCTCGAGATCTCGAGAGGGTTATTAGAGATAAGCGAGCAGAGAGAGGTAAAGAAAGCGGAGGAAGTGAGGGTGTCTCTTGCTGTGTTGCTGGTTTATGTATATAAAGAGTCTGAATGGAATTCAGGTAGTGTGAAAAGAAACCTGAGAGAGAGAGAGGATTTGACTTATATGATACTTGCGGTAGTGAGTGATGTGGGGCATGAGGTATGATGGAACATATGACGTTTAAGGTAATTGTTCAAAAATATTAAATTTATTATGATGACAATTAATTCATTCATAAATTTTTGATTGTAACATTTTCAACAAATATTTGATGGAAATTAGATGTGTTTGATTCTTGCATTTTTCAAGCAATCGCTAGAGCCTTACAAACCCTCATCCGCCATAGGCAAGGGCTGAAAAGACCTCACTGGCTACAGATGTGAGCCGTGAAGCCCTCGCCCAATATTGGGCAAGGGCGTGCACACCCTCACTTGAGACTAATGACAACCCTTGTCAACCCATAGTGAAAAAAGAAAAAACTAATTTAAACAATTAATTCACAAAATTTTAAAAAATTGCAAAAATCATAAGTATAATTTATGACCCAATTAGTTGCCCTACAATAGGTACGAGACTTTTCGAACAATTTTTTTAGCGTTGTTTCCATATAAGTTTTAGGATCTTTTAGGATACTTTTTACAATGGGAAATTAAAAGCCAACATGATAAGCAGTTAAAAAGGATGTCCTATCTTTCTTTCTTTTTCCCCAAAGGTAAGCACATATGCAAAGAGAGGAACTCGAAATTAACATCATTATGCAAGCCATTTCTGCTTGTCATTTTCTCCAGCTAACTCGCCATTGATAAGAGTTCTAGCAGTCCATTTGGTATTTGATATAAGGTAATCAAAACAACCATTTTCAAAGTCATTTAGTCGCGATTAGATAATTCCACGGCGACATATTTGTCTTGTGATTTGATTCGAAGGTGCAAACGACCTGGGAGTCAAAAGATGTCTCGTAAAGCCGTGAAATTCAAAAAGGGGCCAAAGGAAACAGAGGAGGGACAAAATAGATAAGAATTGCGAAAGTTGTTTCTCCTCCTCTCTTTTCCAAACCGACCGGAGTGGGGGACATTGGACATGCTCTTCTCTTTTCCAGTCTGGACCCTTGTGACATCCCCATGAATCCCCTGGAAAAAAAAAGAAAAGTATGTAGATAAATCGGATGTATTAACCGCGCAAGAGTGATTGATAGGATCGTTTCGTGATAGAGAATAAACTCAGGCTATATTTGTTTCACAGAAAATATAAGATTTCTGGAAAATGTTTTTTGAGAAACTGTTTTCTAGGAAAATAACAATATTCTTTGATATTCGGTTGAAATTTGAAATTGAAGTGGAAAATATTTTCCATTGTTTAGTATCTTATTTGATTTTCCTCAATATACTTCTTTTGATCATTTTTTTTTTTTTGTTTTTATTTTATTTTTATAGTCTTTTTTATTTAAAAAAGTTGAATCTTTAATTATTTTTATTTTCTTATTTTCTTTTCCATTTTTTTTAAATCTTTTCCTCAATTGGTCACTACCATGGCAATGGCCGATGAGTGCCGCCATCTAGCAACACTTGAGCGTCCCCAATCTGTAATGCTCGAGCCTCACTGCCTCTTGGCAATGCTCGGGCATTGCCCATTTGCGAGGCTAGAGACTTGTTGTCCTCTAGCGAAACTCGAGGTCGCTAGTGGCTAGTCGTTGGCCTTCGCCATTGACAACGATTGCCCGAAGAAGAGAAGAAGCAAAAAAGAAAATAAAGAAAAAAAAACATAAAAATCTATTCTTTAAAAAAAAAAAAAATAAAAGGAAAATGTATCTGGTTAAAGAAAGTAAGGTGGAAGAAGTTTTGGAAAATGTTTTATTTTTTCTCAAGAGTGGAAAAAATTTTTCCCCTATTTTAGAAGATTTTTTTTCCATTTATTAAAAATGTTTTTCCTAACTAGTTCATTTTCCGTGAAAAAAACGCTGGAAAATTCGGAAAATATTTTCCCAAAAATTATTTTCTATGAAACAAATGGAGTCTCAATTGATGCATATTCAACCGACCAAATTTCACAAATCACATGATATCCATGGCATGATCTCCAAAAAAAACAAGGAAAGAACAAATGCCAAACATGACATTAGATGAAGGATGAATTGCAGAGCGAAAATCTTAATATTACAAGACATGACATGACTAGCTATTTTATACGAATTTGCGCGTCTTTATCATGATTCAATTATTTAATAATTAAAATTAAAAATTAAGATATTTGGAACTGACAAAAATTGACATGAAGTATGACTAGTAGTGGCAGGGCACCCTTTTTTGGGCCATTCATGGCAACGTCCATGAGCTGGGTAAAAGTCGTGTTAAACCGAGTTCCAGTAAGGCACTGGCCAGAAAAAGTCTTGCCACATTCTTGATTCCAATGTCTCCCAAAAAAATAAAAACCAGAGAAGCCGTTGACTTTTTTGTTAAGTCAAATATTCCAATGTTTTGTGTCCGTCGAATGGATGGATCAGGAAAAAGAAAATTCCAAGACAAATTAACTTATTTAAGTCGTTTTAACCCATTAATTTTTTTTATCCAAACCCAACACGTACTCAATCTGACCCGACTCATTTTGATGAATCACATCTATATTTAGTCCAACTTATAAAAGTCCTATCCGCCCATTTATTCATATTATAGCTTTTTATGTGAATATGTTACTTGTATGAAATTTCATATCGAATTACAAAAAAAGAAAATTAACAAAATAAAAATACGTCGATAAAAAATTTTTAAAAATGCAAACTAACCTAAATATTGATGATCATCTAATCCTTAAACTATATGAAATTATAACTTAGACGTGCAATGCTCTTCTCAAACTTTTAGGTTAAAGTGCAATGTCTTATTTGAAAATTTAATTTTATTCAATGTGTTTTCTGAATGTTTAGTTTATATTCAATCTAATCTCTAAACTTGAATATTTTCATACAATTCAGGGACTAAATTAAACATGTAATTAAAGTCTAGAGACACTCCTACTCACCTTCGTTGATCAAGTTCACATGGTAGGATCTTCAAAACTACAGTATATCCACGTGATACTTCTGTTATCAATTAAGGAGTACGCTCGCTGATCATTCATGACATTATGAATCGTTGAATTAGAGTGAAAGAGAGAAACAGAGCAGCAACACAACAGCGACATAACCTTGGTAGTGTGTCTGGTATGCTCAGTTACGCGTTTGTGCACTTGGCTTGGCTTTGTCGGTGCAGCTTGATGGCGACCGTCATCTGGTTGGTAAGTAGTGGCTGGTCGTGCCTGATGATGAATCGGAAGAACAAAGCTCCGGAAGCAGTGACTCCGAGAGCTGGAACCGGCGATCGAAGAAAGCAGGGGAATCCGATTCAACTACGATCGGGACCAGAACAGAGGCAAACAGGGCATATGTGGAGGGTTTTTTGCTTGTGGATCTGGAGTAACGATCGGGCTGAGCCGAAGCAAACTGAACTTGGGCCTAGCGAGCCGAGCCCAATTTGAACTGAACTGAGATGGGCTGATGGGTTGTTGCAAATTGGACCACGGGCATATGGGCTTCACTGGTGGTCTGGGCTGCGCTTGGTTGGATGCTTGTGAGATGGAGCCGCTTTATTAAAAAAAAATTTCATAGATTATTTTTATTGTTCTATCGTTTGATTATTATTATTATTATTATGTTACCTTTTAGTATAGAAATCCAGGAAAAAATTCAGAAGTCAACGGCACTCTCCAGCTATGTTGATAAGTGAAAACAACTAAAAATTTCTATTTTCGACAATCCTGATTTTACAAGCGATTTGACTGACGAGAGCAAATATCTAAATTATATTCATACAACGGTAAAGCAAATGCCGTTCTTTCTATTATTATATGTGACCGAACAACTCGTATTTGTCATGCCCAAATCGGGGTCTCCAATCTCAGCCTACCAAACTCTTGTTTAGGTCCATACCATAAATGTATCCCGATCTCGTGGGAAATGGGGCGGACCTTTTGGGTCTTGTTCGTGACAAGAAGGGGAAAACACTGATGGATTCTTTCTTCTTCTCCATAAAAATTGGTCAAGAAAGGTAAGTGGGAAGGATGGGTGACGGGTTACGCCTGTCAAAATGGGTTAAACTTTCTTTTAGTCTTTTTAATTTTAAACTCATTATAGGTGATTGAAAAAAAAAGCCTAACCTATTTATGACCCATTTAATATTTTAAATGGATCATAAATGGGTTGAGTTTTCTTTTAGTCTTTTTAGTTTTAAACTCATTATAGGTGATTGAAAAAAAAAAGCCTCACCTATTTTGACAAGTGTACCTATAATGTGTTTAAAATTAAAAAGACTAAAATACATGGGTCGTTAATTAATCAAAGTTTAAACCTACTTAGAATCCAACTACTCCTTAGTCCTTAGAGGTGACTCCTCTTATCTCCGCTTTCAAATCAAAATGAAGAAACATTCCTCATCGCACGACAGTGCGTCGTTTCACTCCCACTGCTTGCAACTCCTCCTCTCGCTTACAGCGGCGCTGTCGCATGTGGTCGCCACCATTGTTGGATGGTGGCTTGATTGGCTACCAAAACCCGATGAGTTTCATTCTCCTATATGTGTGCGTGATTTTTAAAAAATAAAAAAATTTTAAAAATTTTAAATAAAAATTATTAATAATTCAATTTTTTAAAAAATAAAAATATTAAAGGAATATAATCTTTTTAAATTTTTCTTAAGTTTAGTTAGATAGAGAAGTGTTTTTAATACGGGTCGAGTATGGGTCGGGTCGGGTCGGGTATGGATTGAGTTGGGTATGGGTCAAAAATTTTATATTATACTTAAATAGGTCATAAACGGGTTAATAGGTCAATTTGGATCGGATCATTTATGACTTGACTCAAACTCGATCCGATCCACCCGTTTAACTTGTCGTGACGGAAAAGAGAAACGACGAGTGACGGGGACAACGTCATCGGATTTGGTCTTACCAGAAGAAAGTGCCCTGCAAGTGACAAGTGGCCCACTCGCGACTCTTCTTAATATGCGGCTAGTGGAAAGGGATGCAAAATAGGAACATGCATCGTACGAGAAATGGTCGTGAATTTCAAATCGCCGTTGTCGCATCGCAACAGGAGAAAGAGACACTGAAAAATCCATCATCCAATCGTCATATGTTGCATAAGCATCCTTTTTTCTATTCCTTTTTTTCTTTATCTTTTTCTTATCTACACCCACGGAATCATTACAACAGATGAAGTAACATATACTAGAGTCTAGAGAGCACAAACAGTCATCAGCAGTAGAACTGCAGACGCGAAGCAAATCTTTACGGAGGTACCTGAGGGCTTCTCTTGCTTGGCCAGTTAGCACACGCTGATTTTGAGGGGCGGCAGCGGCGGCGTGGCCGGCTCATCGGCGACATGGCTCCACTTCCTTTTGAGCCCCACCATCGATGACGCCATGTGGGCCACTTTCTTCACGATTATCCTGAAGATCCCAACTTTGATCCGTCCTCTCCTGGGAGGCAGCCTCGCTTTCGAACTCTTCTCCGGGCTCTTCCTGGTCGCGCGCGCGCTGGACATTTTCTATGATCCTCTGTCGGCGAGCAGAGGGAGTGGAGGAGTGTTTTGGTGGTGACACGTCTGTGTAATATATATATATATAGAGAGAGAGAGAGAGAGAGAGAGAGAGGGGAAGGAGGGGAGGAAGCTGTAGGGAGGACTTCTATGTATTTACATCTTTTCCGAACGTAACCAGCGAGGAAATTATAGAAGACTTTTCAGCTTGTCATTTCATATCCAGCTGCGGTTGATGACAGCATCATCGACGTTGAAGGCACTTCTCTGTGCGGAAAACTTTTCGGGGGCTGATCACAAAAAGAAAGCACAAACTTTATATAGAGTGTCAAATCTGATCTAATTTTTTTTCTTTAGGTCTGATTTTCAATTCTCAGCCGATCAAATTCTTGTTTTGGCCTATAATACATGTGTTCTGCGAAGTGAAAAGGAGCGGACATTCTTATTCTTTTTCTTTTTTCTCTCTTTCTGTCCGTCCTTGAAAGGGGGTCAAAGAAAAAGCAAGTGGCGAAGGAGAGAAGTGAACCGATGGATATGGCGACTACAGGGTGGATTCCGTTTTTACTACAAGAAAGCTGTATGGAAGTGACAAGCGGCCCACTTACTCATACATCGTACGAGATCAATGATGTTGGTTCCTCGTTTCTCTCTATTGATGGCGAATGTTTGGCATTTTTTCTCCGCCAAAGGGATAAGGGATAGAAAAACGCGAGTTCTACAATTTCGTCAACGGGGTATCCAAATTCATCTACGAGCCAACGACCGACAAAAATGATTCATATTCCATCACACAGAGAGAGAGAGAGAGAGAGAGGGGGGTGTTAGGGTTTGCATTGGATGGTACTTGTGGAAGTGATTGATGTGGTGGCACGAGATACGAAAGGAAGGTGTTTGTTTCCATGCAATTTCTAGGATCTTTTAAGTTGCTTTTGATGATGAGAAACTAAAGGCCAGCGGGATTAGCACTGCAGCATGGATTTAAATAAGTCCTTAAATCAACTCTAGGACATAAAATACGAGGTTATTTCTATTTCATTGAGAAAGGAAAAAAATACAAGTTGGAATAAGGAAAGCGAGGTATGGACATGTTAAAATAAAGAATGCAACTACAATGAATGCTCTTATTAGAGAGACTATGGTTGGCAGCTTTCATAAGTAAAAACACCCTGAGAGTAGTATAGACCAATAAAGTCAAACCTCAGCTTTGCTTCATTGTGAGTCCATGACTTTCCAATAAGCCCTGATTTTTTTTTTTTTGGTCATAATATAAGCCCCGAGTTGAGGTTGAGGTTATCTGGTTGAAAGGTGTTTCAAGTGATGTGGAGGTACGTTGCACGTTTCCATACAATTTCTAGGATCTCTTTAGGGTGCTCTTGATGAGGGGAAATTATAAGACACTATCATAAGCAACAAAACATATTTAGGGCGGGTGTTTTGCGTAAATGGATCGGATGTCACTTTAGTCAAATAGGGTTTCGGTCGGAATTTAATCCAGCTCGAATATATAAAAATGAAGCAATGAAATGAAGACGGGTGCATATAAAGATGGAGCGATAAGCTTCATAAATAAGGGACGGGGAATTTTTTTTTTTTTTTTGGCCCTTGGTTGATTGTAGCCATACCAATTGAATCCTGAAGAACCCAAAATGTAACACCTTATAGACAAGCATCTATCCGCGTAATGCCTGCCGATGTGAATAACGTGCATTCGTCAACAACAATGGTGGTCTCCAAGCAGAACTTTTTAATGATCTCTTTCGAGAATTAAATCGCGAGGTTCGTTTTACTGATCGACGAGAGATTCCCATGATGATACCACCCTACCCTTGAGTCGAGTCCATTGATTCGAAGGTGCAAACGGCTTGAAGTTATGAGTTGTAATAAAGCTGCGCCCTTCAGTTCAGAAGAAGGAAATAAAGGACGAACAGAGATAGACAAGAGTTGAAGCCCCTCCAAATATGCCAAGATGATGCTCTCTTTTTCCAAACCCAGCAGGGGTGGGACGTCGTATCTACTCATTTTAATTACATTTTTCAACCTAGTCATTTGAATTAGACGTGTGTACATGTAGGCTCGTTTTATTGTTTTACAAGCAATGTACAAATTAACATGGGGGCTTCAATCTTTCTCGAGTACCCAAGCATAATCTGGGCTCTCCTGATACCAACACAAATTCCATCCCACGACCGTTTTCGTCGCTTTTCTCGCATAGTAGTCGCATGTGAGCAGCCCTTTTTTGGCCATAAAACCAATACATGGCAACCTTTTTCCGGCCATACTTGGCAACGCCAGCAACTCGAGTCGAATCGAAGTCCAGCAACGCACTAGTAGAGGTGGCAAATCGGATTTTTTAATCTATTTTTCAGCACACAATTGCCAGGATGAATATAAGATAGGATACTCCGATTTGTTCTGTAGATAAAAAATGAATCATAAGGAATAAATAATAACGAATGGATCCAAAACGGATTTAATTTGAATCCATCCTCAACGTAAAGTGTGACGAAAATGAAATAAAAGCGTTCCTTGTCGCAACAGCTCAGCCTTGACTTTCATCTTCAAATTGGCAATGGACAAGCACTTGAAGACGACACTCGTATATAAAAGATAACACAATAAATCTTTCCCATATTTCCTTCGTTTTTACTCTTAATATTTTTCGAATCGACACAAGAGAAATAATATTTTCTTCACTTTTATTTTCTTCACCGAACACCAAAAAAAAAAAAAGAAAAGAACCTTAAAAGCTTAGTGTACGACCAAAAAAATTTCTCTGTTCACATAGGTCAATTCTAAGCTGAGACCAGAGATATGGGATGCAGCTGTTTGTTGATTGTCAATGACTCAGCAATTGGATTGTCTTAATTCGATTCGATTCAATGGAAAGTCATATGTGCTGTTGCCTCGAATCGAGCAAGACGTTTGTTGACTTGAATCATCCACAGAAGCTGCAATTTCATGACATGATGGTGTGTAAGAAATGTTCTACGACATCGCTGTCTCCTTAGTCCGAGACTCTGAATCTCATATTGCTCCTCTTATAAGCATGCAAAAACACGGTTCTACAACCAAAAGAGTTCGGCGACATGGAGATCGGAGTTGTCGAAAATCAACCAAAGAAGTAGGTAGCCGATCAGTGATTACCTAGCAAGACAATTCTCGAGGTGCCGTACTCTTTAGATGCATGGTTTGTTTTTATCAAAGTTGAATGGATTGAACTCAATTAAAATCCGGGTCATTTGAGCATCCTATCCTTTCATTTCTCATCAATTTATGTTAATCTAGAGTATGGAAAAAGGTCCATTAAATTACATGCTGATTTTTTTAACGTAGTCGATGAATTTACACGATGAAGACAATTCGACTTATTTGGTGGTTTCGATTTGTGTTATAGAGTTGGATAAGAGGAGGCGAGTGGGAGACAGAGAGGAGAGGCGGGTCAATGCAAAGTTACATCTTTAACAGATTTTCTTCATTTTCCTTTTCATGGATGTAACGGGATGTGACGCTCGAACCAATTCACCGACTCTCGCATGCAGTGTGAAAAGCACAGCATCTTTTTGAGTGCTTTCATGGGCGATAAGGGTTTCCATTTGGGTTTGCTCCTAGTTTTCTTTTCCATTTATTGGCAGATAAGGAAAGGGTTGGACCAACAATAGTGAATTTGCACTCGACAAAAAGTGCATGATGCATGGATGACGAGCAAGAGCAGATTGCAAAGGCTTACCTTAGAAATTTATAAATTAATTGAACTGTGTGGTTCTTTTTTCTTGTTCTTTTTGGTATAGCGAATTAGGTAATGGACGATTTTTGTATTTTTTTTTAATTTCTGAGTTTTTATTTTTTCCTTTTCTTTTTCTTTTTGCTTATGCTTGGTCTTGGCAATGGCTAGCAAGGGAGTCATAGCCCAGGCAGCCACTCATCGCCCAAATCTACCAAGGGAGGGCCGCAACTTGTGGCTAGCCGCACGCTATCATTGAGACCAACCACCAGAGAGAAAAGGGAAAGAAAAAAATGGAAAAATATAGAAAAATTTCAAAAAATTGTACACATCAAGATTATATAGCAATTCCTGTCAAAATTGACTAAAAGAATTATATTGAAATTTTTTTAAAAAGGTTCAAGACAAAATTAGTTAAATTATTTGTGAAGTTATGCATAACACTGAAAAATATTTAGAATTGAACTGATTATCCAAATTTGAGGCAATTCTAAGCCTTTCCATTTCTTGATTTGGTCCACGATATGATATGCCACTCTCGTTCGAGTAGGGTCGGCTCTATGAATATCTGTCGGAAATAGGGTGGAGTTTTGACTCGCCGTCCAAACAAGTGAAGAGGGTGCATGTTCTTTCCCTTTGTTTTTCCCTCCCTTCTCGAAAGCGGTCAAGAAAGGGAAGTGGGAACGGGACGGAAAAGAGCCGATCCGTCATACGGGGCGGGGGTGACTTCAAAGTGGATTGCGTTTTGCCAGTAGAAGGGGCCATGGAATTGACAAGATGGCCCTGATTAGAACTATTCTGCGATGTGACTGATAAGAATGAAAGAAACACACATTCACATCGTCCGAATCTACCGTTTGATTCCTCTCTTCTTCCATTTTTTTGATGGCGAGATCGGCATCTATTCTCGGCAAAGGAGGATGAACGAACAAAATGGTTTTGTACTTTCGTGTGTGAGAGTCTAAATTCCCCTTCGAGCAAATGACCAGGAAAAATTATTCATATTCCATTGAATTTGTACCTTTCGACAGATGTATGCCACCTATACCTTGACAGAGAGAATGCTTTTTTTTTTTTTTTTTTTTGAGTCAAAGACAGGGAGCATACTTATCAATGAAGTAAAACTATATGGATATTTTCTCTAAGGCTAATATCAAGAAAAATCTCAAACTAATACATTTGTGATACATCTACCATCTGTCAGTTTTTTGTTAAATTTTATCGTCAATTTGCTGAGTCGGATGACATGTGCCAATTAACGGATGTATCGATTTGGATTTTTTGTGTATCGGTTTGACGTTTTTTATGATATTACTCCAATTTGTCAAAAAATGATGAAAAGTAAATCTGACACTAATGTACCAGTTTAGAGTTTTTGATTATTAAATAAATTAATTTGAAGTAAATTTATCATATATGTACCGATTATAAGTTTTCCATTGTATCAATTCTTTTCTCTAACTATTGGTGCAGTAAATTGCGAGAAATACAAAATGCCTTCCCTTGCAAAGCCACACGCTATTGTTTGACAGTCACCAACATGCACAAAAATGGATGAGCACACATGCAAAATGGCATGAAGCCAACCTCCATTTTGTCCCCTTTTCTCTGTGCTTGCATGAGAGAGACACTGAAAATCTATCATCCACAGAGATATGGTCATTAAAAATGATTAGTACACAATCACCTTTTCTTTTTCTTTGCTCTTTTCTTCCCTAAACCCATGAAGCGCTACAACAGAAGAAGGGAAAACATATCCTTGGGAAGAAAAACGATCATGAATCATACACAGTCTCTCTCTACCTCATCAAATCCTCTAGGACAATTGCAGAGTTGAATCGTACGTCTATGGGGCCGGGAAAACGTGAGGACTACTCTTGCTTGGCCCGCGAGCACAGGCTGATCTCGAGTGGTGCCGCCGAGGCGGGCTCGTTCCTGACGCAGCTTCTATTCCTTCCGAGCCCCACCATCGATGCTACAGTGGCCACTTTCTTCGCAACCCACCTGAAGATCCCAACTTTGACCTGTCCTCTCTTCGGAGGCAGCCTCGCTTTCGGATTCTTCTTCGAGCTCTTCTTGGTCGCGCACGCATTGGCCATTTTCTGTGATCCTCTCTCGGCAAGGAGAAGGAAAGAGAAATCTAAAAAGGGTAATAAGCAAGCAGAGATAGGCAAAGAAAGCAGAGGAAGTGGGAGTGTTTCTTGCCGTGTTGCTGGTTCATGTATATAAAGAGTCCAATGGGGCTTCCGGTTTAAGTGTGAAAAGAAACCTTAGATAAAGGGAACGAGAGAGAGAGAGAGAGAGAGAGAGCACGAGGATTTGACTCGGACGGCGCTTGCGGAAGTGATTGATGTGGCGGTAGGAACATATGATGGTTGAAATTTTTATAAATGTTTTTATTCTTTTCTTTCTTTTTCCACCGATCATTTTCCAGGAATAGTCGGAGGTGATTGCTAGAGCCTTATCAACCCTTGTTGGTCACATGCGAGGGCCAAAAAGTCCTCACCGACCATGGGCGTGAGCTACAAAGCCCTCACCCAGTGCTGGGCAAGGGCTTGCACGCCCTTGCTTGAGACCTAGGGGTGTGCATGGTCCGGGTGGGCGGTTCCAACCCTAGAACCGAGAATCGCCCACTAAGGACTGGTTCCAAAAAATTGGATCCGGGAACTGCCCGTTGGTTCCATGGATCCACCCGAGAACCGGACCGCCGGTCTGGTCCGGTTCCCGGGTGGATTTATAGAACCAGTCTCACAAGCGGGCGAAGAAAAGAAGTTCCACGGACACGTATCGAAAAGATGGTCTATTTAGAGATTTCGCAAATGTTCTCGCGCTTTTTCTTTACCTCTCTTGGTAGGTTGCCTCAAATAGAACAATAAAAATTATAAACATAGGGTTTCAAAATTTTAATTTTTTTCAACTAAAAAAATTATTTTTTATAATAAAAATTAATATATATTATTATTATAATACCGGTCCGGTCCGGATGGGTGGGCGGGCGGATCCGCCCATGGAACCGGGAACCGGGAACCGGACTGGTACCCATCGGTTCCAATTTATTGGAACCGGGAATCGGACCGGTCCCTTTAGGAACCACCGGTTCCAGACCGGTCCGGTCCGGTTCTGGGCAGTCCGTGCGGTTCTCGGTTCTTTTGCACACCCCTATTGAGACCGACGACAATCCTTGCCAACACACAATGAAAAAAAGAAAAAAATAATAAATAATAAATTCAGAAAATTTAAAAATTTAAAAATTTAAAAATTTTAAAAAATTAAAAGTATAATATATGACCCAATTAGTCGCCCTACAATAAGTACGAGACTTCGAATAATTTTTCCCGTATTGTTTTTATATAAGTTTTAGGATCTTTTCAATATAATTTTTACAATGGGGAATTAAAAGTCATCATGACAAGCAGTTAAAAAGGAGGAGATGTCTTTACCCTAAGGTAAGCACATATGCAGGGAAAGGAACTCGAAATTAACATCATTATGCAAATTTCCGCTTGTCATTTTCTCCAGCTAACTCGCCCTTAATAAGAATTCTAGCAGTCCATTTGGTATTTGATATAAGGTAGGGGCGTCCAAATGAGTCATGGACTCATTTTGTGAGTCATGTTCTATCTTAATGGGTCGAAAATAGGTCATAATGTGTGATCCATTTTTTACCCAACTATAGAACGTATGAGTAATTTTTGACCCATTTTTAACCCAACTGTAAAACGTGTGTTTTTCTTCTTTGTGTCATCCTCAAGCTCGGTGAGTGGTGATGACTTATCAGTGAGTCAGTGACTGCGACACTCCGTCATTTGCCTCCGCTGCTTGCCTTCGCCCCGTCTCCTCCCCCACCACCTTGTCTCCACCCCGTCTTCTTTGAAATCAATTTATAGGTTTTTTACAATTTTTTTCTTTTATTTACTATTTTTAATTTTTTAAATTTGATTTGAAGTTTTATTCATTTAGCATAGAGCTTAGAGTGGGCTTGGGTTTATCTAC
The DNA here is from genome assembly GCA_014182845.1 of Corymbia calophylla. Classification (NCBI taxonomy): domain Eukaryota; kingdom Viridiplantae; phylum Streptophyta; class Magnoliopsida; order Myrtales; family Myrtaceae; genus Corymbia; species Corymbia calophylla. The sequence goes on along the minus strand of CM024699.1, from coordinate 33,076,240 downwards.
AATACTAATGGCTTTTAGCAACACGGGTCGGGTATGAATTGGGTATGGATTGGGTCGGTATGGGTTACTAGATTTACATTGCATGAATATGGGCCAAAACGGGTTAAATAAGGGCCAATATGGGTCGGACTATTTTCGACCCGACCCACTCATTTGACAGGTCTAATATAAGGTAATTACAACAACCATATTTGAAGTCATTTTGTCGCGATGAGATAATTCCACGGTGAAGCCTTTGCCTTGTGATTTGATTCGAAGGTGCAAATGATTGGGAGTCAAAAGGTGTCATGTAAAGCGGCGAAATTCATAAAGGAGCCAAAGAAAACAGAGGACGGAAAAAAATAGACCAGATTTGCTAAAGTTGATTCTCCTCCTCCTCTTTTCCAACCTAACCGAAGTGGTAAACGACATTGACATGCTCCTTTTTTCCAATGTGGACTCTAATGATATTCACATGAATCACCCGAGAAAAAATGGATCGAATGTGTGATCCATTTTTAACCCAACCCGTAGAACGTATGAGTAATTTTTGACTCATTTTTAATCTAACCGTAAAACGTGTGTTTTTTTCTTTGAATCATCCTCAAGCTCGGTGAGTAGTAGTGACCTATTAGTGAGTTAGTGATTGCGACACTCTGTCGTTTGCCTCTGCTACTTGCCTCCGCCCCGTCTCCTCCCCCCACCACCTTGTCTCCGCCTCGTCTTCTTTGAAATCAATTTATAGGTTTTTTACATTTTTTAATTTTTTTAATTTGATTTGAAGTTTTATTCATTTAGCATAGAGCTTAGAATGTGCTTTGGTTTCTCTACAATAATAATGGCTTTTAGTAATACGGGTTGGGTTGGGTATGAATTAGGTATGGGTATGGGTCGGGTCGGGTATGGGTCACTAGATTTACATGTATGAATATGGGTCAAAACGGGTTAAATTGGTCAATATATGTCGGACTATTTTCGACTCGACCCACCCATTTGACGAGTCTAATATAAGGTAATTACAACAACCATATTCGAAGTCATTTTGTCACGATGAGATAATTCCACGGCGACGCCTTTGCCTTGTGATTTGATTCGAAGGTGCAAACGATTGGGAAGGTGTCATGTAAAGCAACGAAATTCAGAAAGGACCCAAAGGAAACAGAGGACGGAAAAAATAGACCAGATTTGCTAAAGTTGATTCTCCTCCTCCTCTTTTCCAACCTAACCGGAGTGGTAGACGACATTGGACATGCTCCTTTTTTCCAATATGGACTCTAGTGATATCCACATGAATCACTCGGGAAAAAAGAAAGGTATGTAGATGGATTGGATGTATTAATGGCGCAAGAGTGATTGATAGGATCGTTTTGTGGTAGAGAATAAACTCAATTGATGCATATGCAACTGACCAAATTTCACGAATCATATGATATCCACATCACAATGAAAGAAAAAACTAATACTATATGCGATTGGTTTACACGACATTTGATGAAAGATGAATTACGGAGCGAAAATCTCAATATTATAAGACACGACATGATAAACTAGTTTACACGAATTAACGTGTTTTTATCGTAATTCAATTATTTAATAACTAAAATAAAAATTAAGATATTTGAACTGACAAAAATTGACACGAATTATGACTAGTAGGGCACCTTTTTTTTTGGGCCATACATGGCAACGTCCATGAGCCGTTGACTTTCTTAATATTCTAACGTTTATGTCCGTTAAATAGATGGATAAGATAAAAAGTGATATAATTCAAATTGACTTATTTAAGCCGTTTTGACTCATTTATGTGCAATATAATTTTTTTTACCCAAACTCAACACATACTTAACTTGACCCGACTCATTTTGATGAATCACATCTATATTCAATCCAACCTATAAAAATCCTATCCACCTATTTAATCAATTTATAGCTTTATTTGTGAATATGTTACTAGTATTAAATTTCATATCAAATTAAAAAGAAGAAGAAAATATGTTAATAAATAAAATAAAAAATGTGAAATAACCTAAATATTGACGATCATCTAATCCCTACACTACATAAAATTACGATGAAGACGTGCACTATCCTCCCCAAACTTTTAGGTCAAAGTGCAATGACTTTCTTGAATTTTTAATTTGTTCAATGTGTTTATGAACTTTTGATACATGTTCAATGTAATCCCTGAACTTGAAATTTTTTATACAATTCAGGGACTAAATTAAACATATAACAAAAGTCTAGAGACACTCCTACTTACTCACCTTCGTCGGTCAAGTTTATGTAGTTGGATCTTCAAAACTATAGAGGATGTCCACATGATACTTCTATTATCAGTTAAGGAGTACACGTGCCATTCACTCATGACATTATGAATCGCTGAATTAGAGTGATGGAGAGAGACAAAGGAGCAGCAACGGGACAGCAACATGACCTCAGTTGGGTGTCTGGTATGCTAAGTTACACGTTTGCGCACTTGGCTTGGCTCCGTCAATGTAGCTTGATGGCGATTCTCATCTGTTCTAGCTTCATGGTAAGCGTTAGCTGGCTGTGTCGGACGATGAATCGGAAGAACAAAGCTCCGGAAGCAGTGACTCCGAGAACTGGAACCGGCGACTGAAGAAAGCACCGGAATCCGATTCAAATATGTTCGTGACCAGAAGGGAGGCAAACGGTGGGTATATGGAGGGTTTTTTTTCTTGTGGATCTGGAGTATGGGTCGGGCTGAGCTGAAGAAATGGGCCTAGCGAGCTAAGCCCAATTTGAGCTGAAGCAAAATGGGCTGACGGGTTAGTGTAAATTGGACCACGTGCTTGATGGGCTTGGCTGGTGGTCTGGGCTGCGCTTGGTTGGATCCTTACGAGCTGGAGCCTCTTTGTTATTTTCCTTTTTTTCATTGGTTACTTTTTATTGTTTTATAGTTTCATTTTATAGTTTTCTTCTTTACTTTTTAGTAAGGGTGTCAAGAACCAAACCGAAAACCGAACCTAACTGAAATTTCGTGTGTTTTCGGTTTAGTTCGGTTAATTGATCCGAACCGAAATTCTCAATAAAAATTAAACAATCAACTTAAAATCTCTTTTCTTTCTCAATTATTCTTTACTTTGGTTCCAATGAGCAAGGGAAAAAATTGAAAAATCGAAAAACTGAACCGAACTAAACTGGGGTTTCGGTTCGATTTGGACTCACATCTTATTGGTTCGGTTCATTTCGGTTTTCTTGAAAATCCAAACCGAACCGAACCGTTTACACCCTTACTTTTTAGTACAAAAATGCATGTTTAACTTGTCGGCAAAAATTCAAGTCTCAACAGCACTCTTGAGCTTTGTTGATAAGTGAAAACAAGTTGAAACTTCTATTTTCCAGAATTATGATTTCATGAGCGACTTGATGATGGTAAAGACCTAATTTATATTCATGCAATGGAAAAGCGAACGTTATTCTTTGCATTATTATACATAACTGCACGGACGCTTCGATCATGCCCAATCTCGAATCTCAGCCTATCAAACTCTCGTTTAGGTTCATACCATGAACGTATCCCGCTCTCTGATTCGGCAAGGATCGGCTCTATGGGACGTGGGAAATGGGGAGGACTTTTCGGGTCGTGTCCGTGACAAGAAGCGAAAAGGACTTTTTGCTGGATTCTTTCTCCTCCTCCATCAAAATTTGGTGAGCAAGTTGGGGGGGGTGCGGGGATGGCGACGGGACAACGACGTGGGATTTGGTTCCGCCAGGAGAAAGTGGCGCGCAAGTGACAAGTGCGGCCCACTGGCAACTTCTCCTTCAATATGCGACTCGTGGAAAGCAAAGCAAGAAAGAACATGCATCGTACGAGAAGTGGTCGTGAATTTCAAACCTAAATTTTGTTTCCCTGTCTCCGGTGTCGCATCAGAGACGCTATCGTCGATATGGTCATAAAAATTTTGTTGTTACATAATCATCCCTTTTTTGTTCCTTTTCCTTAATCTACAACACCCACGGAAGCATTACAACAAAGGAAGCAAAGACACATGCTTGAGAAGACAAACAATCATCGGTAGTACAATTGCGGAGGCGAAGCAATCTCTAAAGAGGAACCTGAGGACCGCTCTTGCTTGGCTGGTTAGCACGCGCTGATCTTGAGCGGCGGCGGCGTCTCCGGCGGCTCTCCGGTGATGCGGCTTCCCTTCCTTCCGAGCCCCACCATCGATGACGCCATGTCGGCCACTTTCTTCACGATCATCCCGAAGATCCTGCCTTTGACCCGTCCTCTCCTCGGAGGCAGCCTCGCTTTCGAACTCCTCTCCGAGCTCGTCCTCGTCGCACGCGCGCTGGACATCTTCTGCGATCCTGTGTCTGCACGAAGAGGAAGTGGAGGAGTGTTTCGGCTATGTTCTGGTGGCGACACATGTGGGTTTGGCTTGGAATTATATAAGGCCATAGAGAGAGAGAGAGAGAGAGAGAAAGCGTGGGGGGTTCGAGAGGAAGGACGGGGGAAGCTGTTGGTGGACTTCCTATGTGTTTACATTTTCCCGAATGCAATCAGCGAGCAAATTATGAAAGCCTTTTCAGCTTGTCATTTTCCATCTATCTGAGGAATGCGGTGTACATGCGGATGAGGCCTTCGTCAACGTCAACGCCCTCCATCAACGTCAATTTTTAATGATCTCCCTCAAGTCTACGTCTAAGAATACCGTTAAACATCCGATCCGACCTAAGGTCGATTTCTTTTTTGAGACAAAAAAGAAAGTTTAGGCTAAAATTGAGACTCAGCTTAAATTTGATTTCTTTTGTGTAAAAAGTTTAGGTTGGAATTAGGATCCGATCTAAAGTTTACGCTTTTTAAGGAAATTGAGCCTATTTAAACGTAATTAAGTGGCGTTGGTGAAAATATGAAAGAAAAAGTGTGGATTGTTAAGGATTTCTTTTTTTGGATGCCTTTCATACTCTTGGATTGGAGGTCAGATTGAATTGGTTTCAAGTCAGATTGGGTCTAGCATGGATTGCTAAGATTGTTTTACATAAAAATGGGTTAATTTGGATTAAATGAGTCAATTTGGGATGGATTCATTTTTAACACATCCAAATCAAATCTAATCTACCCGTTTTACAGCTCTAAGTACAAACCCAAAAAAAGTTCTGCCACTTTCATTAGTCCAAAGTTTATAAAAGAGACCCGAGAAGAGACGGGCAACAAAAAGAGTATTCGCTATTTTTTTTTTTTATCATTTTATTAAATGAACAAATATATTGAATGTTCTAAAATTTATCTTAAAAGTGTAATTGAGTCCTGAAATTTTTTAAAAATGTAATTAAATTCTTGAAATTGTCAAATTGATGTAATTAAATCATTTTATTAATTCCGTCCAACTTGACTAACGAAAAATGTTAACATGAAATTTTATCTCTTTTACGTGGCAATGATATAATTAAAACATGAACCATAAAGCTAACGCATCGTTGTTTTGGTCCAAATTTGATTTTTTAATACAAAATTCATTCAAATTATATTAAAAAACGGTGTGGTTCTTAAATTCATAATTATTGCAATCAGATCCTTTTTAGCTTGCAGTAGTTTTCTGATAAAGTCACTCTCACGTACCAAACCCGAGCCATTCAAGCCGCGTAACCTTAGAACAACGTTGGAGTAATGATACCGAGAGTTAGGCTGACTAAAAATTAAGAGATAGAAAGAGAGATTGAAGGATAGCAAACAGGATGTGACGAGTGAACCAATCGCTAACATTCGCAAGAGATGTGAACAGCATTTGGCCTTTGCTTTCCTCCTTCTTCTTTGTTTCCTTGGCCAATAAGGAAAGGGTTGGACCAAAAATATTAAATTTGCACACGACAAAAGGACATGGATCACGAGCAAGAGGGGAGTGCAAAGGCTTGACCTAGAAATTTACGAACTGAATCCGAACTTAGCTTTCATGCGTTTTGATGGAGCCACCTTTCCATAACTTTCCATACGATTTAAGTGTAAAGATTAGATTAGATGAGTAATCGATACGTCGAGTGCGCACCAATTTATATCTTCGTAATTAGTTGTTCAAGTCTGCCACGCACGACCTGTAACCTAGCTTGGCACGCTGCGGAAGCCTATTGTCGAACCAAATGTTTCTTAATCCGGCCTTAAAAGAACATCCTTCGATTGCGGCGCGGAAGCACCGCACACGCATAACAGTCCAAAGACGATATTTTCGTGGGAGGAACAAGGATTGTCGGCTTGACAGTTGACGGTTGCTGGGCAACTATAAATTTTTAGTCATTTTTGGAACTTCATCTCGACGACAAATTACATAACTCAATCATAGTCAGGGACACCTACAACTATATGCCTATGCACCCAATAATTGATGGATCCTCTTTCTTTTCGGAGGCAGGCAAAGCATTTATTCTGTTATTATTCTCCTTTTAATACTTTGTACTAGCTAAGTAGCTCTGGAGCTAGTCCACTCAAACACGATCCGCCAAGCGAAATCGTCCACACGAGTCAATAAAGTTACTTACCGAACACGTGTCATGCATTTTTTCGTCGCCAAAACATTGATGATAGGACGGGTCAATCGCAAATAATTTAACTGAGACGGGACTCATTAGTTTCCAATAAAAAGTGTGCCGAAAGTCCAGATATCACGTACAAAATGTAATAGAGTCATAAACTTCTCGATCGATGTAATCTAGTCTTAAATCTCATTCGAAGTGTGCAACTGAATCATTAAGAAGGTCGAATCTATAGAAAGAATTGTTAAGATAAGGCACAAAAATACAACGAAATAGAGAGTAAAGCAAAAAAAGAAATTGAGACAAGAAATTTATCCTTGGTTCGCCATTAAATTAGAGTCACATGCAGTAGAGAATTCCACTATAATTAGCACATCTCACATCTCTGTGACAACACTTAATTACAAAACAAAGAGATTATATATGAGCAGTAGTACTTATTCATGGGCTCAAGCCCTACCAATGAAATACACTCCAACAAAAATGTCTCCATCTTTGGAGGCATGGAGTTTCATAGATTTTATCCATTTTTTAAGCACAATATTCAAGTAAATTTCTCACGGTATATAAATTTGATTATTACATATTAACTAGCCTGAAAAGTGCCATGTCTTGCTTCATCTTGGACTATTCATCAGTTTGATTTACGTTTTTTTTTATGTGCCTTTTGTCCCAATGTCATGAAATCAAAGGCCTCTGCCCCTATACGTTCATGAAATTTTGTTGCAGTAATTAAGTGCGGATGGGATCAAGAACATAGGCACATGAGATTGATTTGACGTCATCACTCCCTCCACATTGGTGCTTTCTAGAATATAAATCGGTAATAAAACCCCAAAAAATAAAGAAAAATAAAGAAAAGGAACTTTTGATTAGTTCCCGGAAGAGGGCTAACCCACACTCTCCTCTAATTTAACACCAGTATTATCGAATTATGTTAACAAGTTGAAACTTTTCTTCTTCTTCTTTTTTTCCGAAATTGTGACATTAAGAGTTGCAACTTGAGTGATCTATTGAGGGCAATGGCCTAATTTATTTTGATACGATGGAAAAGTAAATGTTATTCTTTATATTATTATACATAACTACACAGCTTTAATAGAAAATTATGAGTCAGAGGATGAATTTGACCCGAATGAGAACATTGAAATAAATGTGGCAAACCTTACCAAAAAAGAAAGAAATAAATGTGGCAAATATGATGCTTGACAAATCTTATGTGATCCTTAAAGTTTGTCAAAATTGAAGAAAAAAGAATGGCTAAGATTAAAGACACCCAAGTTTACTCATTCAACATTAATAAATCGAACGAAATCTTTGACTTACTTTTAAAAGTTGTCCTAATAAATTAACTGAAGGCCATGTAATTTCAAGTGAAGAAGATTTAGTAAACAAAAAATATTATAAGTGATACCATTCATGGACCCATAGTACAATTTATTGCGTTATTTTCTTGAAAATAATCCAAGGACCACAGTTAATCGTCTTCTTTCTTGGTAAGTGCATACCAAGAAAGAAGACAAAGGAGGAAGGACAAAAAGGACAAAGGGAATCGATAAATAAAAAAGAAAAACATACAATAAGTTGGCATATTTTCTTACATGGGCACCATGTCGATACTATTTTCTTTTACTCGTTCATGTAGACAACTATATAAGATTTTTAATGGTGTGCATTGATGGGATTTGGCAGAAGGGTAAATGTGTTACAAAAGTACACGTTTGAGATTTTTGGTATCACAAAAAAAAAATTGGATAAATATGTCATAATGAACAAGCACAGTTTTTAGACTTTTTATAGAGAAAAATTGTTGATCATACAAACTAGTCACAATTAATTTGAATGAGACGTGACTCATTAATTTTTGACAAAAGTGCACCAGAAGCCCCAACTATCGTGTGCCTAATGTAATCAAGTCATAATCTTTTCATTTGATATAATCTAGTCTTAAATCTTATACCAAAAGTATAATCAAATTGTTTAGATTATTGAACAAATACCACAAGTACATACTTTGGAATGAGATCATGCGCTATGCATCAAGGGCTTAACTCCAAATAAGGGTTGAATCTATAAAAAGAATATATCGATCTTTTAAAGTGCGGGGCTTCGTTGGTCTTACCAAATTTTCAAGTAAAATATTTGAGGAAATGTCACATGTTATATAAGTTCGTTTATTACATCTTAACTAATCCCATTATTATTATTAGGATCCCTCACAATTCGTATATTTGAAAGAGATTATACATTTGCCTAGTTTACCCCAATTGGATCATGGTTGCGGTCACTAATCTTGTTGTTTGTTCACCCCAAATGATTAAAAATAAAATAATATGTTCTTCGCATGGGCATTGCATTAATTATTTGCAAGTGGGACTTGGAATCTTGACGGCAAGAATCATTTTCATTGCAAGAAGATCAAATAAAAAAAAAGATACATTAGGGCCCGCTGTTGAAAAGAGTGCTCATCAGCGACCGATTCACGAATATTTTATTTGTGGGGCCTTTTGTCCCAACGTCACGAAACTGAAAACATTTGCCTCGTACATGTTTATGAAACTGTATTGCAGTCTTTAGACGCGTAGATGTTCAAGAACATGTATGTATGCGATCTCCATGCGATCTCATCAGTGCCTCCGTATTGGTATTTCTAATATATATACGAAAAATGAAAAAGAAAAGAGATGGTATTTTGGATTAGCTTCTCTAGATAGACCCATATGCTTCTCTAATGTAATACTAGGGTGAAGACCTCCACATTGATCAAGACTTGCATGTAAGTTTTTAGGGCAAGAAGACCTAATTTATTTTGATTTTACATAACTACTACACCAAACAATTTGATCATGCCCAAATTAGGACCTCAATTCTCAGCCTATCGAATTCTCATTTTGTCACCGACTAAAAAAAAAATCTCGTTTTGTTTCATAATATAAACACATGCCTCTCTCTCTTGTCCTTCGAAGAAGAGAAAAAAGAGTGCTTGTTCTTTTTCTTTTTCTTTTGCTTTCTCTCTCTTCCGTCCCTCCTTAAAATTGGTCGAGGAAAGGGACTTTTCTCAGAACGAGAAAATGTTTTTCTGCAATTTCCCTACGAACCAATGACCAAGAAAATTCCGACCAAAGGAAAAACTTGACCAAGAAAATGGTTCAAACCCCAGCCATTGACCGACCGACCGCCGACCGCCGACCGAAACATTGGAAGTGATGCAGACGATTCGATGGGCGGAGGTTTTCTTTCTGTAATGTTACCGTGCAACATGTCGAGCGAGTCAAGGGTCAAAAGACGCGATCATCGGGACGAAGATTGGAGGCAGGTATATATGCATTGATTTCATTCTTCCTTTTTAGTACTTGCACTAGCTAAAATAGCTAGACCCATCTAAACATCATTCACCAACAGAAATCGTTGACACGAGAGTTATGAGGTTTTGCGTGGAACCCAAATGACACGCATCCTTCATCACAAGTAAATTATTGACAGTATAGATTAGTCGCAACTAATCTAAATAAGACGTAATGGACTCGTTATCTTTTAATGAAATAGTGCATCATAAGTCACGATTATTTTTGTGCTCGGTGCCATCGATCCGGGATCTCGTTGAATGAGGTAATCTAGTCTAACTTATATTTGGAAAGTACAATCAAATTATTTAGACCGTCGGACAAACACCAAAAGCACATATTTTGGAATGGGATCTTTCGATGCATTTTATAAGTTACTCTTGACAAGGGTTGAATATTATAAAAGGATTATCTTGATCTTTTGAGGGGTAGAGGTTCGTTGATCTTACTCATTTTTTTAAGTAAAATATTTCATTACCCAAATGATTGGACATAAAGTATGCTCTTCACGTGGGCATGGCCTTTTCTCTCTCTCTAGCACACGAATTGAGCAAGTGGTGGGGCTTTCATTGTTCATATTGTTGTCCTTTTTCTTTCTTTCATTTTGCCAAATTCTTTTTCATATTGTCGAAGAATAAGTGGGCATAATTGGGCAATAGTTCTTCTCTGTAGATGGAAAATTGAAAATAAAATAAAATAAATGCATGGGGCCACGCGGGAAAGTGCCATGTCTTGTTAGTTCATCTTTGACTAATGTGCGTGCAAGTAAAAACTTGCTCAGTCGGCTCACCACGCAAGTACTCGTCAAGACAAATCTCCGATTTACTATATTCTTATGGGGCATTTTGTCCCAATGTCAAGAAATCGACAACATTTGCTCGTATATATCCATGGAATTTTTTGCAGTCCTTAAACACGTATACATTCAAGAACATGTGTACATGACCTTTTTCGATCGCATTAGTGCCTTATACTGATTTTTTTAGGATATAATATATAAATATATATACATAATAGAACAAAAACAAAGAAAAAATAGGAGCTTTTGATCAGCTTTGGGAACAAGGCGGACCCACATGCTCACCTAATTTAATTCCAGCACTCTCGAATTATGTTGACAAATGAAAATGAGTTTTTTTTTTAAGAATTGAGTTTTTAAGACTTGCATGCAAGTGATTTGTTGAGGACAGAAACCTTCTTCTTCTTTTTATACAATGAAATGCGATTATTAAATTAAACTACACAACCATTTCGATCATGCCCCAACCGGGGTCAAATTCCCAGCTAATCAAATGAATTCTTATTTGGTGTTAAGGTAAAAGTTATGAATACTTATCGACTCCCGGGAAAGGGTAGAAGGATGAGACTATCTTTTGGTCCACAACATTAATAAAATCCATTCGGTCGTCCCCATCATCAATCGATCGGTTTTCTTCTCTTACCATTCCCACTTACCCATCTTGAAATTGCATGGAAGTGACAAGTGGCACACGCTCAAAAACTCTTTTATGATGTGACTATATGAGGAAATATAAAACACAGCCCCGTACATCGTGCGAGACCAATGATGATGAATTTCCGATTTCGTGCATTCTCCTTCGATCCGAGGACCCAAAAAAACGATTCATAGGACCAAGAAAACGATTCATACTCCATCAAGTTTGCAACTTTCGGTCACAATCTTTTGAAAATGATCATTTTTTTTTTGTCATAGCCTGGGTTGCCAGATATAGCGAAGCCTACAGGATATTCTCAATAAGCTTCTGACATGCACAAACATACGTAAACATGAACGGACACACCAAGAAAGATCATGGAGTTTAAGCTTGTATCAGATATAGTACGTAAATATCGTTTTTTATTTTCTCGTTTTCTTCTCTAGACCCACGAAGCACACTACACAACAGAAGCAGCAACATACATAATCCTTGGGAAGAAAAGGCTATCATCAGTATTCATAGTCTCTCTGTGCTAAAATCAGATTTCCTAGGGCATTCGAGAGTGGAATCATATAATTTATCGGAAAGACACGAGAGCTACTCTTGCTTGGCCCGCGGGTCTCGATCGGTGTCACTGACGGCGTCGGTCTGACGCTCGCGCGTCAGGGACACAGCTCCTCTTCCTCCCGAGCCCTGCCATCGATGCTATACCGGCCATTTTCTTCACGACCCACCTGAAGATCCCGACTTTGATCTGTCCTCTCTTCGGAGGCAGCATCGCCTTCGAATTCTTCTTCGAGCTCTTCTTGCGCAAGCACGCGTTGAACATTTCCTGCGATCCTCTCTCTGCCGGGAAAGCGGAGGAGAAAACTCGAGAGTTATTAGGGACGACCAAGCGGAGAGAGGTAAAAGAAAGCAGAGGAAGTGGGGTGCGTTTAAGCGTGTTGCGTGGGGGTTGGTTTATATGAATCCAGAGGAGCCGCCGGGGGGCGTTTGAGAGGAAGGAGAGAAGGAGGATGATGGGGACTGGGGAGGAAGGAGAGTGGAAGATGTTGGAGGACATTTTAATTATTATTTATTACTTTTATTTATGTAAAAACACGAGCAGATAAAAGAACTTGACTTTCATGTCATTATACAATCCTTTTTGCTGCTTGTCATTTTCCATCTAATTCGCAATCGATAGAAGTTTTTCCTTCCTGATGTTGATGCGAGCTAATGAAACACCCATTTTGGAAGTCAGCACGCATCTTCCACAAATAGATCGAGCATCGCTGGATCGAATGATGTTTCGATCGAAATTTTAATCCAGCACTAAGATATGCAAACGAATAAACACAACAAAAGAGGGGGACAGACAACACAAGGGCAAGACAATTCTCGCAAACAAATGACGCTGAACATCATGGTTTTGGCTCTTGAATCATCGAGGCCGTGCTGATTAATCCCAAAAGAACCAAACTTCAACGCCTCATAAGATAGAATCCATCTGCGAGAATGTGCTTATCGATGTCGATGCCACGCGGTCGTCAACAACCTTTGGAGTCCCGTGATTTGATTCCTAGGTACAAGTGCAAACGACTCGGAAGTCAAAAGGCGTAATCGATCCAAACTGCGGGGTCCAAATGGAGAACAAAGGTCATAAAGGGAGAACAAATTGGCAAGATTTAAAAGGCCCCCGTCAAATCACCCTAGACAAATTATCTTATTTTTCTCCCTACGCGAGAAGGGCGGGACATTGTATCTGCTCATTTTTTTAGATTTTTCGACCTTGTCATCTTAATCATTATATATGTAAATGTAGAATCACACTTTATTATATTTTTCAAGCAATGTACAGATTAACATGATGGTCTCTCTCTCGATATCAACGCAAATCGCTCAAAAAAAGTATGTGCTTGGTCAAAATGTATTTGTTTTTTTGGGTCGAGTCAACTTGCTCCCTTTTACCTGAAAATATACATGTATACATGTATGAAAATGAATCAGGACGCGAGGATTTAAATCATAAGTACATATACATTGTACATCCTGAGACAATTGTTGATTTTCTCGCATAGCAATTGCATGTGATCAACTTCATGAGAACAAACTTTATTCATGGCGCAAGAGAGCTTATGGGAATTGTTTTATGCATATTCAAACAATCAAATTTCATGAATCACATAATATCCATGCATGGTCTCTACTAATACAAATCAAAATGCGGGAGATAAAAAGATGCAAGGTCCTTTGTCTGCTTGTTTAGTCAAGCATGGACTACCTCGATTTAATATTTGTACCCGTTATTGTTAGAAAGATATCTAAGAATTATTATAATTCGTATAGAATAATATTGAGTATATCTAAGTGAGTATATATATATTAAATAATAAGTGCAAGGAATGGATACCGGACCCAATCTATTTGCACGGCACTAGATAAAACTTGAATTACAGAGAAAAAAAATCTTAATATTACACTACACGACACACCTAATTTGATATGTTGATATGTATTAATGCACATTATTAATTATTTTTTTGATAGTTAGATTCAAAATAAAGATATTTTAAATAGACAAAAGTTGACACAAATTATAAATGCTATTGTAACGCATTACAAGAGAACTTGTGTTACTAAGAATGCGTTTAGTTCAGCTTTCTTAAGGGGCTTTCAACCTCCAAAATCCCTTGGGAAAATGTTAGGGTGTTTGGCAAACCTTTTCAAGGGTTTTTCGGTCAAATGTTGGCCTTGGGAAAGTTGAAAGTCCATTGCTGGCAGTAGCTAACTTTGTGCCTTTAGCATTTAACCAAATGTTGAAAATAGTTTTTTTTTTCAAAAACTACCATCGCTAATTATTTAGTTTTTCGATTTTACCTCTTGTTGTTCCCAAACCACCTTCAACTGAGTTTGATATTTTTTAAGAAAAAATGAAAAATTAAATCCAAAAGCCATTTACAAAAAAAAAAAATTGTCAACACTTTTTTTGCCAAAGTAACTTTGCAAGGAATTTCTTACCATACGCAATTTGCATTTCTCCAAAACCCTTTAGGCTAAAGGCATTTGTATTTTTCTAAAGCCTATTTCCAAAACCGAACCAAACGTAGCCTAACTCTTACTTGAGTTAGCTTTTGACATATATTTAGTTTCTTTTATTTTATATTACCAACTTTTCTTGTCTCAAAAAATAAACACTTCTGCTACCTTTTACCAACTATTATTTACATTTCCTAAAGATCCTTAAATTTACCAACAAAGGAATTATCAATTTCATTTGAGTAATTGACCAAGTCAATTAAATATTTTCTTTCTGTTGCCAAATTCAATTTATCGCTAAAACACATAATAAGTGGGAGGAATAATTTATTTAATGATTATGTGCATGTGTGCTACAATAATTATACATTCCATAACCAAATGCCACGATTCTCAAAGCAAACCAAGCACACAAGAGCACAACAAGCTCTCCAAATTCCAACCCCCCCCCTCCTCTCTCTCTCTCTCTCTCTCTCTAGAAATACGAACTCGATTACTTGCACAATAGGCCCACACAATTACTTTAACTTGGAAAATGAGGGTTTAATTAGCTTATATCACAACCCACCTGAAGATCCCAACTTTGACCTGTCCTCTCTTCGGAGGCAGCCTCGCTTTCGGATTCTTCTTGGAGCTCTTCTTCGTCGCGCACGCATTGGACATTTTCTGTTATGCTCCCTCTCCGCAAGGAGAAGGAAAGAGAGATCTCAAGAGGATTATTAGAGATAAGCAAGCAGAGAGAGGTAAAGAAACCGGAGGAAGTCGGGGTGTCACTTGCTGTGTTGCTGGTTTATGTGTACACAGAGTCAGGATGGAATTCAGGTCAAGTGTGAAAAGAAACCTGAGAGAGAGAGAGCGAGAGTGCATGAGGGTTTGACTTTGATGACACTTGCGGTAGTAAGTGATGTGGGATACGAGGTGTGAAGGAACATATAATGTTTGAGATAATTGTTCAAAAACTACTAAAATTATTATGGTGATCAATTCGATCATAAATTTTTTGGTATAGTGTTTCCAAGCAATGTCTATAGGAAAGCGCTAAGATATTCAATTCTTGCATTTTTTATAAATTTCTCAAAATTTTATAATTTTTTTTTATTTTTTATTTTCTTTTTTCCGTTGATCATCTTTCTTGGAATGGTTGTTGACAATCGCTGGCGCCTTACTGACCATCGTTAGCCACAAGCGAGGGTTGAAAAGCCCTCACTGGCTATGGGCATGAGCCATGAAGCCCTTGCCTAGTGGTGGGAAAGGGCAAACATGACGCCACTTGAGACCAACGATGACCTTTGTCGGCCCATAATGAAAAAAGAAAAGAAAAGAATAAAAAAAATGATAAATTCAGAAAATTTTCAAAATTTTCAAAAATTGAAAGTATAATTTAAGGTTGAATCAACTGCCTTATAATTGGTACAAGACTTTTTGAACAAATTTTTCGGCTTTGCTTCCACATAAGTTTTAGGATCCGTTTTAAAAATTTAAGTTATTGGATGAATGCGTAATTTATTATTTAAATATTTCAACACTCCCCTTACGCTTAGTCTAGTTTTTTTGTCTAGTACTAAGTGTGGAAATTTATTCGGAGAGGTAAATGGGGCCTATCATTATTTAAACTCGGAATGTCCAGCGTTAAAATTATGTAAGTTTTTTATAGGATTATTGTTGATTGTTTAAAAAGTTTAAAGTATTAAATGAAGAAATAGTTTATTATCTAAACATTCCAACATTTACAATGAGAAACTAAAAGCCATCATGATAAGCACTTAGAAAGGATGACCTATCTTTCTTTCTTTTTCGAAGGAAAGCACAAAAGCAAAGCAAGGAACTCGAAATTGACATCATTATACAAGCCATTTCTCCAGCTAACTTGCCATTGATAAAGAGTTTCAGCGGTCCATTTGGTATTTGATATTAAGGTAATTAAAATACCCATTTTCGAAGTCATTTTGTCGCGGTGAGATAATTCCATGGTGACACCTTCGTCTCGTGATTTGATTCAAAGGTGCAAACGACTTGGGAGTCAAAAAGGTGTAATGTAAAGCTGCGAAATTCAGAAAGGAGTCGAAGGAAACAGAGGACGGACAAAATAGAGCAGATTTGCCGAAGTCGATTCTCCTCCTCTTTCCCAACCCGACCAAAGTGGCGACATTGGACATTAAGGATGATCGGTCTCAAGATGAGTAGGTTCTAAACCTAAAATCTAGAATCTACATTGTTATAATCGATTTTTAGTTTTTGAAATTTCGAACCTACCCGATTTGTATTGGAACCTGTTTTGGAAGCTACCATATTTTTCCAGTCCGGTTTTAGAATCTACCTAATAACCTGTTTTTCATAAATGCCCTAAGCAAGAAGTAACCATATGATGTCCTATATGACTCTAGATTTTATATAAACACGCAAGAAAGAACAACATAATCATCTTAATATAGGCATAAGTATCCCGGGAGTGCCAAAACTTGGCATCGAGGGACACTTAAGTGCCAAAAATTACAAATGGTACACTTAAGTGCCAAAATTGGAGTAAAAAGAATCACTTAAGTGCCAACGGCGAAAAATTTTGGCCAAACTGCCAAATGTCTATTTTCCGACGAGTTTATTTACTGATGGAGCATTTTTTTCAAAATAAAAAATACACGTGGCAATTTTAATAAAAATTGCCACGTCGGATTAACAAAAATTTTAAAATCGATTTTAAAAAAAGTGGGGGAACCGGTTCCCCTCCCCCTTTTTTAAATTAATCAATTTTATAATAATATATTTTTAATTATTTAATATTATTTAATTAATAATTTTTAAAATCCACGTTAGTTGCTGCAGGGAATGGATTTGAAATAGAAATGAGAAGTGGAAAAAAGTAACTCCTTATTCTCGAGAATAATTTCTAGAAAGTTATTTCTTGGGTTGTCACCACTCATGACCACGCCCCCATTCTTTGCCCGCTCCTTGCCCCCACCGATCGCCGGTGGCCGGGTTGCCCATTGCCAGGTTTCCACCGCCATCGAAAAAAAAAAAGAATACAAATTTTGTTAATCAGTACCAAACATATTTATATTCTTTTTCTATTCCAAAAATAGAAAATTTTAGTAGTTACCAAATACATTATTTTACTCAGAAATTATTCTAGGGATTAGAAGTAGAAAATAACTATTTCTTAAAAAAATTGCTCTCAGTTATAAAAATATTATCAAATGCATCCTAAGACATCTAATTTCATACATGAACTCAAGAAATGCAACAAGCCCACGAAACCAACCTGCAGATCAATATAACACAAGGAAAAGTTGCGAGTCTAGCGGCAACGAGACAAGAGGCAACAATGAGCGGTGGCTGAGTGAACTATAACAACCAGAACGGGTGATTCTCACGCCAGTCGATGCGCAATCCGACAAGAAGCCAATTCAATCCGAACCGATTGGCGATCGGAACAAGTTCGGCAAATTTTTGACCGACAACGATTAAACTCATCGACAACAACGAGTGGCTGAGGACGCGGGGAGAAGGAAACTCGAGGATCAAGATACGACTGCGAAAGCTAACAAAGAACACAACAAACCCACTGAGGTCCTTCGATTTTGCGCCCTATGATGTCGTCCCAGCAAGGAATTCAATTTCCGGAGAAGCGAAAAATGAATAGAAAATGAAAACGACGATGGTGGCCGGGTCTGTCTTGCTACGTAGAGAGAGAGAGAGAGGCGACCGAGAAGAGGCAAGATCATTGAGAGAGAGAACGGGGCGATTGAATGAGTGAGTTTTTTTTTTTTTTTAACATTAGTTGAAAATCAGTTCCAAAACCGGTTCAGTTCCTTGGTGGGCCTTCACTTGGAACTGCAAATCGGATCAGTTTCAACCAATTCCCAAAATATCTAAGTAGTTCCCGGATCGGTTCAAATAGGAACCGTTTCCGAACCTATTTTTCGGGTGATTCGATTCTGTTCTCAGATAAACCCAGTTCGGTTACACACTCGTATTGCATCTGGTCTTTTCTTTTTGAACCCGGACTCTTGTAATATCCCCATGAATCACCTGGAAAAAAAAGAGTACGTAGATGGATCGGATGTATTAACGGTGCAAGAATGATTGACAAGATTGTTTCATGGTAGAGAATAAACTCAAGCTTTGTTCGTTTCCCAAAAAAAGTGGTGTTTCTCGAAAAGGTTTTTCAAAAATCATTTTTCAAGAAAATAACAATATTTTCTAGTATTCACTTGAAATCTGAAATCAAAGCGGAAAATATTTTCTACCGTTCGGTATTTTATTTGATTTTCCTCAATATACTTCTTTTGATATTTTTTGCTTTTACTTTTATTTTATTTCTTATTTAAAATTTTTGAATATTTATATTTATATTTATACTTTCTTCTTTTCTTTCCTATTGCCTTTTCTTTTCTTTTCTTTTCTTTCTTTTTCTTTTTTCCCTTTTCCTCAGCCAATTGCCACCACGGCGACTACCGGTGAGCGCCACCGTTTGGCGAGGCACATGCATTATTGATCTACAAGGCATGAACCTCGCCACCTCCCATTGACGCTCGAGTGCCATTGATCCGATGATGCCCAAGCATCGTCAATCTACAAGGCCTAAGCCTTGTTGCCATCTAGCAAGGCTCAAACGTCATCGATCTAGAGAAGCCTGAGACTCGTAGCCTCTAGCAATGCTTGGGCATCGTTGATTTGCGAGGTGTGAGCCTCTCGCCTCTTAGCAGTGCTTGAGTGTTACTGATCTCGCAGACCCAAGGCTCACTGTCCTCTGGTGACACTTGAGCTCGCCAATGGCCGGCAACCACCCATAGATTAAGAAGCAAAAAGAAAGAAAAGAAAAATAATAAATAATATAAAAATCTATTTTATAAAAAAAAAGTGAGGTGGAAAAAGATATGGAAAATGTTTTTCTCTTTCTCAAAAGTAAAAAACATTTTCCCCTGTTTTAGAATATATTTTTCCGTTTATAGAAAATGTTTTCCTTAACTAATTCATTTTTCGTGAAATGCCAGAAAATTCAAAAAATATTTTCTTGGAAGCTAATTTCCATAAAATAAATGAAGCCTCAATTGATGTACACTCAACCGACCAAATTTCATGAACCACATGATATCCATGGTGTAATCTTCTAAAAAAAAAAAGAAAAGAACGAATACTATACGTGATCGGTTTGGACAGCATTAGATGAAAGATGAATTGTGGAGTGAAAATTATGACACAGCTAACTATTTTATACTAATTATCATGATTCAATTATTTAATAACTAAAATTAAAATTAAGATATTTGCAACTGACAAAAAATGACCCGAATTATGACTAGTAGGGCACTTTTTTTGGGGGGCTATACATGGCAACGTCCATGAGCCGTGTAAAATTCGTGTCAAACCGAGTTCCAGTAAGGCACCGACCAGAAAATGTCTGGCTACATCCTTGGTTCCAAAGTCTCTCAAAAAAAAAAAAAAAAAAAAAACCAAAGAAGCCGTTGACCTTCTTGTTAGTTAAATATTCCAACGTTTTATCTGTTGGATGGATGGATCGAATAAAAAATTAATCTGACCCCTATTAACTTATTTAAGTCATTTTGTTCCATTTATGTGCAATACAATTTTTTTACCCAAATCCAACACATACTCAACTTGACCCAACTCATTTTGATGAATCACACCTATATTCAGTCCAACTTATAAAATTCCTATCCACCCATATAATCAATTTATAGCTTTTTATGTGAATATGTTACTTGTATGAAATTTCATACCAAATAAAAAAAATTAAAAATATATGTTGATAAAAAAATGCAAACTAAGCTAAATATTGACAATCATCTAATCCCTAAATTATATGAAATTACAACGAAAACGTGTAATGCCCTCCTTGAACTTTTAGGTCAATGTGTAATGTCTTCCTTGAATTTTTAATTTGTTCAATGTGTTTTCTGAAGTTTTGTTCATATTTAATCTAATCCCTAGACTTAAACATTTTCATACAGCTTGAAAACTAAATTAAATATGTAACAAAAGTCCAAAGACACTCCTACTCAACCTTTGTTGATCAAGTTTACATAGTTGGATCTTCAAAACTACAAAGTATATCCATGCGATACTTTTGTCATCAGTTAGGGAGTACACGCGCCATTAACTCATGACATTATGAATCGCCGAAATAGAGTGACAAAGAGAAACAGAGGAGCAGCAACACGACAGCAACATGACCTCGGTTTGTGTCTGGTATGCTCAGTTACGCGTTTGTGCACTTGGCTTGGCTCCATCGATGCAGCTTGATAGTGATCCTCATCTGGTCTAGCTTCACGATAAGCAGTGGCTGGTTGTGTCCAGTGATGAATCAGAAGAACAAAGCTCCGGAGGCAGTGACTCCGAGAACTGGAATCGGCGACTGAAGAAAGCACGGGAATCCGATTCAACCATGATCGTGACCGGAACAGAGGCAAACAGAAGTTATATGGAGGGCTTCTTGCTTGTGGATCTGGAGTAAGGATCGGGTTGAGCTGAAGCGAACTGAACTTGGTCCTAGCGAGCCAAGCCCAATTTGAAGTGAAGCGAAATGGGCTGATGGGTTGGGGCGAATTGGACCACGTGCTTTTGGGCTTGACTGGCGGTCTGGGTTGCGCTTGGTTGGATCCTTATGAGATGGAGCTCCTTTATTATTATTGTTTTTCATTGGTTTTTTTTTTTTTATTTCTACGTTTTAGTACAAATAGAAACGCTTGTCTGAATTGTCAGCAAAAATTCAAGTGTCAACAGCATTCTCGAATTATATTTGTTGACAGCTAAATTTTGCTTATTTATTTAGGTTTTAAATTGCATATAAAATTATGAACTAATTTCTAACCCCTAAACAAAAAATGATTTTCATTAAATTGCTATCCCACATAGACATTAGGGAAATTCTCATTACTAGTGTCAATTATTAAAAAATTGATTAAAAAGGGCCGGGCCAGGGCCGGGCCAGGGCTGGGCCTGCCTGGCCTCCTTCTTTTCTTTTTCCCGCCTGGGCCGGCTCAGCCCATTCCTTCTTCCTTTTTTTTTTTTTACCCTGGTCCGGCTCTCTTCTCCTTATCCCTTCCTTCCCCTCTTGGACACAAGCCGCTCGACGAAAAGTGCAGGACGACGAAGGACGACTGTACGAGCGAGGACGGCAGCGCGGAGAATGCTGCGCGCGCGACGATCGGCAAGGACGATCGGCGTGCTGGCTACACAGCTGGCACGGTCCTTGGAGAGAGAGGGGGAGCTTTGGTTTTTGAGGGGTCTTCGGCAGGGAGAACCGAGAGGAAAACGGGGGGAGAGACGGAGAAAGTTTGAGTGGGAGAGAGAAACCGAGAGTGAGGAATTTGTTCTGCTTGCCGGTGGCTCGCCTGAATCATCCTCGACTTTCTTCAGAAGCCAACTGGCTCATCGTCGTTCGTCACAGCAAGCTCCCGAACCAGGTGGGTCTCCTAGGGTATTTTGTTTTCGGCTGAGAAAGGAGTGATCTGCAATAGTAAAGTCGCAAAGCAAAAAGATTCGAGAATAGGTATGATTTGACGAAGAATGCTGTGATATGAATGTCTGTATGCTTTATATTGGTCGAGAGATAGATCCAGAATTGTGCACCATGTGTTTGATGAAATCTCTAATAGAAGGCCGAGAGAGTAATCCATGTTTAAGTTTGATCGGTTCATATTTACGTCCATATCTGTTGAAGCGTATCTGATTCTGGTGTTTTTGCTGTGTTTTCATGCGATTTCTTGAAAGAAATCGGTCGTCGTTGAGTTGGCCGTCCATCCTCCCCTCCATCGGAGAACCCTCGTCACGGTGATCCCGGCAGTTTGAGGCCGCCCCAGTCAGTCCATTTCTCACTCTTTAATATGTGTATTGTTTATGCTGGACTGGTCAAAATTCTGTCATGTGTGATTTTAGAGCATAAGACTTCTGTCATGTGTAATTTTAGAGCATAAAAATTCTTCGCCGGAGATGGTCCGGCGACATAGAAATCGCCAGCCAACTAGTGACTGGCGGTGTAGGTCAGAATAGGGGGCCGGCGAGGAGTAGTGTGGGGCGGTGACCGGGTTTCCGGTGGGTGTTCGGCTGAAAAATTTTGGGTGTCTCGGTTAGGAAGTCCAGAGGGAAAAAAGACAATCGAGGAAGGCGGTCTGCATAAGGGAAGAAGATGCAGCAGAAAAAGACAAAATAGGGAAGAAGACCAAAAGGGAAAAAGAATAAAAAATATGGAGAAAATTTCAAGAAATGGCCCCAAGTCATCTAATTTTCTCAAATAAGAATTTGAAATGAACTTTATTTCAAAAATGACATGAAATGGCCATGATTATTTTAAATAAAGATTTGACCTTGCCAGTCAATGACCAGCTAAATATTTTGACCGATTAATGACATTTTCATCCAAATTTTCTTTTCTTTCCTTTTTATCTTCCTTTTTTCTTTCCTTTTTTTTTTTTTTTTTTTTTTTTCATTCTTCTTCTTTCGACCGTCGGTTGGCCATTAGCAAAGCTAATAGAAAGGTTGGGCGAGGGACGGTCTTGCAGGGGGGGAGGTTGCCCCTCGCGGCTATTCGTGAGGTCGACCCAGGCAAGGTCAAACCTTGCTAGATTTGGCGAGGGTAGCCTTGCTCGCAGCTAGCGAGGGCTCGGTGACCTCCTCAACTATGGGCGAGGCCACCCTCACTAGATCTAGCAAGGTTCGGCCTCACCGGGGGGCGAGGACCCGATCTTGTGAATGATCGCAAGGGACGATCTCCCCCAAGAGGAGGGTCGCCTCGCCTAGGCAAGGTTGTCCTACACCTGTGGCCAACAAGGATGACCCTCGCCGAATCGGGGGAGAGTGACCCTCGCCTAGTCTTCTATTTGCCAGTTAGCCGGCCACTGGTGAAGAAGAACCATAAATAAAATATAATAAAAAAAAGAAAAATGTTAAATAATGAAAATGTTATTAATTGCCAAAAAATTTAGCCTTTCATAGGCACTTCAAGCTTTTATTTGAACTTCAGGCCATTTTTTAAACAAATATAACCACTTCAAGCATTTATTTGAAATAAGCATAGCCGCTTCGGCCCCTTGTTTAAAACAAAATTCATTTCGGGCCCTTATTTAAAGAAGTGATAGCACTTCGTGCCTTTATTTGAA
Organism: Corymbia calophylla; assembly: GCA_014182845.1. Lineage (NCBI taxonomy): Eukaryota > Viridiplantae > Streptophyta > Magnoliopsida > Myrtales > Myrtaceae > Corymbia > Corymbia calophylla. The sequence goes on along the minus strand of CM024699.1, from coordinate 33,052,855 downwards.
ATAAGGTCTACTTCAAGTCTTTATTTGAAAAAAAATGTGGGCACTCCGGACCTTTTTTTGGAACTTTCCCAAAAATGTATAAAGAGAAAAAGCAAGAAAGAAAGCCGAATAGGAAAATTGGATAGGGAAGTGGGCTTCAGCTTGCTTGTATTGTGGACTGCTTTTTTGGGGCTTGGCCGGTGGGCTAATGTTTCATGGGCTGATGAGAAGGATTGGGCTGGGAATGGAAATGGGAGGCTGATTGTGCTTGTTTTTAAGAAAATCTTGATGGGGTTAGTCGAGCTGGGACTCTTGACCCGGTCCGAATTGCCTTTTAATTAAAAATCATTCAAAATTCAAAAATTCAAAAAAATCTTGGAAAATTAGGAAAATCATCAAAAAATAATTTTAAAAAATTCGAAAATTAAAAAAATGGAACATAAAATGCCTTTTTTAGAGAATTAAAAAAATATCAAAAATATGAAAAAAATCCCAAAAATACCCAAAAAAAATATTCCAAAAAATTTAGAATTCCTTGAAAAGCTTAAGAATAGTTTCCAAGATAATTTTCCCTTGAAATGTGGGAATCTTTTGATCTAAGATTGTTCTCAAAATTTGAACAAGCCTCTACCTTAGAGTTTCAATTGTCCTTAAAGATAAATGCCCTTGATTACACACTTCCGATACAATGATCTTAGCTTCCCTTTGGCCTAATCAGGAATGGCGTTTATTTATTTAATGCTAGATGCTTGTTTTTCCTAACAATTTATTTAACACTCTCTTGGTTGCTAATTGTTATCATAATAATTGCACAACTGCATGATTACCTTACATATCAGCGAATAGGTCTAGAATCAATTCAAACTGCTAGACAAAAATATTTTTTGAAATAAATAAGATTAAGTACCAAAAATGCACTAATTGCTTAATTATTATAATCAAGTCCCCGACCCCGGACTATCTAGTCGAGTAAGAAGTGAGATATACTCATATGCCTCATTTAGTTTCTAGTTGATTCTAATAAATTGGTGGCAACTTCTCATTAGAAGATTTTATGAACACCCCAATGTTACGTCGGGTATGGACTTGAGAGAGCCCATGCTTAATAATGGGTCATAGGCCCATTTTTTAGGCAATACCCCTAAACCTATGTTTTTTCCCTCCGAGTAGAAAAGGTCAGTTACGACAATATCGATAAGTGAAAATAAATTAAAACTCCTATTTTTCAAAATTGTGATTGTCGGAGCGATTTGATGAGAGCAAAGACCTAATTTATATCCACACAACCGAAAAGAGAACATTGTTCTTTGTTTTATTATACCTAACTGCACGAACGTTTCGATCATGCCCAAATTGGGGTCTTGAAACTCAAGCCTATCAAACTCTCGTTGAGGTCCATATCATGAACGTATTCCGCTCTCGATTCGGCAAGGATCGGCTCTATCGGACGAGGGAAGTGGGGTGGACTTTTTGGCTCGTACCTGACAAGAAGCGAAAAGGACTTGCTGGATTCTTTCTTCTCCTCCTTAAAAATTGGTCAAGATAGGCAAGTGGAGGGATGGCGACGGGGACAGCGACATGGGATTTGGTCTTGCCACAGAAGAAAGGGAAAGCAAGATAGAACATGGATCGTCCGAGAAATGGCCAGGAATTTCAAACGTACATTTTGTTTCCCTATCTCCGTTGTCGCATCAGAGACGCTATTGTCATACGGTCAAAAAAAACTTCGTTGTTACGTAATCATCATCCCCTTTCTGTTCCTTTTTCTTTTTTCCTTTTCTACATCCACGGAAGCATTGCAACAAAGGAAAGCAAAGACATATGCTTGAGAAGACAAACAATCATCAGCAGTACAATTGCAGAGGCGAAGGAATCTCTACAGAGGAACCTGAGGCCCACTCTTGGTTGGCCGGTTAGCACGCGTTGGTCTTGATCGGTGGCTGCGGCAGCACAGCCGGCTCGGCGGCGACATGGCTTCCCTTCCTTCCGAACCCCACCATGGATGATGCCATGTGGGCCACTTTCTTCACGACAATCCTGAAGATCCCGCCTTTGATCCGTCCTCTCCTCGGAGTGTCTGCGAGCAGAGGGAAGTGGAGGAGTGTTTCGGCTGTGTTCTGGTGGTGACACATCTGTGTTTGGCTCATAATTATATAAAGCGAGAGAGAGAGAAGGCGTGGGGGGATGCGAGAGGAAGGAGTGGGGGAAGCCGTTGGGGAGACTTCTAGGTATTTACATTTTTCCGAATGTAATCAACCGACCAAATTATGAAATCCTCTTTTCAGCTTGTCGTTTTCCATCTATCGGCGGTTGATGACGCCTTCATCAACGTCCAACGCCCCCTTCTCAACGCAAGAACTTTCTAATGATCTCTTCTAATTGTTAAATGAAAAGTTACGAAATTTTATTTTGATTATAGAATCGGCTTTTTCCAAAAGTTAAGTAGAACAAATTTACAATTCTGGAAGTGCCCTTGAAGATGGAGGATTTTTGGTTGCTCCCGATGTATTTTCATTTTTCAGTAATTTTATTCATATTTTATTTTTTAAAATCGTTATTTATTATTCTTAAAAAATTACTTATTAAATTATTTTTTTCCTTTTTTTGTGTTCTCTCTTTCCTTGGCCGGTCGCTGGCCATGGCGGAGGCCGGCCACGCCTCGAGCTCGCCTCGCCAAATCGGCGACGGCAGGGTGTCGCCAGATGGCAACAAGGCTCAGGTGTCTTGATCTAGCAAGGCCCGAACCTCACCACCTCTAGCGACGCTCGGGCGTTGCCCATCTACGACTCCCGAGCCTCGCCTTTGTTTGGCAAGGCCAGATCGGCGAGCTCGGCTCGCCCGTCACCGATCGCTAGCCGTTGCCGTGGCCGACGCGGTAAAAAAAAAGAAAAATAGAAAAAAGAAAGACAGAAAAAAAAAAAAAAAAGAGAAAAAATAATTTAAAAAAATAGAAAGAAAGAAGTGAGGACTAATGGGGGGTATGAGATAGGAGAGAGTGAGTGTAGAAAATATTTTCCCTAACTTGAAAAATGGAAAATATTTTCCTCACTTTAGAAGACTTTTATTAAATAAATTTATTTTCTGTGAAACGAACGTCGAAAAATCCGGAAAACGTTTTCCAGGAAGTTATTTTCCGTGAAATGAACGGATCCGCCTGAAAGAAATTCTTTGATTGGGACACAGAAGCATTGCGCACGCATAGGAGCCCAAAGACGACACTTGCGTAGGAGGAAGAAGGTTGTCGGCTTGACAGTTGACAGTTGCTGGGCAACTATTAATTTTTTAGTCATTTTTGGAAGCTCATCTCGACAACAAATTATAAAAATCAATCATAGTTGGAGACACCTATAACTATATTCCTATACACCTACTAATTATATAATTCAATCATAATCGATGGATCCTCTTTCCTTTTGGAGGCAGGCAAAGCATTTATTCTGTTATTCCCCTTTTAATACTTTGTACTAGCTGTGTAGCTAGTCCACTTTCCGAACACCGAGCCGCCAAGCGAAATTGTTGGCGCGAGTTAATAAGGTTTCGTACGGAACACACGTGCCATGCATTTTTCTGTCACAAAAAATGTTGATGATAGTCCAAATCGGTCGTGATTATTATTATCATTATTTATTGGTCATAGTCGTGATTAATTTAAATGAGACGCTTGCTCATTAGTTTTCGACAAAAAGCGTGTCAAAAGTCTCAGATATTAAGTGGATAATGCGGTTGAGTCATAAAATTGTCAATCCATGTAATCCAATCTTTGATTTTATTCAAAAAATGCAACCGAATCGTTTAGATCGCTGAACAAATACCCAAAGTATATTATCATAATGGGATCATGAGATATATATTATGGATAGCTCCTAATGACAGTCAAATCTATAGAAAGGATGTCTCGATCTTTTGACGCATCGAGTTTGGTTAGTTTTACCCCCATTTTCAAGTACAAAATTTGAGGAATTCTCTTGCAGCGCATAAATTCGATTATTCCATGTTAACTAGTCCGAAAAGTGCCATGTATTGCTGCTTCATCTCAGACTATTCACCTGCACTCAACTCCTCAAGACAAATCCCTTACTGACGAACGATTTCTATTGGGCCTTTTGTCCCAATTTCGTGAAATCAAAAGTCTCTGCTCGTATACGTTCATGAAATTTTGTTGCAGTAATTAAACACATATGTCCTCAAGAACATAGGCACATGAGATTGATTCGATCTTGTCACTCCGTCCACATTGGTACTTTGTATATTATATATCGCTTATAAAACCCTAAAATAAAAAAGAGAGAAAAAAAGGAACTTTTGATTAGTTTCCTAAAGAAGGCTGACTCACACACTCCTCTAAGTTAATACTGGTATTATCGAATTATGTTAACAATATAAATGCGGCAAATATGATGCTTGATGAATCTTATGTCGACCCTTACAGTCCGTCAAAATTGAAGATGAAAAATGGATTGGATTAAAGGCACTTAAATTTACTCGTTTGATGTTAATAAATTGAATGAAATCTTCATCTTACTTTTGAAAGATGTCCTAATTAAATTAACGGAAGGCCATGTAATTCCAAGTAAAGAAGATGTAGTAAACAAAAAGTAGTCATGGAGCAATAGCACAATTAATTGTGCTGTTTTCAAGAAAATAATTCAAGAAGCACAGTTAATCGTCTTCTTTCTTGGTATGCACCTAGCCACCAAGAAAGAAGACGAAGGAGGAAGGCAAAAAAAAAAGAAAAATAATTAATATAAAAAAATGAAGGACATATCATGAGTTAACATTAGGTGGGCACCATGTCATCATTGTTTTCCATTATAAGATTTTCAACGATGCTCATTAATAGAATCTGGTCGAAAGGTAAAAGTGTTACACATATGCAAATTTGGGTTCTTAATATTATAGAAAAAGTTAAATTATAAATGTGTCATGGTGAGCAATCATTATTTGAGATATTTGTGGATTTTTCCTAAAAGATCGTTGATAGTACATATTAGTCATGAATAATTTAAATAAGAAGTGACTCATTAGTTGTCTGACAACAAGTGCACTAAAAGCCCTAACTATTGCGTGCATAATGCAATTAAGTCATAATATTCTTGTAATCTAGTCTTACATCTTATACAAAAGGTATAATCAAATCATTAAGACTGTTGAATAGTTACCACTAGTACATAATTTGGAATGAGAACGCGTAATATGCCTTATGGGCTAACTCCAAACAAGGGCCGAATCTATAAAAAGAATATATCTATCTTTTTATGGTGTGAAACTTCATTGGCCTTACTCATTTTTCAAGCAAAATGTTCGACGAATTGTCTCACGTTATATAAGTTCAATTATAACATCTAGATTAGTCCCATTATTATTATTATTATTCCTTGCGATTCAAATATTTGAAAGTGATTATACATTTGCCTATAAAACCTTCGTTCACAGGGATAAACCAAGTAACCATAGGATCATCATCATGGTTGCGGTCACTAATCTTGTTCTTTGTTTACTGAAATGGTTAGAAAAACTAAAATATTCTTCACGTGGGCATTGCATCACTCATATGCAATTAGGAGTCGGTATCTTGACGGCAACAATCATTTAAAATAGCATAGAGCGGCCCCGCCGTTGAAAAGAGTGCTCCTCATCGACTATCCACGAACATTTTATTTATGGGGCCTTTTGTCCCAACGTGACGAAACTAAAAACATTTGCCTCGTACATGTTCATGAAACTGTGTTGCAGTCTTTGGACGCGTAGATGTCTTCAAGAACATATATCTACGCAAGCTCCATTCGATCTCATCAATGACTTCGTATTTTGATTAGCTTCGGAGTTATATCGACGAGTGAAAACAGGTGGAAGCCTTTCTTCTTCTTTTTTCCTGGAATTGTGATTTCAAGAGCCGCACAAAAGTGATCTACTGCGGGCAAGGGCCTAATTGATCATGATGCAATGGAAAGGGAGCGTGTTTTCTTTCTGTCGCGACTGCACAAACAATTCAATCATGCCCGAATTAGGGTCTGAATTCTCAGCCTATTGAATTCCCGTTTCATTCCATTATACAAACACATGCCTCTCTCTCTCTTGTCCTTCAAAGAAGAGAACAAGATTTTCTCTCTCCCTCCGTCCCTCCTTGAAATTGGTCGAGGAAGGGGTCTTTCCTCAGGAAAAGAAAAAGAAGGGAAAGGGGACAAAAGATGGTGTTTATTCATATTTCCCCACGAACCATTGACCGACCGACGACCGAAACATTCGAAATGACGCGGATGATTCGACGGGGAGATTTTCTTTTCGTAACGTTGCCCTGCGGTACCGATGTGTCGATGAAGTCAAAGGTCAAAAGACGTGCATTATCACGAAGAAGATTGGAGGCATGCATATGCATTGATTCTGGCCTTCTTCGTTTTTTTTATCGAAAGTGATTTTGTCCTTCCCCTCTAGGACTTTGTACTAGCTATATTAGCCGGTCCCTCTGGAACATCACCTCACCAACAGAGATCGTTGACACGAGAGTCGATGGGGTTTCGCGCCGAACCCAAATGACACGCATTCTTCTTCACGAATAAATTGTCAATAGTATAGATTTAGTCATGACTAATCTAAATGAGGCGCGATGGAACTGTTTTTTTGACAAAATAGTGCACCCAAGGTCCTAATTGTTCTGTGCACGATATGATATCAAGTCATAACCTCGTCGATTGATGTAATCTAATCTTGAATTTTATTGGGAAAATACAATCGAATTATTTAAACCATTAGACTAATATCAAAAGTACGTGTTTTGGAATGGGATCATTCGATATGTACCAGTTAGTCTTGACAAGGATTGAATATATAAAAAGATTATCTCGATCTTTTCAAGGGCGGAGGTTAGTTGGTCCGACCTATTTTTTTAAGCAAAATATTTTGGTACACAAATGATTAGACAATAAAGTATGCTCTTCACGTGGGCATCGCATTCTCTCTAACACATATTGAGTAAGTGGTGGGGCTTTCATTTTACTTTTGGCTAAAAATTTTTCATATTGTTGTCGAATGAACGTCGGGCATGATTCAATGATAGTTCCTTTCAGCAGATGAAAAATTGAAGATAAAATAAAATAAAATAAAGATGCATGGGGCCACGCGGGAGAGTGCCATGACTTGTTAGTTCATCTTTGACTAATGTGCATGCAAGTGAAACTTTCAATCGGTTCACCAGTACTCATCAAGACATATCTCCGATTTACTAATATTTTTATGGGGCATGTTGTCCCAATGTCAAGATTTGACAACATTTGCTCGTATATAATTCATGGAGTTTTTTGCAGTCATTAGACACGTATATGTTCAAGAATATAGGTACATGAACTTTATTGATCTAATTAGTGCCTCTACACTGGTATTTTTTAGGATCTAATATATATAATAGAACAAAAACAAACAAAAAAATAGGAATTTTTTATAAGTTTTGGAAACAAAGTAGACCTACATGTTCATCTAATTTAATTCTGGCACTCTCCAGTTATGTTAATAAATGAAAACTAGTCGAAACTTTTTTCTTTTCTAGAATTGAGATTTTAAGACTTGCATATAAGTGAGACATTGAGGGCAAAAACTTAATTTATTTTGATTAAATGAAAATGTGATTATTAAATTAAATATCACAGCCATTTTGATCCTACCCCAAACGGAGTCAAATCCTCAGCCTATTAAAATTCATCCTTTGGTCCAAAACATTAATAAAAATCCACTCGGTTGTCCCCATCGATCGATCGGTTCTCTCCAAGTACCACTCCCACTTGCGAATCTTGAAATTGCATGGAAACGACAAGTGGTAGGCTAGAAAACTCTTTCATGACGTGACTATATAAGGAAATATTAAAAGAAGAAAACACACCCACGTACATTGTGCGAGATAAATAATGACGGGTTTCCGATTTCATACATGAACATGCTAATTCTCCTTCGATCCGACGGCCAAGAAGAAATAATTGATGCTCCATCAAATTTGCAACTTTAGCTCACAATCGGGTGAAGTGCATAGAGAAATAATCGTTGTTTTTTTTTTCATGATAGCCTGGGCTGCCAGATTTAGCATACGGGATATTTTCTGTAAACTTTTGACATGCACAAACGTACGTAAACATGGACATGGACAGACACACCTAAGAAATATCATGTAATCTATGCTTGTACAGACATAGTACGTACATATAGTACGTAGTCATCGTTCTTTCTTTTCTCCTTTTCTTCTCTAAACCCACGAAGCACACACTACACAACAGAAGCAGCAAAAGAAGAACATGATCCTTGGGAAGAAAAAACTATCATCAGTGTTCATAGTCGCTCTCTGCGTCGTCAGATTTCCTAGCGCATTTAAGAGTGGAATCATATAATATAAGGGATTAGAAAAACGTGAGAACTACTCTTGTTTGGCCAGTGAGCACGCTATGGTCCTGAGCGGTGTCGCCGCAGCCGGCTCTTTGGGGACACGGCTTCTCTTCCTCCCGAGCCCGGCCATCGATGCTATACCGGCCACTATCTTCTCGGCCCACCTGAAGATCCCGGCTTTGATCTGTCCTCTCTTTGGGGGCAGCCTCGCCATGGAACTCTTCTTCGAGCTCTTCTTGGGCAAGCACGCGCTGGACATTTTCTGCGATCCTTTCTCTGCCGAGAAAAGCGAAGGAGAATTCTCGATAGGGTATTTATGGACGAGCAAGCAGAGGAAGCCAAGGTGCGTTTACCTGTGTTTCGTGGGTTAGGGGTTTACATAGATACAGAGGAGGCGGGCGGGGGATCCAGAGAGGAAGGAGTAGGAAGGAGGGGCCTGGGGAGGAAGGAGCGCGGAAGCTAGTTGGGGGACTTTTTATGTATTACCTTCCGATTCTAAACACACGAGTAGATAAAGGAACTTGACTTTCAGGTCATCATACAAGCCTTTTCAGCAGCTTGTCATTTTTCATTGAATTCGTAATCGAAAGAAGTTTTCAGAGCTCCTTTCCAAAGTCATAGCGCATCTTCTACAGAAAGATCAAGCGTCACTTTAATCGAATGATGTTTCGATCGAATTTTTAATCCAACACTAAGATGTGGAAACGAATGTTTAAAATAAAAGAGAGAGGGGACATATACAGCACAAGGGCAAGACAATTCTCGTAAACAAATGACGCGGAACATCATGTTTTTGGCTCTTGATTCATCGTGGCCGTGCTGGTTGATCCCAAAAGAACCAAACTTCAACGCCTCATAAGATGGAATCCATCTGCGAAAATGTGCCTCTCGATGTCGATGCCTTCCATGGGGTGGGTTGCAAGTGCAAACGACTCGGAAGTCAAAAGGCGTAAATCGATCCAAGCTGCGGGGTCCGAAAGGAGAGAAAAAGGTCATAAAGGGAGAATAAATTGGCAAGATTTGAAGGCCCCCGGTCAAATCGCCAAGGACAATTCTCTTCTTTTTATTCTTCCCGAGAAGAGCGGAACGTTGTGTCTACTCATCTTTAGATTTTTCCACCTTGTCATTTTAATTAGTATATATGTCAATGTAGAATCACACTTTATTATATTTTTCAAGCATTTAACACGAGGGTTTCACACTCTCTCTCTCTCGATATCAGCACAAGTCGCCCGAGGAAAGTATGTGCGTGGTTGTTGTATTTGTTAGACGTTGGTATCTTAGAAGCGAAGGAGATGGTTTTCAAGCATTTAATACGAGGGTTTCACTCTCTCTCTCTCGATATCAGCACAAGTCGCCCGAGAAAAGTATGTGCGTGGTTGTGATGTATTTGTTAGACGTTGGTATCTTAGAAGCGAAGGAGATGGTTTTCAAGCATTTAACACGAGGGTTTCACTCTCTCTCTCTCGATATCAGCACAAGTCGCCCGAGAAAAGTATGTGCGTGGTTGTAATGTATTTGTTAGACGTTGATATCTTGGAAACGAAGGAGATGGGTCGAGTCAACTTACTCCCTTTTACCTGAATATATATATATATATATAATATCAAGACACAAGAATTTAAATCATATGTGTGTACATATACATAATGCATCCTCATACAGTTGTTGGTTGTCTCACATAGCATTTGCATGTGATCAACTTCATGAGAATAAACTTTATTCATGGCACAAGAGAGCTTAAGAGATTTGTGTTGTCCGTAGTGAAATAACTATGTCTAGACTCAATTTATGCATATTCAAACAATCAAATTTCATGAATCACATAATATCTATCTAAGGTCCCATTGACACCTAAATTTTGACCAAACATATGGCCATATTTGTAGTCTGACCTGACTCTTAAGCAAAACTGGCATTGCGTAATTTTACATCACAAGAAAGAGACCTTTGGTTGATGTTTTATGGATTAGAAAAATCCTTAAAATATGTTCAGCATAATAGGGGACCATGAACCTCACCCATAATATGAGGAAGGGGATACATAAATAGCACACGTGACAATAGAAAATTTGGAAGGAAATCAATGGCATACTAAGGGGTCGCAATTTCCACAAGGAATCTTCTCTTCAATAAATTTTAGAGGAATTCATGGGATAAGACGGACAAAATGGAGGGAAGAAAACGAAAATATTTGTGGAAAATGTGGGCTATCGGAGCTTGCAAAAGGAAGTTAATGAGCTGGAAAATAAGGGAAAGAATCAAGCCAGTCATGGAATCATGAATGGAGACGAGCAAATTGGGATGCATTTGCGGAAATATGAGCTAAAGCTAAAATGGAAACAAAAAAAAAAAGTGAAGCGCTTCCATGATTGCCCTTGCATAATGACTTCCTCTCTAGCCGACTCCTCTTGTCAATCAGCCATATATTTGGTATAATATTCCCACCAAAAATAAGGAAGAAACCTAGTCAAAATTGGGAAGACAGCTCAATGAAGAGAAATGAAAGTGCAAAAATCCTTCATATTGCTACGTGGAACTCCTTTGGCTATGGAAAGAAGTGCCAATCAGCTTCCTAAAAAAATGCAGAAAGCAAATCATGGCCAGCAAGAAGTCAATAGTAGGAAATCATAAAGAATAAAGGAAAGAAAGTAAAGGAAAATAAGAGGGGATCAATTCGATTGGCTATGCAAGGAAGGCGGGAATCCTGGTCAGCCATTCTTGTTATGATGGATATTCGGATTTTGGTAAATGAGAATCCAAATTTCTGATTAAGAATTAAGAGCCAAAAAATCAAGTGAACAGGAAGGCAAGAAATTTGATAAAGGAATGAATCAAGGCGTTCGGGTTTGAATAGCTTACATGAAATAGGAAAGATTGAGCTGGCCACAAAATCGCGTGCCAATTTACAAATCATGAATTAAGGCAATGAGAAAAAGAAACTCAGAAAATTGCCCGTAGAAAGAGACGCATGGGGCCATTATAAAAGCAGGAGAGAAGAGCACAAAGGGATCATTAATTTTCTCATCACCATACTAAGCTCTCTCGTGATTTCACAATGTCGTGGCGTCTTGCATACATCACAACGCATTCCATTTCTTGAGTCCTCAGTCTTCAAACGAGTCTCCAATAGTGGCTACAAAGTTCTGCCATCACTGAAGATCTCCATTATCGTCGCTTCCCATTATTGCTGTTCGTAGTCGAATTTCATTTATCATTGCTACTGTTCACTACTACTTTGTTGCTGTTCACTATTGCTTTGCTCTCAGCCTTCAAATGAGTCTCCAATAGTGAGTCCTCAATCTTCAAACGAGTCACAATAGTGGCTGCAAAGTTCTGCCATCACTGAAGATCTCCATTACCATCGCTTCCCGTTATTGTTGTTCGTAGTCGAATTTCGTTGATCATTGCTACTGTTCACTACTACTTTGTTGCTATTCACTACTACTTTGTTGACATTCGTTACTGCTTTTGTGCTATCATTGTCACTATATTGCTGCTGGTCATTGACGCCGCATCCCTTTAGTTGCTTCCTATAATATCGTGCTTCCAGTTCGTGCCAATCTCTCTTAGTTTATTTGAACTAAGAAACATTGTGATAATGATAATAGCATTTTTTTTTAAGTATGTTTAGGTTCATAATTTTTTCATGATCATAATCTTTGGATGTAATTTTATTGTTTGCTTAATTGCCTAGTCATATTTTACACGTTAATGGTGTAGTATTACAAAAACCATCAAAAGTTGTACGCAAAACATTCTTTAAAATAAGGATCATGAAAAGTACAAGTGCCCCGAACTTTTATTAATCGTGATTTTTGGTTGACTTTACTAAAAAAATCAGGCTCGTAAAGTTTTTGTCTAATCAACCCGGGGTGGGAAAACCGATTAGTGGCGGCTCCTTTAAAATAAAGAAAAAGATAAATATCATGTGATTTTTGAATCGAGTCCACAGTTGCGATTGGTAGAGTCAATGCAAAATCGAAGTGGTTGCTCCAACAAGCTAAGTAATCCATTAACCTCCTTTGGGAAGGTCGCGACAAGTCCCTAAAGAAAAGAATACTGGATTCGATACCTTTGCACAAAACTAGATAAAACACAAATTATTGAGAAAATTTTTAAAATATTACATGGCACGACACCTCAATTTGATATATTGACAATCTGACATGAATTAACGCATGTTTATTGTTAATTATTTATCGAAATTTAAATTCAAAATAAAGATATTTTAAACCAATAATAATTGACACAAATTATAAACACTATCGTAGCACATAACAAGAGAGCTTGCGTTACTGACTCTTGCTTGAGTTGGCTATTGACATTTATTTGGTTTGTTTTATTTTACCAACTTTTCTCATTTAAAAAAAACAAAGAAAAACATTCTTACCTTTTACCAACTATTATTTACATTTCTTAAAGATACCTACTAACAAAGGAATTATCAACTTTATTTGAGTAATTTTCCAAGTCTATTTAATCTTTTCTCTTTGTTGCCAAATTCAATTTATCGCTAAAACATATAATAAGTGGAAGTAATAATTTATTTAGCGATTATGTGCATGTGTGCTACAATAATGATGCATTCCCTAACAAAATGCCACAGTTCTCAAAGCAAACCAAGCACACAAGAACACAACAAGCACTCCAAATTCCAGACCCCCTCTCTCTCTCTCTCTCTATTTATTTATTTATGTATTTATTTATTTTGTCAGAAATAGGAACTCGATTACTTGCAGGATAGGCCCACACAGCCGCCCTAACTTTGAAAATGAGGGTTTAATTAGCTTATATCAACATTAAAAGGGTCGTCACTCTAGTCAAAAGTACAATGATTTGAGAAAATGAAAGGTACGAACAAGAAAAAGGCTTGGTCCCATGCTGAGAACGACTTTGGCCTTTTTAACCCTGTCAATTACTTTAAATTCATCTAGAACAACAAAATTCATCGAGGACACTTTTAGGATCCTAAATTTACCACACCAAATTTTTGCAAGATCCGATCCGATAATCGAAATTGAAATTTGAACAATTCGAATCGGGGCGTCCCAACTCCATCTAAGCCGTTAGGCTAGGAGGACCAAGGAACGATCGGGTTTTCATCAAAGAAGGAAAAGAACAACCCAAGGAGAGCGCCGTCGCTCGCGCCCGCACGAGGATAAAAAGCGCCTGCCGAGAGGCATCTCCCCATGAAAAGGTGCATCGGGCCAAGGGCAAGAACAGGAGAAAGTGTCGATAAAGAAATCTGGCCGCACGTGTGGTGGTCCGTACACGCGGTTTTGGAATTCGATTAAGCAAGTTGTGATGATGGCGTTAGGGCTCTTGTTTTATTTATTTATTTATTTATTTCATTTTCATCCGACTTTGTTAAAAGATGGGTCAGAATAAAATTCATTAGGATCCCATTTTCGGTTGGTCTTTGTACCCTCACAGTCCTAATTCCCTTTATCGAATTGAAATGATCCCATTTTAAATATCAATTCGATACTTTGGTTCGACACTAGTCAAAGATTACAAAAGGGTCACCATATATTATTTTTAGGGTCAATAATTCAAATTACAAGTTATAATCGTGTTTATAATTAGTGTCTATTTTGTTGGTCTAAAGCATTTTTGATATTTCGGTTTGAATTATGATAGAAAAAATGATAGTTTGTGTCGATATATAAAGTTAGGTATGACCCGTCGTATTGTGTTTTATAAAGTGTTGTGTAAATAGATTGTGTCCAGTCTTTTGGCGAAATTTAGTTGGTTGAATATGTATAATTTGGTTGATTGGTTCATTTCGGGTAGGGTCGGGCGTTTTTTGACCGCCCTTGCTCCGTGTCCCCCTCCTTGCTCCCCTCCTTTATAATGAAACATACCCACATTCGTCTCCGTCGAAACTCAGGCAATCACTCCTCCCCTTCCTCTGCTTTCCCTGCCTCTCTCTGCTAGCTCATTTCTGATAACCCCTTGAGATTTCTCTTATTGCAGAGAGAGAGAAAATAACTGATAAAATGTCGAATCTGCACGCGACGAAGAAGACCTCGAGTGAGACTTCGAAGGCGAGACTGCTTCCCAAGAGAGGAGAGGTCAAAGTCGGGATCTTCAGGTTGGTTGTGAAGAAAGTTGCCGGTATAGCATCGACAGTGGGGCTCGGAGGGAAGAGAAGCCGTGTCGCGGACGACAAGCAGGCCCGGCATAGCCGCTCGAGATCAGCATGTGCTCGCTGGCCGAGCAACAGTAGCCTTCAGGTGTCTCCGTAAAATGTATGGTTCGACTCCGCAATCCTACTACTGATGACCGTCTTTCTTTCTCAAGGATGTGGTTCTTTGCTTCTTCTGTTGTATTTTCACTTTTACGAAGGAGGGCATTCTGCATCTCTCGCTTCTTCTTCTTCTTCTTGTCTTTTTTCCACTCCGATTCCCTTCTATTGTAACAGTAGTTAAATTCTCGCGTCTTGATTCTGCCGATTCAAATGCCCCTTGGCGTTGCCTACCCATGTTTCTTCGTACTCTGTTTTTTTTTTTTTTTTTGGGGGGCGCCAAAAATCCTTCTGGGCCGACAAAGATGATGGTTTTAGAACGTTTGGTGCCGTCAGATTCAAAGGTACAATCGTTTTCCAGAGACAGAGACAGAGAGAAAGAGAGGAGAGGAATCGCGTGGTTGGATATCTTTCGTACAATGAATGTCTCATTGTCTTTGATTTCCATCTCGGAGTCACATTCATATCACGTTTTTCTGGCGACCTAAATTCTATCGAAATGAGAATTTAATAGGCTGAGAATTGAGATTCCAGTGTGGGCATGATTTGTGTAGTTAGGTACAACGAGGGAAATAACGACTCTGCATTTTGTTCCTCGAATCAAAACGTACTTGAGATCTTTGTCGTCCATAGATTCACTCCCTCCCAACTCTTATAATCACGATTCTAAAAATTAAAAAAAACAAAAACAAAATATCGATTTGTTTTCATTTGTTAACGCCATTCGACAGTGCCGGGATTAAATTAAAGGAGCACGTGCGTCCGCCTACTTCCAACCACCCCCTGTCCAAAGTTGGAAAAAAAAAAGGAAGAAAAAAAGGCACACGAGAGCAAGACAAGGTCTCCAAATTCCAAACCCCACCCCTCCTCCCCAAAAAAAATCTGCAAATCCAAATTCTAATCCTAATCCTTCCCCCAGTAACCAGGTCTTCTTCATCAATCACGAAGAAGCTTTTTTTTTTTTTTTGAGATCTCAAAAACTGAAGTTCTTTTTTATACAAGAAGAAACCGAAGAGCTTTTAAAATGGGCTTTTTTTTTTTTTTTTAATGCAAAAATAAAAATAGGTTCGACTTTTAGTTGAACTCCATCTCCAATAATTACTTTGAGAAACGAGTGCTCCCTTGGAGAACTTGGGTCGGGTCCGGATTTTTCTGCCCGAAGATGAAATTGTTCTGAGAAGTCCGGATGAACCAGAGGATGTAGGCCACAAGTGGCCGGCGAAGTTAAGTTCATCCAAGTTATGTAGGAATTGCATTAGCCAGATCTCCATTCTGCTTAAACCCCGAGGAGAGAGTTGAATAATTAGGATAGGAGAGACCTAGATCTCTTGCGTCCATGATGGTTTTTACACAGCAAACATAAATCTTAAATTTTATCGTTAGTTTGGCAATTATTATGTAGTTTTGAGTAGCCAACATATATTTTGTACGCTTGGCACTCAATTAATGCGCAATGAAACTCGTTAATGAGTGAATGGAATGCCTTCTCCATGAATTCAAATCAAAGGTTAAAATGTTTACAAATAATTAAAGAAACAGCAAAGTTTGTTTGATTTTAATAAAACAACGGGAAAATTTATGAATCTTCATTTTTTTTCACTCGTCCCACCTTTAGTTTTTTCTTTTCCTAGATATTTTTTACCAAAGAAAGCAGTGGAATGTCTTCTAGCTAATGCCTAGATTTGTCAAACGGGTGGATCGGATTAAATTTAAATGGGCCAAAACTAGTCCGACCTAAATTAATTCATTTAACTTATATCGACCCATTTTTACGTAATATAGTATTAACGATTCACATCCATCCAATATCCGATTGGGACCAACCTAACTCAAACTCCAATTCAAGAGAATTATAAATACCAAAAAGGGGGAAAGAGGTGGTTCCATGCCCGAGATTGATTTTGGCCTTTTTTTTTTTTTATAACAAGTCAATTGTAACGACCATCACTTAATAACTTTTAAGTATAGTTTACTACCGCCAATTACTTAAATTCATACGGAACATTGGTAAGAAACTCAATTAAAAGAATCATAACTAACCTAAAAACTAAACGGCTTAATTAGAGAAAAGCTGGTAAATCACTCAAATAAATGTTGATAATTCTTCATGATTGCAGTAAATTTTAAAATAACAGTGCGTAAAATGTAAGATTTTTTCTTTTTGGAATGGATTTCGACAGCAACAAATGGACCGTTCTGTTTAAGAGTTTGGTGGAAGGTGGAAGCGTGCGCTGCCATGCCATTTCCGGATACTTTCCACATCCGGACGTTGACCTGATCCTTCGTGCGCGGATTTATATGGACTGCCTACATTGATGTAGGAGTACAACTTTAATTCCAATGATTCGAAAAGCATCAAGATCCAACATGAAGATACGCACGACATTCTGGTGCGATGCTTCCTTCGAAGCTTCGTCTCCACCTTAGCTCAATACCAATGGGGAAAATCCTTTCTTCAAGCGGGAGACCTGGATTTCAGGTAATTAGCAAGTCCATTCCATCGTTTTCGTCATATTTTTCTATTCAGGACACGCCACACAGTTCAACTCGTGCTTCAAATTCTCAATATGTTCTCTCGTGTTTGCTATTGAATTTGATACTTGCTCTAATTGAGGTTGGAATTTTTTTATCTAAAAGAGCTGAAGCACCCAATTGGGCATTTTAAAAGTGTTACTACATTCTAGTCCTACATATCATGTCCATGTGATGAAATCATAACCTTCTCAATTGATGTAAGTATCAAAAAAGTCCTGATCATATTGCGTTGTTCAAATTCAGCTTTAAACATTTCAATTTGGCCTAATATAATTCTATATTTTTTTCTTGTAGTTGTTTAAGGTCTAGAATGTAATAGGATGCAATAGGTTTAGGACTTTTTTCTACTTTTCCCTTTTAAATCTTATTCGAAAAGTATAATCAAATCGTTTAAACTGTTGAACAAATACCACAAATGCATACTTTGGAATGAGATCATGCCACTCCAAACAAGGGTCGAATCTATTGAAAGAATTTATCGATCTTTTAAGGTGAAGAGATTCATTGGTCTTACCCATTTTTCAAGCAAAATGTTTGAGGAATTGTCTTACATTATATAAGCTCAATTATTACATCTTAACCATTATTCCTATCCCTTGTGATTCACATTATATAAGACTTTTTGTGCTTTTCCCTCTTAAATCTTATTCGAAAAGTATAATCAAATCGTTTAGACTGTGGAACAAATACAACAAATGCATACTTTGGAATGAGATCATGCTACTCCAAACAATGGTCGAATCTATCAAAAGAACTTATCAATCTTTTAAGGTGAAGAGATTCATTGGTCTTACCCATTTTTCAAGCAAAATGTTTGAGGAATTGTCTAACATTATATAAGTTCAGTTATTACATTTTAACCATTATTCTTATCCCTCATGATTCACTCCCACGCAACTCTTTGATTATTACATTTGAACCATTATTTTCATCCCTCGTTATTCACATTATATAAGACTTTTTTGTACTTGTCCCTCTTAAATCTTATTCGAAAAGTATAATTAGATCGTTTAGACCGTTGAACAAATACCGCAAATACATACTTTGTAATGAGATCATGCTACTCCAAACAAGGTTCAAATCTATCAAAAGAATTTATTGATCCTTGAAGGTGAAGAGATTCATTGGTCTTACCCATTTTTTAAGGAAAATGTTTGAGGAATTGTCTCACATTATATAAGTTCAATTATTATATCTCAACCATTATTCTTATCCCTCATTATTTATATATTTGAAAGAGATTTTACATTTGCCTATCCTACCCTCGTTCTTAGGGATAAACCAAGTCAACATAGGATCATGGTTGTGGTCACTAATCTTGTCCTTTGTTTACACAAAAAATGGATTAATACCATAAAAAATACCAAATTATGCTCACTACAATCCTAACTTTTTTTGTGTCAAGTATCATAAACTTTTTGTGTCATAAAAAAAAACCGGAAACACAAATATATTATGGATGAAAGATATGTCACACATGTATACAAGAATAAAATATGGGATATTTATGTTATAAGTGGTAACTTTAAGGCTTTTTATGATAAAAAAAATTGTGATATTTTTATCACAATAGGTATAATTTGAGATTTTTTTTTTTAGTATTTATGTTTAAAAAAAATATTCTTCACATGGCATTGCATAAAAAAATATATATTTCTCTCTCCGCAAATCTAGTAACCGAAAGTCTAACGAATCTTTCTGCAAGAAGCAGTATCTTGAAGGCGACAATCGTTTTCAGCACCACTGAGAGAGAGAGAGATGGGCTACAAAATGATGAAATAAAATTAAAAAATACATAGGGCCCAGCCGTTGAAAAGAGAGCTCAACATCGTCCTATGCAATAATATTTTATTTATGGGGACCCTTTGTCCTCGTACATGTTCATGAAACTGTGTTGCAGTCTTTAGACGCGTAGATGTTCGAGAACATGTATGTACGCGAGCTCCATTCGATCTCATCAATGCCTCCTGACTTTGATTACCTTCCGAGTCGCATGACAAGTGAAAACAGGTTAAAGCCCTTTTTTTTTGGCCCTGGAATAGTGATTTCAGGAGCTACATGTAAGTAATCTACCATAAGCAAGGGCCTAATCGATCGCAAGACAATGGAAAAGTGAACATGTTTTCTTTATATCATAATGCATTGCCGCACAAACAATTTGATCAATGCCTAGAATCTTGATTCTCATCCTATCAAATTCTTGCTTTGCTCCATGACGCATATAATATGCCGCTTTCAATTTGGCTAGGATTTTAGCTAGGATTGGTTCTACGTTGTATGTGGGAAATGTAGCATCGAATAGACCCCATATACAAACTGCCGTGTATCTCTTGTTTCTTTTGTTTCCCGGTACGCCTGTCTTGTCCCCCGGAGACCACGGCTTAGAATTTCAATTCCAGAAGTATGTGGCGTGGAATTGACAAGTGGCCCAGGTAGAACTCTTCTCGGGATGCGAACCATAGAAGAACATTCAACGTACGAGATTCGACGATGCGATTCCTCTCTCTCTCGATCGATCGATGGCAAACGTGATGTGATTTCGCTTTCTCTCTCTCGATGGCGAAAGGACAAAAGGGAGAAAAAATGGGTTTTCAATTCCGATGAAGGGCATTTGAATTCCCCGACGAGGCTACGACCCAGAAAAATGAAAATGATACATACCCCATCAAATTTGCAAAAGTCTCGGTCACCGTTTATGAATGAACTGAACATCTTGACAGTATAAGTTCCAGCCAGCCACTGCTGCTGTCTGCCGCGCACAAACATGCGTAAAAGTAGATGGACGCGCCCAAGAAAGGTCTCTGTGCTTGTACCCGAGACACCGAAACCCTTTTTTATACCCCGAACCCCCGGAGCATTACAACAGAAGAAGAAAATACACGCCCTAAAAAGAAAAGAAAAAAGAACAAATCGTCGGTCGTACAATTGCAGAGCCGAATCGTGCATTTGCAGGAAAACCTGAGGACTACTCTTGCTTGGCCAGTGAGCACGCGCTGATCTCGAGTGCTGTCGCCGAGGCCGGCGAGTCCACGACGCGGCCTCTCGTCCTTCCGAGACCTGCCATCGTCGATGCCATACCCATCACTTTCTCCACGGCCATCCAGAAGATCCCGACTTTGATCCATCCTCTCTTCGGGGGCAGCCTCGCTTCCGAATTCTTCTTCGAGCTCTTCTTCGCCGCTGCGCACGCGTTGGACATCTTCTGCGATGCTCTGTCCGCCGGGAAATGGGTTATCAGAGAAGCAAGCGGAGAGAGGTCGAGATAGCAGAGGAAGCGGAGGAGTGTTTTGCTGTGTTCCGGTGGAGACGATATGTGGGTTTGGTTGTATATATAAGCGGGGGATTTGCGAGAAAGGATGGGGGTTTTGCCGGTTAGGGGAGGTGCTAGGAAAGAGGGGGGAAAGTTCTGGGGTGACTTGTCTATATAACACGTTTACTGAAAGTCTTTTTCTATCGTATTAGAAATCTCAAATTTGTATATGTGAAATGCCATCAATAAGCACCGTAACATGTATCCACGTGGCTCAAGTGAAATAAAAATTACATTATTTTGGTTGAAAAATCATCTAAAACCTTAACGGATGATAAGTGTGTCACATATATATCAATTTATAATTTTCACGTGACAAAAGAAAATCTAAAATAAATGTGTCATAGACTTTTAATATCACAAAAAAAATAAGAGGAAATATGTTACAATTGTTATAGTTTGATTTCTTTTTTTCTTTTTTTGTGTGACTTTTCCCCTTCATTTATTTTCGAATATAATCATGCAAGCAGAGAAAGAACATGAATTTTAATATCGATGATTATACAAGCCTTTTTAGCTAGCACTCCTCTTGGTGTCGTGGTAACCTAAGCAAAACCAATTTTCGTTGTTACAGTGGATACCTCGTATAAAATAGATCAAAGGTCATTTTAGCACTTCGATTGGAATTCCATCCAGCTCGAAAATGTAAGAATAAATAGACGAAATAAAAGAAGGGCGCGTACGCATGAGGCACGACAAACTTTGGTAGTGAGATATCATTTCTTTGGTCATTAATCTATCTTAGCCATACTAATGAATTGCAAAAGAACCAAAACGCGACATCTCGCGGGTAGGGTCTATCTTGTAAAATGCTTGCGTGTGCACCGACGTGGGCGCTGATCTCAACACAAAGCTTTTCGACCAATCTCTTTTGAGAATTAAAAGGTTTCCTTTTGCCTAGCAATCATGCTGGTACGACGACAGATTCTCACATGGACACCTTTGAGTCCCCCGTGATTTGATTCGAAGGTGCAGACAGCTTCGACTCGAAAGTTTAATCTAAGCTGAGAGCCCTTGAATATACCACGATCGAGAAGGACTACTAATTTTTATTTGAGTGATTTACCAACTTTTTTTTTTGATTAATTCGATTGGCTTTGGGTTAGCATCTCTCATTTTTGAGTTCCTTATCAATAAACTACCTTTCAAATTTATCGGCTCTTTTAGAAAAGAATTGTCAACCTGGATCAAAGCGAGCATGGAATCCAATATCAAACACGAGAATAGAAAGAGAAATTGAAGCACAAGTTGAACTGCGTGGCGTTGTGTTGCATAGAAAATACGTTACGAAGATGATGGAAAACGGAGGAGCACTCCAGGTCTCCGGCTGGAAGAAAGAATCTTCTCAACTCGCATGGAACTATGGGGGGAAGACGAAGCATGGAGGAAGCTTCGCGCCCAAATGTCGTGCGTCCCTTCACGTGAGATCTTAATGCTTTTCGAATCACTGGAATTAACGTTGTACTCTTGCACCGATGTAGGCGGTTCCACATGGACCCGTGCACGAAGATTCAGGTCAAGGTCCCGATGTGGAAGCATCCGTACATGGCCGTGCGCGCTCCCGCCTAGCTTTTATATGGAATGGTTCGTGTGTCTATTGACATCCGTAAAAAGAAAATTCTTACGTTTTACCAATTCTTGTTTTGCATTTTTTTGAAAATGCCTTGAGCTCACCGCAGTCATAAAGAACTGCCAGACCTTTATTTGAGCGGTTTTCTCATATTAAGCCGGTTAGTTTTGGATTAGTAACTCTCTCATTTGAGTTATCTATCAACAATGATTTGATTTTTCCTGCTCCAAATAAATTCAAGTAATTGGTGTTGATATATAGCATTTTAAATTATCAAGTGGCGGTAGTTACATCGACTTGTTATAAAAGTGCCAAAATCATTTTCAAGCACGAAACGACCTTTGTTTTTGGTACCTTTAATTCTCCTAAATTAGAGCTTGGGTTTGGTTGGGTCTCGATCGATTTTGGTTAGATATGGATTGCTAAGATTGTATTACGTAAAATGGGTCCATATAAGTTAAATAAATCAATTTAGGTCGAACCATTTTCGACTCATTTAAATTGAATTCGACCCCCATTTGTTTGATAAGTTTAGGCATCGGCCATAAAAGGTTCCAACACTTTCTTTGGTCCAAAATCTTTATAAAAGAAACTAAAGAATAGGCAAGTGAAAAAAAACCAACGTTCGTTAATGATTGCAACAAATCTATACATTTTTTGCGTACATCCTTTTTTTTATTGCAATAATGTTAAAACTGGACCTGTCAAAATGGGTCACACACCTATTTCTTAACTCATATATAATGGACTGAATTGTTATATACGTTAGTTATATTCAGTAAACGGATCATACATGGGTTTAAACACAAAATAGGTGTTAAATAAGTTTATAATTTACGTAAATCAAATCCATCTCTATAACTTTCTCTTCATTCGATCTTACGCTCATTCACTCCATACTTTCATCTTAATTTGGATAAAAATTTTCCTAGATTTGACTAAATATTAAGTATTTTAGCAATATTGATCAAATCGGGTATGAGTCATTATATTATATTTGCGAAAAATTTTAAATAAGAGTTTGAAGTGTGGTCGTTTTCTCAAATAATGGCCTAAAGTAGCCAAAATCGTCTCAAATAAGAGCCTGAAGTAGCCAAATTGTCTTAAATAAAGGCTTTTAGCAGGCTGGTGACTATTTCGTCTATCAGAGAAGGGGAAAATTTTAGTCAAAAAATTGTAGCTATATTTTCAAATTTTCTCTTTTTTCTTTTTTTCTTTTTTCCTTTTGCCTTTCTCAACCATTGTCTTCAATGGCTAATAGAGGTCGCCTGCCTCAAGTGAGGGCCGCCCTCGCCAGCGTTGGGCGAGGGCGAGAGTTGTCCTCAATACTAGTGAGGAACAAGAAGAGTGAAAAAGAAAAATGAAAAATGAAAAATGAAAAAATAGATAATAGAAAGAAAAGGAACAAAAATTTAAAAAATAAAAGACGAAATTGCCTTCAACGGGAGAGGTTAGGCCATTTTTTAAGAATGATACAATCAATTTTAAGCCTTTATTTGAAATAATTTATACTTTAGACTCTTATTTGAGATGATTTGACTATTTTAAATCTTTATTTGAAACAATATTCACATAAATCCTTAATTAAGAAAATTGGAACACTTTATGTCATTATTTGGAATTTTTCCTTATATTTGCATTGCGTAGAAATAAGTCAAATGAGTTTATTTAGATCAAACCGTTTTCTACCCAACTCAATCCACCCATTTAACAGTTATAGTCAATAAATAATCCCACAGTCCAAATGTATAGTAACCAGGACATTCAATTGTAAAGATTTGAATCGTGAAGTCAGGTTTTCAATGCGACTAGCCCTTGTTCTTCCGAGCCTTGACTGAATTCACGATGCCTCTCCGTGTGAACCCTGCAAGGGCCAGCCGAGCGTCTCGCGCGACCGAGGATTCCATGCGCTGTCGCGAAATTTCAAGTTGTCATATTTATTTAAAAAAAAAAAAAAAAAAAGCCGAACAACTTAACCGCAATACCAGAAAACCACGTCCATGTGGTGCACGTCCCTGTCATGCCCGTACTACATGTCTAGTACCTTTCAACTGGGACCCGCCATGATGTGTCGAGTTTCGTGAGGAACACACAAGCCGTGCAATTTTTCCATAAGCAAAAAAATAATAATAATACTGACGAGATAGATCGATTATGACTAATTAAAATGAGACTCGACTAGTTAGCTCCTTTTTTTTTAAACAAAAAATGCACTAAAAGTCCCCTTTATTAGGTGCACATTGAGATGAAGTCATTACATTGATGTGATCTCATTTTAAATTCTATTCCAAAAGTGTAATTGAATCATTCAAATTGATGAACAAGTATAAAAACTACATCTCGTAACAGTATTATTCAAGATATATTATGGGTTACTCATAACAAATGGTCAAACCTATCAAAAGAACATCCCAATGTTTTGAGGGTGTAGAGTTCCATTGGCCTTATTCCATTGGCCTTACCCATTTTTCAAGCACAATATTTGAGGAATTTTCTCTCATTATATGAATTCGACTATCGTATGTTAACTAGTCCAGGTCATTATTATCTATCGTGATTCATATTTTCGAAAGAGATTATATATTCGCCTATCTTACCTATGTACATAGGGATAAACCAAGTCATAAGGGGATCATGATTGTGGTTACTACTAATGTTGTTCTTTGTTTACACAAATGACTGAGGAAAAAAGAAATGTTCTTCACATGGGGCACTGAAGTTGCAACGAACAGTTTTTTATTCTATCTGCGACGCACAAATCGACATGCAAATACTTTTTAATTGTTGAAAGTTGGGTTTGATTTGGTATTTTGCATGCAACAATTCTTTAAGGAAAATATGCAAAAAAAAAACAAAACTAAAATTAAAGAAAATACATAGGCCTAGTCGGGAATCATCTTTTGTGTAGATACCAATTTAGTTATATATGTTTTAATTAGACTAATTTATTCATGAATAATTTTGCATTTATGCCAATTGTATTTCTGTAGTCAATCTTCACCAAAAAATCATACCTTATGCAGCATTATTTTCTAAACTTTTTTGTTTTTTTTTCATCTTTTTCTATTTTTCTTTCTTTTTTCTTTCATCCCTTTTTTCCCAACTAGCCAGCAAGGTCATTGGCTAACCATCACGAGCCATAGGCAGCCGGCAATGGTTGGAAGTAGGCAGAGGCACATGCTCCTCTAATTTAATACCGGCATTGTTGAACGATGTTAATAAACGAAAACGAATTGAAAATTTTCTATATCCCAAATGGTGATTTTGAGAGTTACATGAGAGCGAATCTAATGAGGGCAAAGGCCTAATGTATGTTCTAGTTCAATGAAGAAAAATGTAACATCGTTCTTTCGATTATTGTACATGACTACTACACAAATCATGCCTAAACCTTGATTCTTAGCCTATCAAATTCTCGTTTTGATGGAACTTGGGTTGCCAGAAGAACATGGCACAGATGCAACTCCTAAATGGGAAACCAAAGACAATAAGATGTAATTACTGGAATTTATTCTAATAGTTACCCTTCTTACATGGGAAGGGAAAAGTTGTGGATTTGAATCCTTACATTTTCAGAGGGGTTAGGTTGGAATTATCGAAAAAAGAAGAAGCAATAAGACGTACAAGATTGACGTGCTCTTGTTTAATCAGGTGAAAAAAAAAATGTAGTCTTTGGGTTTCTTCTTTCGTTCTTTTCTTATCATGACTTTGCTGGTGAAGTGATGAATTTTGAGGGTTCCTTAGACCGCAATCGATACCGTAAGAACAGGAGGTGAGCCAACACGTTTGACCATCGACAGGATTGACTGAAAAAGAAAAATCGACAAGAAGTGTCGGACCGACAAAACAGAAATAAAAAAATGCAATAACACGGACATCGTACAAGCGACGTATCCAACGATGCGATTCCTCTTCCCTCTCTCTCTCTCTCTCGGGAGGGTTTCCAATTCCGATCGGCACCTTTTCTTCTCCTCGGCAAAACGGGAAAAGGGCAAAAGGAGGGTTTCCGATCCCGTTCATTCGGTATCCGAATCTCTCCTTTCGAGGGCTTGCGACCGAGTAAACGATTCATCCTCCCCTCGAATTCTCAACCTCTATCTGGGTCGCAATTCGTTGAGCATATGGATGAAGTTACACACCCGCCGCGACATTTTCTTTAAAACTTTTTGCATCTGACTGCACCAGACGTTCCAAAAACCTTCGTTCTTGTCAAACCCAGAAGTAGGTTTTTGGCCCCCTAAAAAGCAGAGTAGGCAGAAACAGAGGAAGGCAACGGCAAGGCGCATTTGAATCGACTAAATCAGGACGCCAGAACTTAACCACTGTTACAGTAAAAGGGAATCCAAGAGGAAAAAAAAGAAGAAGCGAGAGATGCTGAATGCTCTACTTCGTAAAAGTGTAAAAAAAAAAAAAAAAAATACAACATAGACCGGAGACGACCTCCATTCTGTTTCCCTATCTCTGTGTTTTGTATTAGAGACACTGAAAATCAACCGTTCACTGACATGAGCTAACCAGAAATTCTTCTCTGAACCCACGAGGCATTACAGCAGAAGAAGCAAGAACACATCCTTCAGAGTAGAAATGCAGAGTCGAATCTTACATTTACAGAGACGCCTGAGGGCTACTCTTGCTTGGCCGGCGAGCACGCGCTGATCTTGAGCGGCGGCGCCGAGGCCGGCTCGTCCGCAACACGGCTTCCCTTCCTCCCGAGCCCCGCCGTCGATGCTATACCGGCCACCTTCTTCGCCACCATCCTGAAGATCCCGACTTTGACCTGTCCTCTTTTGGGAAGCAGCCTCGCCTTCGAATTCTTAGTCGAGCTCATCTCCATCGCGCGCGGATTCGACATTTTATCCGCGATCCTCTCTCTGCAATAAGAGAAATCTCAAGGGGGGTTTATCAGGGATGAGCTAGCAGAGAGAGGTAGGGAAAGCAGAGGAGGAAGAGGAGGGTTTGCCTGAGTTTCGATGGAGAAGAATGCGGGGTACGTTTCGAATTTATGAAGGAGGACAACAAGGGTATGTTCGGTCCAAAAGTACCCCCGACCCGATCTCGAGTGAACTGTTGGGGCTTGAAATAGACAAACTGCGAAAGTGGAGTGAAGTGATGTTGGGACAGCAGTCAGTTCAATATCTAATCCATCCTGCGTAGCAATTACGCACAATAACCTTTCACGAGACCAGGCATTAAGATTATATTTCATCGTCTGAATTTCTAGTGAAAAAAGGCCAGATAATTTGACAAATCGTAATAATCAAGTTGACATATTCATATCATGTCCCACCTTTCATCCTAGTTATTTATATAACATAGACCAAGATAATTGTCTCGTACGGAGAGAAAATACTATGTGTAGACTCGTTATTAATATCCAATCAACCAAATTTTGCCAATCACGTGACATCCATAGCTTCTAAAAAACAAGGGCTAGACGCAATCCATTTCCACGGTACTCTATAAAACACATCACGACACGACACGTCCTAACTTTATTTATTGGCACAAACTATTACTTATTTTCCATCGCAATTCAATTATATGATAATCAAAATCAAGATACTTCATATCGACAAAAATAGATATGGATCATAAATACGATCATAGCTTGTAATATGAATTCTCGGCCCTAAAAGGGTACCTAGCAACCCTTTTTATGTGCGTTGACTCGTGTTGAATCGAAGCCCAATAGGGCACTTGGCAAAAAATGGATCCCCTAATTCATTTTTCCGCTCATATTTGCTGGACCAGGATTTAAAATGGGATCGATTCGATGCATGGGATTAAAATGAAGTTCAACTGAAAATGGGATCTAAATGGATTTGATTCTGACCCCATCTTTGACATATTCGGATGAAAACGAAATATAGAACGAACAAAGAACCCTAGCACGCAGATGCTTATCCTCGCGTGGTCAGGAACGACGGCGCTCTTCCTGGTTGTTCTTTTTCCTTCTTTGTTGAAAACCCAATCGTTCCTTTGTCGTTCTGATCGAACGGTCTCGATGGACAAACGATGCCCCGATTTGAATCTCTGAAATTTCATTTTCGATTATTGGATTGGATCCTGCAGAACTATAGTGCGGCAAGTTTAGGATCCTAGAAGTGCCCTCAATGATAAAGGATTTTTGTTGTTTTGGATGAATTTGAAATAATTAGGAGTGAGCGGTTTTAGATCTTTACGTTCTACCTGGAACCTATAACCTTCTCTCGGGTACAAGTTCATCATTATTTTGGAACTTAGAACCTATCCATTGAAACTTGGAACCTAAGACCTATTCTGGTACAGATTTCAGGGTTGATTCCGGGTTCTAATGAGTTCTTCTTCTTTTTTTCATCTTTAGCTAAGCAAAAACGAGAATAAACACAATAATAAAAATGAGCAATGATTTTATTATCGATTGTCTAAGAATAAGTGTCCATATGTACCTATTTAATAGTATTAAGGAAATTTTATAATTTTCAATGCACCGATTGCTTCTGTATTAAATAAAATTATTGTCTTTAAAGAAACAATCACTTGAACTTAACCGCATCAAAGAAGTAATTGGAGTTTTTACTGGTTTTATAGTCTACGAAAGTAAAATTTCCAATCATAAAATGAAAGTTGATTAGTAGTTAGGATTATATACTCATTATCAAACACCATGATATATCAGAGGATTGTATGAAGACATAAATTAAGAAAATCACAAAATTTTATTCGAAGTTCTAGGTTACAGGTTCTACAATCTCGAACTTAGAACTTACCCATCAAAATAGGTTCTTCAAAATTCGGAACCTAAAACCTACCTTGCATACACTATTCCTACCGTTGCGGTTATCGGGTTTCAAATTCTATCCTAGAATCATACTCATTCCTAGAAGGAATCGGTGGGTGATAAAAAGGGCCAAAATTGTTCTCCAACATGGCAACGACCCTTAATTTTTTCCTTCTTCGTACCTTTCATTGTCTTGAATCGAAGCGCTTTAACTAGAGCGCGACCCTTTTAAGGTCGATGTAAGCTAATTAAATCCTCATATTCGAAGTTACGATGGATATCCCATGCAAATAGATCCGACGTTGCTTTAGTCAACAAATGTTCAATTTGAATTTAATCCGGATAAAAAATATAAATAAGTCCGAGTACATGTGGCACCATAAGTTTCGTAAAAAAAATGAAGTGGAAAGTCTCTTTTTTTCGTAAAAAAGAACCGAAAAATGCAGCACCTTGCGAGAGCATGAATCTGCGAAATGTTTTGTCAATGTCATGCCAGCCTAGATGTAAAACCCTTCAATGATCTCATTTAAAAGCAAGGCTCTATTCGTTTCATAAAAATCCGATGTTTCTAGAAAAGCAAGCCATTTTTCAAGAAAATAACAATAATTTTTGGTATTAAGTTGAAATATGAAACTAAACTAGAAAATATTTTACAGTGATTAGTAAGGAAAATCTTTTCCTTTGTACACTTCTTTTCAATATTATTATTTTATTTTTAAATCGATTTTTAATTAATTAATTATTTTTTTTCTTTTTCTCTTCTTCTTCTTCTTCCTTAGCCAATTGCTGGCCACGATGGCTACCAGCGACCGGCCATAGGCAAGCTCGAGCCTTGCCACAAGCCGGTGAGGCTCAAACTCGTCAGATTCCAACGAGGCTTGAGCTTATCGCTCTTGGGTGAGCTTGGCTTCACCGAATCAATGAGGCGGAGCCTCACCATAGACCGGTCAAAAAAGAAGAAAAAGAAAAATAAATAAATAAATAAATAAAAAGTCAATTTTTAATAATAAAAATAAAAATAAAATGTGTTTGATAGAAGAAAGTGAGGTGAAAAAAGATATGGAAAATTGTTTTCCTATACTTGAAAAGTGGCGAATATTTTCCCTATTTTAAATGACGTTTTTTCCATCGATAGAAAATATTTTCCCTAACCAATTTATTTTCCACGAATCATGCGGGAAAATTCGAAAAATATTTTTTAGAAGTTAATTTCTAGTAAAACAAAGGGAGGAGCCCAAAAATTTAGTCGAAAGATTCGTTTTGCCTGACGTTTTACTGTAGAGGCACGAGAGATGCGCATGGTCTCGCCTTTGGGCGTCCCACGTCATGAAATCAGAAAGCGAAAGAAAGCCGCCAGACTTCAACAGGGGTTCAAAGGAATTATAGAGACATTGTATCTAGTCATTTTAGTTAGATACATGGACGAATAGAGACATTTCATTACATTCACAAGCAATCTCGAGTACTTAGAAAAAGCTGGCCTCTTCCGATGTCGATGCCGAGTTCGTCTTCCAATAGTTTCGTTGCTTTCCTCGCGGAGCGATTGCGTACGAGCAACTTTTGCATACATATAATCCATCGCCAGATGATTTATGGCTTTTCTCATGTAACAGTTGCATGTGAAATTGAACTTTGTTGACAGCGCCTGGGAGGATTGTTACATGTGTAGAAGAAATATTCTGGTTAGGCTCAATATTGAATACAATCCACTTGCCTAATCGTAGAGAGAAAATACGATATCACACGACATGATATGTTAACATAGATTAACGTGTCTCTATCGCAATTCAATTGCTCCACAATTTTAATTAGACCGACAAAAACCGTCATGAATCATAAACACAATTATAACACATAATATGAATATGGCAAACTTTCTTTGGCCATACACGGCAACACCAGTGAGTCGCATCAAACTCAAGTCAAGCACGGCGACATTAGTAGAGACAGCGAAATGGGTTTACAATCCATTTTTCCACTCATTTCTACCGTGTAGGGGTGTCAAATGGGTGGGTCGGGTCGGGTCGAAAATGGTCCGACCCACATCACCCATTTAACCCGTTTTCACCCATTTTCACGCAATGTAAATTTGATGGCCCATACCCGACCCGACCCATACTCAACCCATACCCGACCCATATTACTAACACATATTAATATTTAACTTAATTTAAAAAAATCTACTCCCACTTATTTAGTCCACTTTAAACTTTTCACATATAAATTATTTGAATAAAAATTTCACATCAAATTTATAAAGTAAATTAAATAATAAAAAATTAGTAAATAAAAAAATGTGGATACTTTTAAATTGAAATAGTTTGAGGAAAATAATTTTAAAAAAAAATCGATTTTTTAATTATTGTTGAGTGAACCTCATTGGATTGGCAACGGAGGTCGAGAACGCATAGAGGAGGGGATGGAAGGAAAGAGATGATAAGTTTACCTAATAACTCACTAAACCCATATTTGACCCATATTTAACTTTCACTTGACCCATATTTGACCCATATTTAATTTTCACTTAACTCATATTTGACCCATATTTGACTTTCATTTGACCCATATTTGACCCATTTAACTAAAAGTGGGTCATAATATGGGTTTATGACCCATATTGACACCTCTACTACCGTGGTAGGTTTAAACTGAGTTGCTCTAATTTGACGAATAAGTCACGAGAAATAAAGATCAACTCAAAAAAAGAAAACGGAAGATGGGTCCAGAGGAATTTGATTCGAATCCATCTTCAACAAAAATCGTCATAAAAATGAAGTGAAATCAGAGAAAAAACCTT
Source organism: Corymbia calophylla (assembly GCA_014182845.1). Lineage (NCBI taxonomy): Eukaryota > Viridiplantae > Streptophyta > Magnoliopsida > Myrtales > Myrtaceae > Corymbia > Corymbia calophylla. Next base: position 33,021,290 of record CM024699.1, on the reverse strand, counting down.
CTTTAAACTCAGCCCGTCCTCGATTTTGTCCTCTTCAGAAAGGAGAAATGACGCGGTACCAGACACATCATTGTGCCGGCGTCAGCAGCAGCATCAGCACATATAAAAAACATATCCATTATTATTTTTTCTGTGCGCATATTTGGAGAGAAATTCGTTCGAACCATCTGAATGGAGAGCAAAAGAAGTCGGTCTGCGTAAGGCGCAATACCTAATTCAATTTAAGAAGACGAACGCCTATTAAGGTTTGGCACTAGATAAATCCTAAATACTGCGGAGTAACTAATTTAAGCAAAAGAACTAATTAAGTAACATAAGTGGATAAATAAATATAATGGAAAGTAGCATCATCTCAAACATTTGCAAAATAGTGAAATTATTAGGTGGCATGGTTGCTCCACATTATCAATCACTAGGCTATTCACCCAATAAATAAATAAAATCATAAAAGTATGAACCGATTCTTCTTTAAAAGAAAGCTGAGAAATTCATATAATAGGGTGGTTGATAATAGAGACAGCTCGTCAGAGGGATGTTCATAATTTGGTAATCACTGTTGTACTCGTAATTTCTCAAATAGGTTTGCATTTTCAACGGGATAATTGTTTCAAAAGTCCTAAACCTAATAAATGGCAGTCAATTAATCTTAAACTTTTTAATTGTGTCAATTCAATCTTAAATCCTTTGTAAATTTGCCAATTTAGCTTGAAACTTTTAATTTGTCAACCTTTTAAAAATTTACCTTAATCCTAAACCTATTATTTGGATAATTTACCAGAATTACTACATTGGCAAATCGTCGAAAGATTAATGATTAAATTTGCACGATTGAAATATTTAGAATCAAATTGGCAAATGATCAAAAAGTTTAAGGCTAAATTGACATAAGCGAAAGGTTTAGAACTTAATTGGCCGTAGGTTTATGATTTTTGATGAATTTTCCCCATTTCCAACGATAGAATCCAAAATAAATTGATGCAAATATAAATCGTGTGTCTGGTTGCTAGCGATAGTAGGTGGCCAAGAAAGCCCACTTTCTAGTTAGGCCCTAATATGATAAATCCATTTCAACTTCTTATTCAAATTTCAAGTAACCTATATTCTACATGTTCCATCAAATAGAAGGTATAACACGGTCCTTGACCTGATTTGCCACCTTTAACATTTAGACTACGTTTAGTCATTTGGATCTTTAATTAAGATAGGATTGGATAAAACAAAATATGAAATATATGGATTTTGTTTTATCCTATCTACTATTTGATTATTACAAGTAATAAAATTAGATATATTCATATTATATCACATACATTGTTCAATATTCATTATAAATAATATATATTAAATAAATGAACCAAAAATTTTACAAACAAATATAATAAAAATATCTTGTGACACTCTTGTCTACTTTATTTCTATCTTATTTTTTATTTTTTCCTCTCTTTTTTAATTAATTTGTGTTTTATTTTTTTCTTTCCCTTCCATCATCCTCTAATAAAATTTAATTAAATGGTAAACTAAGCTAATATACCTAAAATACTAAAACACCTAAAATATGTAATAAGTATAAATATATATATTTATATATAAATAACATTAAGGTTAAATTAAAAAAAAATTAAATTGTTGTTTTTTGTTATTTTGAATTCTTATATTAGAGTTCAAATTTAGTTATATTAAAATATAACTTTAAATTTGTTAATTTAAGAAGTATGCTATTCAAGAAAGAAAATTTTCCTATTATACATATTAGAAATCCTATTCACATTTATCCCACTTCCCCATGAAAAAATTTTACCGACTTATATCCTATTATATACGACTTTATCCCGCTTTGAATAGACACTAAATGCAAGATATGATAAATTTTATCATATCTTGAATTTTAAATTACTTATCAAATGATTTTTTCTTAATTCATCGACTTTTCTTAATTTGTTATCACTTTCATTTACCTCAGTACCATCTTTCTAAATTCACCAATTCTTTTAGAGAAGAATTTCCAACCTTGATTAAAGCGAGCATCGAATCCAATAAGAATTGAAACACGAGTTTCAACTGCATGGCATCGTGTTGCATAGAAAATTACAGTACGAGAATGATGGAAAATGGAGTTGCTGGTTCCCTAAAATGGAGGGGGATTACAGGTCCCGACTCGAAGAAAGGATTTTCCCCATCGGGCATTGAGCTAAAGTGGAGACGAAGCTCCGCAGGAAGCTTGGCGCCGGAACATCAAGCGTCCCTTCACGCGAGTCTCGATGGCTTTCGAATCATTGAAATTAACGTTGTACTCTTACCCCGATGTAGGGAGTTTTTACAGAACCGTGAATGAAGAATGGTCAATGTCCTGATGTGGAAGCATCTGGACATGGCAGTGCACGCTTCAGCCGCCCACTTAGCTTTTATAGAGAATGGTCGTTTGTCTCTACCGATATCCATAAAAAGAAAATTATTTTATTTTACCGATTTTTATTTTGCAATTTTTGAAAACGCCTAAAGCATTTCGCAATTTCAACCCGAAAAAAAAAAGTTTTCCACAATCATAAAGAACAATCGACATTTATTTGAGTGATTTTCTTGATTAAGTCAATTAGTTTTGGGTTAGTAACTCTCATTCGAGTTTTTTACCAACAATTGTTTGATCTTTCTGATTCCGTGTGAATTTCAATGATTGGCGGTGATATAAAGCATTTAAAATTATCAAGTGGCGGTAGTTACGTTGACTTGTTATGAAAATGTCAAAATCATTCTCAGGCATGGAACCACCTTTGTTTTTTATGCCTTTAATTCTCTTGAATTGGAGCTCAAGTTTGGTTGGGTCTTGATCGGATTTTGGTTAAGTGTGGATTGCTAAGATTGTATTATGTAAAAATGGGTCCATTTAAGTTTAATTAGTTAATTTAGTTTGGATAAATTTCGATCCATTTAAGCCTAGTCCAGCCTACTTTTTTGATAAGTTTAGGCATCAGCCTGAAAAAGTTCCATCACTTTCTTTGGTCCGAAATCTCTATTAAAAAAAGAAAAACTAATGATGAGATGAGCGAAAAAAGCATTCATTGATGATTGCCGCAAATCCTCCTCTTCTTTTTTCTTTTCTTTTTTGGATTATGATAATCTTAATTATAGACATGTTATAATAGGTTATATATCCACTAACTCGCATATGATGGATTGAGTTGTTATATATATTAGTTATATTTAATAAATGGGTCATAAATGTGTTTAAAAATAAATGAAGTATTAAATTGGTTACAATTTATGTACATGCGATTGGCCTCTATGAGACTGTGACTCTCTCTTTCTCTTCAATCTTGCACTCATTCACTCTGAACTTTCGCCTCGATTTCGATAAGAATTTCTTAAATTGGGTTAATATATAAGTGTTTTAGTAATATAAATCAAATTGGGTATGAGTCATTATACTTACATTACATAAATTGGGTTAAATATGTCTAGTTGGGTCATATCATTTTCAATTTGACCCCCTCTTTTAACAGATCTAGTTAATAAATCACCCCACAGGCCCAATGTATAGTAACCGGGACATTCGATTGTAAAAGAGTTGAATCGCATAATCAGGTGTTCAATATGACAAACCCTCGTTCTTACGAGCCTTGACTGAATTTATCTATTCAACACAAAGAAAGTTAGTCCGTGTGAACCCTGCAATGGCCAGCCGAGTGTCTCGCGCGAGCCGCAAGTTGATACATTAATGAGAGAGAGAGAGAGGGAGAGAGAGAAACAGTCAACTTAACTGCAATACCGGAAAGACCACGTCCAACGTACGGTGGTCCCGATGCATGCCATTGTCTCGACTTTAGTGGCGGACAAGATTCTATTTCCTGATTGCACTAGTACTGGCTACATGTCTAGTCCCTTTCAAATAGGATCCACCGAGACGTGTTAAGTTTCCCTTGGGAGCACGCAAGCCGTGCATTTTTTTCATTAAAAAATGTAGATCGTTCGTGATTGATTTTAAATGAGACTCCAAAAGTCCCAAATATTGCGTGCATATGGAGATTAAGCTGTAACCTTCTGTAATCTTGTCTTAAGTTCTATTCGAAGACTGCAATCGAATAGTTTACATCAATGAACAGATATAAAAAGTACTTCTTGTAATTTTATCATTCAACATATATTATGGATTGCTCCTAACAATGGTCGAATTTACGAAAAGAATACCTCGGTCTTTTGAGGTCTTCCTACATGGTATGAAATCGACTATTACATCTTAACTAGTCTCGATCATTATCATCCCTTGCAATTCCATTCTTTGAAAGATATTACACATTCATTTATCTTACCTTCATACATAGGGATAAACCAAGTCACTATAGGACCATGGTTGTGGTTACTACTAATGCTGTTCTTTGTTTACACGAATGATTGGAAAAAGAAAATGTTGTTCACATGGGGCATTGCAAGTTGCGACAGATAGTTTTTTTAATTCTATCTTGTACGTACTTTTGTCGAATGAAAGTCGGGTGTGATTTGGTGCCTTTGCGGGCAACAATTCTTTAAGGAAAAAGTCGCCAAAAAAAAGGGCATTGTTGGGAATATCTTTGACAATTGTGCGTGCGTGTACAGGTCTTTAATCCAAATGCCGGGGAAGATACCAAAGTAATCTTTAATCTATTATATTAGCATCAATCAGGTTCTAAACCTTTTAATTTGATCGATTTAATTTTAAACCTTTTGAAAATGAAAACTTTCTTGTTTTCGGAATTGTGATTTCAAGAATTGCACGGGAACGACTATTGAGAGTAAAACGGATGCTACTCCTAAACGGGAACCAGAGACAAGAAGACATACATCTTACGAGAGAGATCCAAAGATGTGATTCCTCTTCTCTCTCTCTCTCTCTCTCGGGAAAAGGATCAGCATCTTTTCTTCCCCAGCAAGAACGGGAAAAGCGCAAAAAAGGGTGGGTTTCCGGTTCCGTTCATTCCATTCAGTATCCGAGTCTTACCCTTTCGAGGGCTTGCGATCCAGAAAAACGATTCATCCTCCATCGAATTTTCAACCTCTGGATCGCAATTTGTTGAGCATATGGATGAAGTTAACCTCCTCCGCGACATTTTCTTTTTTACTTTTTGCCTCTGACGGCACCAGACGTTCCAAGAACTCTCATTCGTGTTGGCCCCCAGGAGTAGGCCTTTGCCCGCCCCACCAAAAAAGAAAAGAAAAAACAGAGTACGAGGAAACAGAGGTAGGCGACGGCAAGGCGAATTTGAATCGACTAAATCAAGACGCAAGAACTTGACAACTGTTACAATGGAAGGGAATCGAAGTGGAAAGAAGAAGAACACACACGTAAAAATAGACAGGACACGGCCAAGAATGGCGACGAAGACGACCCACATTCTGTTTCCTATCTCTGTGCTCTGCATTTCGCTGACACAAGGTAACTAGGAATTCTTCTCCGAGCCACCCACGAAGCATTACAACAGAAGAAGCAAGAACACATCCTGGAGAATGAAATTTACAGAGACACCTGAGGGCTACTCTTGCTCCGCCAGCAAGCACACGCTGATCTTGAGCGGCGTCGCCGAGGCCTGCTCGTCCCTGACGCGGCTTCCCTTCCTCCCGAGCCCCACTGTCGATGCTAGACCGGCCACCTTCTTCACCGCCATCCTGAAGATCCCGACTTTGACCTGTCCTCTCTTGGGAAGCCGCCTCGCCGTCGAATTCTTACCCGATCTCTTCTCCATCGCGCGCGGATTCGACATTCTATCTGCCGTCCTCTCTCTGCGATAAGAGAAATCTCAGGGGGGACTTCTCAGGGGATGAGCTAGCCGAGAGAGGTAAGAAAAAGCAGAGGAAGAGGAGTATTTGCCTGAGTTCCGATGGAGAGGGACGTGGGAATGATTCGAATTTATGAAGACTCGACCCGACTCCCCGAAGTGAACGTGGGGGTGTTGGGTTGGTGGACTCGAATCAGGCAACTGCGGACGGAGGAAGTGAGGTGATCCAAGGACAGAGATCCCTTAAATGGACAAGCCATCCTGCGTAGCAATCACGCACAGTCCATGAGACCAAACATATGACCAACAGGTGACATAAAGCTACCAACTTCAATAAAGGGCCGCAGGAAATGAGGAAATAGACAACAAGAGGTGAAGCCCCCCCCCCTCTTCTTTTTCCGACCCAGCAGGAGTGGGACAACGTATCCAGTCATCTTAGGTGGGTACACGTACGTATAGAGTCATTTCATTATATATTCACAAGCAATCTTTGCGTATTTACCCCGAGCCGGGCTCTTCCGATGTCGACGTGGAATTCATCTTCCGATAGTTTCGTCCCATTTCTCATGAAGCGATTGTGCATGAGCAACTTTTGCGCACATAGAATCCATTGCCGGATGATTTATGGGTTTTCTCGCGTAGCAATTTGATGCGAAAACAAAACTTTGTTGACAGCATAATAGCACTTGAGAGAATCGGGAGATGTCCATAGAAGAAATGCTCTACTCAGACTCGATATTATAGACAATCCCCTTGCCCGGCATTCTATAAAAACATGAATTGTAGAGAGAAAAATATCGGTATTACACAACGCGACATGTTGATATGAATTAATGTGTTTCCATCACAAATTCAATTGCTTTTTAGCTAAAAATCAAAATCATAATACTTTAGACCGACAAAAATAGTCACGATATATAAACATGATTATAAACATGTAATGTGAATGCTCAACCCTTAAAAGCAATAAATGGTAACCTTTCTTTGGCCATATGAGCATCATTAGAGGTGGTAAAATGGATATATGAATCCATTCTTCCACTCATATTCACCGGGCTGAGTTTAAAATAGACCGATCTAATTTGATGAACAAGTCACGAAAAATGAAGATCAACTTAAAAAAGAAGAAGAAGGATGGGTCGAGACAAATTCAATTCAAATCCATCTTCAACGAAAAATGCAATGAAAATGAAGTGAAATTAGATCAAAACCTTCTCCCCAATCTACACTTCCTTACGGCAAGCTCAGCCCAACCTCGACTTTCTCTTCTTCGAGAAGGCAGAAGGTAAACCGCGTGAACCGATAAGGCTGAACTATTAGCGTCGGTTTGCCGAAAGCACAACTTCTGATTTTTATTTTTTTTTCGTCTCTTTAATTGTAGGGGATTTGCTGGTACTAGTAGTACTGCACGTCATCGTGCGACGTCAGCACGAGCATCAGCAATGAAAGCAACATATGAAAAGAATCTATGATGGTTCCCAGGCACGTGCTTCGATAAACTCCGGTGTCGTTTCGGACGATGAATGGACAGGTACGACGCCCTTTTTCTTGATTTTAGAATTGGGTTTTTGCAAAAGTTAAAGTGCGGTCGTGTTTCGAAGTTCACCTCGACTTATGAATTATTGATGGATGGAGATATGGCCGCAACTTGCCGTCCCTTCTTCTCTTGTGACTTCCATCATTTCAAGAAGCTGCAACGAAAATGCGGGGCCGATTCACATAAGCTAGGTTAGATTCGAGATCGTAGAATCGAGAGAGAAATTACGATAGTGAGAAAATGGAGAGAAAAATCGAGGGGAGAGCTATTGGGGCCAAAATTGGCTTGTCGATCCATAAACAAAATTAAAGCCCATTTAGCCCAGTCCACAAGAAAATGGGTCAATAATAGGCCGGAGCGAAGCCAATTGACGGAAATGCCGAGGGCTCGGTATTGGTAACCACTCGAAAGGAGTATGATAAGCATGATGACATTTTTGAAGAATGGATACCGATGATTTCATGGAGAAGACGGTATAGTTACTAGTGCGATACCGAAGTTTCTAAAACTATTTGGAATTGAAGTAATAACTGGCAAAGAGCAATTACTTGTAGAATTAGCTATAAATAGCCAAGGAGGTGCAATTATTAAGGACTTCTTGATCTTTTGACAAATCGACAATCACAAGATCACTTGTCTTTTGGCTATCTTTTTCTCATTATCGCATATTTACATTCCTATTGCTTATCTTCTATATATCCTTTATTTTATTGTCTCTAGTGTAGAATTAGTCACTTTCTTGCCGAAACGACATAGGGCCCAATTCAAATGATCGACAGCCAATCGATAAAACTTTGCACGACAAACCGACACCGAATCCGGTCAAAGAATCGTGTTTTAGCCATGTATCTTTATGTCCCATTGTGTCGTGAATTTACTCACCCAGCAAATGATTTTCGCTAAAAGTTAACAACATGAAGGAAACTTTAAGCATAAAAAGGGATTTTTACTATAGGATCATGACATGATTGCGGCTACCGATCGCCCTTTGTTCATGGAAATGACCGGAAAAAGAAGAAGAAGCATTCTCTTCACGTGGGCATTTGCATCAAACAACGTGTCGACGGTAGTGGTGGTGCTCTTTAGGGTGTGCATGAAATCATTTTTACTTCTCCGTTTCTCTATTTTTCTGTTCTGAGGAGTAGGTTTGGAATAAAAATCTGTGTGGTAATGCAATTTCATTTTTCTATTTCTAGAACAAATTTCTACTCTAGAAATAAATTTGGAATATAAATCAGAAATTAAAATTTTTTACTTCTCTATTTCTGGAACAAAAGTGAGAAATAACTTCTGGAACAAAAGTGAAAAACAAAAACTCATCTCATTGCTTGCTCTTATTATCGCTTGCCAGTCACTCACCTGTTGCCCAACTGCCGCCGATTGCCAGCCGTTGCCTGCCAGTCGCCTCTGTTGCTTGAGAAGGAAAAATTTTATAATATTGTCAAACGAATTTTTATTCTGGAAACATATATTTTATATTGTTATCAAATGCTTATTTTATCTTAGAAATTCGTTCGGAGAATAGAAATAGAAAAATTGATTTCTGGAACAGAAATTTTACCATTCGTACCCTGATATTCTGTATTGTTTGGTATCTTTGCAGCAATAATTCTTTTCGGCAGAGGAAAAAGTTGGAAAAAGATAGAAATTAAATTAGTGAATTAGGCACGTTGAAAGCGGCATGTCTCGTTGCTTCATCTATCATCCAATGTGGGCGCGACTGAAACTTTGCCCAATTCTCACCGGTATTCATTTAGACAAATCTCCTAATTTTACGAATATTTTGTGGGGCCCTTTTGTCTGGATGTCATGAGATTGAAAGCATTTCCTCGTACATGTTCATGAAATTCGCCGCAGTCATTAAGCGCATACATGGTCAAGTACGTGTGTAGACAAGCAAATAGATAGATAATGTCGATTTTTTTTTTTTTTTTGGTCGAAAGATAATTTCATTACTAACTCGATGCTTGATTACATATAGAACCAAACTCGAGCATAAGATAGAAGATAGAGCTTGCGGGGGGCGGGACACCCAATTCGGCGGGAGGGCTCCATCTAAGTGTGCCTTTGCGACCCAATCATCAGCTGCGTTTGTATTCCTTGGCCCATACAGCAACTGGACTTCTTTCAGTTGGCCCAACATCTTTTGGCAGTCTAGCACAATAGATCTCACGGCCCACGGCGGGGATTCTTGGCCTAGGACCGACTGAACTACACTTAGACTATCATAAGAGATTTGCACGTGCTAAGCAGTCAGAGGATTTCAAGGACCACAAAGCCGTGCAGAGTTCCAGAAGACTTCGGAGGTCGTTCCAGAAGTGGATCTGGTTTCAGCTATCCACCGCAAAGCCGTGTGGAGTGCTAGGGCTTTTGCAACTAAGGCAGAAGGCGCATGAATCGGGCAGGAGAAACCAGCGACCAGAACTCCTACTTCATTTCTGCAGACACCGGCTACAAATCCGTCGAAGGAGGAGCTTCGCCAGGCGGCATCGACGTTCAGCTTCAAAGTACCCGAGTCCGGCGGTGCCCACTATTCCAGCTGAGGTATGGATTTCTTCGAACCTTGCGGGAGCCATTTCGCATTTAAGTTGCTCTGGAGTTGAGCTTCAGTCATGATCTGCTTTGGGTCAGGTTTTAAGCTATGGAAGACAGCTCTATTTCTGGATTTCCAGATGAACCAGAGAAGGTGTGCGAACAGGGATTTGGTCCGCGATGGCTAATTTGAGGTGAGTATTCCGCCAATAATCCTGTCCATACGTGTAATGGTCAGGGGAGAGGTATCTAACGTGATCTCCGATTCTGTCCAGACCTTGGTGGACCCGTTGCACAAAATGAACAAATGTTCGGGAGATTCTGGGGCTTGTCCACATACGGGGCAAAGCGGCTCAGGTACTATATTTCTTCGGTAGAGGTTCTCTTTAGTAGGAAGTGCGTCGTGGCATATGCTCCATATGAAAATTTTTATTTTGGGGGGTGTATTGAGTTTCCAAATTTCGACCCATAGCCTTTTGGGGTTCTGATGAGATGAGGATGCTGTAGATGTGGGTTGTATGTTGCTCTGTGCTCGTAGACTGTTGTAGCCGCTTTTAACTTGATAAGCTCCCGATTTGTTTGCCATCCATAGCAGTTGATCGGGCCCCGGGTTTATGCTGAGGGGTGTGGCTAATATTTCCTGAACAAAATTTTCTCCAAAATTCTCCCGCAATAACCCTGCCATCCATTCCCCTGTTTCCTGATTTATGAGCTCCGCAACATACTTTGGTTCATTTATGTTTGCCGGGCCGCCAATTTTTCCTGAAATCAGCCATCGATCATCTCTAATCAGTATACTTTTGCCGTCACCCACTTCCCATTTGATTTCCGATTCTATAGAATCTCTTCCAAGTAGAATACTCTGCCAAGCCCAAGAAGGCCGAGGTCCTCTCGTCGCACTCCATACGTTTCCTCTAGGGAAATATAGGCCTGAAAATCTTTGACCAAAGTGCGTCTTTTGATTGGCGAGTCTCCAAGCTTGTTTTTACCCAAAAGGGCTTTATTTAAATCAATCAAATCTTTGAAGCCGAGCCCTCCTAGGTCATTTCTCTCCTTTAACAGGTTCCAATTCTTCCAATGGATCCCTCTACGATGCGTGTTTTGCTTCCACCAAAATGCTGAGATTTTCTGCTCCACTGCTCTACAAATAGAGAGAGGGATTTTGAACATTGACATAGCATACTGTTGTATTGCTTGGATGACTGATTTAAGTAGGATCTCCTTGCCTGCTTTAGAAATTAAATTTTCTTTCCAGCCCTCTAATTTCCTGTCTACCTTAGCAAGTACCCAGGAGAACATCTCTTTCTTTATAGAGCCCCAGTCCGATGGTATCCCCAAGTATTTCCCTGTTTTCTCCAGCACCGGTACTCTCAACTTCGCAGCAAGATTTTCTTTCAAACTATGTGGACAGCCATTCCCGAAAAAAACTCCCGACTTGTTAAGATTAATGGCCTGACCTGATGCATAGCAGTACTGATTGAGGATATTGGACAGATTTTGTGCTTCCTGAATATTCCCTTCTAAGAAAAATATAGCGTCGTCCGCAAATAGGAGGTGTGATAGTGTAGGGCAAAAAGGATTCAGCTTTAACCCTTTAATGGTCCCATCCAGCACTGCATTTGACATCAGGGAGGATAGTGCATTAGCCATGATAATGAATAGATAGAGGGATAAGGGGTCACCTTGTCTAATACCACGGGATGGTTGAAATTGTTCTGTTAATTCACCGTTGACTTTTATGCTGAAAGATGTTGAAGAGATACACCAATTAATTAGGGATACCCATTTATCACAGAAACCAATTTTTAACATGTAGTCTCGTAGGAAATCCCATTCCACCCTGTCATAGGCTTTTTGCATGTCTAGCTTCAGCACCGCCTGGAATTTTCGCTTTCTTTTCCTAGTCCGTAGCTGATGTAGGACCTCTTGCACAATGAAGATATTATCTTGAATTTGTCTACCTCCAATGAAAGCACTTTGTTCTGGGAGAATAATATGTGGAAGCCATGGTTTCAATCTGTTCGCCATAATTTTGGCAATGATTTTATAATTGAAGTTACATAGGCTAATGGGTCTGAATTGGGATATATGTTTAGGGTTAGGGACTTTTGGGATAAGGGTCAGCTGTGTATTGTTCAATGTAGGGTTGAAGGTACCTGTTTCAAAGAAAGAAACCACCATTTGAAAAATGTCCTCCTGGATTATGGGCCAATTACTGTGATAAAATAGTCCATTTAAACTATCCGGCCCCGGTGCCTTGGTTGGGCCCATTTGAAAGGCAGCCAAGCGCACTTCTTCCTTAGTAATTGGCCTCATGAGAGCTGCATTCATATCGCTTGTGACTAGCTGGGAGCATTGAGCCAGTATTGGAGCATAGTCTCTATATCCAACCGACGAGTACAAAGTTTGATAAAATTCTGAAATATGGTTCTTTAGGATATTCGGGTCTTGACTCCAAGTCTGGTTGTCAATTCTCAGAATAGAAATTCTGTTTCTTTGTCTACGTTGAATGGTGGTGGCATGAAAGAATTTAGTATTCATGTCCCCCCATTTCAACCAATTAACTCTGGATCGCATGCTCCAATACATTTCCTCTTGTCTCCATAATTCTTCTATTTGTTCAACAATCTGCCCATATTCCTCTCCCATAGATGCCCTATCATCAGCATTCATTAACTCCATCAATTTCCTTTGGAGAAAGTCGATGTGGCGTATGGCATTCTTGAAAGTGTTTCTGCTCTAAGAACTCAGCACCTGAACAACATTTCGTGTCTTATCCGTGATATCTCCTTAATTTCCAGTTTTAGCCCAAGCACGCCTTACAATATCTGAAAATTCTGGTTTGTCTATCCAAAATGCTTCGAATTTAAACGGTTTCTTTGTTCTGGGAACAAGTGGGTAGAGTGTGAGGAGAATGGGGCTATGATCTGACCCAATTGTAGGAAGGGCATATGCCTCTGCATTCGGAAATGCAGTTCTCCATTCCAGGTTACATAGGGCCCTGTCTAATCGTTTTTTAACAAGCTGATCCCCTGTCCTTTTGTTTGTCCATGTATACGTACAGCCCTTGCTCTCCATGTCAATTAGGGCACAAGAGTCCACAAATTCCCTGAAAGGCACCATTCGATATCGGTCCGTCTCTCGTGTGCCATATTTCTCCCAGTGATATAGAGTTTCATTGAAATCACCCATGCATAACCATGGAAAGGAGTGAGGATGATTAAAGTTTCGTAGAGTCTGCCATAATGCAATTCTGTCCTGAAACCCAGTTGGTGCATGTAGGAAGGAAATCCTCATACTTAGGCCGTTGCTGTGTTCTCTGCAAAGCACCCCCATCCACTCTTTAGAGCTGGCCTCCACTTCAATAGTTACTTCGTCACTCCATAGGAGGGCCAACCCACCCGCAGTGCCAACAGGATCTATAGACTTTTTAAATTTAAACTTGAGACGCTTAGCTAAGCGTGTAATAACCTCCTCTTTATTCTTGGTTTCCATAAGGAATACCAAGTCGGGCTTTTCTCGAGCCACGAGGACTGAGGTTCTGGACTGTCAAGGGGTTGCCCAACCCTTGACAGTTCCAGCTAATGATTTTCATGTTTCCCATGGTAGCTTATTAGGGTTAGCCACCAAAGCCCGGGTTTGCTCTTCTTCCCATGTCAGGATGGGGGTTTCTAAGAGGTGCCCTTCATCAAGCAGAAACTCCTGGTGCTCTCTAAGACCATAAGGGGAGAATCTCTTCTGTTTTTTTGCCACTTGAGATTTTAGGACAGCTTTGTTTTTCTTGCTAGAACCTGGGCTATGCTGCTGTCCAGATTCAAACAAAGGTAAGTACCGGGAGTTTTGGGGTCTTTTCCCTTTTGAGTAGAGAGCTCTAGTCAAAAGGTTGCCTTCTGAGTTGTTTTCTTGCACTGCTGGGTCATACAGGACAAGAGCAGTGGTGTTGTGTGGAGATTCACCTCTGTTCGTGTTTTCTGCAGCCGGATAACATGGGGTTTCGGGCACCATTTCTTCTTCCTCGTCTGCAGGCTCTAAGTCTCCATAAAATGTTTTCCAGCAGGGGCTCAAATCCTTAGCCTCAGCTTTGAGCCATGACCCGTATCGCCCAGGTTTGTTCTGAGGTAATCCCGACTCTTCATAAGGAATCGTAGGGCAATAAGTCGCATAATGGCCCATACATCCACACGAGTAACAATAGTGCGGTAACCTTTCATACTTAAAGTCTATCCACCATTTCATACCTCCCAAATCTATAATTGATCCAGTTTTGAGGGGTTTGTGCAGATCCAAGCTCATTTTAGCTCTGCCCAATCTATTGGAACTGTTGTATTTGGCTTTGATCTTGACTTTTTCTACTTTGCCAATTTTCCCTACAATTTTCGTGACTGCTTCTACTGTAATCGCAGCTCTAGGAAGGCCCACCAAATGAACCCGGAATGGGTATTGGGAGAAATCATAGCGGTGTTCTGGTATGGTTGGGTCGCCCTCCTTTAGAACTAGAAGATTGCTTGCGAAAGACCATGGCCCCGATTCTAAAACCCTCTCCTTCTCTTCAACGGAACTAAAGGTAAATAGGAAAAACCCCTGTTCTAGCATCTCACATTTTACTGATTCGGTTCTCCAAGCTCTCCTCATTGTGCTCAAGAATGCTTGAAAATTAACATTAGGTTTAGAGAACAATTTACCATAGAGAAGAAGCTTACTTTCCTGGTTTACTGAATCAGGGATGACTGCGGACAGCTCGGTAATGTCTTCTTCTGTCCATAAATCCCCCATTCTTTTACACAAGGTAGCCAGACGCAGATGATTCACCAGTTCTCCTTCCATATCTACTGGTATGAGTCGAAAGGTACTACTAAGATGGGTGGGTATCTCGGGTAGGTGGGTTGTGATGTTCTAGGGTTAGGAATGAAGGGAGTTCTAAAGCTTAGTGTTGTGGAGTGAGGGATTGACTTGTTGAGAAATTTGCAGGTGGGATGGCTTATGGGGGAGCTGGGAAAGGCTAATCCGGTGGGGGCTCTGTGAGGGTTTCCATGGTGTATGCCAAGGGAGATGGAGACATGGTACCCAGAATGGAAGTGGGAAGGGAGACGGAGTCCACTCCTTGCACAGCTATAGCTGAGAAGGGCTGGCCATGAAGGTGATGAGACTGAAAGGGAAGGGGCTTAGGGTTTCGGTCAGGCTATCCCCGGCTGGGATAGAGAGAACTCACCAGGCGTGAGAGAATTGACTGAGCGTGTACTTGAATATGGACAAATCAGTGATAGATAATGTCGATTGACATGCGCAGACATGCACGAAAATAGGAAGAAAGGTGCTCAAGTCAACCTGCGTTTCGATCCCTTTCTCTGTGCTTGTCTCGAGGACACTGACCATCCATCTATCGTCCACTGACATTTGCTCGTTAGGAACTATTATGACGTCATCATATATATATATTTTTTTCCATTTTCTTATCTAAACCGACGAAGCACTACAACGGAAAGAAGCAAAAAAGCATACCCATGAGCAGAAAAACAATCATCAGTTATTCATAATCTCTCTCGCTTCCTCATCGCATTCTCTACGACAATTGGAGAGTTTAATCATGCATTGAAAGACCTGAGGACTACTCATGCTTGACCAGTGAGCGTGCCCTGATCTCGGGTGGTGTCGCCGAGGCTGGCCTGTGGGCAACACGGCTTTTCTTCCTTCCGAGCCTTGCCGTCGATGCTATATCAGCCACTTTCTTCACGACCCACCAGAAGATCCGAACTTTGATCCCTCCTCCTTTTGGAGGCAGCCTCGCTTTTGGGTTCTTCTTCGAGCTCTTCTCCATCGCACACACATTGGCCATTTTGTGTGACCCTCTCTCTCTCTCTGCAAGGGAAAGGGGAGAGAAATTTGGAGAGGGTTATCGGAGATGAGCAGAGGAAGGGGAGGAGTGTTTCGCTGTGTTTCGGTTGAGAACATGCCCCCTATCATTTTCCCTGTTACCAACTGTTCAAATTTATCTTAACTCTTGAAATAAAAAAGGATATGTTCACTAGAGTTCTAAAACTTATCACGTAAATGCAATTAAATCTTAAAACTTATAAAAAGTGCAATTAAGTCCTAAAACTTGTCAAATTAATGCAATTAAGTATAAAATTGACATCGTCAATTTCACTAATGGAAAATCTGACGTGGCCTTTTTAAATTATTTTTTCAATGCCACGTTAGTGTTTATTATTATTATTATTATTTTATTCAAGTCAAAACTGAAAAGAAAACCTAAAATTTTATTAAAAAACAAAACTAGAAAAGAGAGAGAGAAAGGCAAGGGCTTTAGCCATTGCCGCTGCCCATTGCCGGCCCCCCATGAGGTTGGTGTGCCAAGTGAGGGTCGACCACCCTCACCACCAGCCCTTCCAGTGATGGGCGGTGACGGCAGCTAAAGCCCTTGCCCTTCTCTCTCTCTCTTTTCTCCAGTTTTTTTTTTAATAAAATTTTAGGTTTTCTTTTTCAGTTTTTTAATCTAATTTAAATAAGAATTGAATAAATAATAATAAAAATGCTGATGTGGCATTAAAATTAATTTTAAAATGCCACGTCAATAAAATTTTAGGTTTTCTTTTTCAGTTTTTTGCATGTTTTAGGACTTAATTGTATTTTCTTAATAAGTTTTAGGATTTTTAATAAACATATCTCAATAACAAAAACTCCAACCTTAATCGAGCGAGTACCAAATTCAACAACGAACACCAAAGCGCAATAGAATCGAAGCACGAGTTGAGCAGCGCTGCATCGCGTCATTGCAGAGAAACCGTTATGAGAATGATAGGAATGGAGTTGCTGATTACCTTAAACGGAGAAGAATTCCAGGTCTCCGGCTCGAAGCAATGGTTGGCCAGAAGAATGAACGACCGGGTTGAAAGAAAATGAAGGAAAGATAGGGTTTTTCCAGCTTTTGCATAGGGCTGAGGTGGAGAGTCGAGACGAAGCTTCAACGGAGCTTCGCGCCAAAATGTGGTGCGTCCCTTCGTGAGAATTTGATAACTTTTTAAAATTAGATATTGATATTATACCCTCGTACGCCCATAAAAAACTTGTCTTATTATCTAAACTTTTCCAAACACATCAATATCGACATGTTAAGTGATCCATAATCTTTTTATATAATCTCTTACAACTTCCAATATACGCAGTTCTATTGAAATCCATAGCTCGAAAATTCTTTTAAGGTGATGTCATATAAGAGTTTCTCTTGCTAAATATAAGAGGTCATAAATTCCAAGCGTTAGTAGTTTTGTATATAAAAATTGGTACCTTGCAAAGTGTCGAAAAGAGTTCGGAATTTCGTGGAAGTGTGAAAAGTCCCCAATCATTTTCTTATGAACAATGTTTTACGCTCACCGATGCTTGTTGAATTTCCAAGGAGAGAAAAAAATGCTTTAGTACACACTTGCTGGAAACATCAAGCTAACACATTTAATCGCCAATTATTTATCTTAACAAAATTTAAAATTCCCATTTGATGCATTTTCTGCTTCATTTTATCGTCATGCGAATACAGATAGGTCAAACGAATGAATGAGCACATAAAAATATGAGCTTGGGAAATGGCATAAAAACTCGAATTCATCCCGGAACAAATCAAAACATGCACTTCATTAAATTTCTAGGTTCGGCAGTGCACACCTAGGTTTGGTGTCCCTAACATCATCATTTTCAGAGTAATAAGGTTGAACTTGCACAAATCTGACACATACGAGAGCCAAATCTTCATGAAACTCATATGATCTCCTTTGAAATTGGACTTGTACACTCAAGAAACTCAAGGGAAGCAAATCCCGAAATCATACACACAAAAACCCCAAATCTAGCCTAGGTCAAGATAGAAACATCCTTGAAATGGGAGAGAGAAACTTTTAAAGCTAGACTAGATTAGAAGAGAAAAGCTCCTTAAAACAAGAGGGGGAAGCAAGAAAAATAAAATAGAGAACCAAATCAACCAAAGAAAAAGGAAAAAGGGAGGGGAGGGAGAAATCTAGCTCAAACCCTCCCCTCCATGGAGATTGATGAAAAAAGCCATGTGAATATGAGATGAAGAGGAGAGAAAAAGCACGAGTTTATCAAAGTTGAATGGATTAAACTTGATCAAAATTGGGCCCATTTAAGCAACTAATTCTTTTATGACTCATCCATATATGTTAATCTTGACTAACCAATGTTCGAATTTAATAGGAAGGGTCTATTCTATTTGATTATACTAACGTCACGCGCTATAAGGAGTAATTTATTAATATTTCACAATGGAAAGACAATTAATTTATTTCTTTGCTCGATATTGGCAGACAGATGGAAAGAGAAGGCGAGTCGGAGAGAGGTGGTTCTATGCACGTTCAATTACTATGATAATGAAACCCTAGGTAATTCATTGGTTATGTAGGTCCAGTTTTAGAACGTTAAATACATATTATTTTACAAGAGGATGTGAGGGCACATGCCAGGGAATCGCGAACCTCTTTTGCCTCTAAGAGGAAGAGAATATCCCTTGCCATCTTTGTGTCAACTTAATTAATAATAATTCAGTGGATTTGTCCTTTTTTTTTTCGGTCGGTCAGTGGATTTGTTCGATAAGTCGTATCGGTGGGTCTATTGATTCCTACGCTCATTTCTTCCTGAGACGATCAAAGTTTACCTACTTTAAGGAGACGGGTCTACGTAAACTAACTTCATACTGGAAGCTTTTACATGAAGAAATCATATCACTTGCACTTTTTGGGGATCTTAACTTGATTCTGGGTCCATCTTTCTCTCCCAAATTCCAAAGGCGGAATAGCATAGATTTTCCCACGATCTATACAGCTCAGTCTAGCCTATACAGGACGTGCTTCGATCGCGACACTTTGTGTATCGTCAACAAATGTCAAGAGTGTCCAAAAAGATGATTTTTTTAGAGGACGAGGAAGCATGATGGTCTACAGTTGTTTGGCAAGGATTGATTGTTTCGGTCACTATGGAAGTTTGTCTAGACAACAAATAGAATAACTCCGTTCATGGTAGGAAACGCGTAAAACTAATGTCATTCTCTATGATATCCGTTTCATAAAGCTGGATTGTTGATCATACGAAAGTGACGGATGACTTGTGGTAGGCCAACGAAATCGTCTATTTCAAGATTTGAGAGAGAAATTGCGATAACAAGAAGAGAGAGAAACAAAGAGAAAAACATAAAAAAGGGACCAAGAAGTCGGTCCGCGTAAAACTCATTAAATAATTCAAAGTTGAAAAGAGTGCTTGTTAAGTTATGGCCTTGGACTGTGTTTAATAGCAATTTACGTAAGAATTCCACTGGAAAATAACTGAAACGAGTAATAAATCATAAATGATGTGGAGTAACTAATTTAAGCAATAGAACTAAACAAGCAACGTATTTAGATAAATATCATGGAGAATATGTTCTTTTCGTGAGTAGCATTGCCTCAAACATTTTCAAAAGTCCTAAAATATATGAACCAATTTTTCTTTGAAGGAAAGCTAAGCAAGATTTTTTAAATGGGTAATCAATAATTGATTTGGTAGATAGTCATATCGTGTTTCAAATGCAACTAATATTTTCAAATCAGTAAGTCTCGAATGGGTCTCAACTTATAAAAGTGAATTTCATAGATTTTACCTCAATAACATACAAAGCATCTTCTATAACTGTGGTCAATTGAATTTTAGCTATATCGTGGTTGTGCTATTTTTGTGGTTGTTTTTGTTGTTGGTTGGCTAATCTCGTGTTGCCTTAGTTGCACGCAAACTTGTCAAGCACTACATTGGCAAATAGTCATGGTTAAATATTCGAATAGAGATTCATGCCGGCATGCATCAAAACCAAATTCATTTCCTCTTTGAGGGTGCTATCATACCATTCACCGGATCCCATCAAAAGTTTAATTTATCGGATAACACATGTGCATGAGCTTTATTTGATCTCATCGGTGAGCTTTTGATTAGCTTTGAGGATAAGGTAGACTTACGTGATCCTCTAGTTTAACACCGGCACTCTCGAATTATGTTGAAAAAAATGAAAACAAGTGGTAACTTCTCTCTTTTTTTTCCGAGGGTATTGTGATTCAAATTTTTTAAAGCTTGCATGTAAGTGATGTACAGGGGGCAATGACCAAATTTATTTTGATACAATGGGAAAGTGAACATTTTTCTTTAATTATTACACATAACTACATCAACATTTTTTAATAATGCCCAAATTGGAGTCACAATTCTTGACCTATCAAATTCTTGTGAACCATGTCAAAAAAGTCTTATATCGAATAATTGATGTGATATAAAGCAGTTATTATATCCAAGTTGATCAATAACTCATTAATTTAAATATTTAAATGATGATTACATATATGAATAGATTCGGACTTGTCCTCTCTTTTGATAATCTCCCTCCAAGGTCGAGGTATTTAAAATTGGCTATATGGATACGCCGGGAAAGTTTTAAAAGTGCAACCGGATGCTCTTTTCGCTTTCTGCTTGTTCTATGGATCTGTCCCTCCTTGAAAATGCGTCAAGAAAGACAAGCGGAAGTAGACAGAAAGATGGGGGACTACAAAAAATGGATTTTATCTTTCTAGAAAGAGGTAATGGAAGTGACGAGGGACCCACTTTTTCAGACAATGATTCATATTCCATGCACAAACCTCGAAAGAATTTTGGGTCCAATATCCACTGAGAAGAGTAGCCAGTTGGGTTTGTCGTTGAGTCGGGCTGCTGCGCAACTAAATTTAAATTAATCAACCCCAGTTCATGAGATAATGGGAAGACTTAGTTTGCTTCTTTTTTTTTGTTAAAGAACTCTCCAAATCTTTAGAACATCCCGATTCATGATATAATAATTATGTCAAGATAGGTAATATACATATATAAACATATCTATTCATCTAAATATATCACATATTTATATCGTATAATTGAGATGGGAATATATATTTACTTGACGGTGATTTTATGAAATTTTTTGATAATTTCTTTGAACTTTTATCATGTGATGGGGCCACACATTTTCAAAGTAAAATTCAAATCAAAATTATGTTTTGGCCCCAAAAAAGAGATAAGAGAAAAAAAAAAAAAAAACAGAACTAGGCAACGGCAAAGGGCATTTGAATCAAATAAAATAAAAAGGCAAGAATTTCACTAATGCCACAAGAAAAGGAAAATGAAGTGGTAAAAAAATGGAGAAATACAAAATGCGGTTCCTTCTGTAAAAGTATAAAAGGTAAAAAAGTTATAGCCAGCCACTATTGTTTGACACGCACAGAAATACATTGAAATAACACGTTTTTTTTTTTTGTCGGTACATGGAGATAAGATGGACCCGCCAAAGATATATCATATAGTCAACCTGAAGTATTGGCCCAAAAAACAAAAAAAAAAATGAAGTCTGTCCCATATC